>JASEVX010000003.1:51050264-51328588 GCA_031761405.1 Serripes groenlandicus
TCATTCTCTGACTCAAACATACATTTATATACTACAGGGCTGGCGCCGTATACACGTGATATCCCGTATATAGTTATACCCTCATGGATCTAATATCTCACATGTATACCTCTACCCTCATTGTGTTACATTCGTCCCCCTCTTAATAAATTTTCACCTAGAAAATTGTACAAATATATAAGTAACACAATGGGTTGATGCAGCCCTACACATTTGAAAATAACTACAATAAACAGTGCATGCATAAACCAAACACAGCATTTTATATGCACAATTACAAATATCAACAAAATCTTAAAAACCAAAGTCTGCAGTTATAATCAAGTAGCCAAAGAATTAATTGTTCATTTGTCCGAACCAGGTGGTTAAAGCACGGAGTTGATATCGGTTGTGGGTAAGGATCCCCTAAATGTCACGGTGTCTTCTCCAGGAATTTCATTCAAGAATCTTAACAGGTGGTCATTATAAACGTGATAATGATTCATTGATAATCTGTCTGTAAAGAGAAAGTCCAGTCTCCTATGTTTAATTAACAGCTGGCGTTATCTTCTAGAACAACAATATACCCACATGTATGTATCTAAAACTGTTGATTCCCCGGTTTGTTAGTATTTTCCTCGCTCGTTAACATCTTAATGGTGTGTCAATCACTAGGCAGATAACCACACAGCTTATTATAGTTAGCACAA
The DNA here is from genome assembly GCA_031761405.1 of Serripes groenlandicus. NCBI lineage: Eukaryota > Metazoa > Mollusca > Bivalvia > Cardiida > Cardiidae > Serripes > Serripes groenlandicus. The sequence goes on from JASEVX010000003.1 coordinate 51,050,954, forward strand.
ACACAAAACCTGACTATACGATGCTATTTTATGATCTCGATATAATGTCGACACACGAACGTAGTATAGGGTTACAATAGATATACGATTCTATATACTGCAGCTTAACTGCTACAAACACATAAAACATAGTTAGTTCTTTTGGAACATCATGAGCCCCTTTGCTCAAAGACAAACTCTGATACATCATACAGGTATTCTCTAGGCGTCCCCACGGATCCTGTTAACCCTTCTCCGGATGGCACTGAAACGGTTGGCGGTTGGTTCCCGCCATTATCCATGGTTTGGAGTTCAACTTCATTGTGAACTGCTTCGTTCCGCCCTTCTGTCATCCATCTACGTAAACAATTTGGCAGACAGTTAATTAAACTACATTTTCTTGTGTAACAACATGAACACCACTACCATGGCAATACCCAAGCTAACGTAATACAAAACGCTACACGACGAACCTACTTTAATTTTTCTGTTCCTTGTAAATTCTAACTATTTAATTAACTCATCGTTAGGCAAGTACTCTATTTCAAATAAAGTCGTGGAAATTTGAATTTCCGAAAAGTTTGAAAAACTCCTACGACAGACGATGCTGCGAGTGTGAAATACTCTATGGATGCAGTGCATTCCTGTTTGAGCTCCATTAAGTCAATAGGTGATTTAATTTCAACTTTCGTATGCTGATCATTACATACTAAATCAAAATGTAAATCCACCCTAGAAATAATTACCCAATTGTTTTGAACTAAATGGTAAGCGATAGGTAAGTTTTCCATGGTTACCAAAGTAAGAAATGTTTATTGGATACGATAAAGTGGCTTCGGAGATAATTGGTACAGATAGATATACCTCGAATTTTTCGTCAAGCCTTATCATTGGTATTGACAGCACACTCATTATTTTTACCCTATACAAACACTGTTGTGCACGTTAAATGTCTATAACTTTACGGTTGTTCAACTGGTGCGATATTTTTACGCCTAATTTTAATGACCTGTTGTTTGTATATCGGCGGCGCAACGCAGTTAACCAACTCAGTTTTCTCGGAGAAACGACCCCAGGAAAGTTTAACAACAGCATTAGTGATAAGCGCTCTGGGCTTGTTTCCAATGTAACCCTTTTCAAATGAGGATTTTCCGAATGTTTAGATACCTGTCAATAACAAACATGAACTATTTGCGGAAGGATCTTTATTTTTGATTGCGTGCGAGCATACCTTGGCACAAGAACTTAGCAATATGTTCTGTATTTTTGTTTCCAAAATTTAAGAAGAAGTGAATCCGAGCCTACACCTGCAGACTTTATAAAAATAGTATTTTTGTTCTGTTTGTACAGCCAACTATCCGATTACTACATACGGAAAGTATTTGCGTTAAAATGTTGCCCTGACTTATGGATTCCAGAAGACACATTGCTTCTTTTTCCACATTCCCAAGCATAGTGGCCTGGCTCTACGCATTGATAACAGATAACGCTTTTTCTGTATCGACCCTTATCTTGCCTGACTTGCGCAAGACTTACTTGCCCGTAACTGTTCCGCGCTCTACAATCTGCAATGAGGTGCTCTATCTTGTGACAGTAATTACACTTAATTTTCTGTCGATAATGATCGACCTTCATCTGGATGGCCTTATCAACTTGATGATTTTCTCTTGGCGCGTGACCCGTTCGCAATTGAAATCGCGTAGCTATCGTAACCGCGTTCTGATATAGTTGTATGATTTCCCTCATTATTTTCATTTTAAGAAAAGCATCTTCCCCCATATTTAACATCGCTCGGCATAAACCTGTACTTTAAGAGAATCTTCCCTGAGCCCATCAAAAGCATTTTCCCCCATATTTAACATGCGCTCGGCATAAACCTGTACTGTTTTCCCCTTTTGTTGACTAATTTTCCTCAAAATCAGCAGCGCATGCTGAGAATCTACTACTTCGCCAAACCGCGTTTTTAACTCCCCATTAATTTGATTCCAGGTGTGATCAGGATACTGTTCAATATATCGTTTTATGAAATCACTGACAGGGCCTATGCTTGCCTTATATGCTATATATTTAACCCTTTCATTAGGTGTTCCAGTTAACGTGCCAAACTTTTCACTACTTTTAATCCATTCTTTAAATTCTTTTGGATTACTACCATCAAATCTCTGAACAACTTTTGCCACGCCTTGAGCCCCCATTGTGGTATTTAAATTAGTCGTGTGTCCATCTACGGGACTGAAACAACTCTGAAAACATTTTTCTGTCATTTTGCCTTGCCAATTACGTAAAAGGAATAACAAAAGATTGTAACTTACGACTCACTGGCAAACGTCTGTGGATGGCTCAATACGGCAACACAATTGTCAAAGTGTCCAAAACTACATTTCACATCATGTCAAATTGTCAAAGTGTCCAGCACTACCTTTCACATTACTACGCACACCATGTCCGACACAACACAAGTTCGATTATCCATTGTCACGGCATCAAATAACTTATGTAGCACTCTGGCCAGCTACATCAAATTGTCCACGAGGAAAACACAGGTAAAATAAACGAGATCGTATAGTGATACATTTATTTATTTAAATAGGTAAACTAGAGTCTCATGACTCTCTCTCTCTCTCTCTCTCTCTCTCTCTCATGCCGACATATGATATCATTCTCTGACTCTCCCAAGAGCCATGCCTCTCCTCCCTATCTCTGCATGTCTCTCTATCTATCCAATGTCTCTCCCTCTATCCAATGTTTCTCCCCCGCTTCCACAAAAACATACATTTATATACTACAGGGCTGGCGCCGTATACATGTGATATCCCGTATATAGTTATACCCTCATGGATCTAATATCTCACATGTATACCTCTATACCTCTACCCTCATTGTGTTACACTTTTAACCCTTTCCCACATACAACAAATCTGCAGCAGTAGACTTTGAAAATATACCCAAATTTGAAAAATCCTTTAAATGAAAATATAATAATTGAATAGAGTTGAAAACATGGTGACTAAAGGAGAAATTTATTGTTTTGAGCAATTTCTTCTTTTGTCGCCATGTTTTCAAAAGCTGTCTGCTCCAGAGGTTTTTAGAAAGCGTCTATATGAGGGAAAGGGTTAAAATTGTTTATAAAAATGCACAGGTTGGGATAAAAGATGCACTGTTAAATCTTTGTACAGATGCACTTTGACCATCTGCAGCAGACGACTTTTGTGCAATTTCTTCTTTTGCCACAATGTTTTAACGCTATTTAAATATTAAACTTTCATTTACAGAGATATTTCATATCTTGTCAAGTCGTCTGCTTCAGATTTGTTGTATGTGAGAAAGGGAAACTTGATTGGAAAAAATCCCACATACCTGATTTGCAGTAGACAAATTTTGAAAATATTATGGCAAAAGGAGAAATCGCTCAGTCATAATAAGCAATTTCACCATGTGTCATGATGTTAAGTGATGTGTTCAATGATTAAGCTTTCATTTAAAGAAGTTCATCTTTTTATTGCACAGATGTTTTTGAAGTTGTCTGCTGCAGATTTGTCATATGTTGGAAAGGGTAAAACTATTTACACCTCAAAACCAAAATTAAAACTAAAAAACTAGACTTCTTTCACTTGACAACAGCCTCTTGATCCTTTCTACATACAAGCCGAGCTCCGGTAGCTCAGTCGGTAGCGATGCGGGCTGTCAATCCAGGGGTTGTGAGTTTGAATCCTGACTCGGCCAACTTTCTTTCCGACGATTGACAAAAGTCAATGCGACATGCGTCATTCGTCTTCCACCAATTGTCTAAGTCTATGTGGAAAAGCAGCCAGTTGCTTGGGAAGATTATTGTGTGGGGTACTGGTGTGAGAAAACCAGGAAATGCATTAGTAGGTGAACTGGCCGCCGTGATATGACTGAGAAATTGTTAAAAATGGCGTTAAACATCAATCAATCAATCAATTCTACATACAACAAATCTGAAACGGACAACTTTGAACACATCTTGGTAAAAATATGTCTATCAAATCAATGAAAGAATAATTATTCTGTAGGGTTGTAAACATTATAAGCACTTACTCATTTTGCCGCAATGTTATCAGTCATCTGCATGTGGAATAGGGTTAATTATATAATGTGCATGATAAGATGATTTGACTGCAATGATATAACTGAATTTGTTCTGAAGACTACGTTAAACTTTAATCAGTCAATATAATATGCATTGTTTTCTACATTCCAGAATTAAACCAATTGAAAAAGCAGCTGAACAGCTAGCAATAGAAGTATTATTAGTTACTGATGAATTATTTAGGTAAGTACAGTTTGAGTTATCTTTTTGGATGGTTCAAGATATACATTACATGGTATATCATTGAATATTCATTTGAGAACATTTAGAAAAAATCCACACAAGACCGTGTTGAGCTTTCTGTCTCTTTTTATATAATACCATATAGAGATGCTATTAAATTTTATAGTACCGTATATCCGCGGCCATAAGTCGAGGGTCCATTTTGACCTCAATTTCGGTGGTTTTGAGGTTACTACCAGCCATAAGTTGGGGGTCGACTTTTTAAAAATTTCGGCAAAAAAAATCAAAAAAATCATGGTTCTCGATGTAAAACTGGATAATGATACATTAAGATAATAATGCACAAACCTGATTTTATAAATCCAAATAAGCCAAACAAACTAACTAGTCCAAATTTCTTAATATTTGTTTTAATCTATAAAAAATAAAAGCGCGAAACTCGAACAAAGGGTTTTATCGATGTCAGTGTTTCTACCATGCATTGACGAATGTGTGTAATTCACAGAGAGGTGAAGACAAGGGTTTTAAAGGTCTATGGAAAGAAGTTTGGACTCTATGGTTATATGAAAACGGTTGTAATTTCCACTGGAACAGGCTGTAGTTACAACCGACTTGCGTTAGCCCTATTACTGTTTGTCGTGTGAAAAACAATGGGCTTAAATAAATGACGTCACTAATTTACCAGCTGCGATTGAGCCGCGACAAATGAAATACACCCTTATAAATTAATGTTAAATTTACGATGCTATTAGCTTAGTAAATTATACTTGTGTGATTAAACTGCACATACTCTTTTTTTATGACGTAGCTCATTTGTTGGGGAAAATGGTTTGCGGAAATAAAGGTCTATATAGATTTTACTCTTACCCATTTTTACATGCATTTATACGCATCTGCAGCAGACTTCTTTTGATAGAGCTCTGACAAAAGGAGAAATTACTACATTTTCTTTAAATTGGACAAATTAACTTTGAATTGAAAAGGATTTTAAAGGGTATGGTATTTATTTTTCCTTTGTTTACGGCTTTAAAACTAGATAAAAAAAATGTAAGGAAAGGATGCATCACTGATAAAAAGCAGTTTCTCTACTGTTTGTCGCGTGTAAAATATAGCATTAGGAGAGATTGTCATTCAGTCATAAGTCGAGTCCCTGCTTCAACACCAAAATTTGAGTCTCAAAAATTTGACTTATGGCCGCGGATATACGGTAACATGTTCTTGTGTGGGTTTTCCTGAATTTTCAGAAACATAAACATTGCTGTCATTATAAGTCTAGTATTATATGAACCATATACATGTATAGAGAAACTATTTGAAGTAACATGATCTTGTGTGGGTTTATCCAAATTTTATCAAACGAAAACTCAAAAGTCATTTGCATTATTGTATATGAACCATATAGAGAGACTATTTGTAGTAGTTTGCAATTTTCCCCACAAAATGTTCTCAAATGAAAATTCAGACGCCTGTGATTATATAAACTAATATAGCCATAATGTAGGGCAGATACAGGTAAATAGTATCTATACCAGATATATATGCAGTTGCCTACTTAGAAAAGAACTTTTGTCCTGTCTGTCTGTTTTTCCTTAACCCTTTCCCTCATACGGCAATTCTGCAGCAGACGACTTTGTCAAAAATTAAAAAATCTCCATAATTGAATGGATAACCTATGACAAAAAGTGGAAAACATTGTGGCAAAAGGAGAAATTGCACGTTTTGTGCAATTTCTTCTTTTGTCACTATGTTTTCAAAAACCCATCTGCTGCAGAGGCGTCAGAAAGCGTCTATATGAGGGAAAGGGTTAAGCAGATATTTGTATTAAGAAAATGCATGTATGTTTGTTATATATTCCATTTCAGATCGATGGATATAAAACAACGAAAGCGCTATGTTAAATTAGTTGACACTGTTAGAGATGCAGGTGGTGATGTGAAAATATTCTCTAGTTTACACGTCTCTGGGGAGCGTAAGTAATCTAAGACATTTTCTAAATGTTGTCAATTGGCCATAATAGGTTAACTCTTTCCCACATACAACAAATCTGCAGCAGACACCTTTAAAAACATCTAAGTAAAACCATGGAATCATAAATGAAAGTATAATCACTGAAAAAAGTTGCAACATTATGGCAAAAGGAGAAATTTTGTCACAATGTTTTTAAAAAGTAGTCTGCTGCAGAGGCGTCAGAAAGCATCTATAGGTGGGGATAAGGGTAAACCCTTTCCCACAAACGACAATTCTGCAGCAGACGATTTTGAACATATTTTGTCAAAACATAGAAAATCTCTATAATTGAATGGATAACCTTTGACTAAAAGTTGAAAACATTGTTGCTAAAGGAGAAATTGCTTGTTTTGAGCAACGTCTTCTTTTGTCACTATGTTTTCAAAAAGCCGTCTGCTGTAGAGGCATCAGAAAGCGTCTATATGTGGGGATAAGGGTTAATTGTGATGAAAGGCTAATGCTTTCTCTATCAGAAGCTTTTTTGACAACACAAGTGTACAGCTCAGTTTGATAATTGGGGAAATCCATTTGACATGAAAAGATTGTGCACTTTACGTATATCTTTTGTACAAAATTGACTTCCGTAAGTTGCAATGAACAATGTCAGACTTGACATTCCATATAAGCATGTTGTTGTGAAAGCAATAGGATTAACATGCTTCCCCATGTACAGCAAATCTGCAGCAGACGACTTTGAAAACATTTAGAAAATAATATGGAAAATCACTGTAAGTGAAAGTATGATTATTGTGTCGAGTTTAAATCATTCTAGCAAAAGCAGAAATTGTTCATTATGAGCCATTTCCCCTTTTGGTTCAATGATTTCAAAAGTCATCTGCTTTAGATGCGTCTGCAAGTGGGAAAGGGGTTACTAAGCATGCTTCTACAAAATGCACTCTGTCAAGTCTGGTCCGGATCTTCCCAGCTTGTCATATAAGTCGAGCATGTCACTTGGAAGCCTCTATAAACATGAATATAATTTACCTTAACCCTTTCCCTCATACAGACGCTTTCTGCAGCAGACGTCTTTTGAAAACATTGGTACAAAAGTACAAAAAGAAATTGCTCGTTTTTCCTTTTGCCACAATGTTTTCTACTTATTCAGTAAGTAAACCTTTTTATAGAGAAACTTTTTGTGTTTTTGATGAAAGGGTCTCAACGTCATCTGCTGCTGGTTTCTTGTATGTAGGAAAGGGGGTCAAACCCACATGTTGATGCATCTGCAGTTGTCGGCGTTTGAAAAAATGTGTGGCAAAAAAAAAAAAAAAAAATCCATAATGATTTTAACTCGATTCAACAGTTAGTTATTGGCTTGTCTGGCAAAATGTTCTCAAAGTCGTCTGCTGCAGTTTTGTGGTATGAGGTAAAAGGGGTTGATATGTTATGATCTAACATTGTATTCCACAGACGACACATGTTCCATTGTGGTACATGTTTATTCAACATGACACACCATTAGCCTTGGGGATTTGTAACCGGCCATCCCGGTTCAATTCGAAGTCTAGGCGCTGTGGTCATGGTAGGATGCTCTTCAAGTAGTGGTATTGCAATATGCTGTTAAACTGTATTGTACCGTGATATGAAATCATTATACTGGTATTTGGCGATATTTCCCCCAAGTAAAAAAAAACCAGAAAGATTGAGAAAATTGTTGATCTTATTCATGGTTTGCTCAATGAAAACAAATTCCAGCAGCTTATTCGTCTATCTGTATCATGCAGGTGCTTGTCAAGTTTAAATACCATGTGTATCAATTCTTTAAGTGATGTTGATTTATCTATCTGTATTACACAGATGCCTGTCGAATTTAAATACTGTGTGTATAAAGACTTTATTAAAGTGACATTGATCAAAATATAAATATAATGGCAGAAAATAATGCCGCCTTCGAAAAAGTGAGATTTGTTTTTTTGTTTTTCACATTTTACAGTTAAAAGTTTCTAGTCTTTAAAAATCATCAGTTTTGTTAACATTTATGTTTAATCAGTATGTAATCTTCATTTTTACATTTTAGCAATATATTGTGGTACGTATTGCATTCGATGAAAAAATATCGCAATATATTGTGGTACACTTCCAGCGTATCGTGACACCGCTATGGGCAAGGCTCATTTCCCTAGCCTATTACTAGTTTGTATTTCCAGGGATCATGTTGCCTTGATATAACTGAAATAATGTTGAAAAAGGAGTAAAACCCCAACAAAGCATGACGCACCTTTTTTTAGCTCACCAGTGCATGAAGTGCAAGGTGAGCTATTGTGATCACATTTTGTCTGTGCGTCGTCGACAATTGCCCTTGTTAACACTCTACAGTTTGCATCCGATCTTCATGAAAGATTATCAGAACATTCATCTCCATCAAATCTTGGACAAGTTCGAATATGGGTAATGCTGGGTCAAAAACTAGGTCACTAGACCAAATTGAAGGAAAATTGATAACACTCTTTTTGTTAAAATGTTTGTCTAGGTCAAGTTCGAATATGGGTCATATTGGGTCAGAAATTAGTTCAATAAAGGAAAATATTGTTCAAACTTCGGAGGCAGCATTTTTATTTTAAGCAAGTTCAAACTTTGTCAGAATGTTTGTCTTGATGATATCTAGTCCATGTTGAAATATGGCTCATATCAGGTAAAAAATATATAGATCAATAGGCCAAATGAAGGAAAATCTTGTTAACACTCTGGAGGTTGCATTTTGAATCTTTGTGAGAATAATTATTGTCTTGGTGTGTTTTGCATTGCATTACATTGCATAATTCAGGTGAGCGAACTAGGGCCATCATGGCCCTCTTGTTGGCTGTCATTGTGACATGACTCTTACTTTTGATATTTACAGAGTTAGGACAGTTATCAGGTGTCGCTGGTATTTTACGTTTTCCAATGGATGATGAGGATTCTGATGAAGATTGAAGAAACCACTGGTTACGATGGCAACAACAACGACTGTTACACATAGTGATGACCCAGATAATGTTACAATGGCAACTGTCATTAAATATTTATCTTTCCATCATTGGAAACATAATGCTTAATTAGATTTTTAATTCCCAGCCTCCATTTAATCACAGATTGACCTATTACCTACTTCTAGAAAACACATTGTTCCCATGGAAAAAGGACTGATAAGATGGATGCCAATTTTTATCATAAACTCTAGCTATACAAAGACTTTTTTGCGAGAGGGAGAGAGAGAGAAGTGTGCTTGTATTTAAATGGGTCTTTTGTTTACAGACTGGTTTTAAACTTCCATAATTCAGCCTATATACCTGTCAGAGGTATTTTGTTTTGATGATTTATTTATTGGATAATATTTATGTTTATTTGATTGACTATTCATAGAACATTGCAGGATTTATCAGTATGCTAGCCTATACTTCAAACAAATCCAGTTGAAACTAAATTGTTCATTACCATTTATTCAACCCTTTCTGACATACAAGAAATATGCAGTAGACACCAATAAAAACATTTAAGCAAAAACATGGAAACTTTTTATAATTGAAAGTATAATCACTGAACAGAGATGAAAATATTTTGTCGAAAAAGAAATTACTTAATTTTTTTTATTCGATATTTAAAAATTCATTTAAAAAATTCATCGGTTGCAGATTCATCTAAATGTTTGTGCATGTGAAAAGTGTTAAGAACTATAACTCTTGCTCCATAGAGTAACTCCCATTATACCAAAAAAGTGATAATGAATGACATTATCATTGACATCATGTTTGTTTAAGATTAAGATCTGATGATATTTAGTTTTGTCCTTGTAAACTGTAACATGAAAAACACATAACAAGGTCAGTCCAACACATATTTGACCTTTTTATTTATTCATCATGTGATGGGGGTGTACAAATCTAAGACCTAAGACCTGGTACAAAACTAAGACCCTGTTTTCATTTGAAATTTTACCAGGGTGTTAGTTTTGTACTAGGTCTTAGGTCTTAGCTTTGTACCTTTGCCCAGGAAGACGTATAAAACTAAGACCCTGGTAGATGTTTTCATTTGACTTTCTTTTCATAATATCATAAACGCAGGCACTGAAAGATGAATGATGGTGCTTTTCTCTATATCAAACACCAGACCGGCAGCATACTTGTCCAAGTGTCATAAGGACGTTAATTTGAACCCGCCTAGTGTGAACCACCAACCTACAATCCTTGAGCTATCTCAAGATAGAACACATTTGATCCATCCGAAGTTAGGCATCAGACCCCCGCTCTTTTGAAATTATATCATGCATGCCAGAGCAATGATGTTATGAAAAGAAAGTCAAATGAAAACATCTACCAGGATCTTAGTTTTGTACGTCTTCCTGGTTAAAGGTACAAAACTAAGACCTAGTACAAGACTAAGACCCTGGTAAAATTTCAATACCAGAAGAATTGTTAACTCTTTCACTGCCTAGCACGTACTGGTACGTGTTTTTGGTTCGCTATCTCAAGAAAGGGCGCATTTGATCCATCCATTGGAGAGGATACTTTCTCACAAGGTTAAACCCTTTCCCTCATTAAGACGCTTTCTGACACCTATGCAGCAGACGGATTTTTGAAAATATAGTGACAAAAGAAGAAATTCCTCAAAACAAGCAATTTCTGCTTTTGCCACAATGTTTTCCACTTTAAGTCATAGGTTAAATCTTTGTTACGACATGTTACTAAGGAGTTAAACAAAACCTGTTTACATCCAAGGATTATTATAAGATGCTGACGCAAGAAAATGACAAAGCAAGAAAGTTAAAACATAAAAAACAAACTTTTATTCAGAGATAACTTACATACTTCTTAAACAATAATGCAAAAACTTATTTTTAATATCAAGTGGATTTAATCGGACCCAAGTGGTATTCATCCATTATGGTGGACAGCACAGTGATAGTAAGACTTATGCAGTTGCACGCACCAACTATATGTAATAAGTGTGCAATCATTATGTTTTTATTCCAGACTGTACATACTCTTATAAAGCTTTTATTTTTAATCCAATCCTTTCCAAATTAAGCTTTTATTTATTAATCCCTTTTCTTTCCAAATTAAGCTTTTATTTTTTAATCCCTTCCTTTCAGTCCACAACAGTATGTACTTTAATTAATTAATTCCTTCCTCCGTAATTGTAAAAGACCTAAAAGTGGGTTCCGCGAGGGATACACTAATACAAGACATCCCCTGCCTTTTCTGGGCATCCCTCTCCCCTATAGATAATTTATCAATGGTGCGAGCCATAGACAAAGGAATGATTGAACATTTTGAACATGTGAGAAGCTGCCTTGCAAGGTTCCATGACACCTGGCCATGCCATGCAAAACAGTCCCTCTTAGTTCTCAGCTCCTCGTCCGTGACACCCAAGGCCCCGTTCCTGATTGATGCAGAGGCCAAGCCTCGAGGTCGACGTTGGAGGTGTAAATAACATAATTATAACTATAAGGTATGCTAGATCACTATTTCGCCCACTCACTGGCCGCTATAATCCCGCCACAGCAAATTTAAAATAAATTTGTACACCATTTAGCGGCCTATTTTTTTTTTAGCTCACCTGTGCACGAAGTGCTCAGGGTGAGTTATTGTGATCGCCCTATGTCCGTCGTCCGTCGTCCGTCAACATTTTCTCCTCTGTAACCGGTGGGTCAACTGGGATGAAACTTCACAGAAAGCATCCTCGCAATGTCCTCACCAGAATTCCTTAAAAATTTTGGGATCCATGCAGAATTCTGGTTTCCATGGCAACGAAATGAAAAAAACTTCAAAATTCTTAAAAATCTTCTCCTCCCAAAGTGTCGGGCCGATTTTCAAATTATTTTGTAGAAATGATCCTTGGGTGACCCTCTATCAGATTCCTTCAAGCCATGTTGATTGGTCGAAAAACATGGCCCCCGGGGGGGGGGGGGGGGGGGGGGGGGTGCTATTTTGCCAATATGGCTATAGTGCAAACTTAAAAAATCTTCTCCTCCAAAAGTGTCAGGCCGATTTTCAAATAATTTTGTAGAAATGTTCCTTGGGTGACCCTCTATCAGATTCCTTCAAGCCATGTTGATTGGTCGAAAAACATGGCCGCCAGGGGGGCGGGGCTATTTTGCATTATTAGGTTATAGTGCAAACTTAAAAACTCTTCTCCTCCAAAAGTGTCAGGCCGATTTTCAAATAATTCTGTAGAAATGTTCCTTGGGTGATCCTCTATCAGATTCCTTCAAGCCATGTTGATTGGTCAAAAAGCATGGCCGCCAGGGCGCGGGGCTATTTTGCCTTTTATGGCTATAGTGAAAACTTAAAAAATCTTCTTCTCCATAAGTGTCGGGCCGATTTTCAAATAATTTTCTAGAAATGTTCCTTGGGTGACCCTCTATCAGATTCCTTCAAGCCATGTTGATTGGTCGAAAAACATGGCAGCCAGGGGGCGGGGCTTTTTTGCCTTATATGGCCAAAGTGAAAACTTAAAAAATCTTCTCCTCCGAAAGTGTCAGGCTGATTTTTAAATAATTTTGTAGAAATGTTCCTAGGGTGACCCTTTATCAGATTCCTTCAAGCCAAGTTGATTGGTCGGAAACTATGGCTGCCAGGGGGCGGGGCTTATATAGCTAAAGTGAATAAACAAAACAGGTGAGCGATTCCAGGGCCATCATGGCCCTCTTGTTTAATAAAAACATGCATGTCATCTATCTTCAAGACTCCTTCAGACAACGTGTTAAGAAAAATGTCATTGCCGACTGGGGCAAGGTAAACCCCTTCATGGGAAATTAGGCCACTTGTTTAGCTCAAGGTGAGTTATTGTGATCGCCTTTTGTCCGTCGTCCGTCAACTTCTTCTCCTCAGTAACCAGTGGGTCAATTGGGATGAAACTTCACAGAAAGCATCCTCTCAATGACCTCGCCAGATTTCCTTCAAATTTTTGGGATCCATGCAGAATTCTGGTTTCCATGGCAATGAAATGAAAAAAACTTCAAAATTCTTCTTCTCCCAAACTGGTTGGCAGATTTTCAAATAATTTTGTAGAAATGTTCCTTGGATGACCCTCTCTCAGATTCCTTCAAGCCATGTTGATTGGTTGAAAAACATGGCCGCCAGAGGGGGTGGGGCTATTTTGCCTTATATGGCTATAGTGAAAACTTAAAAAATCTTCTTCTCCCAAACTGGTTGGCAGATTTTCAAATAATTTTGTAGAAATGCTCCTTGGATGACCCTCTATCAGATTCCTTCAAGCCATGTTTATTGGTTGAAAAACATGGCCGCCAGGGAGGCGGGGCTATGTTGCCTTATATGGCTATAGTGAAAATTTAAAAAATCTTCTCCTCCGAAAGTGTTGAGCAGATTTTCAAATAATTTTGTAGAAATGTTCTTTGGGTGACCCTCTATCAGATTCCTTCAAGCCATGCTGATTGGTTGAAAAATATGTCCGCCATGGGGGTGGGGCTATTTTGCCTTATATGGCTATTGTGAAAACTTAAAAAATCTTCTCCTCCGAAAGTGTCAGGCCGATTTTCAAATAATTTTGCAAAAACATTCCTTGGGTGACACTCTACAAGATTCCTTAAAGCCATGGTGGTTGGTAAAAAATATGGCCACTAGGGGGCAGGGCTGTTTGGAGATTTGATTTTTGCCTTATGGCCGTGGAGCGATACTGGCCCTCTTGGGCCTCTTGTTAAATAATTTTGTAGAAATGTTCCTAGGGTGACCCTTTATCAGATTCCTTCAAGCCAAGTTGATTGGTCGGAAACTATGGCTGCCGGGGGGTGGGGCTTATATAGCTAAAGTGAAAAAAACAACAGGTGAGCGATTCCAGGGCCAACATGGCCCTCTTGTTTTTTTAACTATTTCATGTATAATTGCTCTACCCTTCGAAAGATTCCTTACTATTTGCCGTCCAGCTCTATTTATTCGCTTCCTTTTATTGTGTCACTTGCGTAGCATGGTAGGCACTTGGGGATTACTTTTTTTTTGTCCGGCATCTGTCCGTCCGTCTGTCTGTCCGTCACACTTTTTCGTCACGTTTTCAAATAACCTTTTTTCATCTCAAAGGATTGGATTGAAACTTCTGACAAATGTTTAAATCAATCTTTGTGATGGGTTCACAAAAGGGGGATAATCCAAATATTTTTATATCGGAGTTATTGCCCCTTTTCTGTCAAATATTAAAATTTTCTGACAAGGCCCCGGCAGGTGACACACGTGCTCCGGGGAGCACTCCATTCTAGTTATTAATATTACACAAGTTCAGCGGGTTTGATTCCAGGCCTCTACAGGACATCCAAGGAAGTAGATCGGACCAAACAACGAGAACCATGATTGTCCTATATCGCTCACCTGATTTAATAAAACTTAAAAAGTTTTCAGTGTTCTTTCCCCTATATGAGTCTATGAAAAACAAGTGACCCCCGGAGAGGGCTATAATTTGAACAAGCTTGGTAGAGGTCCACTAAATGATGCTAGATACCAAATATCAAAGGCCTGGGCCTTCTACTTTGAGACAGAAGATTTTTAAAGTTTTTCCCCTATCTATGTCAAACAAGTGACCCCCGGGGGAGGGGTCATTTTTTACACCAGGGCTATAATTTGAATAATCTTGGTAGAGGTCTACTAGATGATGCTACATACCAAATATCAAAGGCCTGTGGCCTCTACTTTTAGACAAGAAGATTTTTTAAGTTTTTTTCTCTATATGAGTCTATGTAAAACAATAGACCCCAGGGGAGGGGTCATTTTGACCCCAGGGCTATAATTTGAATAATCTTGGTAGAGGTCCACTAGATGATGCTACATACCAAATGTCAAAGGCATGGGCCCTCTACTTTTAGACAAGAAGATTTTTAAAGTTTCTTCCCTATACATGTTGGGTGATCCTCTATCAGATTCCTTCAAGCCAAGTTGATTGATCGAAAAACATGGTCGCCAGACGGCGGGGCTATTTTGCCTTATATGGCTATAGTGAAAACTTAAAAAATCTTCTCCTCCGAAAGTGTTGGGCCGATTTTCAAATAATTTTGTAGAAATGGTCCTAGGGTGATCCTCTATCAGAATCCTTCAAGCCAAGTTGATTAATCGAAAAACATGGCCGCCAGGGGGCGGGGCTATTTTGCCTTATATAGCTAAAGTGAAAACTTGAAAAATCTTTTCCTCCGAAAGTGTTTGGCAAATTTTCAAATCATTTTGTAGAAATGTTCCTTGGGAGACCCTCTATCAGAATACATCAAGCCATGTTGATTGGTCGAAAAACATGGCCACCAGAGGGCGGGGCTATTTTGCCTAATATGGCTATAGTAAAAACTTAAAAAATCTTCTTCTCCGAAAGTGTGAGGCAGATTTTCAAATAATTTTGTAGTAATGTTCCTAGGGTGACCCTCTATCAGATTCCTTCAAGCCATGTTGATTGGTCAAAAAACATTGACATCAGGGGGCGGGGCTGTTGGGAGATTAATTTTTTGCCTAATGGCCATGGAGCGATACTGGCCCTCTTGTTAGTCAGGCTATTGTGATACCCTTGGCGTTGTCACAATACTTTAATCTTACCTCATAACTCAA
The DNA here is from genome assembly GCA_031761405.1 of Serripes groenlandicus. Classification (NCBI taxonomy): domain Eukaryota; kingdom Metazoa; phylum Mollusca; class Bivalvia; order Cardiida; family Cardiidae; genus Serripes; species Serripes groenlandicus. The sequence continues at coordinate 51,066,743 of JASEVX010000003.1, forward strand.
AAACTATTCAACATTTTCAAATAAAATTTGGTACACATTTTCTTAAAACAATACGCATGTCCATACCAAGTCACATAACTCTGTCTTTAATAATTTAGTAATGCCCCTTTTTCGACTTAGAAAAAACAGACGAGTGTTGGCATTCGCTCTACCTGCTCTTGTTAACCCTTTTCCTCATGTAGACGCTTTCTGATGCCCTTGCAGAAAATGACTTTAAAGCTTTGTGGCAAATTCTCCTTTTGCCACAGTGTTTTTCAACTATTTTCAGTAATAACACTTTCATTTTCAGAAGTTTTCCATATATTTGTCTGGATTATTTCAAAGTCGTCTGTTGCAGATTGGTCGTATGTGGAAAAGAACCACCTTGTTTACATTATTCCAGTAATGTTACTTACTTTCTTCGTCGTCTTTGCTCTGCTTTGAGCATAGGGCTATACCACATTGAATCCAACGTTGAGCTCCATGTGGTCAATGGTCAAACCCACTTTCTGGTGCCTTATAGGTTTTCAGTTAACCCTTTCCTACAAACAGATGCTGTGTGATGCCTCTGCAGCACACACATTTTGAAAACAATGTGACAAAAGGAGACATTGCTCATAAAGATCTGGGTTTTGAGGGCCTATTTTGCAGGAAAGTGGGCACATGCACATTGGCCACAGGCCTGGACGGAGTAGGGCCTCACTGAGGACATAACATTCTTAGAAATTTTCCCGATTTTAGTATCACTACACATATGGGGAGAGACCCTCCGAAACAAAAGAATCGTCTTTCATTGTGATAATTTAGCAGTAGTCTACATTGTTATAAATTGTCCTGTAAATCTCAAAGTCATGACCCTTCTAAGGGCATTAACTCTACTTTGTTTGAAGTTGAATATTGCTTTTAAGGCTGTGCATGTATCTGGATATTCAAATAAACTTGCAGACTCATTGAGTCGCTTTCAATTACAGAAATTTCGTTTGTTGGCACTAGAGGCAGAACCAGAGCCCACACCTGTGCCAAGCCACCAGAGCGCTTACAAGAATGCCCTATCAGCCTTTATGTCATTCCGCGAATGTTACAGTCTTCCCCAATTGTCTCCTGCTCCCATTGTCCAGATAACGTTATTCATATCCTACTGTATGCCCCCATCCACAATTTCCACTTATTTGTCTGGGAATAGTTTCCACCACAAAATATTTTTTTTTTTAATGACCCCACTTCTGCATTCTTTGTCAAAAACTAATAGAGGGTGGCAGGAGAACTCGCAAACAAGTCGACCTGCGAGCGCCGATAACCGGTGCCATACAGCGTAGGATTTGTAACGTGTTGCCTAACATTTGTATTTCACCATACGAATGCAGCCTCTTTAAAGCAGCATACTTTGGTATAATGCGCGTCAGTGAAGTTGCTTTCACCAACCAACTTCAGGAAGACAGACCTCTATTTAATTCTGATATTCAAGTAATGGAAGGATCTAAAGCAATAAGCATCACCATTAGGTTTTCAAAAACTAACCAGAAAGGTCCACCTACAACATTGCGTATTCCTGCCTCTGGCAATCCTGCTTTGTGCATTGTGACTGCAGTGCTTGACTATATCCGATACCGTCCGGTGGGTCCTAAATATTTCTTTTGTCATGCAAATGGTTACCCATAAACGCGCTCACAATTTAGTGGAGTACTAGCAAAAACTATACGCTCTTTAGGTTTACCTACTCAAATATACACTGCCTACTCCTTTCGCATCGGTAGGGCATCTGTATTGGCTGCAGAGGGCATATCTAATGAAGTAATTAAACTATTAGGTAAAAGGAAATCTGATGCTTTTGAGCGCTATATCCGCCTTGACTAAACTAACTTTCGTCTCTGTATTACTTAATTCATTATGTTTCAACCTGGTTATACCAGTGTGGTATGCACACATAGCTGACGCCATTACTAAGTCTATTTTTAGATATTTGGCTCATCGGCGACTTCTGATTTCCAAAGAGCTAAATTTGGGTTTGATTGATAAAAAGGTACTTTGGCTCGGTGCTAATGGTATGAGCTGGAGCCAATTGCTTCCTAAGCTAAAGCTTACCATGCTCTTCAACCAAGGACCAGCCATGATTGTAGTCCACCTAGGCGGAAATGCTCTGGTTAATACAACTTAAGGGAAATTAATGAAGTGCATGAACATGTATTACATTGCTTCAGTTTCCCCCACTGCTTTTATTAGCTCACCTATGCTCAAAGTGCAAGGTGAGCTTTTGTGATCGCTCACCGTCCGTCGTCGTCCGTCCGTTCACATTTTCCTACAAACAACTTCTCCTCCTAAACCAATTAGCCAAATTCAAAATAGTTTTACAGGAATGTTCCTTGGGTGGATCTCTTTCAAACTTGTTCAAAGATATTTGGTATGTATCATCCTCTTGTGAACCTCTACCAAGATTGTTCAAATTATAGCCCTGGGGTCAAAAATGACCCCTCCCCGGGGGTCACTTGTTTTTCATAGACTCATATAGGGAAAACAAATACAAATCGTCTTGTCTAAGAGTAGAGGCCCCAGGCCTTTTGATATTTGGTATTTAGCGTCATCTAGTGGACCTCTACCAAGATTGTTCAAATTATAGCCCTGGGGTCAAAAATGATTCAAATCTGATTTGAGGCAATCTAGATATTTTATATAATTTTTAATATGATACGCCTGGCGTCCATTTACTTATTTCAAAGTTTAATTAATTCCATATGGCCCGCTTCATATGGGTGAAAGTTCCTGTATACTCGGGCATGTCTTTCATTTCGTGTCGAGGGATGGCGATATCTGGTTACGAAGCATATCATCCCGACATGTTTTGTTTCGGGTGCGCGTGGGTAGGCCGCAAATCACATCATCGACCTCTATAAAAAACAATACCCAGCCCGCAAATGGTGGCTAAAGGTTTAATAGTTGGAGACTAAATAAACAATTCATTTTTTTTTTGTGCAATCTTGCAGCGAGAAACGGATTGAAATTCAACCAACCAGAGAGCTGAATACAAACAGACCCAGGGTTGCATTGAAACGTCGACCACTCCTAACAATCCTTATGGAAGATCTACGGAGTGATCATTTATCAAATTAATCTTGGAACGCGTCATCCCCATATGGGTCTGTCCAGAATGAATGAATGAATGAATGTATATTGTTTTATGGCGCATCGACAGCTAAGGTCATTTAGCGCGCATTTAAATTTTATTATTCATGTTCCCTGGGTGAACAAACCAGTACTAGGCTAGAAAATGTGCCTTGCCCAAGAGCACTCCACTATGACCGAATTGCCGCGACTGGGGATCGAACCCGGGACACCCGGGGTCTGTCCAGACAAGCTCTGTTGAATTCCAACCGTATAGTTATATATTATTTTTCTATTCATTTAATAGAGGTTTTTCCAATGGTAACTCTTTTAAATGACTTATGATGTTCATTTTGAAAAAAATAAAGAAAGTGTGACAATTTAGGGTTGAAACTTGTTGATTTACATGGAAACAAAGATACATATGAGCCGTCCCGCGAGAAAACCAACATTATCGCCTCTGCGTAATGTGTCGATCCGGATCAGCCTACGCATGCCACACAAGCTTACCCGGATAGAAACGTTTCGCCTCCTGTAGATTTTCTGTTTCAGGAATCATTACTCTATACCTCAATCCCCCTGAGACGGAATGGGTGGGCCCGGATCAGTCAGCGCGGACTGCGCAGGCTGATTTGGATCGATACATTACGCCGAGGCCATATTGTTGGTTTTATCGCGGGACGGCTCATATTATTTGTGTCCCTTATCAGCTCGAGTAGTGATCCACCCATAGATGATGTTGACATTGATGTGTCTACACCAGTAATGCAAATTAGGCCCTATTTCAAATGTCATGGCCATCAGTCATTCAGAAGCTTCACCAAGTTCGTCAATTCATAAACTCGTAAATGTAGTTGACAAATTGACAAACTAGACCCTAATTTAAATTTCATTGCCAAAAGTTTTAAAAGAGCTTCGTCAAGTTCGTCAATTTGGTTGTTATTTTGAATTCCACTATATGACGTTGTTTTTACACACCTGCAAAATAGAATATTTATTGCATTAATATATGTGATGCCCAATTACACTCGGGCCGTCCGACGAGAAAACCAACAGTATAGCCTCTGCGTAATGTGTCGACCCAGACCAGCCTGCGCAGTTCGCGCAGACTGATCCAGGCCAACACATTCCGCCTCGGGGGGATAGAGTAATGATTCCTGAAACAGAAAATTCACATAAGGCGAAAAGTGTCTATCGTTTTCTCGCGGGGCGGCTCATATGATGTTTTTTTCCCGACGGATTCGAACCCACACAATGTTACTGTAACCCCTCGACCACGAACACTTCACGTATTAGTAGTGTATTTCTTATCGTATATACAAGCTGACATCTATTTGCATATGGTTTATAAATTAATGTTAATGTTGATAAAAACGATACAATCCCTGCTTTGAACTCCTTTATTAATCATTTGAAAAGCAAGATGAAGGTAGAACAAGAAATTGCTTTATCAAAAGACCAATCAGATCTTCACAACATAAAGTAGATCAAATTTAAAAACCTTTAATAAAAACAACACATTTTTCATACCAATTGAATCACAGTCCGACCCTTATTAACTCACATACTTTTTCTCTTATTTTACATTTCATCTTTCTTCTTCTCCGCCTCATCATTATCTTTATCTCCTCCTTCTAATTCTTCTTTGTAGCATAGAAAACATTGTAAGAATATTGAAATGCATGGTACATAAGGTTTTCGTAATAGAAGACATATATTCGAAACTTTTAATTTGTGTTTGTATACGTATATATATCTTGTGTGAAATAAATAATAATAAAAAAAAAAAGATTTGTTGAAATGCATGGCTGCATATTGACCCTTTACCTTCGCTTCCAAGTTCGCGTATGAACAACTTAAACCTGTTTGTGAAGTCCTCCTTAACAAAACAATAACAAGTGTTAAGCAGCATCGTCATTCGATTTCACTCTGAGTGCTATTTCAATGTCTATCTTTTCAAGACTCGGCAAATTCATGTCGTTTTTGATACAGTGTCTAACGTTTTCCTCCGTGTCGCTCCAATACTCGTTTAGACAACCAAGAATACCCCCCCCCCCCCCCCCCCCCCCCCCCCCCCCCCCCCCCCTCGATTTGCAGGTTATTACGTCTATAATGCCCCTCTAAAATGTCGATCTTAGAGCTGAGGTTGTTGAATTTATACTTCAACTCCTCATTATCTTTCCTAATAGCCTCAATGTTTAATAAGAATGCCAAGTCATGCTGAAACAAGTTAATTAAGATATTGACTTGACAAAGATGTATCAATTAGCATTACTATTTTATTGATTGATTGTTATTTTTAATAATATTTAGTTCATATGAAAGTCGCCACTTCGCCACGCCATGTGTTTCCTTGTTGTCCCGCACCAGAACTCCACATACAATTATTTGCCTTTACAAAGACAGTAAGGAATCCGCATTCTCCTTTCATTTAATTTAGATTTTCTAAGCATGTTCTTCTTTTCTTAAAACAATAGAATATTGAGAGTAGCTTAAATGGCACCATCTAAAGAAAAAAGGCAACATCTATCAAAAAGAAAGAGTAATTGAAATCATGTAGAAATTGTGGAAAATGGGAGAACTGATATTATATGAGCACTTTCTCCTTTTCTCTTGCTTGTTTTTAAAAGTCATCTGCTGCAAAGGCATTTAAAGTCATTTACATTAGAGAAAGGGTTTAATGCTTCAGAGAGACATAAACATCAATTTTGAACTGTAACTAAAAAGGAATATTTTAGAGTCATATTCTTCAAAAACATTTTGAAACAAATGTGAAATATCTTAAGTAGGGGTTTCCATGCAAGGTTGAAAACAAATGACAATAGGAGAAGATACCATTATGTATGAAATATTTTTAATTACTCTGTACTGCATATTATTACAATCTAAAGATCTACATTGTTTCTGACAATGACATTTGAACAAGTAAATAACTTTGTCAGGCCATGTTGCTAAACCCTTTCCCACATATGGACGCTTCCTGCCGCGTCTGCATTATTGTGGTAAAAGAAATAAGTGTTCATTATGAGCAATTTCTCCTTTTACCACAATATTTTCAACTTGATTCACAGTTCTTTCACATAAGTTTCAATTGTTTTTTAATAAGGATATGGTTTAACATTTAATCATTTATCAAAGCATTTTATTGTTCTTCAATCATTTGAATGTCGATTGTGACATTTTCCTTTTTGTCCCTTTGCCATTTTTTCACAATGAAGACGGCCGGTGAAGAAAAATATTGTTATATTGTGGGACAATGTCAAAGACAAATCCTTTTCAGGTGGTGTCCTTTATAATCCGGTCTTTCATGCAAGAGACATTATACACATCTTGACAAATCTGTACCCGATGACTTGAAGATATGATTTGAAAAGCAATGGCTCCTTAAGATATGTCAATACCGAAGAAGGCTATTCGTTTCGGTGTAAGATCTCTATCTTGCAAACAATTGTTCTGTTTTGTAATGTTTTAACTCTTTCCCATATACAACACTTCTGCAGCAGAGGAAAGTAGTATAGGGGTCGGTTTAGGTGTAAACAAAGATGACGTAATCGGCGGCCATTTTGTTGACCTAGTTACTATTTATAGTATCTCATTTGCATGTAAGGATTGACACGAGTGAGGACGCCATTTTGTAGTTATACAATGACTGCGCATGTCCATTTTAGTTCTATATTTAGAATGACATCATGGGTCTATATTTAGAAAGCTTTAACAATGGAGCAAGTGTTTCGGTAGCACCCTTCGGGCGAGACCACCAACGATTTGTCTCTAGCCTTCTACCAATAGATTCTAGCGGGTATGTTGTTGGAACCCTCGAAAATAATGGCGGGGAAATTCGACCTAACCTTTGCTACATTGTTTCGGGAAACCTGACACGAGACATCCATACGACACGATATATCCCTTTAATATGTCGTATAGTCGAGCCGAAGCACGCAGTCAAACATGTATGGTAAAGCAATAAATGTAACGTCTTACCTCGAGAACGTCCAGAGTTCAAATGACAGATGCGCATGTCCTGACACCACGATCTATTTTTAGACTCGGTATTTCACCATATTTTTTATAAATAGATTATGTGTCATGTTCTATAAATAGATTATATGTCATTTACTATAAATAGATATTTCTAACTAACCAATCAGAGGTTACAGAGAGAACAACTCAAAGGTATAAAAAGACTGTGAAACATCTATAGCAGTCACAAGAGCCTTAAAACTCAACCTGACAACATGCCTAACTTTAGATGTAAACTGGATTTGGGGAATGATCGTTACGTTCAAGTGAGTGAATGGAAAGAAGAGTTACGGGTTGACTTAAGAGAATGGAACGGTAATGTTCCTACGAAAAAAGGAATTAGCTTGACATTGATGAGATATAAAAATTTCGTAGAAGTGACAGAGACCGTCGACAAAGCTCTCCTAGACAAAGAGTCCTACGAAAGACATCTTGGTGGAAACGTGTACTGTACAGTCAAAGGGTCATGCGTAGACATTAGACAATATTGGAAACCTGAGGAAGAAGTGGTGCCTACCAAGAAAGGACTCTGTCTAAGACCACTCGAGTACAAACGCTTAAAGGAACTGATAACGGAAGTGGGACAGACATTACCTGAATTGGACACGGTTGTACCTTGTAACCTACAAGGTGACCATATGAACCAATTGGGGATGTTAAGCTGTACCGAATGTAATCCAAATGATTGTCATAACTGGTAACTTATGTGAACCCGTCATTTTATAAATAGAATTCAAGGGACTTAAAACTCTGTATATAAGAAATATTATTGTGACATTCTGGTATCAACCATCGAAAACATGTACCGTACAGACTTCGGGGGCGACAGAGGAATGGAATATTATGATAGAAGACTCGAGACCTTTAACACCTATCCAAAACAGTTGGACAGTGCGATATAGATTTAAGACAACTAACAATACAATGCTCCAGTATCATTTATAACCCTAAAACATTTCCGAGCGTTCAATGGCCAAGTCTGTCAAGGAAGCTAAGAGACGCCTGAGACAGTACGCGCGTCTATTACAAACATTAGGATGGAATGTTCAGTTAAGACGAATCAACGTCAGGACGATATCCGCCTCTTACAAAGTCGAAGGACCTGTAGACGTGTCACACATCGTAAGATACTATCGAGGAAGTTACGAACCAGAACGATTTCCAGCCGCCATGTTTAACAAAGACTGTATCCATTTCACTTGTTTTCATTCAGGTACAGTGCTCATGACGGGCATCAAGGATGAAAATCAATTACTCACTATATGTATGCCAGTATTGATCGAATTACCATTATTGTAATATGTGCCCTGGGGGACCGCCCTAATCCCCAGGCGTACTGTATTGAGCGGGGTCAATAAAGAAATATGTAAAATGTACTTCATGTGTTGTTGTTCATAGACTCGGTATTTCACCATATTTTTATAAATAGATTATGTGTCATGTTCTATAAATAGATTATATGTCATTTACTATAAATAGATATGTCTAATAGTTCTATATTTAGAATGACATCATGGGTCTATATTTAGAAAGTGTTGGAGCTGGCGGAGAAATTCGACCTACCCTTTGCTACATTGTTTTGTAGGAATCCATACGACACGATATATCCCTTTAGTATAGTCGGCACATAGTCAAACATGTATGGCAATAAATGTAACGTCTTACCTCTAGAGCGTCCAGAGTTCAAATGACAGAGGTCCCGATCTATTTTTAGTTTCGATATTTCACAACCACTATCGAATATTTCATCAGACCAGGTGTACCAACAATAGAGCATTGAAATGACAAAGTTAATCTCATTTAAAGGCGCCATACTGTCTGCGTCTGAACACCTGCAACGAACGTGTTAACACTTGTCTGAGAATAACACTTTACAGTGCGGTTTCAAAAGATTACCCCATATGATGAAAGTTATTATTATGCCTATACAAGAACTTGAAAAATGTCAGTGAAGTTATACACGACTTTACCAATTTGATCATATTTCAAATATATTGAGAAAAGAAGCCAATTAAAGTTGTCAAATCGGTTTTTGTTAATTTGTATCACTATTTACGCTTTAACTTTTTCTCTTTATGCTATAAAGTTTGATATACCGTTGGAAAGATTTCGTTGCGCCCTTTTCATATATGAAAAAAATATGATCCTACGACTATTAGTTCTCTAGTTATCGTCGTTTTAAATTATTGCTTTAAAGTGCGTCAAAAGGCTTTTTAATGCGTAAATGTCGATAGCTCCTTTATTTCCTGTCCGAATGTAGTCGTGTTTGGACCCCTTGAAAGGGATTTCGGATTTTCTATCAATTGAGATGATCTAACCGGAAGTGACGTAATTATTTCTTAAAATGATCATATTTTCAATATTAATTAATTTATTTATTTATTTTTTTTTTTTTTTTTGGAATTCGTAACGTGTAGCCTGCACTTATATATTGATAGCTGTTGTCATTTTCAAAAACTGAATATTGATAAAAATTTCAGCCGTTTTCGAGTTATGTAATATGAACAAAATTTAAACAAACAAAATAAAAATATATCATTCGAAAGATGTCGTCGCGCTCTTTTCAAATATGAAAAAAATATGATCCTACGACTATTAGTTCTCTAGTTATCGTCGTTTTAAATTATTGCTTTAAAGTGCGTCAAAAGGCTTTTTAATGCGTAAATGTCGATAGCTCCTTTATTTCTTGTCCGATTGTAGTCGTGTTTGGACCCCTTGAAAAGGATTTCGGATTTTCTATCGATTGAGATGATCTAACCGGAAGTGACGTAATTATTTCTTAAAATGATCATATTTTCAATATTAATTAATTTTTTTTTTTTTTTTTTTTAGGAATTCGTAACGTGTAGCCTGCACTTATATATTGATAGCTGTTGTCATTTTCAAAAACTGAATATTGATAAAAATTTCAGCCGTTTTCGAGTTATGTAATATGAACAAAATTTAAACAAACAAAATAAAAATATATCATTCGAAAGATGTCGTCGCGCTCTTTTCAAATCTGAAAAAATGATGGTCCTAGGACTATTCATTCTCTAGTTATCTCAGTTTATTTTATTTTTAAGTTTTTTAGATATATCGTAACGTATAGAAGGCACTCATATATTGATAGCTGTTGGCAAAACCTGAATATTGACAGAGTTTCGAACTCATTACCCTCATCGTATTGCTCTCAGGTGTGTTAGCATTGACCCATTATCAGAGTCATCAGATTATGTTCATTTGGTGACGGAAGTACGGACAAAGACCTTTTGAAATGCTAAACACGATATATCCCTTTTGTATATCATATAGTCGAGTCGAAGCACGCAGTCAAACATATATGGTAAAGCAATAAATTTAACGTCTTACCTCTAGAACGTCCAGATCTCAAATGACCGATGCGCATGTCCCAATCTATTTTTAAATTCGATATTTCACCATCGCTATCGGATATTTCATCAGACCAGGTGTGAGAACAATATAGCATTGAAATACCAAAGAAAACGTGGACAATGGATGAATAGACTACTTTAAACCAAACGGCGCCACAGTGTCTGTAGAACACCTGCACGTTAACACTTGCCTGAGAATAACCCTTTACACTGCTGTTCAAAAGTTTATCCTTCATGATGAAAACTATTATTATGACTATACAAGCACTTGGAAAATGTCAGTGAAGTTATATGTAACTGTACCAATTTGATTATATTTCAAATATATTGGGAACAGAAGCCAATTAAAGTTGTCAAATCGGTTTTTACTAATTCATTTCACTATTTACGCTTTAACTTTTTTGTTTTAAGTTATCAAATGATAGAGGACACCAAAACCTTTCATTTAAACCCGGGGTTGTAGAGAAAATATTCAGCCGTTTTCGAGTTATGTAATATGAGAGATTTTTAAACCCCCAAAATGAACATGCCCCGATCCTCAAGTTTGATATACCGTTGGAAAGATTTCGTTGAGCCCTTTTCATATATGAAAAAAAATATGATCCTACGACAAAGGGTTATCTAGTTATCGTCGTTTTAAATATGTGTTTGTTTCAAGGTGCGTCAAAAGGCTTCTTAATGCGTAAATGCCGATATCTCCTTTATTTCTTGTCCGAATGTAGTCGTGTTTGGACTCGTTGAAAATGATTTCTGATTTTCTATCGATTGAAATGATCAAACCGAAAGTGACGTCATTTGTTCTTAAAATGGTCAGTTTTCTGATTTTTTTTTATTTTTTTTATTTTTTTTTATTTAGAAATATTGTTATTGATAGTTGTTGACCCGAATATTGACAGAGTTTTAAACGTCATTGTAATGCTCGCTTACCCCGAGCTATTTTTAGACTCGTGATTTCACCATCACTATCGGATATTTCATCAGACCAGGTGTACGAACAATAGGGCATTGAAATGTCAAAGAAAACGTGGACAATGGATGAATAGACTGATTTAAACCAAATGGCGCCACAGTGTCTGGGGAACACCTGTGTCAACCAAGCCTACTGAAAAATGATCTTGACCAATCAGATTTGAGAATAGTGACGTGAGTTACTAAATATATCGACCAATGAAATACCAGCCTCGTTTTGAAATCGAGTGTATAAAAAGGTGTGTTTGGACATACATCGGCATTCTAACACTAGAACTCGAGCCGTCAACATGGACAATATCGTATCTACGTTCGAAATTATGGTCAACTCGTATACTAATGCTGACGAGTTAATGAATTTTGCGGCGACGATGGGAATACAGGAATCGTCTTCAGTGAGGTTTCGTTTGTTTCAGTTACGAAACCTGGAGTATGACAACGACTTTGTCAATGGAGAACTAGATTCCATTTTACAAAATTTAGGAGGAGAGCTTAACACCGCCGAAGATTTCAATGAGGAAGATTTGGAATTGGCTGTCGACTACATAAGAGACCAAAACGAAATAGACGAAAGTATGAAAGCGATCCTCTTCGATGATCAAATGGACGAGCTAGCCACTGCGTGTTTAGACGATGGGGTCTGGGACCCTCCTACGCCTGTCATTCAGTCAGGAAGTGGTCAACAGAAATTACGCTACACCATGCGAAAGAAGTCAGAGCGTACATATGCGAAAAACGCTGCCGTGGACCGAACATACCAGGTGAAGGTCGACGAACGGTACCACGGTCAGGAGTTACGAGATGTCAGGGAGGGGCTCCATAACATGTTTCAATATGTCCTAAATGAGGCCAGGGGTGATTTGGCGGGAAACGATATGGGTCGCGTCGTTATACACCACCAGGGACTTCATGATCCTATCGTCGTTCCCCTCCGAGACTGGGACCATCTGAACGCCGACGGGGTCATGGCTATGATCGAAAAAGTGCTCAACAGTAATAAAGATCTCTCAATTGACGAGAGTTTCTACATTACTGTTGGTACCATTGATTTACCAAAAGGAGCCGGGGGTCCAAGGCGTAGAATAACAAAATTAAAAGGGGATAATAATTCTCTCCAACTGAAAACGTCCATCGTGACCATTAACAATGATGATCAACTATGTATGGCCAGAGCGATCGGGGTCAGCTGGGCCAAATTAAACAGATGTTCCCCCGAAGAATGGAAAGAGGTGACCAAAACCAGAGCCAAGAAAAGTAATTTGGAATTGGTCATGGAACATAAAAAAGTATCAGATAGTTATTACAGAGACTTGAGAAACAAGAACCTTAAACAACAGAAACAATTAGCGGTCGCCATCAGTCAGTTGGCTGGTGTACCTTTGGATCGTCCAGCCAGTCTTAATGATATAGAGGCGTTTGAAGAGCTTCTGGGTGTACGCGTTATGGTAGTTAGTGCTAAACTGGGTAATAAGTTTTTAACCAATCCCAGTACAGATCAACAACCATGTATATATCTGTACTTGGTGGATGACGACCACTTTCACGCCATAACGAGTATAACGGGGTTCTTCAGCGCCATGTATTTTTGCCACAAATGCCTCAAACATTACAACAACAAAGAACGTCATCAATGTGAGATCAGATGTATAGTGTGTAAAAGGGATCACTGCCCAACAACGGACCATCCTATCGATTGTGTCATTTGTAATATGACCTGTCGATCGGAAGACTGTTTCACAAATCATAAACAAGTCCCTGTACATCAGAAAGGAAAGGGAAAAGGAAAACAAAGCGGACCTTCCCAGTGCGAAAAATGGTGGAAGTGTCCACAATGTTACAAAGTACTGAGGACGGACAAGCGGAAGAAAGAGGAGCACGAGTGCGGAGAGTACCAGTGCTCTAGCTGCCATAAATATGTGCAGGATGATCATTTATGCTTCCTGAGAGCCACTCAAGCCAAAGAACATTACATACCCAAGTTTATCTTTTTTGATTTTGAGTGCTCTCAGGATGAGAAAATGTATTGTAATGAAGGATATTTACCCTTGAAAAACCCAAATTGTCAAGACTGTCAATCACAGGTATGTACATCTTGCTCTAAATGCCAACATTGTAAATCATCATGGTGCGGAAAAGCTACACATCGTCCAAATTTTGTTGTAGCTCATACCGTTTGTCCGAAATGTATTGATCAAACGTTAACACCAGAGTCAGTATGTCCCAGCTGCGGTACCCGGTGCGACGAATGTGACAACACTGATTCACACGAGAATGAGGACGAAGGTCCTTGTCCAGGTAAATGTGGGTTCAGGGAAGTCACTTTCGAAGGAACGGATACCGCGGAAAAGTTTGGTCAGTGGTTATTTACGGACCAACATAAATATTTCAAAGCCATTGCGCACAACATGAAAGGATACGATGGTTATTTTCTTTTGGAATATTTGATTGATCAATCCATGAGGCCAGACAAAATAATCTACAGCGGTTCGAAAATAATGTATATGGCTGTTGAGCGCGATTTACATATCAAAGTGATTGACAGTCTTAATTTTTTGCCAATGAAATTGTCCCAATTACCGAAAGCCTTTGGTTTAAACGAATTGAAAAAAGGGTGGTTTCCCCATTTTTTTAATACGAGAGAACATCAAAATTATATAGGATGTTTTTCCGAACCCCACTTTTTTGGACAAGATTTCATGAGTGAGAAAGAGAGGGGTGAGTTATTAGTATGGTTGAATGAGAAAAAGGAGTGTGTGTTTAATTTTAGGAATGAAATGTTAGAGTATTGTAGGAGTGACGTCGATATTTTAAGACAATCATGTTTAAAATTTAGAGATTTGTTAATGAGAGCGACGGGGGAAGAAAGAGAGGTTGTAAATAAGAAAGGTAAGAAAGAAAAACGATGGTTTGGTGCCGTAGATCCATTTGATTCCGTCACGATAGCGTCTGTATGTATGAATGTGTTCAGAACAAAATTTTTGGAAGAGAAATGGAGAGTCAAATTGACCGGGGGCGATGAATGGGTACAGTCAAAAGTCGTTGACGAGAAGTTATATGTACAGAAAGGAAATGAATGGATCTACGAATCTAAACTTGTTGGTGAAACAGTGTGTGAGAGAGAATTTGTGAGTACCGCTATCGCGAAGATTCCTCCCAGTGGTTACAACGACCAGTATAGTAAAGTGTCAATTCAGTGGTTAGAGTGGAGAGCGCGTCTCGATAATGTCCACATTCAGCATGCTCTGAATGGAGGTGAGAACAAATTACCCGGAAGTCGTTACAAATTGGACGGTTATTGTAGAGAGACAAATACGGCTTATGAATTTCACGGTTGTATTTTTCATGGTTGCCCCGTTTGTTTCTCTGACAATCGCGAAGAGAAGTACCATCCACTCACCCGTCAGTCTTTAGACGAGTTGTACGCTTTAACTCTAAAAAAGAAAGCTTACGTTAAAAAATTAGGAATGAAATATGTTTGTATTTGGGACCATGACTTCAAAAATGAAATGCTTACAAACGCTGAAATGAAACACTTCGCTCAACATTTAGATATATCGGATAGATTAGATCCTAGAGAAAGTTTCTTCGGAGGTCGTACCAATGCTAGTCAACTCTACTATAAAGTTCAGGCTAACGAAGAAGTCAAGTACGTGGATTTCACGAGCTTGTATCCATGGGTTAATAAGTATTGTCGATATCCCGTAGGTCACCCAACGATCATAACTCAAGATTTCGGGGACATGAAGGACTATTTTGGTATTGCCAAGGTCAAGATCTTACCCCCTCGGGGTCTGTATCATCCAGTTCTTCCGTATAGGTCGAACGGTAAACTGAAATTTCCTTTGTGTCAGACCTGCGCGGATAATGAGAATCCCAACCCATGTGATTGTACTGATGAACAAAGAGAGTTGACAGGTACGTGGTGCACTCCCGAAATAGAAACGGCTCTAAGACTAGGTTATCGTATTCAAAAAATATATGAAGTATACCACTGGGAGGAATCAACCCAATATGATTCTAACACTAGAAAAGGAGGACTGTTCGCCAATTATATAAATACATTTTTAAAGTTTAAACAAGAGGCGAGCGGTTCTCCGGACTGGATTAAAACTAAAACGGATTCGAATAATTATATTAAACATTATCTTGAGAAAGAGGGAGTTTCATTGGATCAGGAAAACATTTCAAAGAACCCTGGTTTAAGAGCTTTGGCCAAATTATGCCTCAATAGCTTTTGGGGTAAGTTTGGTCAAAGACTTAACATGAGACAGACCGAGTTTTTTCACGAAAGTCAAGCCAATCTGTTCTTTCAATTGTTTTCGGATCCAATGAAACAACCTACCGATTTTCATATATTAAATAATGATATGGTACAAATAGAGTGGACCTACAAAAAGGACTGTCAACCCGTGTAAATAAAATATCATACACATACATAATTGTTTTCTCGTTTATTTCGCAAAAGTATATAAGAGTGCACACGACGAAATATAAGTAATCATGAATCAATGTCCAGTGTGTCAACGTCATTTTTCTCGGAGGGACGCCATGCTTCGTCATAGAAGAAATATACATGAACAAATTAACGACACATACATCCCATCACCACCACCACCACCACCACCACCACCACCACCACCGAGCGTGTTTACTGATGGGTATCCACCACCACCACCACCACCGAGTGTGTTTACTGATGCGTATCCACCACCACCGAGTGTGTTTACTGATGCGTATCCACCACCACCACCACCACCACCACCACCACCACAACCACCGAGTGTTTACTGATGCGTATACACCACCACCACCACCACCACCACCACCACAACCACCACCACCACCACCACCACCACCACCACCACCACCACCACAACCACCACCACCACCACCACCACCACCGAGTGTGTTTACTGATGCGTATCCACCACCACCACCACCAGTCAATATTCGGGTCAACAACTATCAATAACAATATTTTTAAATAAAAAAAAATAAAAAAATCAAAAAAATCAGAAAACTGACCATTTTAAGAACAAATGACGTCACTTTCGGTTTGATCATTTCAATCGATAGAAAATCAGAAATCATTTTCAACGAGTCCAAACACGACTACATTCGGACAAGAAATAAAGGAGATATCGGCATTTACGCATTAAGAAGCCTTTTGACGCACCTTGAAACAAACACATATTTAAAACGACGATAACTAGAGAACTATTAGTCCTAGGATCATAATTTTTTCATATATGAAAAGGGCTCAACGAGATCTTTTCAACGGTATATCAAACTTGAGGATCGGGGCAAGTTCATTTTGGGGGTTTAAAAATCTCTCATATTACATAACTCGAAAACGGCTGAATATTTTCTCTACAACCCCGGGTTTAAATGAAAGGTTTTGGTGTCCTCCATCATTTGATAACTTAAAACAAAAAAGTTAAAGCGTAAATAGTGAAATGAATTAGTAAAAACCGATTTGACAACTTTAATTGGCTTCTTTTCCCAATATATTTGAAATATAATCAAATTGGTACAGTTACATATAACTTCACTGACATTTTCCAAGTGCTTGTATAGTCATAATAATAGTTTTCATCATGAAGGATACACTTTTGAACAGCAGTGTAAAGGGTTATTCTCAGGCAAGTGTTAACGTGCAGGTGTTCTACAGACACTGTGGCGCCGTTTGGTTTAAAGAAGTCTATTCATCCATTGTCCACGTTTTCTTTGGCATTTCAATGCTATATTGTTCTCACACCTGGTCTGATGAAATATCCGATAGCGATGGTGAAATATCGAATCTAAAAATAGATTGGGACATGCGCATCGGTCATTTGAGATCTGGACGTTCTAGAGGTAAGACGTTAAATTTATTGCTTTACCATATATGTTTGACTGCGTGCTTCGACTCGACTATATGACATACAAAAGGGATATATCGTGTTTAGCATTTCAAAAGGTCTTTGTCCGTACTTCCGTCACCAAATGAACATAATCTGATGACTCTGATAATGGGTCAATGCTAACACACCTGAGAGCAATACGATGAGGGTAATGAGTTCGAAACTCTGTCAATATTCAGGTTTTGCCAACAGCTATCAATATATGAGTGCCTTCTATACGTTACGATATAT
This sequence comes from Serripes groenlandicus, assembly GCA_031761405.1. NCBI lineage: Eukaryota > Metazoa > Mollusca > Bivalvia > Cardiida > Cardiidae > Serripes > Serripes groenlandicus. Next base: position 51,084,315 of record JASEVX010000003.1, read on the forward strand.
CTAAAAAACTTAAAAATAAAATAAACTGAGATAACTAGAGAATGAATAGTCCTAGGACCATCATTTTTTCAGATTTGAAAAGAGCGCGACGACATCTTTCGAATGATATATTTTTATTTTGTTTGTTTAAATTTTGTTCATATTACATAACTCGAAAACGGCTGAAATTTTTATCAATATTCAGTTTTTGAAAATGACAACATCAATATATAAGTGCAGGCTACACGTTACGAATTCCTAAAAAAAAAAAAAAAAAAAAAATAATTAATATTGAAAATATGATCATTTTAAGAAATAATTACGTCACTTCCGGTTAGATCATCTCAATCGATAGAAAATCCGAAATCCTTTTCAAGGGGTCCAAACACGACTACATTCGGACAAGAAATAAAGGAGCTATCGACATTTACGCATTAAAAAGCCTTTTGACGCACTTTAAAGCAATAATTTAAAACGACGATAACTAGAGAACTAATAGTCGTAGGATCATATTTTTTTCATATATGAAAAGGGCGCAACGAAATCTTTTGAATGATATATTTTTATTTTGTTTGTTTAAATTTTGTTCATATTACATAACTCGAAAACGGCTGAAATTTTTATCAATATTCAGTTTTTGAAAATGACAACAGCTATCAATATATAAGTGCAGGCTACACGTTACGAATTCCTAAAAAAAAAACAAAAAAAAAAAATCAAATTAATTAATATTGAAAATATGATCATTTTAAGAAATAATTACGTCACTTCCGGTTAGATCATCTCAATCGATAGAAAATCCGAAATCCTTTTCAATGGGTCCAAACACGACTACATTCGGACAGGAAATAAAGGAGCTATCGACATTTACGCATTAAAAAGCCTTTTGACGCACTTTAAAGCAATAATTTAAAACGACGATAACTAGAGAACTAATAGTCGTAGGATCATATTTTTTTCATATATGAAAAGGGCGCAACGAAATCTTTCCAACGGTATATCAAACTTTATAGCATAAAGAGAAAAAGTTAAAGCGTAAATAGTGATACAAATTAACAAAAACCGATTTGACAACTTTAATTGGCTTCTTTTCTCAATATATTTGAAATATGATCAAATTGGTAAAGTCGTGTATAACTTCACTGACATTTTTCAAGTTCTTGTATAGGCATAATAATAACTTTCATCATATGGGGTAATCTTTTGAAACCGCACTGTAAAGTGTTATTCTCAGACAAGTGTTAACACGTTCGTTGCAGGTGTTCAGACGCAGACAGTATGGCGCCTTTAAATGAGATTAACTTTGTCATTTCAATGCTCTATTGTTGGTACACCTGGTCTGATGAAATATTCGATAGTGGTTGTGAAATATCGAAACTAAAAATAGATCGGGACCTCTGTCATTTGAACTCTGGACGCTCTAGAGGTAAGACGTTACATTTATTGCCATACATGTTTGACTATGTGCCGACTATACTAAAGGGATATATCGTGTCGTATGGATTCCTACAAAACAATGTAGCAAAGGGTAGGTCGAATTTCTCCGCCAGCTCCAACACTTTCTAAATATAGACCCATGATGTCATTCTAAATATAGAACTATTAGACATATCTATTTATAGTAAATGACATATAATCTATTTATAGAACATGACACATAATCTATTTATAAAAATATGGTGAAATACCGAGTCTATGAACAACAACACATGAAGTACATTTTACATATTTCTTTATTGACCCCGCTCAATACAGTACGCCTGGGGATTAGGGCGGTCCCCCATGGCACATATTACAATGATGGTAATTCGATCAATACTGGCATACATATAGTGAGTAATTGATTTTCATCCTTGATGCCCGTCATGAGCACTGTACCTGAATGAAAACAAGTGAAATGGATACAGTCTTTGTTAAACATGGCGGCTGGAACTCGTTCTGGTTCGTAACTTCCTCGATAGTATCTGACGATGTGTGACACGTCTACAGGTCCTTCGACTTTGTAAGAGGCGGATATCGTCCTGACGTTGATTCGTCTTAACTGAACATTCCATCCTAATGTTTGTAATAGACGCGCGTACTGTCTCAGGCGTCTCTTAGCTTCCTTGACAGACTTGGCCTTTCCGTTGACAATCATTTTCCCATTACGAAATACCATACAATGGCCACCAATCTTTGAGTGTTTCCATTGAACGCTCGGAAATGTTTTAGGGTTATAAATGATACTGGAGCATTGTATTGTTAGTTGTCTTAAATCTATATCGCACTGTCCAACTGTTTTGGATAGGTGTTAAAGGTCTCGAGTCTTCTATCATAATATTCCATTCCTCTGTCGCCCCCGAAGTCTGTACGGTACATGTTTTCGATGGTTGATACCAGAATGTCACAATAATATTTCTTATATACAGAGTTTTAAGTCCCTTGAATTCTATTTATAAAATGACGGGTTCACACAAGTTACCAGTTATGACAATCATTTGGATTACATTCGGTACAGCTTAACATCCCCAATTGGTTCATATGGTCACCTTGTAGGTAACAAGGTACAACCGTGTCCAATTCAGGTAATGTCTGTCCCACTTCCGTTATCAGTTCCTTTAAGCGTTTGTACTCGAGTGGTCTTAGACAGAGTCCTTTCTTGGTAGGCACCACTTCTTCCTCAGGTTTCCAATATTGTCTAATGTCTACGCATGACCCTTTGACTGTACAGTACACGTTTCCACCAAGATGTCTTTCGTAGGACTCTTTGTCTAGGAGAGCTTTGTCGACGGTCTCTGTCACTTCTACGAAATGTTTATATCTCATCAATGTCAAGCTAATTCCTTTTTTCGTAGGAACATTACCGTTCCATTCTCTTAAGTCAACCCGTAACTCTTCTTTCCATTCACTCACTTGAACGTAACGATCATTCCCCAAATCCAGTTTACATCTAAAGTTAGGCATGTTGTCAGGTTGAGTTTTAAGGCTCTTGTGACTGCTATAGATGTTTCACAGTCTTTTTATACCTTTGAGTTGTTCTCTCTGTAACCTCTGATTGGTTAGTTAGAAATATCTATTTATAGTAAATGACATATAATCTATTTATAGAACATGACACATAATCTATTTATAAAAATATGGTGAAATACCGAGTCTAAAAATAGATCGTGGTGTCAGGACATGCGCATCTGTCATTTGAACTCTGGACGTTCTCGAGGTAAGACGTTACATTTATTGCTTTACCATACATGTTTGACTGCGTGCTTCGGCTCGACTATACGACATATTAAAGGGATATATCGTGTCGTATGGATGTCTCGTGTCAAGTTTCCCGAAACAATGTAGCAAAGGTTAGGTCGAATTTCCCCGCCATTATTTTCGAGGGTTCCAACAACATACCCGCTAGAATCTATTGGTAGAAGGCTAGAGACAAATCGTTGGTGGTCTCGCCCGAAGGGTGCTACCGAAACACTTGCTCCATTGTTAAAGCTTTCTAAATATAGACCCATGATGTCATTCTAAATATAGAACTAAAATGGACATGCGCAGTCATTTTATAACTACAAAATGGCGTCCTCACTCGTGTCAATCCTTATATGCAAATGAGATACTATAAATAGTAACTAGGTCAACAAAATGGCCGCCGATTACGTCATCTTTGTTTACACCTAAACCGACCCCTATACTACTGAGGAACTTGAAACGTTTATAATTGGGAATGCGTTAACCCTTTTTCAAACTGCAGATCAATTTTGACACATCTGCAGAAGATGACGTTTGAAAAAATTACCACGATGTTATTTAAATAATGATTAGGCAGCCATTTATTGGGATTTTACCAATTTTGTCCAAGATATTTCCAACCTGGTTGTGGGAGCCTGTATAAAGTCAAAAATAAACAGTGAAATGTATCACTTGATAATTTCACACAACCCTTTATCATCTCTTTACCCTTTCACACAAACAGGGGCTTTCAGACAGTTCTGTAGAAGACGAATTTTGACAACATTGTAGCAAAATGAGATATTGTTCATGATGAGCAATTTTTCCATTTACCACAATGTTTTCAACTTTATTCAACAATTATATTAACATTAACAGATTTTTCCATAGTTTTGCCCAGATATTTTCAAAGTCGTCTGCTGCAGACTTGTGGGAAACGGTTTATGCTTTATGATAAGAGCTTCTGCCTATTCAACTTTCAATCTGGCGAAGATTAAAATTATACTGATATTTTTATTTTCGTTTGAAATTTGACTTTCTTGCTAGACCTTTTTAAATTATGTTGCAACATGCAGGTTTACGACTGTATCACCATTGATCTAAAATGGTTATTGCAAATTACAAAATGTAACTGTCATTGATGAAATGTAAAAGAGATAGTCATGAGTTCATAATATTCTCGATTATCATTTAAAGAATTACTCTGATTACTCTTATTACTCTAAACAGCATTTAGTGGATACCGCCTCCGTTTCGGGAGGTCGCGGATTCGATCCCCGGCCGGGTCATACTTAAGGCTTAAAACTGGTAGTAATAGCTTTGCCTCCTTACTCCCCTTGATGCTCACGGTTGTGGAGTTAGCATTTCGACTGACTCACTGGTGTCAGGATAAATGGACCAGAAATACTGGTAAATTACCCAAGAAACCTAAGGTATAACTGACAAATTGATGGAAGCAGCAGGGTAAAGCATTTAATGAATACATTTTGCAAATGTGTTTTACATGTACGAACATTTGCAAGTGATATTTGTACGGCAAGGTATATTTTCATTTGTCCTTGTATGATAAGGAATTGAGAATATTGTTATATAAGAATAAGCGGTTAAGTGAAAGTTGACATTATGAACTTGTTAATTATTGTGAAATATGTGTAAATAAACAATACTCAATGAAAAACACACAGTTTGAACATCAAAATACTTTGATCTTGCTGTGCACTGCCTGACAAGCAGTCGTAGTAAGTTTCTAGAACTTTCTGACAAAACTACACATTTGGATCAGATTGCAATTAAGCCCAAATATATGTTTATATCAAACTGTCGTAAGAATGCTTTAACTGATTTTCCTGAAGTATCACAAAGACCGTCCTACCAACATTGCGGGGTGATCTGATCGTGGGTGTTTGTGATTTGGGTTTAAACGCCGTTTTCAAACAATATTTCAGTCATATCACGGCCGCAAGTTCACCTACTCATGTGTTTCTTGACTTTCTGACACCAGTACTCCACCCCACACAACAATATTGCTAAACAACTGGCTGTTTTTCCAAATAGACTGTAAGCCCATTGGTGGAAGACGAATGAAGCTTGTCACAGTGACATTTGTCAAACGTCGAAATGAATGTCGGCCGAGCTTGGGTTCGAACTCACAAACCGCGTCGCTACCGACTGATCTACCGGACCTTTGCTCGGAATGGTCTGAAAGCGAACTCACAGAAAAGGAGGAAGAGGCATTTGGACAATGTGTCATTTTCTACAATGTTTTCATTACAGGTCGTCAGAGAAATTGTTTATTGAGATCTTATAATAGCAATGATGAATGTGCTGACTAACTTTCATGAAGATCGGATGTAAATGTAGCCTGTAGAGTGTTAACAAGGCGGACTGATGCCGGACAAAATGTGATCACAAAAGCTTACCTTGAGCACTTTGTTCACAGGTGAGCTAAAAACAAGCACTGTAGCCCCATTAGTTTTCCCCCCAATATCCCTTTTCTAATCGTGAAGCGCCACTTAAGGACTTGAAATTGCAAGACGGGTCTCACTTATCAACCAAAACTCTGCTACATTCATCTGTATCAACGACCTTGATTTATAACATGTTTTTGCATACTATTGGAGAAATATTTGCTTAAAATGTCAAATGAATAGCTGACAATGTATTTGATCTTAATCTGTGTTATTTTCAAAGGCTGTATAGAGCAACGCTGTAACCCCTGAATATAATCCCATTTGAAGACGCATTTGCAGCGGTTGAATTATTTTGTCTTAAAGTTTTCAGCTCTATTCATTAATTATACTTTTATTCAAAGTCGTCTGCTGCATTTTGGTGTATGTGGTAAACGCTTAAAACAACATTTTTCATTCATTTATAGCAAGTGTATCCCACAAGTATTATGCCAGGAAATAACATATATCAACTCTTTCCTACATACAACAGATCTGCAGCAGACGACTTTGAAAACACCAAGGCAAAAACATGCAAACAATCTCTATGAAGAAAGTAAAAGTAATTGCTCATTCTGAGCATTTTCTCGTTTACGACAACGTGTTAAAAAGGTGCCTTAATTGCAAATATGTGTCAAATTAAGCATCTGCAGGTGTGATACTCTGGGTAAAGAACGATGACACCTGTTTTATCCCTCACATATAGACGCTTTCTGCCTCTGCAGCAGACGAATTTTGAAATCATTGTGGCAAAATGAGAAATTGCTCACCTTATTTTTTTAGAAATATACCTACAATAATAGAGATTTTCCTTATTTTCTTGTAGACATTTTCGTCTGCTGCAGATTTTCTGTATGTGGGAAAGGGTTAAGAAATTCAGCAGAATGGAGGCTAATTACATGTTTTCATTTTCAGGTTGTTGTTGTTTTTATCAATTTGAATCCATTTATAATGTGTCCATCATCAGATTGAGTAATATACATGCATTACACAACATGTCACAACAATATAACAATTGTGATATTTTCAATGCCATCCTCAACCATTTCCCTCATATAAAAGCTTTCTTACGACTCTGCAGCAGACGGCTTTTTGAAACATAGTGACAAAAGAAGAAATTTCTCCTTTTGCCACAATGTTTCAAACTTCTTTCAGTAATTTTACATTAATTTACAGAGACATTTCATTGTTTTGTTTAGATGATCTCAAAGTCGTCTGCTGCAGATTTGTTGTATGTGGGAAAGGGTTTACAACAGTTTCATAATTGAAAAGAATATGACTATTAAATATTGCTTGGCAGCGAAAGGGTTAAGGTGTCATTTGGCATTTACAAAGCATTGTGGGGGAAAAAGACATTGCTTTAAATGAACACTTTCTCATTTACCCAAGTAGTTTTCAACTATATCTGAACATTACAAATCCATTTCCCAGATATTAATTTAACATGTAAATTTGTCTAAGATGTTATCAAAACAGACTTGTAAGTGCATACTGGGTGAACTGTTAACTCTTTCCCAAATGCAAACGCATTTTGACACATTTACAGCAGATATCTTTTCATTTGTAGCAGACATCTTTTAAAAATATTGCTTCGAAAAAGGAAATTGCCCACAATGATCTATTTCTCCTTTTGACACAATGTTTTATAACTCAATTCAGTAATTATGATTCTATTTATAGAGATATGCAATAATTGTGCAGGAATGTTGTCAAAGCCATCTGCTGCAGATTTTTTTGTATATTGGAAAGGATTAAGAGAAAATCATTAAAGAAACACAAAATATAGTTTTATTTATCCTTACTTTAATTCTTATATTTCTGTGCTGCGTGCTAGGCTGTGCGTTTTTAATTTAAACTTGTTATATGTTTCTTAGAAATTTCTATAATTTGAAAGATTAGTTGTGGCTTTTTTATGGAAAATAATATATTTTCTCAAAACAGCCTTTAATGAGTTGAAAACAATAAGATATAGATAATCCTATTAATGAATTTAAGTTTAACCTTTCAACTGAATGGAGATTTTAGCAGTCTGCATTAAAAAAATTGCAGAATGGCTAAATGTCATCTGTATCTTGTTGACCTTTCCTTTAAACAATCTTTTCCAGTTCTTACAACGTTTGCATCAAACATTTTCAAAGCAGGTAACTCAAACAAATTTTCACACCTACTGACACATATGGAAGAGACGACGTATGAAAACATTGTGGTAAAAGGAGATTTAATTGCACATCATGTGCAATTCCTCATTTTGCCACAGTGTTTTCAGCCTTATTCAATAGTTATATTTTCTTTTATAAATGGAGATTTACCATATTTCTGCCAAGATTATTTAAAGTCGTCTGCTGCTGAGTTGTTGATATTGGAAAAGGTTAAGGAATACATTTATAAATATCAGGAAAATATTACAGTTCCTGAAAAGTGTTTTATCAATAGAGCAGAGTTATTATACAAGACGGCCATAATAGCCCTAGTTCGCTCACCTAAATTATACAATGTACTGCAATGTTAAACACACCAAGATAACTATTTTGAATGCAACCTCCACAGTGTTAACAATTCTTAAAACCATATTACTAAAATTGGCCAAATCTTAATAAATTTACAAGTCTTCTAAGTTCAGAAACGAAATCTGCAACGCTTAAACTAGCAAAATATATTTACAACGCAAATAGATTGAGGAATTGACATAAGAACACTGACAGCAAAATCATTAATATATGAATATACGATAATATTCTTATAAGTATTGTCTTTGTGGCATTGAATGTATATGTTTAACCATACATTGTGTGTATGGGGGAAATATGAAATAAAATAATAATAGTGAAAGTGGACCGAGATCAGACAGCATAGTTATGTGGTCTGATCTCGATCTACACAACTTATGGTTCTCGTCACCATCATCTTGTTTTGGTTGAATGAATGATTGTATATATGTGCACGAGTACGCTATCAATGTAAATTGTGGGATATGGATATGTGGTGTAGACCGATATCAGACTGTATACAGTTATATATAGAGGATATTTGTTTGTTTTGAGTGGATATGGAATATATCTCATCGAGACGTGATACAATTGAATATTTTCACGAGCGCGTAGCGCGAGTGAAAATGTTTAAATTGTATCACTTCGAGTTGAAATATATTCCATATACACTCAAAACAAACAAATTTTCTTTTTATTTAATGACAAATTGATGAAAAACAAATAATATACCCATTATGTATTTCTTTATATATAACTTGTGTAGTATAACATGACCGAATACTAGGAAAATGACGTCACGTCAGCGGTTTGACGTCATAATGTTAGTCTCTTTGACGTCATTTATTCATATTCCACAGTGTGGAATAAGGATTTTATATTTCACTCTGATAAACAGCAAATTCATTGGTTGTCATATAATAAAGTTTGATATTGGTATGCACTATTGTGTTTGTTTGGTATGCACTATTGTGTTTGTCTTTATTGTCGGAAAAGTTGTTTAATATTTATAATTTATTTTATCTTTGCTTCTTGTAAAGGGATTACGTTTTGAAAAGTGTAAATATTTGTTTGTAACTTACTAAAGAAAAAAATAAAGAAAAAAAAATAAAGAAAAAAAGTGAAAGTGGACCGAGATCGGACAGTATAGTTATGCGGTCTGATCTCGATCTACATAACTTATGGTTCTCATCATCATCATCTTGTTTTGGTTGAATGAATGATTGTATATATGTGCACGAGTACGCTTTCAATGTAAATTGTGGAATATGGATATGTGGTGTATACCGATATCAGACTATATACAGTTTGATATTGGTGTGCACTATTGTATTTGTTTGGTATGCACTATTGTATTTGTTTGGTATGGATGTTGTATTTGTTTTTATTGTCGGAAAAGTTGTTTAATATTTATAATTTATTTTATCTTTACTTCTTGTAAAGGGATTACGTTTTGTTACTTACTATAGGCAAATGTGCCTGTATGTAATAAAATGTATTGTATTGTATTGTATTGTTAACAAGAATTTCCTTCATTTGGCCTAGTGATCTATATTGTTTTACTTGATATGACCCATATTCCAACATGGACTCGATATGCTCAAATTAAAAATGCGGCCTCCGGAGTTTGAACAATATCTTCCTTTATTGACCTAGTTTCTGACTCAATATATTCGAACTTGACCTAAATATAATTCAGACGAACATTCTGACAAAATGTCAAGCTACTGAAGCAAACAATGCAGCATCCAAACAAGATTTTCCTTCAATTTAGCCTTGTGACTAGTTTCTGACCCAATATGACCCATATTCAAACATCACCTAGATATTTTAAAGACAAACATTCTGACGAAATTTCAAACTGCTGAATCAAAAATTGCGGCCTTTTGAATGTTAACAAGATTTTCTTTCAATTTGACCTAGTGACCTACTTTAAGACCCGACATGACTCATGTTCGAACTTGACCTACATATCATCAAGACACACATTCTGATAAAGTTTCAACATGCTGAAGTTGAAAATGTGGCCTCCAAAATTAACAAGATTTCCCTTCAATTTAACCTAGTGACCTAGTTTTTGACCTCATATGGCCCAGTTTCGAACTTGTTCAAGATTTCATGGAGATGAATGATCTGATAAACTTTCATGAAGATCGGATGCAAAATGTAGAGTGTTAACAAGGGCACATGTTGACGACGCACGACGGACAGACGCTGGACAAAAAGTGATCACAATAGCTCACCTTGCACTTCGTGCCTAGGTGAGCTAAAAACAAAAAATATGTGACTGAAATTGACTAACGAACCAGTGCGATAAAACATTTTCACGCCAAGTGGCTAATGAAAGTCCATGATGTTCTTACTTCCAAACCAGAAATGATCAAGTCGGCGTTTGAAAAATGTAGCATTTAAACTCGGAATAATCTACTTTGTGAAATGGTTAAACCATAAACCATTTCACAAAGTAGATTTTTCCTAGTTTTATATCGGACCGGACCGGTCATGGGCAACTGGTAAATATGTTAAATGTATTGCTGCAAATATATTGCAAATGTTTGGACGTAGTTTCAACAACACACAATTTAAATTAAAATATGTTTGTTATCTTTTGTTATCTTTAGTCATCAGTCTCTTACTGTTTCATTTGGAGTCGCAACGTGGAAAGTTTCGCAGGCGGATATTTTTGCGAATTTAGTGAATTCGCTAAATTCGCAAACATTTCCACGGCGCGAACTATACCACTTATACAGTATATAATTCAAGCAGTCTTTTTGAGACTCGGTATGAAAAATACGATATCATATGAAAGAATGTGGGAATCATTATTCTATACCTCTATCCCCCCAAGACGGAATGTGTCGGACCGGATCAGTCTGTGCGGACTGTGCAGGCTGATCAGGGTCGATACATTACGCAGATGCTATAATGTTGGTTTTCTCTCGGGACGGCTCAAATGGTTCAATTGGGAGTTGCTTTTTATGGGAAGTTTCGTCCTTTGTCAAAACGTTTCAATTAAGTTCGTCTGATACATGTTTTTCTACATGCTAAAAGGGTAAGACAATACAAAGACAAAGTTAATTACCCGTTTGTTTCAAGATAAGGACTAATTACAAACACACTATCCTGAATTGAATATCCAAACACTTGAAAGATATGATTACTGATATTCGATACCTACCGTCTTTGAAATAATAAAGTGTTTATCAAGATAGAACCATAACGCACAAACGTTAGCCTAGAAGAATAAGTTGAAATTGACTAATACACTTTCAGTCTATCCTCTTCACTAAGAGTTGACCAGTGACTCGGAAGATAGTTCTTTTCAATATTCATAACACATGTGCTTTTTTAAACATAAACAGAACTGAGAAGCGTTTCAACCCTTTTCAAAAAAAATGTATCTTCGCTTTGTGACGTCTCTATAGCAGATGAATCTGCTCGAAACGAGCAAAATCCCCTTTTGCGACAGTGTTTTCAACGTTTTCAGTAATTATAATTTCATAAATAAAGATTTTTCGTGTTTTTGCCTAAAATATTTCATAGTCTTCTGCTGCAGATTTGTTGTATGTAGGAAAGGTTTAAGGAGAGACGTTTTTAATAAGCTAAGGGAGAGGTGACGCCCAGATCAGACTCGTTGAGCAGACTGAGAGTAAACTGTGGAGAGATGGATACGGGTTGACCAATTATGTAGAGAAAAATTGGTATGAGATTGAAGTACGAATATTGTCACAAAGACTGATATTGCCATATTGCCTATTGGAACATTTTCATAAATATCGTTATAAAAATACACGAGATTATAACAAGTTTATAAAACTATATGTTTGATGTATCAGTTTTGTTTCATTAATGAGAAAAACATATGTAATGTTTAATATTAACGCTTGTTGAACGTATACATTTACTGTTACACAGCGCAGTGGAAAGTATTAGAGTCACACGGAAACGGGTCCGACAGATATAACCTTACACATATTGTGTTTACCATGCACCGATAAACGTTTTACAAATATCAGATGTTATCTTATGCTTTGGCCATTATATTACATTAACAGGGTGTATTTTTACAATAAAATGTTTGCACAATGTTTCGTGAGTTTCCCGATGAATATCTCCTATATTTCTTTTAATGTAACCTGAAAGGACCGATAAATCCCGAAGATACAAAGGTCTAAAATATTATGAGAAAAAATATGGATACGTAAGCTTTTGCTTACACAGTATGAACTATGAATTTTCTGTATTATCTCATGGTGATGTACTTGTATAGAGTCGCATTGAGTATTGCGACTTAAACACTTGTAAGTAGGGGCTGGTTTCCTCCTTAAGAACTAAAAGAATGGGAGTCTAAAATAGATACGTTTAACCCTTTCCCTCAAATAGACGCTTTCCGACGCCTCTGCAGCAGACGGCTTTTTGAAAACATAGTGACAAACAAACAAAAAAAAAAAAAATGCTCAAAACGAGCATTTTCTTCTTTTGCCACAATGTTTTCCACTTTTAGTCATAGGTTAATCATTCAATTATAGAGATTTTCTATTTTTTGATAAAATATGTTCAAAGTCGTCTGCTGCAAAGGTGTCGTATGAGGGAAAGGGTTTTTTAACAGATCAATATTGAATAAACATGTAGAATGGCATCGAAACCGTTAAGATTACTTTGATTTTAAATAATAAAGATGCCTTTCTCGCTCTATGGTGTCTGGTTGATTAATGTAGATATTGTATCAATAATTACATTTAACTGTGGATATTGTAATCATACTAGACGTTCACATAACATTGTCATGGTTAAATACTAACTCTGGGTTTCTGTATTCGTTTTAAAGATATAAATCTCAGATACTTTTTTTACCACAGGCGATTGGTCGAAACATTTTTTATCCATTTTAATAAATTTGATTGGCGGATGCTATTTATTGGTGACATGACCTTTGCAATTTACACGAATGACGTTAGGTTAAGTTTTCATAACTTAAAGTCGGTTAAAATCAAACTTATCTTTATACTGTCTACCAACAACATACCTGTTCATATGTTATGCTTTATTATAAACACACACACACACATATATATCTATATCTATAGGTGCTACCTATTTACGAAAAACGTAAAATGATTGTAAACTAAAATTAAAGAGCATACTTTGGTCATAAAAATGATTTTAAAAGTAATTGACGATAATAATGTTCTTGTCATGTGTTTTGCATAATCATACAATGTTTGGAACTCGTATTGCTGTCATCTATTATTACGAACAGAACATATTAAAAATAAGACTTCAAAAAAAGATGAAAATTTAGAAATAAATGTATTATACACTATATTTAAACATGACGGTCAAGATGACCATTAATCGATCACCTGCATGATGGTATTGAAGTAAGTGTTTAACTAATACTATCGGTGGAAATTTTTATTATCGGCCCGTTTCTGATTCCACCTGGCGGCTACCTTTTGCAACCAATCAATATGGCTTGAACAAGTTATTTAAGGGGTCACATTTCTGCTTAACCCTTTCCCTAATACATTCGGTTCCTGAAGTCTGCAGCAGACGACTTAGATAACGTTTGACGCCAAAGGAGCAATTGTTCATTATGAGCAGTTTATCCTTTAGCCACTGTCTGCTCAATAATTATTTATAATTTTGAAAGTCGTCTGCAGCAGATTTGTTGTATTTGGGCAAGGGTTAATCATCTTGATATCATACAAGCACATTCGTTAAATAATAAGATACAAGATGGTCCTAAATCGATCACCTGAGTACTTGAAGTAACAAATATATAACTTCTTAAATCGGGGGAAATTGTATTTAAGTAGGATGACACTGTAAATAAAATACCTTAAGGGAGAATGACATTTGTCATAAGGTATTGAATCTTCGATAAATTGGAATGGAAATTACATTAGGAACATTCTTGTGAAGATTTGTTGATATCGATCAAGTGAATTAGGAGGAGACGTCTTGTGGAGCTAAGTTTTGTGATGTCCCCTGCCGGCTATGTTTTTCAACAAATCAATGCGTTTTGAATGATTTATTTAGAGGATCATGAAGGAAACAATCCTGCTAAATTATAATAAAATTGTGACAAGAACCTTCAAAAGAATGTAATTATTGAGTATTGAAATCCTTCCACTTTTCTGATGCCGCCTAGTCGCCATGTTTCTCAACCAATCAATATGAATTCAATATATTTTTGTAAAGGGTCACCTAAGAGACATTTCTACCAAAATAGTTTTGAATTCGACAAGCTGATTAAGAGGAAATTAATTTTAAAAGTTTAGGCATTTGATTCCCTTTTCTGTCGCAGCAATTAAAGTTAGAGATATAATTGATATAGTTCGACACTTCTGAAAGGGGACCACCAAAAAACATTCCTGTGAGGTTTGGTTTATCATGGTGAGGTGGATTGGTATATGACATTTGAAGTTCATATGTCCATATTGTTATGTCTTTTAGCCAATCCATAGGGCTTCTACCATGACTGCCATGGATTTCAAGATGTCTTGAACATTTGGGTGGATTAGCAGAAGATATCATTTTTTACCGCATTTTTGATTCTGAAAAAATTGCCATGTCTTTCAGACAATGAATATGGCCTCTACCAATTGTGTACCGCCTCGGTGGTGTAGAGGTAGAGCGACTGCCTCGGGTGCAGGAGGTCGCGAGTTCGATCCCTGGCCGGGTTTCAAGACCGTAACAAGAGGGACATGATGGCCCTAGTTCGTTCACCTGAGATTTTCAATGAAATTTCTAATGAAAAACACATGACAAAGTCTCAAAAGCTGAAATAAAAAATGAAGTCTGCCGAGTGTTGAAAAGATTTTCCTTCAATATGACCCATGCTCGAACTTGACCTAGATATCATTAGGACACACATTCTGACCTAGTGACCTCGTCTTTTACTGAATATGACCGATATTCGACGCTGAGCTAGATAAGACAAACATTCTGATGAAATTTCAAGCTTCTGAAGCAAACAATTGCGGCCTCTAGAGTGTTAAAAAGATGTTCCCTCAATTTAGCATAGTGACCGACTTTTTAACCCGACATGACCAATATTGAAACATTCGAACATTCTGATAACATATCAACATGCTCAAGTTAAAAGTGTGGCTTCCAGAGTGTTAACAAGATTTTCCTTCAATTTGACATAGTGACCTAGTTGTTGACCTCATATGGCCCAGTTTCGAACTTGACCAAGATTTGGTGAAGATAAATGTTCTGATAAATGTTCATGAATATCGGATGCAAAATGTAACCTGTAGAGTGTTAACAAGGCAATTGTTGACGACGCACGACGGACAAAATGTGATCACAACAGCTCAGTTTGAGCACTAAAAATGGTAGTAATGGCTGCCCTTTTTGGCGCTCAGGGTAGCGGGGTTAGCATAACGACTGACTGGATAGTGTAAGGATAAATGGACCAGTAGTACTGGTACATTATCCAGGAAACACCATGATATAATTGAACAAGAGGCACAAGAGGGCCAGTATCGCTCCACGGCCATTAGGCAAAAATTAAATCTCCAAACAGCCACACCCCCTGATGGCCATGTTTTTGACCAATCACCATGGCTTGAAGGAATCTGATAGAGGGTCACCCTAGGAACATTTCTACAACATTATTTGAAAAACAGCCCGAAACTTTCGGAGGAGAAGAATTTTTAAGTTTTCACTTTAGCCATATAAGGCAAAATACCCCCCGCCTCCTGGCGGCCATGTGTTTCGACCAATCAACTTGGCTTGTAGGAATCTGATAGAGGGTCACCCAAGGAACATTTCTAAAACAATATTTGAAAATCGGCCTGATTTTTTCGGAGTAGAAGATTTTTTAAGCTTTCACTATAGCCATATAAGGCAAAATAGCCCCGCCCTCTGGCGGCCACGTTTTTCGACCAATCAACATGGCTTGAAGGAATCTGATAGAGGGTCTCCCAAGGAACATTTCTACAACATAAATTGAAAATTGGCCAAACACTTTCGGAGGAGAAGATTTTTTAAGTTTCCACTATAGCCATATAAGGCAAAATAGCCTCGCCCCCTGGCGGCCAGGTTTTTCGACCAATCAATATTTCTGGATGGATCAAACAAATTTGAAGGAATTTAGGAGAGGACATTGAGAGGTTGCTTTCTATGAAGTTTCAACCAAATTGGCCAAGTGGTTAGGGAGGAGAAGTCGTTTAAAGGAAACAGTTAACGCACGCACGCACGGACGCACGACGGACAATTCGCCATGACATAAGCTCGACTGGCTTTCAGCCAGTGGAGCTAACAATTGTTGAAAGCGGTGTAAAACACCAAACAATCAATCAACCAATCTACCAAATGTTTACAGGCTCACAAAGGAATAATTTCTACCTCTTTTTTTTTTAAAGCTGACAAGCACTTTCCTTTGAATGAAATTTTGTCATTTTGCCCGTTTCCTGAACATTTCTATTAAATTATGTTGGAATTTGACAAGTAGATTCAGAGGAGAAGAGTTTTAAAGTTTTGCCATTTTCACCCATCTCTTTCTGATCCCGAAGCAACATAAATTCTATGTAGAATTTAAATCTTTGTACTTCTTTTGATGAGGGTCATACGAGAATATTCAGGTAGAGTTTGGTTAATATCGCACCAACAATTTCAGAGAAGTAGATTTGACTGTTTTGTCGTACGCCGGACAGTGATTAATCACACTAGATCACATTGAGCCTTCGGCTTGAAGTTGATATACAAGTAAGTGAAAAGTGTAACAATTAAGGTCAAATCTTAACTTAAACTGTTGAAGATATTGTATTTATTTAAAATGTATTGTGAAAGAAATTTTTTGCAAGAAACTTTGAAAAGTAAACTAATATTTCTGACATACTGGCCTTACAGATACATTTATTAACCCATTCTCACATTTATTAACCCATTCTCACAAAATACTTTGAAATTGTCATAGTCCGGAGAAAAGCAGGATAAATCTCAATGTATGAAAGTGCAATTCTGAAATTAAATGCAAATCTTAGTAGGAAAAGTAGACATTAATCATCATGAGAAATTTCTTTTTTTCCTCACTATGTGTTTTCATTTCGCCTGCTTCCGATACATCAGAAGTAGTCTGTAAGTGGTAAAGGATTAACTCTTTTATACATGTAGATGATATATGATGCCTCTGCATTTTGAAAACAGTCTGACAAAAGGAAATATTGCTCATAATGAGCAATTTCCCCTTTTGTCACAATGTTTTCAACTATATTCAATAATTACAATTTTGAATAAAGATATTTTCCAAAATGTTGTCTAAATGTTTTCAAAGTGGTCTGCTGCATATTTGTTGCATGTGGGAAAGGATTAAGAAAACTGAAATTACTCTCAAATGTATGTACCTGTAACTTCATTTTAAACTATCTTTAATTCTCTTATTGTCAGTTGTCTACTTTTCTGTGGATGATTTTTTAAACATCTGAAGCATTGTTGTGTAAAAACCATTGTGAAAACAAATAAAACATGCTTTTTATTGAACAATTTATTCTTTTCTCATATTTCAATTTTCCATAATATTCAAATATTTCCCACATTTAACAAATATGCAGCAACCCTTTGAAAACCTCTGGGCAACAATACTGAAAATCTCAATTAATTTAAGTATAATTATTGAATAGTGTTGAAAACATTGTGGCAAAAGGAGAAATTGCTCATTTTGAGCATTTCCCCCATTTGCACTAATGCTTTCAGAAGCCGTTTGAAAGCGTCTCTATGTGGGAAAGGGCTATATAAGAAAAAAATCTAAAAATTTATTTAAAGGTAACAGGTTAAATTAAAATACTAATAACTTGTAATTTTGGCTTTGGCAGACTAGAAGATAACTTCTTGAATAACTGTAGAGAAGCAGAAATCTCTCATATTAGAACAAAAATATATTTTTCCTCCATTTTTGTTTATGGACAGAGATTATGTAAAGAGAGGCATCATTCCAATTTTTTCTTAAACATTGTTGGAAAAGGAGAATATGCTCATAGTAATTAATTTCTTCATTTCCATTATTTTTTCTCCAGGAATTACATCATTCTATCATTTGTCATGATAGTAAATGTCTGTGCCCAAAAGCTTTTTGTACAAGCAAGTATTAGTGCTTAACCCTGACCCACATGCAGATGACTTAAAACTTTAAATAAGATTGTTGCAAAATCAGAAATTTCTCTTTTTGTCATAATATTTTCTATTGTATACAATAATAACCTGACAATTGATGGATGTTGAACAGGTTTTGGCTGAGTTGTTTTCAAATAAGTCTGCTGTAGTCTGATTTATGTTAGAAAATGCTAAATTATGTTACAATCTTTTTTAAGAATTTGCTTATTTTTCCGTTTGTTTGCTTCATTTGTGAAATGTTAACAGTTATTATTTGATTTGTTTCATAAAATACTTCAACTGGTCTAAAAATGCTAACTGTTTGGATATTGTTATATATTACATGTAACATTACAGTGGCCAAAGGAACTTCTTCACTGGTCTGAACCAAAAGTCATTGAACACATATAGTCATTGAAACTAACTTTTAAAATTCACTGGTCTGAAAATCCGTACTGATTGGATATGGTTAAATATTACATGTAAAATTGCACTGGCAAAAGGAACTTCTTCACTGGTCCGAACCAAAAGTTACTGTCCATGGACCAAAGTACCACTGCTGATTTCTTTTATTTACTGTGTAGGTTTGGTTTAGAATTGCATTCCATGAGAGGAATTAACGCCTCTTCATCTTAATACTTTTTCTGTATCGACATTTACAGGGACATTGAGTTCCACAGCCCGTCATACAAGATATCTCCTTGCCGGTGTTGTCTCCTGTACAGAATAACCCATATTAAGGACAGGAAATGGATTTTGCTTGCTCGGTAAATAAACTGGACTAATGTGAACTGAAGACTGGCCTCTTATTCCTGTGCCGTGGTAATATTGCACTAGGAAGTACCTTGTGAAATTGTTCACCAATACGCATGCATACTGTTGCATAACATGCAAGGACAGACTATAAATGCTAGTCTTATTTCTTCAGTAGAGGGTCTTGACTCTTGACTCCTAGGCTCAAGTACGGCCTAACTATATGTGGTATAAATATATGTTATTAAAACTCTTTCTTGAAACCAGCAACTGTGTTTGACTGCTATTATGCCACACTGAATATACCTGAAATATAAATAAAAATAGCTAGAAAAAAATGTTTTAACTGAAATAATGTTGTAAACGGCGTTAATAGAGAATATTACGTCCTTGACTAAAGACGAGATTGGGATAATTGTCGAGTCTTAGGCGAGATAGTTATCCCTTCTCCCAGCCGAGTTAGATAAAGTTCATGTGTCGAAAGTCAAGGACGTGATATTCTTTTTATCTTGCATGCTTAATTATGTTTTCAGGTAGATCTACATTCATTTTAACTAGTTTAAGATATAACATACAAAATTACAATAGCCCATTCATAAATGACTCCACCCAAAACGGAATGACGCCACGCACGTGCATGAATACGCGCCGAATTATACTCGATTTTTTTCCGATTTTGAATACTTTTCAAATTTGTATATCTGGTGTGACAAAATACCTTTAAATATTAACTCGAATTCACTCTTAGTCGAAGTGTAGGTATTGCAGATTGGCCGTCGCTTGTCCGCGCAGGCTAATCTGATCCGACACATTCTGTCTCAGGAGGATATAGGTATTAAGTAATGGTTCCTGAAACAGAAAATCCACATCATAAAAGATCAAACAACGAGAATTCAGTACAATGTTACTGTTTTTTCACATCTCAAATCTCAAACCCCATAAGACTGTTTTTCGGCCATTTTGTTTTAATCAGCTGTATTCTGTACTTTATGAACACCAGACCTCCGGTTCCGGGAAAGACTTATGGCACAGACACGATATTCCTAAGTTTTGATTGGATGAAAAGTAAAATACAAAACAAACAATACTTCTAGAGGGAATAACTATATAAGACAATACCTCCTCGATAAAGAAATGAAAACAAGGACTCTGATATGTGATAATTTGCGTGTATTTACACTCGTTTTCTATTTCTAAAATGAAGTTTTCTCAGCTAACCGGATGTAAACAAATCCAAATATGACGTCATTGCATTTTTGTAACGAAAGGGATGAATAAATATCAAAAGGAAAATGGCAGAAATCGTAGGAAAGGATACTTTGACTCGTCACAAATGTATTTCTGAAAATAATGGATTTCGTTCAATGGAGATACTTTATGAAAGGCAACTCGACTATTATTGTGTACCTGTCTTTTTTATTTCATGGATTTTTTATCTTTGCAATTAGATAATTAATTAACACTTGGAAATGATAGTACACATTTCAAAAGACGAATAATTATTGTTGTGTATAGCTTCATTTTATGGTAAGATATTTATATTATCAACAATTTACTTAAAAATATAACTTCACTTCTAAATTATTTTTATTATCTGTTGAGAACCGTTCCACGAAGCTTTCGTCACATCGCGTTACGTCACATCACGTGTATTGTTTTCGTCTGTCATCTGTCATTTGAAGCCGAATACGTCCTGTCAAACAATATCTACATTCAAGAAAACAGCTAAAACATCGTATCCTCGACTGTCTCGTTTTATTGACCTTAAACCTTATACATTGCAGTAAATGAAGCAAACACCCTATTTCAGCCAATTTACCTTTTATTCAAATTATTTGCCTTCAATTTACATTTTTACATCGTACGGTTTAACAGGATAATCAACTATGTCTATGACAATATCTGTGTCAAAATATGAAAGTATGACCAGAATCAGTGCAGTAAATGTCTTAAGCCATATATCCCCCAACCTGACAGAGAGGAAAACACGTTCATGCCTTCAATTGAGTCCATTCTATTAAAGAAATGATGTCACATGTGGGCCATCAGTAAAACAAGTGAATTTCTAGCAGATTGTGTTTTGGTTTAATCTAGTTTGATTATTGATCTAACTCTATTATCAGATTGGACAAAATTGATACTTAGAATTTCAACATTATTTTCACTAGGTTATTTAAAATACTCTGCATGTATGTATTCAAATCACATTCACAAAATATTCAATAAGCTATTGACAGCAATATATTCCTGCTTGAGACCACAACAATCAATGATGCTATAGAACTAGAACAAATTGAAGAGCAAATGAAAAATAAAAAGGTCACAGATAAAGGGCGATGCACAATAACTAAATCAAACTAAAACAAGGTAAAAACAAACTGAACATTGAAACCTGAAGTTCAAAATACTTTATATTCGATATATATTTAAACCTTTTGTTTGAAAAATGTAGAAAACTTGGTCTGATTTTCCACAGAAAAGGATATATAATAAAAACCCAAATGCAATTCATAATTAATATCAGTAATAAGTCACGTAAGTGTTCTGTCCCCTTGATTAGCTGAAATACCACAGAAATTGCATATAATGCAAAACAAAAAAAATAATAATGCACTTGTAGCAAGTAAAACAAAAAAAATAATAATGCACTTGTAACTAAAAAACTATTCAAGATATTAAAATAATAAAAAAAAAAAATCTGGAAGTTTAAACATTCTTTTATTGCAGTAGATAAAAATATTTTAATATATTACAGGTTTTGATAATATGTTATCCGTATGAAAAATGTCAGTCAATTTGGAAAAAAAAATAATATAATTCAGAAATCCCAATATCTGTGTCTTTTAAACCAGTCATTGTTCAAAATACAAAGAAATTCCATTCAACCTTAGTTGGAATGTTAAGCTTTCAGAATATGTATGTTTTGTTTATGTGCCAATTGTGACTTCAAAGTTTTATTTGCTACAAAATGTGAACATTTGGACAATTTTATTTCTATGTGTGATATTTTAACCAGATAACAGGTGTACAGGTGGAGTTGCCTATCCCTCTTATCTACGTCCCTTATCTACGTACCTGCCATAAGTAACACACATTTTATTTTTTCCCTTATAGAAAATAAACTTCTTGATTACACTGGAGGATGTTGGTATCATGAATTGTATCTGTTTTCTGTGTAATATATTGTGAATTCCATTTTTTCTGTGTGAAATTGTGTAATCTATATATTAGAAATGGTAAAAACTGGTAGACATTGTATCAAATAAATTCTTATGCTTTACTTTACATACTGGTAATGAAATTATACATATTTTCAGGAACTACTGCTTAAAGTAAAAATCCACACTGTAGTTTAATGAGCAATTACCTCATTCCAACAATGTATTCATATTATTCATAGGGCATCAAGTCATTTACATCAGGCAAGGGTCTAAACTTTACCCTTTCCAACAAACATCAAAACTGCAGCAGATGACTTTGACAATGTTGAGGTAAAAAAAAAGAACATCTCCATAAGCCAAAATATTAAAAACATTGTGGCGGCAAAAGGAGAAGTTGCTCATCAAGAGCATGTGGTCCTTTTGCCTCAGTGTTTTTAAGAAGTTGTCTGCTGCATATGCGTCAATCATTTTAACTCAAAATGCCTTTAACCTTTCTATGTCTTTCCACAATTGATTTATAGCAGCATGTCAGGTACAAAGTTAAAATAATTATATGGGGAATAGCTGTTCATCGTACATAATTGAACCCATTTCCCTTATTATATATAGACACATAATCTTGAAAGATCTTATACATGGGACTTTTGAAAATATTTGTCAAAACGTACAGTTTCTCTCAGTCTTTATGCAAAGTGTTTTCATCTTTGTCTCAAGATTATACATTCAGCCAGATCATAACCCGTATTGGTGCTGGTCTTACGATTCAGTGAAAGCTATTTTTAAATTAATTGGCACTATTTTAGTTTTCTTGGCATAATACCTTGTCTTTGAATATTCAGCCATAGCTTTCATATTGCCATATAAATTATAATAGAGGATTTGATAAGTTATCACAAATCCACCAATAATTATACCTTCCCTTTTGGAGATTTTCCATAGTTTTGCCAAGATGTTTATGAGAAAAAGTTAATTTGAAATACGTATATGCAATTTACTAGGTTTTGTTTAATCTTGAATAAATGATTATGTTTATAAGGATGTTATAGAATGTATACATACATTCAAATGATTTTATACTATCCTATATGAACATACACGTTCTCATTTAAATGAATGTATGCAACATGTGTTCTTTATAATAAAAGTATTTGCAATTCATGTTTATATGGACCGTGTGTCAACAAATTATATTGATTTACGGAACTTTTTTATTCTAACCATATACAGACCAATACAATGTCTCTTTGAACTGTCTGTTCTGAACCAATTCTAGATCTGAACACCATGTTGTGAAACAGCCTAGTGATGAACAGTTTCCGAAAAACTGACGAAGGCTCAAGCTGATCAACCGGTACAGGAAGTTTCAGATGATACAAGTTTGTACAAGTCCAAAAGACATAATTGACTTTTCCACAAAAAACATGTTTGAATCATTGGCATAACATCGCAGTATTTCGTTTAACACGATAGTTTAGCGAATTCCCCAAAGCTCGAGAAATATTAAACAATTATACTATTAATATAAACATTCTATAAGGTATTTTGACTGGGCGTAATTTTGAGGAAAATAATGAGCGACACAACTTTAAATAAGAGGGCCATGACGGCCCTGGATCGCTCACCTGATTTTATTTCTTTCACTTTGCCATATAAGGCAATAAAGCCCTGCCTCCTGGCGGCCATGCTCTTTTTACCAATAACCATGGCTGGAAGGAATCTCAAAGAGGGTCTCCCAAAGAACATATCTACAAAATTATGTAACAAGATGGCCATGATGGCCCTAGTTGACAATTATTCTGAATGCAACTTCCACAGTGTTAACAAGGTTTTCCTTCATTTGGCCAAGTGATCTATATTTTTTTTACCTGATATGACCCATATTCCAATATGGACTAGATATCATCAAGACAACATTTTGACAAAGTTTCAACTTGCTCAAAGTCAAAATGCGGCTTCCGGAGATTGAACAATATTTTCCTTTATTGACCTAGATATTGATTCGATCTTGATCTAGATATAATTCAGACAAACATTCTGACAAAATTTCAAGCTGCTGAAGCAAAAAATGCGGCATTCAAAATGTTAACAATATTTCCTTCAATCTGGCCTAGTGACCTAGTTTTTGACCCTACATGACCCTTATTCGAATTTGGCTTAGATATCATTTAGATGAACATTCTGATCAAATGTCAAGCTGCTGTAGCAAGATTTTCCTTTATTTGACCTGGTGACCTAGATTCTGACCCAATATGACCCATATTCGAACTTGACCTAGATATCTTTAAGACAAACATTCTGATTTTTTTTCAAAAATGCGGCCTCTAGAGTGTTAACAAGATTTCCCTTCAATTTGGCCTAGTGACCTAGTTAACCCGGCATGACCCTAGATATCATTTAGATAAGACATTCTGACCAAATTTCAAGCTTCTAAAGCAAAATGCGGCTTCTCCCTTGTTAACAAGATCTTCCATCAATTTGACCTAGTGACCTACTTTTTGACCCGACATGACACATGTTCGAACTTGACATACATATCATCAAGACAAACATTTTAATAAAGTTTCAACATGCTCAAGTTGAAAAGGTGGCCTCCAGAGTGTTAACACGATTTCTCTTCAATTTGACCTAGTGACCTACTTTTTGACCCGACATGACACATGTTCGAACCTGACATACATATCATCAAGACAAACATTTTGATAAAGTTTCAACATGCTCAAGTTGAACAGGTGGCCTCCAGAGTGTTAACAAGATTTCTCTTCAATTTGAACTAGTGACCTAGTTTTTGACCTCATATAGCCCAGTTTCAAACTTTTTCAAGATGAATGTTTTCAAAAATGTTCATGAAGATCGGATACAAAATGTAGCCTGTAGAGTGTTAACAATGGCAAATGTTGACAACGCACGACGGACGGACGCCGGACAAAATGTGATCACAATAGCTCACCTCGCACTGTGCTAAAAATAAGCCAGACACTTTCGGAGATTTTTGTTTAAAGTTTTGACTATTTGCCTTAGCCCCGCCCCCTGGAGGCTATGTTTTTTGAACAATCAAACAGGCTTGAAGGAATCTGATAGAGGGTCAGCCAAGGTACATTTCTACAACATTTTTTGAAAATTGGCTAGACACTTTCGGAGGAGATGATTTTTAAAGTTTCCACTATAACCATATAAGGCAAAACAGCCCTTCCCCGGCGGCCATGTTTTTTGACCAATCAACATGGCTTGAAGGAATCTGATAGAGAGTCACCCGAGGAAATTTCTACAAAATCATTTGAAAATCTGCTTACCAGTTTGGGAGAAGAAGATTTTTAAAGTGTGTTTCGTTACGTTTCCATGGAAACCAGAATTCTGAATGGATCCCAAATATTTGAAGGAATTCTGGTGAGGTCATTGAGAGGTGGCTTTCTGTGAAGTTTCACCCCGATTGACCCACTCGTTACTGAGGAGAATACGTTGACGGACGCACGACGGACGCCGGACATATTATGGAAGAAATCTACCTTGGGTGGTCATCTACATCATAAAAATCAATTAATCTAAAATCATAACGGCCAGGTTTTCCGTATATGCCAGTTTTGCAACGTTTGAAAGCTTTCTCGTCTGACACTTTTGGTCCAATTTCAAAATAAATCTTCAGGACCTTTCTCTTGGTAGCCCTAAAGTGTGCTCAAATTAGTTTGATTTGTCAAAAAATATGAACCCTTCAGCTGAGATTAACTAAAATTGTACATAAACATGTATGTGTTAATTGCATATTCGTTCAATGTAGGGAATGAGTATTTGTCTTGATCAAAATGAGTTCATTTCCAGTAAATAGCGACCTTCTAAACTTAACCTTATTCCACATACATACATACGGTTTCTAACGCCTCCGCAGCATAATGCCTTTGTAAGCATTTTGTCAAAAGAAGAAATTGCTTATGCTGAGCAATTTCTTCTTTTGTAAGAATGTTTTCAACGCTGTTCAGTAATCTTACTTCATGTATAGAAATGTTTCATAATTGGTAATTGTTTGCAAATATATGCTCAAAGTTACAGGCTTCAGAATTGGTGGATGTGATAAAAGGGCACATGCTTCTACATCACTGTTTTAGTAGCTCAGCTATTAAGATCAATCTCCGTCTATCGTATATGGGTGTAATACTATAGCCACCAGAGATAACAAAACAATCTTCAAGCAACATCACCTCAAAAGCCACTAATCGAATTTCTAAATATGTTAACATCGATATTTGTCGAGCAGTTCCGCTCTACTACACAAGAAAATATTCTTTAAACGACATCTCATCCTAAAACAATGGCCCAATTCAAAATACTTTCAGTGGAAGACAGTGGTAGAGCGCCGGCCTCTCGTATTAAAGGTCCCGGGTTCAAAACCCGCAAGAGAGCAGGTTCTGCCTCAATAAATAATTTCACGTAAATGTTTCTAAAGACGTAACGTCAAAATGTCAGACAAACTCGAAAATCGCCACACATGCTTGAATTCATTTTTGCAAATTACTCTATCAAATACAATTCAATTCATATACATACATTCAGAAATAAAATGCGCATCTTTCCCTAATAAACACATCATTTAATTGGCCACTCTCATTACGAAATGAAGATGACGTGATACACAAATGTGCGACGGAAAGTAAAACAAGAGGGCCAAGATGGCCCTTAATCGATCACCTGAGTGATAGTAAACTAGTATCAAATATTTAACTTCTAGCAGTGGCTAAGAAATAGCTTATCAGTAAAGGCCATTTGTAACAAGGCATTAACTCTTTGCACAATTTGAAATAGATCCACCAAAGAAACATTCCTGTGAAGTTTGGTAGATATCAATCCAATGATTAAGGAGGAGATGTCATTTGAAGCTAAAAGTTCATTTACCCCTTTTCTGATGCAAGGCAGCATATCTATGTTAACTAAATAAATTATGTAAAGGGTCTGTAAAGGAACATTTCTGCTAAATTATTTTGAAATCTAACAAGAACTTTATCAAGCCACTTTCCTGATGCCCCCTTGCTGTTCTGTTTTCCAACGGACCAATATGCCTTTAAAGGCTTTTGTAGAGTGTTACTCAAGTAACATTTCTAACAAACTATCTTTAAATAATCGGATTCTGGACGAAAAGGATTTTAAAGTTTGTACATTTTTCTCATTTTTTGATGCCGCAGTTGTCATTTGTAGCTAAAAGTTCAATTAACCCCTTTTGTGATGACGCCTGGATACTATGATTTTGTAACCAATCAATATGGCTTGAACAAACTAATAAGAGGATCACTGAAATAAGATTTCTATTCAACTTTCTTAAAATGAGGTAAGCACTTTAATAATAAGAGGCCCAAGAGGGCCAGTATCGCTCCACGGCCATTAGGCTAAAAATAAATCTCCAAACAACCCCAACCCCTGGTGGCCATGGTTTTTTTACCAATCAACATGGCTAAAGGAAATCTGATAGAGGGTCACCCTAGGACACTTTCGGAGAAAATGATTTTTAAGTTTTCACTATAGCCATATAAGGCAAAATAGCCCCGCCCTCTGGCGGCCATAGTTTTCTACCAATCTACATGGCTTAAAGGAATCTGATAGAGGGTCACACTAGGAATATTTCTACAAAATAATTTGAAAATCGGCCTTACACTTACGGAGGAGAAGTTCTCACTATTTTTTGAATTGTGCATGGATCCAAAAACAAGAGGCCCATGAGTGCCTATGCTCTACTGGTATGGTTCTTTGGTCATTTTCAATCCAGAGCATGTATGTATGGTGAAGATCGGATAGTAAATGGAGGCTCTTTTGTGTTCACAAGCTGTATTATAGCAATTTTGACAATTTCAAGGTCCATAATCCAGTCTTGCATTGGCGGATATGGCTGGTTTGCGAAAGGAACCGAGCTCTCATCAATATTCAACTACTATCTAAGTTTGGTGAAGATCGGATAGTAAATCGAGGCTCTATTGTGTTCACAAACTGTATTATAGCAATTTTGACAATTTCAAGGGCCATAATCCAGTCATGCAAGTGCACATCTGGCTGGTTTTCAAAAGAAACCAAGTTCTCATCAATATTTAACTTCTATCTAAGTTTGGTGAAGATCAGATAGTAAATGGAGCCTCTATTGTGTTCACAAGCTCTTTTATAGCAATTTTAACAATTTCAAGGGCCATAATCCAGTCTTGCATGGGCGGATCTGGCTGGTTTGCGAAAGGAACCGAACTTTCATCAATATTTAACTACTATCTAAGTTTAGTGAAGATTGAATAGTAAATGGAGGCTCTATTGTGTTCACTAGCTGTATTATAGCAATTTTGACAATTTCAAGGGCCATAATCCAGTCATGCAAGGGCACATCTGGTTGGTTTTCGAAAGGAATCGAGCTCTCATCAATATTTAACTACTACCTGAGTTTGGTGAAGATTAGTTAGTAAATGGAGCCTCTATTGTGTTCACAAGCTCAATGGTTTGCGAAAGGAACCGAGCTCTCATGGATATCTAACGACTGTATAAGTTTGATTGAGATACAATCAAAACTGAAGACTTTATCGCGTTCACAAGCTCTATTATAGCAATTCTTATACAATTTCAAGGGCCATAATCCAGTCTTGCATTGCCACATCTGGCTGGTTTGCAAAAGGAAACAAGCTCTCATGGATACCTAACTACTGTGTAAGTTTGGTGAAGATCAGATAGTAAACGGAGCCTATATTGTGTTCACAAGCTCTATTATAGCAATTTTGACAATTCCAAGGGCCATAATCCAGTCTTGCATGGGCGGATCTGGCTGGTTTGCGACAGGAACTGAGCTCTCATGGATATCTAACTACTGTATAAGTTTGATTGAGATACAATCAAAACTGAAGACTGTATCGCGTTCACAAGCAATTGTTTACGGACGGACGCACAGACGGACGCACGGACGCACACCACACCATGGCATAAGATCTTCTTGGCATTAGGAGAGGACATTGAGAAGATGCTTCCTATGAAGTTTCATCCCAATTGGCCAAGTGGTTAGGGAGGAGAAGTCGTTTGAAGCAAAACGTTTACGGACGCACGCACGCACGCACGACGGACAATTCGTTATGACATAAGCTCGACTGGCTTTCAGCCAGTGAAGCTAAAAATCGAATTTTTAAATTTCGTCAGTTTGCCCCTTTTCTGATATGGCCTGGTTGCCTTGTTTTTCAACCAATCAATATGGCTTGAACAATTTTTGTAGAAGGTCACCCAAGGATCATTTCTAATAAATAATATTGGAATCTGACAAGCTGATTAAGAGGAGAAGAATTTTAAAGTTTGAAAAATTTGCCCCGTTTCTGATGCCGCAGCAATCCCAGTTTATAGAATTTAAATATGTGATTTATTTTGAGAGAGCACCACTAAAGGATTATTCCTGTGAAGTTTAGTTGTAATTAGACCTGTGGTTTAGGAGAAGATGATGTTAAAGCTCAAAGTAAACGACAGACGAGTGATCAGAATACACCATCTTGCCCCTTCGGCTCTGGTGATCTAAACAAGTGGGCCATGATGGCCCTATATCGGCCCTATATCGTTCCCCTGATTTAATAGAACTTCAATAGTTTTCACATTTTTTACTCTATACATATATGGAAAACAAGCAACCCCCCTGGTGGGCATGTTTTTCAACGGGTCAGAATAAATTGAACAACCTTGGCAGAGGATCACACATGGAACATTTCTGCTAAATTATTTTCAAATCGGGTTAGTGATTTAGTACAAGAATATTTTTTATTTAAGTTTTCACTATATTACATATAAGGAAAATAAGTCGCACCCCCTGGCGGCCATGTTTTTCATCAGATCGGACTAATTTCAAGAATCTTTTTAGAGGGTCACCCAATGAACATTTGTGCTAAATTGTTTTTAAATTGGGCAGGTACTTTTGGACAAGAATTTTTTTAAAGTTTATACAATGCAACAAGTCCCGCCTCTGGAGGAAATGTTTAACGGATCAAATTAATTTGATCAACCTTGGTAAAAGGTCCCCCAAAGGAACATTTGCTCCGCCCCCTGGCGGCCATGTTTTTCAACGGATCGGATTATTTGAACAATCTTGCTACTTTAATAGAAGAAGTTATTTGTAGGAACTTGTTAACAGGCGGACATGCCTACGAATGGGCATTTGTTGGGTATTTTTCTTTGTTCTTTTCTTGTTGGGTATGCCCATCAAGAATATGGTTTATTCCGTAATTATCCCTCTTTTACGGAATAAATAGCATTAATATGCTAATTAGATACCCATTATAAAATTATAAAAAAAACCCACTTATTAAAGTGTCTTATAAGGGTGATGGACGGTGTCCAATAAATGTCCTTTCGTAGACCCGGACGCCGGACGGTGAGTGATCATAAAAGCCTTAAAAACGTAAATTATCTTTGATTTATCGGGAGATTTCGTCGGATTTCTCAGAAGATAACAGGAAGCATTTGGCGGCATTTTCAACCGATTACTGTCGAAATCAAACAACTTTGAGGCCGATAAAGAGAAAGAGAAAATATGTGATAAAATATGTTTATACGTTTTTCTCAAATTTTAGACCTTATAATTCTAATAAATAGTAAATGATACGATTGATATACTGGTTAAAAAATACGTTTTTTTCCATCATAGATTAGCTGACATGTTTTTTCATTTGAATTTCAAGTTGAGCGTTTTTTTTAAATAATTGTTACGTCTTAAAAGTGTCCCCTTCAACACACCAACATCAATTAAGCGACGTTTTAAGTGCTTTTAAAATACTCTTAACTTATGTGTATGTCATAAAAATGACAAACATACATAAATATACGTTTTTCCCATAAAAACTACAGCAAAAATGATACTTTTTTTTTTATTGAAAACGAGAATACATTAGTTTTTGTCATAAGTCTTAAAAGTGTCCCCTAACGTTAAAATCAGCGTTATAACGTCATACAAAAATATTAGTATGTTAGCATTATACAATTGAGAACAAACTGTTAATTTGGTTGCCTTTTCACAAACACAAACTTTACAAGATTTGATTTAACATCATTTCATGCTCATCATTTAGGAAGAAAAAGTAGCATAAGCTCTTATTTGAGACACAATATACATTCAAAAAGAAAAACGGCGGCAGACGAAGAGATTAAAAACAAAACATATTTCAAGAAATGCATCACATTATATTCACAGAAACCCTGCGTCATCATGAAACGAAAACAAAGACACAAGAAAAAAGATATGGCTTAAAAGAATTACAAAGGCAGCAAACCATTGGGAAAGTCAAAATGTTCCTGTATGATTCAAACAAATTAACTTACACTTTCGTGTATTGAATATGCATGCGTTTTGGTAACATTTATCTGTTATCTGAAACTTAAATTGAAACTAAGACGAAATTGATCATATTTCAATCCGTATATAACTGCAACTTCAAAAAAGTAATTATTACGTTTACGTTATGTTAACTTGATCTTCAAATGAACGTCAAGTTCATGATTTTTTTAAATCAGCGATACATCTTTTTAAAAGATGTAAGGCTAATTTAAAACAAGAGGACCATGAGGCCCTGGATCGCTAATCTGATAATGGGCTATTTAAGACTTTTCAGCGCCATTGGCAATATCATCAAGACAAACTTTCTGACAACATTTCAAGCTGCTCAAGTCAAAAATGCGATCCCTATAGTGTTAACAAATTTTTTACAAGATTGTTCTACAAGTTGGCCTAGTGACCTAGCTTTTGACCTGACCTGACCCATATTCGGACTTAGTCTAGATATCATGAAGACAAATATTCTGACAAAGTTTCAACATGTTCAAGCCAAACATGCGGCTTCCAAAGTGTTAACAAAATTGTTCTTCGATTTGGCCGTGTGACCTTCGTTTTAACAGACATGACCACTATTCGAACTTGGCCTACATATCACCAAGACAAACATTCTGATAAAGTTTCAACATGCTCAAATTACAAATTCAGCATCCAGAGTGTTAACAAGATTTCCCTTCAATTTGGCCTAGTAACCTACTTTCTGACCCAACATTATCAATATTCTAACTTGACCCAGATTCAATTCAGAAAAAACAATTTTGACCAAATTTTAAGCTGCTGAGGCAAAAAATGCGAACTTGGCCTAGATATCACTAAGACAAACATTCTGACAAAGTTTCAACATGCTCAAGTTTAAAATGCGGCTTCCAGAGTGTTAACAAGATTTGATGGAGATCTGTATGTTTTCATGATAATTGGATGCAAAATGTTACCTCTAGAGTGTTAACAAGCAAATGTTGACGACGAACGACGGACAACGGACAAAGGGCAATCACAATAACTCATCTTGAGCACTTCGTGCTCTTGAGCTAAAAACAGGGTATGCCACTAAAAGAGCATGTGTGTAAATTTACTTCGGTAGTATATGAGGGGATGGTTTTAGAAGAATTATATTCTTAAAACACATAGCTGACAATAAACATAAAGCTACATGTGTTTTTGTTTTTTTCGAAATTAGGTTTATGGTTTAGGAGGAGATATGTTAACATTGTTTTATTTATATATTTTGCAGCTATGTTGTGCAGCGGAGCGGAATAATATAAGGACCACTTTGACGTAACGTCAAACAAGAGGGCCATGAGGCCCTGGATCGCTCACCTGAGAACGGGCTATTTAAGACTTAACTCTTTCAGCGCCAATGGCAATATGAGATGTTTGCCTAGCGGCAATGTTTGTTGACTGGAAGCATTTTCTGGCAAAGCTTATTGATTTTTAACGGTTTGTTACAAAGAATTGTTAATACTTCTCAACACAACTGTGATAAAAGTATGAGCCTGTTCTATACTGATTGATTTGGACTAGAGTTGAAGCCTATTTTTATGTTGGAATTGACATTATTTACCAGGTTGACACGACCTGCCTTTCTTTTCATTTATAGTTGCAAGATAAACAAGAGGACCATGATGGTCCTATATCGCTCACCTGATTTAATCAAACATAAAAAGTTTTCAGTGTTCTATCCCCTATATGAGTCTATGAAAAACCCCGGGGAGGGGTCCGTTTTGACCCAGGGCTATAATTTGAACAATCTTGGTAGAGGTCCACTAGATGATGCAACATACCAAATATCTTTTAGACAAGAAGATTTTTAAAGTTTTGTCTCTATATGAGTCTATGTAAAACAATAGACCCCAGGGGAGGGGTCATTTTGAGCGCAGGGCTATAATTTGAACAATCTTGGTAGAGGTCCACTAGATGATGCTACATACCCAATATCAAAGGCCTGGGCCCTCTACTTTTAGACAAGAAGATTTTTAAAGTTTTCCCCCTAAATGAGTTTATGTAAAACAGGGAACCCCCGGGATGGGTTCATTTTTGACCCCATGGCTATAATTTGAACAATCTTGGTAGAGGTCCACTAGATGATGCTACATACCAAATATCAAAGGTTGGGTCCTCTTCTTTTAGACAAGAAGATTTTTAAAAAAAATTCTCTATGAATCTATGGAGAACAAAAAGATTTTTAAAGTTTTAGCAATGCAATGAACATATAAGGAAAACAAGCCCCGCCCCGTTGCGGTCAT
This sequence comes from Serripes groenlandicus, assembly GCA_031761405.1. Taxonomy (NCBI): domain Eukaryota; kingdom Metazoa; phylum Mollusca; class Bivalvia; order Cardiida; family Cardiidae; genus Serripes; species Serripes groenlandicus. Next base: position 51,117,996 of record JASEVX010000003.1, read on the forward strand.
GTTTTTCAACGGATCGGAAATAATTAAACAATCTTCATAGAGGGTGCCCTTAGGAACATAAATTTTGTGCAAAATAATTTTTAAATCGGGCCAGCACTTTTGGACAAGAAGTTTTTTTAAGATTTGGCAATTTTCCCCCTTTTCTAATGCCGCAGCAACCAAAGTTCTACTTTGAATTAAATTCTTTGAACAACATTGAAAGGGGACCACCTTAGGACCATTTTGTGAAGTTATTTTGAAATCTGGCCAGTACTTTTGGACAAGAAGATTTTTAAAGTTTTAACAATGCACATATAAGGAAAACAAGCTCCAGCCCCCTTGCGGCCATGTTTTTCAACGGATTGGAAATATTTGAACAAGCTTGGTAGGGGGTGCCCCAAGGAACATTTGTGCAAAATAATTTTTAAATCGGGCCAACACTTATGAACAAGAAGATTTTTTAAGATTTGGCGATTTTCCCATTTTCTGATGCTGCAGCAACCAAAGTTCTACTTGGAATGAAATTCTTTGAACAACTTTGAAAGTTATTTTGAAATCTGTCCATTGGTTTAGAAGAAGAAGTCATTTGCAGGAAATTGTTAACAGACGGACGGACAGACGACGACGACGACGACGACGACGGACGCCGGACATTCAGTGATCACAAAAGCTCACCTTGCACTTCGTGAATAGGTGAGCTAAAAATGCGGTCTCTTTAGTTTAAACATTTTTTCTACAATATGGCCTAGTGACCTAGATATCATCAAGACAAACATTCTGACAAAGTTTCAACATGCTCAAGCCCAAAACGCACCTTCCAGAGTGTTAACAAGATTGTCCTTAAATTTAGCCTAGTGACCTAGTTTTTGACCAAACATAACCTATATTCGAACTTGGCCTAGATATCATCAAGACAAACTTACTGACAAAGTTTCAAGCTGCTCGAAACAAAAAAGCGGTCTCTAGTGTTAACAAGACATGACCCATATTTGAACTTAGCCTAGATATATCATCAAGACAAACATGCTAGTAAAGTTTCAACATGTTCACGTTAAAAACAAGGCTTCCAGAGTGTGAACAAGATTTTCCTTCAATTTGGCCTTGTGACCTAGTGTTTGATCCGGCATGACCTATATTCAAACTTGGCACTAAGACAAACATTCTGACAGAGTTTAAACATGTTCAAGTTTAAAATGCGGCTTCCAGAGTGTTAACAAGATGTTCATTTAATTTAATCTAGTGACCTAGTATGTTCTGATAAACTTTCATGGAGAATGAATGCAAAATGTTGCCTCTAGAGTGTTCACAAGCAAATGTTGACGACGAACGACGGAAAAAAAGGCAATCACAAACACTCACCTTGAGCACTTCGTTCTCTGGTGAGCTAAAAATGAGGCTAAAGTCAAAGAGATCCTTATATCCCTATGTACCCTATACAATACATGTTCAAGCCATCTTAATTTGATAAACTCTAATCCACACACATACACATTTTGATGTATCTGCAGTGGACAACTTTTAAACACAATTTGACACAATATTTTCTACTTCATTATTTACGCTAACTTTCATTTGTCTGTTTTGCCTAGATGTCTCCAACGTCCTCTGTTGCAGATTTGATTCATCATAATTATTTGGTAAACCTTTTGCAAAAAGAATGTTCAGGCATTTTTTATTTGTGATAAAAGAAGACCAGCATTTTGCCTTTTGTTTAAAATCATAGCACGTCAGGTGAGCGGTAAATGACTTCTTTGTTCCTCTTGTTATACAATTCGATTATGAAAACAACACATTCTTTCAAAGAAGCTTTGGTTACTTTTCAATAAAAGTTTTCAATAATGGATGTAATACAGTATCCGTGTAATGTTTACCAGTGACTTTACTATCTTTATAATTCTTAACCATATAATTCCCTTGTTGTCCAAAAATAACTTTTCCTGCTATTGGCGTTCGGCGAAACATTTTATTGGGGGCAAATCAGGGCGTTTACACTGGACTGATCTTATGTCTCAGGTTGTGATTGGTGTATCACTAGTAATAGCATGGTTCATCTAAACACCAACTGGTTTTTTTTTTAAATTGCTACCTTGTTTTCCTTTCGGTCGACGTTCATCTATTTTGTGGCACAAGTTAACAATGTACGTTGCGCAGAAAAACTGCATTGAAAAATGTTTTTCAAATAAGAGAGCCATAATGAATTATGCAATGTGATTTGTCATGCCTATCACAATAACTTTTTATTTACCAACCAACATGCCTTGAAGTTATCTTGTAGAGAGTCACCCAAGGAACATTTCTACAGAATTATTTGGAAATTGGCCACATACTTTTGGAGAAAAAGACTTTTCCAGTTTTCAATATAACCATATAAGGCAAAACAGCCCCACCCTTGGCGACCACATTTTAACCAACAATCAACATGTCTTGAAAGAATCATTCAAAAGGTCATCGAAGGAACATTTCTACAGAATGATTTGGAAAATATTTTTCCACTATAGCCATATAAGTCAAAACAGCTCCGCCCTCTGGTGACCAAAAGAGACTAATTAACATGGCCTCATTGGCCTGAAGGAATCTGAAAAAGATCCATGAAACATTTCTACAAAATCATTTGGAAATTGTTCAGAAACTTTTGGAGAGGAATATTTTAAAATACTTCCCTATAGCCATATATTGCAAAACAGCCACGCCCGCTGGTGGCCATGTTTGTCAACACATCAACATGGCTAGAATAAAGTTGATAGAAGATCACAAAAAGAACGTTTCTACAAAATTATTTGGAAATAGGACAGATACTTTTGGAAAAGAAGAATATAAGGCAAAACAGCAAATAGGGCCACATTTTTCAATCATTTAGCGAGCATTATGCTAAAAAAGCACACTAATCTTGAAGGTTTTCTTTAAATTAATAGAATCAAGTCAATGTCAAATCAACCTATAATTGGTCTGCTACACATCCTGTTCGGCCAGTGGTAGTATTAAAATGTTTTGCCTACTTTTCATCATTTTTATTTTTAGAATCTAGGAAAGTATCAGGTAGTCGTTTGACATATGGTTATGTGTATACATGTGCAAATAGTGAGTGTCGTATATCATGGGTAAGGGTATCCTTAAGCATACATATTGGGTAAATGTTTACCGATCTCCATATGTAGAATGTAAAAGAATATTTATATATCTATATCCTTTATTGACCTTGAATACAATCACATATAACTGGGTATCATTACCTGATTCTGACCTCTATGCAATTGTGTTTACTATCATGATGTGAATGCATTTTCAACATAACTTAAATTATTTGTGCAGAAATACATGTTCAGATAAATGGCATCCAGTTTACATTTGATTAACAAACACGTAAATCATAATACAGAATTTGTCTCGGCACAAAGGTCAGATCAGGTTGATAGTGTCGATAAATACTTCAATAGATACGCGATATATGCTAGCGAACAAAAGACTAAAATTTGAGACGAAGCAAGGAGAGACATGTCATATAGGGCACATTTAAAGAAAGAATACTTCATCATATGTTTGTTTAAGTGTCGAAATATAGATACTTTAATGCAGTAATAGACACTTTGATAAAGGAGACACCATACACTGGCAACAATGTAAAAATGTAAAACATGACATTAGAGCGCAGTAACGGTCCTTCTAAAGAAAAAAAATGTCAAATGTTTCCCTTCGTTCCACTTAAATAGATCTTAACAACCTTTCGTATGAGAGACACTGGCACCAAAACATGTTTCTCTTAAACTCAAAATGGTTCAGTGGTGTTTTTTTTGCTCAAAAAGAAGTGTTCGTCATGAATAACGATACAGGTAAGTGTCTATTGAACACCTTCCTGATATTTGTTATGGTAAAATGTTGTGGAATGCAGTGCAGATATGCTATTTATATCAAATATAAAACTTTGTTTTACAAAGCACGTTGACTAAAGAATATTGTATACAGTTCTGGTTAGATAAAACAAGGGAACACGTTAGGTGAATTTGCCACCATGAATGGAATATTGTTAAAAACGACGTTTAAATCCAAATAATTAAACAACTTATATACTATTTCCGTTACAGCGTATACAACAGCTAAAGACATGTGCACCATACAACAAATCAGCAGCAAAAGAACCTAAAATCATATTTACCAAAAAAAGCTAATCTCTAGTAATAACAGTATACGTATTAAATCGAAATCTGCACAAGAAATAGTAAGTGACGTAAGCAGGTTAGATTGTTTGTATTGATGGTCAAGTTAGGAACCCAAAAGATAACTCATTGTTTCTGAGTATAACCCTTGACACAGGTACAATTGTAGATTTGACAACATTATATGACCTCATTTCAACACTGGATCTAATTAGCACTTACGTTCGCATATCTATTTGTTTTCAGTGCGTACGTTTCTAAATTAACGATAAAGTGTTATGGGCTAAAACTATTTATAAAAAGGTATCTATTGGCCGTGCTTACCTTATAAGGTAAATATCACGTGGGTATTAACATTGTTTCTAAGGCTCGTCATTCGACTTTGGCTTCCAGAAAGGCTTGACGTATAATTTATAGATTGAAAAATTGCGTGCATGAGAAGGAAACATATTTATTTGTAAACAACAGGATTATCGGTAAGTTTTCTTTATTTTTATTTTATTTTTACTTTGAAAATGTCTGTATACATACATAACTAAAAAGAGACGAACCAAAAATTACATTTTATTTCATGAGATTGTCTAAAACCACTATGTTTTTAGTTATTTCATTCTGATGGAAAAAACCAGCATTTTGCCTTTTGTTTCAATTTATAGTACGTCAGGTGAGCGGTATATGACCATTATGTTATGAATACACTTCTGTAATAAAACAAAATCCTTTGTCATTTACCTTGGTTTACCTTTGTGTTGAGGTCCTTACTGCCTTTTTGATCCATCTTTATTATTCTAACATTTCCCGCTTCATCATATTCTGGTGCAAATTTTATTGGAAGATATTTCCAATATACATTTAATTTGTTTTTAAAACTATTTACATTGCTGGCAGTAATTACGTCCTCTGGCAGATTGTTCCATATATCAACAGCACTCTGATGAGAAAAGTGGATCTCCGTAAATTTTTGCGGCAGAATTGTTTATACATTTTCAGATTATGGCCTCTTGTTTATATGATGACTTTGTAAAACACGGACAAGTCTGCTTTCACCGAAAAGTACTATATAAATTAAGTATCGAAATATTGATAGAAATTTCAGTGACTGTAAGTGTATTTTGACCATTTTTTTTATATTTTTTTTTCAATACCTCACGTTAAACAATAACCTCTTTTAATGATTTTGAAAGACGATAAAAGGTCGTATTATGTGAAACCTTAATTATGCGGGTGACTATAAAACACGGACATTCTTTTTTATTTCTTTGAGATGAAAGTGTATTTCTATGTTGTAAGTATAGCCGTTAATTGCTTTTCTGCTATCATAAACATATATGACTTGATTGTTACGGTTTATAGTAAGCTGCAGAATAAGGGAAACACTGATCTGATTTGGTTTAAATGGTTTGACAGATTGAAAGATGTTTTTACTTAATGACTCGGTCCACACTGAGTATATAATTAGTTAATTACTAACATAATGACGCAGTATGATGCCTTCATTATATCTGTCTCTGTATGAAAAATGTTAGTGTCATCAATATTTCAGAAATTGGTATTTATTTTAAGTTTTTTTAGCAACATTTTAATAACGCAATTTATGAAAAAGCAGTAAAAAATGTTTAGCCTTTTGTGATTTAATAAATGTTGGATGTACAATAAGAGATTGCTTTGCATCATAAAATAAGTCTCTTATATTCCAGCAAAAGTACAAATATGGCAAAGTGTCATTTCCAGGACTATTTGGAAAACAAAGATTTCAAGCTTTCTGTATGACCTCGCTCTATATAACAACTTCAGTATAAAGTTAAAGATAAATAGTGTAAACAAAACTTATGTTGGACTGAAATGGGTTATACAGATATGGCTTAAGCTGACGAAGTTTATGTAAATGTCCTATCATAGAGTCAGAGGCCTAGATAGGGACAAAAAAAACCATGGCTTTATCTCTTAACAGCCCCAAATTACTTAATTGAACTCAACGTTGTTGATTATTAAAAGAATCACCTGAGATAGACGATTCTATGTGTACCATAGAATATGGTGAGGCATCAGCAGTTCGCGCATAAATTATGAGTATATTAAAGAACCTGTAAAATAAACAGAAATAAATAGGTTTGCAAAGTAAACACAATTAATATGTTTACAAAGTAAACACAAATTAATACATATACAAAGTAACAAATGTTCGGTTGTTATTACAATAATTGTAATAATAATGATAATATGAACAATAAATGCAGTATATAATCTTACCGCAGCAGATCTGGTGTCTTGTTTCTTATAAGCTTATAACATAGAAATTCTCTATGAAAGAGTTTTGTTAACGTGTTTACTGGTCACAGGGCAGACCGAAAATGCAACTGGAGGACTGAAACTCAGGCTGATTTACTTGGAAACAAAGAAGGAAATTATTTGGTGTATTGTAACCTAAAGTGCTTTTTGCAGGAAAATATTAAAAGTAAATTTTGTGTCAGCAGCAAATATTGAAGCATTCAAGGTTAATTTACGGGGTTGAATATGTACAGTCAAATTGCTTGAAAAATGATGAAACCGGGTGCCTGGAATGGAATTTAGATTCATGTGGGTATTCAGCCATTAGGTAATAGCCACTTTTACATTTTTTATATAAAAAAAAAGATGTTTTTCAAGCGATTTAAACTTTTCTTTGATTGTTTAATGGCCCTAAACAGGCATAAACATGAAGTTTGGTCATTAATCTTTAAACATGTGAAACAGTATAACCTAAAAATGTTATGTTCTTCTGGTTTTTGTTTCTCTCGGAGACCTGTATGATGCACGAGTGCAGAAATTTGCTGGACTCCAGCCGCAAAACCTAGATTTGGGTGGCATAGGAAAATTGAAATTTCTTGAAAATAATTGCCTAATTGTCCTAAAAATTGCTACTTTGCTCTCATTTTAAATCATACTCTGTAAATTGACACAAACAACAGATCTCTGAGGGAAAAGAAAATGTCTAAAGGAGCTTCAGAGGCCAAAAAATGATTGGTCAATTTTGTGTCGTCTGCAAAAATGTTTGGATCCAGTCAAACTGGTTGAAAATAATGATACTGGTTGCCTTAAAAGCCTAAGAATAATGCATAAATATTAAGTTTGATCATTTCTATAAACATTTGACACAGTAAAACATAAATGTGATCATTTTCTTATTTTTTCTTTGCGAAGACCTATGTTTTGCGCGAAAGCATAACACTTGGCCGATTCAGCCGAAACGGACAAAGAAATTGTCTTAAAGGTCAAATTACACCAAATACATCCACTGATATGCTGATCTAAACCAAATAGTCCCTAAAAAACAACTTTGTTTGGTAGAAGACCATCACCAGAATGCATTGAATATATGACATCGAGTTAAAATCATTGCAAATGTGTAAAGGATGCACTGCAAATGATTGATTTGATCACTTTTAACTATTTTGACCTTGTTTGAAAGTGAAAGTAGAGAATGCTAAACACCGGTTTTAAATAATAAGTTGAATCCAAAATAATAATTAATCCAATCTGGGTTTTGGAAGGGCTGTAGGTCATTAGATCAGCTTGACTACACCATGATGTCTTATATATATATATGCAAAACCAACCAGGGACATATATGTTTTTCAACTTTTAGTCTTGAGACCGCATTTGTTCTAGCATGGCACTCGGGCATTCTATATAAATTACAATCGCATTGTGTCAAAGGGCAATCTTTCAATCATATAAAGTCCTTTCTGCTAGATAGGAAAATTAGGGAAATAACATGGTAGATATGGAGGCGAAAGGCCATCTGAAGATTTCTGTATGTGATAAAGTTACCGTGTCAAATTCAGAACTGTATGTAATTATTTAAGCTGCATGAAAAATAAATGGCCAAAAAGGCTGACTAAATATGAACATAGTCAGCCCTATAGTATAAAACGAACTGAGGTGAATCTCAAACCTGTTACTTAGACTGTCAGATGACAGACAAAATATAAGCAGCTGGTAATTATCTGCAGGAGCTAGGATACAGAGTGGATCTGATGGTTTATAAACCTGCACAAATAGAGACATGACCAGGCGGGGATCAAATCCAAACTCTGATCATAACCCAGGTCGTGCAAATCCATGTCCTGACTGGTCATCTTCTTTCTGAGCTCGGGTGTGATCAGTGAATCCCCCTGAAAATTTGTTTAAAGCATGTCACAGAATTTAAATAAATACATATATATGTAATTAAGATTTATTGACTGTATACTGTTGCATTTTTAAAAGTCATTTCTAGATTCAATGTTGATTCGGCCTGATTTTTAAAACTTTGTATTTTCTTTTCCTTTTTAGCTCGACTATTCGAGGAATATGAGAGCTATACTACTCGGCCTGGCGAAGGCGTCGAAATCACACCTTGGTTAATGTTTTGCATGCAAGTACTTAAATACTACATTTATTGCATTGAAACTTTCTACAACCCTACCAAACTATCACACCTATGTAGATTATCAAGTTAGATAACTCTATCCTGCATTTTATGCAAGTTATGGCCCTTTTTTATTTAGAAATTCTGGTTAAAGTTTTGTGTGCAACTAAATTAAGAGACCATATATCTCATTATTTACTTGATGCATTGCATTGAAACTTTATAAAACCCTACCCAACTATCACACCTATGTAGATTATCAAGTTAAATAACTCTATCCTGCATTTTATGCGAGTTATGGCCCTTTTTTACTGCGAAATTATGGTTAAAGTTTTGATAACTCTATCCTGCATTTTATGCAAGTTATGGCCCTTTTTTACTGCGAAATTCTGGTTAAAGTTTTGCGTGCAACTAAATTAAGAGGCCATATCTCAGTATTTGCTTGATGCATTGCATTGAAACTTTCTACAACCCTTCCCAACTATCACACCTGTGTAGATTATCAAGTTAGATAACTCTATCCTGCATTTTATGCAAGTTATGGCCCTTTTTAGATCTATAAATTCTGGTTAAAGTTTTGCATGCAACTACATTAAGAGACCATATCTTAGTAACTACTTGATGCATTGCATTGAAACTTAATACAACCCTTCACAACCACCACACCTATGTAAACAATCAAGTACGATAACTCTATCCAGCATTTTATGCAAGTTGTTGCCCTTTTTGGATTTAGAAATTCTGGTTAAAGTTTTGCAACTACATTTAGAGTGTAATCTCAGTAACAACTTGAACTTGAAGCATTGTATGGAAACTTAATACAACCTTTCCCAATTTCACAACTATAAACACAACCAATAAAGGTAACTCTATCCTACATATGGTGCAAATTGTTGCCCTTTTTCTACTTAGAAATTATGGTTAAAGGTTTGCGTGCAACTACATTAAGAGTCCATATCTTATTAACTACTTCATGCAATCCATTGAAACGTTATACAACCCTTCCTAACCATCACACCTAGGAAAATAATCAAGTTAAATAACTCCGACAGCTCTTGCTAAACTAAACGCTGAATTTGGAATGTGCCGATTTCCCACGGCCAAAAGACCTCGGCTGAGGGTGTCTCGCCCTTCTTTGAAAACCACATATCAAATGGTATCAATATGAAAACAAGAGGCCCAGTATTGCTTCATTGCATTGGCCAAATGTTAAATCACTATAGCCATAAAGGCAAAACAGCCCTGGTCGCCATGTTTTTTTGACCAATACAAATACAAATCAAAATATTGTATTCAGTAATGTAAGGCCTCCGGCCCATTATGAATACTTTACAGTACATAATAAATTCATTGGAGCGAAATCATAAACTTTTTAAAGATATTCGAAAATAGAAATAATTAGTATACGACACATACTTTATGATTTATTTACAGGCCTGTTCATCTAAAACTAATTTTCTGGTTTTAAATGCCTCAATTTGATATGTTATCAGTGATTTTACATAATTATTATGTCGTCTACATTCACTCATTATGTCATAAAACAACGGTGAACCTTGTAGTTGGGTATGAATTTGTCCAGATTTCTTTGATATAAAAAAGCCGAAGTTCATTGTAAGCTGGACATTTTGTTTTATTGGGGTTTTACGCCGCTTTCAACATTATTTCAGTTATATCATGCTGACGTAAACTGGACATACTAACAAAAAGTGAAATTCATCCTCAACAACATAGCAGTTTCTATCAAGACAAATATTACAGAATAATGAATCTCAAGCAATAATCAATATGTTGATGTCTACCCTTTTCTACATTAAAACCCTCATTTATCCATACGTACCCAAAACCATTCCCATATAACAAATGTTTAATTTTAGATGCCCATGTCTTTCTGTCATTTTCATCTAGCCTTCTGAGCATATGGTAGCATTGTTTAGGATATCTTGTAGTAGGCATTTCTGTTAGTTTTATCCAGTACTTATTACACTGTGTCATATACGTAACAGAAAGAGGATATCTACTGCATTCACTTAAGGCGAAAAAATCGGCGATATTTTGATTAAGACAACATAAGCGTTTACAAAAATCAATATGCACCTTTTCTATGGCATGACTATATTCATAACCCCAAACATCGGAATCCAAACAGAGAATAGGTTTGATCATAGAATCAAATAGTTTAAAAGCATCTTTCGGATTGAAATACCAAAATTTATTTTGCGATCTAATAGGACAATGTAGAAAACAGAGGAAACTGCAGACAATTTAGAACAAAGAGGAAACTGCAAACAATATATGTAATGTGAAGGAATCTACAACAATAAACAAGAGCGCCAAATGTCACAAAATACGCCTGTCCTATTTTTTCGAGACCAAGTATAATGATAATTGGTTGTACGTCAGGCAAATATAGAGAGCGGACCCTGTTGATATAGTTTTGGCCATTTCGAGGGATATAAGTGTGGAGTGACTAAGATAACGTGGTTAGTTATCGAACCTGATCAAAATATTCTGCCAATACACATTCTGACCAAATTTGGTGATGATTTTGGTGCATCATGGGTGATGATGGGACAAAGGCTTCTAAAGTTATTTAGCTGACAAGACCAATTTTAGGTACTTTCTATAATTAAAGGGTGATAACTCTTGATTGACCCAAGTGATATGGCTAGTTATCGAACTTGTCCAAGATATTATGCCAGTTCACATTCTGACTAAATTTGGTGATGATTGGACAAAGGCTTCTAAAGTTATTCAGCTGACAATACCAATTTTAGGTAAATTCTATAATTAAAGGGCGATTACTCTTGGTTGACGAAAGCGATATAGCTAGTTATCGAACTTGTCTAAGATATTATGCCAATACACATTCTGAATAAATTTGGTGATGATTGGACAAAGGCTTCTAAAGTTATTTAGCTGACAAGACCAATTTTAGGTAATTTCTATAATTAAAGGGCGATAACTCTTGATTGACTAAAACAATATGGCTAGTTATCAAACTTGTCCAAGATATTATGCCAGTACACATTCTGACCAAATTTGGTGATGACGGGACAAAGGCTTCTAAAGTTATTTAGCTGACAAGACCAATTTTAGGTAATTTCTATAATTAAAGGGCGATAACTCTTGATTGACTTCAGTGATATGGCTAGTTATCGAACTTGTGCAAGATATTATGCCAATACACATTTTGACCAAATTTGGTGATGATGGAACAAAGGCTTCTCAAGTTATTTAGCTGACAACATACTGGACGCCGCCCGCCCGCCCGCCGGCAGCAGGTAAAACTATTATTAGTCTATAATACGATCCGTTTTTCAAAACGGGCGTATAAAAATTAACGTATAAGAAACTGGGGACAATACTGAACATAGAGGAAACTGCCGACAATATAGAACAGGTCAGCGATTTTTTTCCTTCTATAGATGGTACCATTTAACGGACCCATTCACAATTACAAACGGTTCTTCACAATTTTCTGACAGGGCCCAACGGACCCATTCACAATTCTGGCCATCTGGCATAATTTTAACTTTTTACCAGTAACTTTAAGGCTTAATTTTCTGACAAAAAAATATAAAATGCATGATCGCCGTTTATTACATTTTTAAACAAATCCCAACATTTTCTGTGCCGTATAATCATTCAGTAGTCACCTTTTTACGGAATTTGATATCTAACTGAATCAAATATTTAACGAAATAATTATATATATATATATATCTTTAACTTATTCATACTAAAAGTATAGGGAGTTGGGTGATATTTTTTTTTTTTTTTTTTTCACCTATTTTGTCTATATATCATTAAGATTTATAAACATTCTGACCAAATTTTAAGCTGCTGAAGCAAAAATTGCGGCCTCTTGACTGTTAACAAGATGTTACTTCAGTTTTACCTAGTGACCTACTTTTTCACCCGACATGACCCATGTTCGAACTTGACCTACATATCATCAAGACAACCATTATGATAAAGTTTCAACAGCCGCTCAAGTTAAAAATGCAGCATCCAGAGTGATAACAAGATTTCCCTTCAATTTGGCCTTGTGACCTAGTTTCTGACCCAATATGATCCATATTCAAACTTGACCTAGATATCATTAAGACAATCATTCTAGAACAATTTCATACATCTGCAGCGCAAAATGCGGCCTCCAGAGAGAGATAATAAGATTTTCCTTCAATTTGGCCTAGTGACCTAGTTCTTTTTGACCTGGCATAACCCATATTCAAATATGGCAAAGATAATATAAAGATAACATTCTGACCAAATTTTGAGCTGCTGAATAAAAAATATGCGGCTTTTACACTGTTAACAAGATTGATTTTTGTTCAATTTGACCTTAAGTGACCTATTTTTTGACCCAACATGACCCATGTTCGTACTTGACTTACATATCATCAAGACAAATATCCTGATAAAGTTTCAACATGCTCAAAAATGTTGCCTCCAGAGTGTTAACAAGATTTTCCTTCAATTTGGCCTCGTGACCTAGTTTTTGACCTCATATGGCCCAGTTTCGAACTTGTCTAAGATTTGATGGAGATGATTATTCTGATAAACTTTCATGAAAATCGAATGGAAAATGTAGCCTGTAGAGTGTTAACAAGGTTAATGTTGACGACGCACAACAGACGTTGAACGGATGCTAGACAAAATGTGATCACAATAGCTCAGTGCACAGATGAGCTAAATATGTAGTGAAATATGGTTTTAGTGTGACATTTTATGGGACACTTTTCAGTTGCACCCTAGATGCATAGATCTGTGAACCTATCACTAACACCCTTAACATATTACATTCATATATTGGCAATTTGCTATCTATCTTCATTTATTTAGGACACTAGTGTCCTAGTTTTTGACCGGACATAACCGATATTCAACCTTAGTCTTGTTATTACCAAGAAAAATATTCTGACAAAGTTTTAACATGTTTCAAGTTAAAAATGCGGTTGCTAGAGTGTTAACAAGATTTTTCTACAATTTGGCCTAGTGAACTAGTTCTTGACCGGACCATATTCGAACTTAGCCTAGATATCATTAAGACAAACATTCTGGTAAAGTTTCAACATGCTAATGTTAAAATATGGCTTCAAGAGGGTTAACAAGATTTTCCTTCAATTAGGCCTAGTAACCTAGTTCTTGACCAGACCATATTCAAACTTAGCCTAGATATCATTAAGACAAACGTTCTGGTAAAGTTTCAACATGCTAACCAGAGGGTTAACAAGATGTACCCTCAATGTGACCTAGTTTTTGACTCAACATGACCCATAATCAAACTTGGCCTAGATATCATCAAGTCAAATTTTCTAACTAAGTTTCAAGCTACTCAAGTAAACAAGAGGGCCAAGATGGCCCTCAATCGATCAACTGAATGATAGTAAATTAGAAGCAAATATTTAAATGCAAATATCTGTGAAAATGTAATCAGGAGTTCAAATGAAACTGCAAGGAGTGGACACTCAGTTAAAGAAATAGTTTATCAGTAAAAGCCATTTGTATCTTGAAATCTAACAAGAACTTTAATAAGAATGGAATTATAAAGTTTTGTCATTTTGCACCTTTCCTGATGCGGCTTTGCTGCCCCATTTGTCAACGAAATAAATATGGTTTGAACAGTTTTTGTAGAGAGTCACTCAAAGATAATTTCTGCCAAATGGATTATGGAGATGGAGGTTTTTAAAGTTTGGGTATTTTTCTCAATTTCTGATGCCGCAGCAACAAAAGTTCTACACAGAATGTAAGTCTTTGAACAATTTTGAAAGAGGACCATCAAAGGAACATTCCTGTGAAGTAACGTTGAAATTGGTCGAGTGAAATGGTAGGAGTTGTCATCTGTAGCTAAAAGTTCAATTTAACCATTTTTGTGATGACGCGACGTTGCTATGATTTTGGAACCAATGAATATGGCTTGAAACAAATAAGTAAAGGATCACTGAAGTAAGATTCCTATTCAATTATCTTAATATCAGACAAGTACTTAAACAAAATGAAATTTCCAAATTTTGTCATTTTGCCCCTTTTCTGATGCCTCCTGACTGCCATATTTTTCAACAAAACAGTATGCCTTGAACAATCTTTGTAGAGGGTCACCTAAGGAACATTTCTACTAAACTATATTGGAATATGACATGCAGATTCAGAGGAGAAGATTTTTAAAGTTTGGACATTTTGCCCCCTTTCTGATGCCGCAGCAACCAAAGTTCTCAAATTAATTTAAATCTTAGAACAATTTTTGAAAAAGAACATTCCTGTGAAGTTTGGATGAAATTGGTCTGGTGGTTTAGGAGGAGATGATGTTTAAAGCTAAAAGTTAACGAGACGATTTTGCCACTTTTTTGATGCCTCCTGACTGCCATGTTTTTCAACCAAACAGTATGCCTTGAACAATCTTTGTAGAGGGTCACCCAAGGAACATTTCTACCAAACTATATTGGAATCTAACATGCAGATTCAGAGGAGAAGATTTTTAAAGTTCGGACATTTTTCCCCCTTTCTGATACAGCAGCAACCAAAGTTCTCAATGGAATTTAAATCTTTGAACAATTTTGAAAGAGGGCCACCAAAGGAACATTCCTGTGAAGTTTGGATTAAATTGGTCTTGTGGTTCAGGAGGAGATGATGTTTAAAGCTAAAAGTTAACGACGGACGACGATGGACAAAAATTTGTTAAGATTAGCTCACCTTGAGACTGGCTCTAGGTGATCTAAAAATGCGGTCTCTATATTGTTAACAAGTGACCTAGTTTTTTGACAGGACATGACCCATATTCAAACTAGGCCTAGATATCATCAAGACAAACGTTCTGACAAATTTCAACATGCTCAACTTCAAGTAAAAAATGCGGCTTCCAGAGTGTTACCAAGATTTTCCTTCAATTTGGCCTAGTACCCTAGTTCTTGACCCGACATGACCAGTCACCCATGTTCGAACTTGACCTACATATCATAAAAACAACCACTTTGTTAAAGTTTCAACAGGCTCAAACTTGGCCTAGATATAATGAAGAAAAACTTTTTCACAAAGTGTCAAGCTCAAGTAAAAAATGCGGTCTCTATAGTGTTAACAAGATTTTTCTACAATTTGGCCTAGTGACCTAGTTTTTGACAGGACCTGACCCATATTTGAACTTAGCCTAGATATCATCCAGGCAAATATGCTGACAAAGTTTCAACATGCTCAAGCCAAAAAGGTGGCTTCCAGACTGCATGGTTTCGCTGGTGGTCACCATTTGCACCAACGGCGAAGAAAATAAAAAAAATGCCACAAGAAATTTCGAAATGGCGAAAATTGTTGGCAACGATATATATCGGGAATAGCGCCACATAATAAACTGGTATTTTACATTTCCCGATTTTATTTTCACTGCATATTTACAGCAGTACGAAAATCGATAAACAGCAAGTAAATCACTCGAGCGTGTGTAACATGTACACTGTCATTGTGTTGTTTTTCACAGCAGGTGTCAAGTGTCCTTTAATCTCCAATATCAATCTGTAATAGATTAACTAAGCATGTTGATTAAAGATAGATGGGAAACCAGGGGTTTCAAAATGACCAGGTAGCCAGTTGCTTGGGAAGAATGTTGTGTGGTGTGCTGGTGTGGGAAAACCAGGAAACGCATGAGTAGGTGAACTGGCAGGGTCTTTTTACCTTATATAAGTGTGGCCGATATTCGGTGTCTTCCCAATTGGAAAAAAAGATTTCCCAAAATCTAAATATTTTTTTATTTTTTAAAGTGAAGTGAAGTGGAATAATCATTTGGCTAACACTATTAACAGATATGTTTGTCTTGTTTAAGGTAATATGATTGTTTTAATGCATTATATAAAGCAAAAGTCTTAAGTTATTGTAAAAAGGACTATTTATATAGCCATATGTTATTTGTCTAATTTTTCCCAATTTGGGCGAAAATCGCGCTAAAATTTTCCAAAATGAAAGGCTAAGGCCTCTTCCCAATTTCTGGAAAAAAGGCCCTGACTGGTCGCCGTGATATGACTGAAAAATTCTTGAAAAGGCGTTAAACCCTAATCAATCGATCAATCAACCAGGTAGCCGGGTAAATTACCCGACTACTAAAGCCCCTTTACCCGGCTACTTTAAACAGAATGACCCCCGCCTACGTTCAGTTATTATCCTGCTAAGTACTCTAAAACAAAATGAAACCCCTGGGAAACACGCAACAGTGTTTAACAATTTGACCGATACATACTGCAATATTCAGAGAATATAATTGTCAATCTAAACAATGATACATCAGCGCTTTACACGTTACGATCAAGTACGTCTTATCATATATTGCAACAATTACAAAAGTGTTTATAATATTTAGATTAAAAAACAATCGATAACCAGTCTGGCGAGCTATTCATAGGACATTCTGTAATTTCCATTATGCAGTATTTTAACAGATCCACCGAACAAAAGCAACCCAATGTTTTGTAAGTTTAAATTGATAAATGCCTGCATAAAACTTTCCAAACAGATTTGTGCGCCAAATTCATTAAGAAGCAGGCCCCGCCTTCAACCATGCAAGGCTGACGCAGACAACTTTACAAACAATTGGAAAATCTCTTGAAATTAAATTTTAATCCTTGTATTCTGTTGAAATAATGTGGCTAAAGGAGAAATTGCACAGTATGAGCAATATTTACTTTTGAAATAAATGCTTTTAAAAGTTGTCTGTATTATTGTGAGAAAGGACTGATAGTACTATTATTCATTTCAAGTAGTAAATAATGGCCAGATATGTGTTTTAAAAATTGGCTCCAGAATTCATTTTCTTTTAACTTGGCCTACTGACCTAGATTTTCACCCGACATGACCCATATTCGAATTTGGCCTAGAAATCAGCAATATATACAAACTGAATAAGTGTCATGAAGATTAGTAGATAATAGTGGCCTGAAGAGTGTTAACAAGCAAATTGTTGACAATAATTATAGCAAAACAATAATAATACAGGAATGGTCATTTGTAAAATGTAAATGAAAGAAAACCTAATACAACCATGAAAAAGATTATCCCCGGACCAGGAGAAAAACCTATATAATTTGTCTCCAGGTCCGGAACCGGACCTATAGACATAATATTTGTTTTGTTGGGGTTTTACACCAATTTCAACATTATTTCATTCATATGAAGGGGACAGTTCACTTATTCATGATCCCTGGGTAAAGAAACCAGAACTAGTCTAGGAAATGTGCCTGGCCCAAGATCACTCCACCATGACCACAGCACTGCAACTGGGGTTCGAACCCGGGATGCCCGGTTTCAAATCCCTGATGCGCAAACCACTCGGCCACGGCGTATTCCTATATAGACATTAGACGTAAAGCATGAGTTTGATATCTGACCCTTTCCTCTTTGTGTCTACATTTGTATGGCCAGGAACCTTGTGATCTAGGAGCATTTCATTGCATGTAACCAAAGGTATCATTTTTCAGTTGAGAGTGCGAAAAGGAGCTGGAAACATGCTATTTCCGAATGCATCCTCAGATTGCATACAGGTTTTGGTCCTGAAGTAGCTCATCATTTCAAGGCTAAACCCTAGCCCTACATAGAAAGACATCACATTTGCTCATTTTTCATTTTGTTATTATCCAGTGCATACACGAGGTCTTACTATTATGTTGTTTTTCCCATCGCAAATTTCCGACCATGGATCTGGTCGGAACATTTGGCGACGTTTCAAGGGTCGAATCTCACATACTCAATGTATGTCACATCAAAATACATCCATTATATATATTATCATGGGACAAAATATAATTATCTAATGTAAAAAGTAACACAAAGAATCTTACTCACGTTTTTGTGTGTTTTAATCCCTAACTAATCCATCTGATCTTTTAGTTAGGGATTAAAACACACAAAAACGTAAGTAAGATCCTTTGTGTTTACTTTTTACAATAGATAAATGGTTAAATGTTGTCCCATACGTGTATTTTGGTGTGACCAGAGACATATATATATATTCTATTTAGGTCTCTGGTGTGCCAAACATTGCTTACGCCAGATTCGACCCTTGAAGCCTTTCCGAAAGTTCCTACCAGATTCATAGTCCGTCGGAAATTTGTGATGGGAATTTCGCACGACTCTGCGGATGCAGCAGGATAATAACAAAATGAAAAATAAGCATACGCTATGTTTTACTTTAATTGTAGGACTAACTTGATACAGTGATTTTCTGTTATTTTGTAAGTAATCATTTTGACTCCCCTTTCTGCATTGCTGCTTTAACAGCTATAGAGAAGAGGGTCAGACGGTCTTGTTGGAGAGAGCCTTTCAACTGTGCATTACCACCTAAAAGTAACATCATATAGCCCCGTGCGTGATCAGACTAATAAATAAAATCGAACAAATCGTAACAACAAGAGTGCCTCTGCAGGATCACCTCTCCAACGTTAAACGGTTCACTTATTATAACACCCATGTCCCAGTTTTCAAAGTTGATTCTTATCGTATCTGAAATCTCCTAGTCGAGTGCAGAATTATTATTATCAAGGACTGGGCCACTAATACGTTTAAGTGGTCCCAGTCAAGGATCTCTCCTAATGCTAATATTCATTTTGGTTTGTTTCGATATACATCCTTTGCGAACTAGAGCTATCTGCATCCATTACAGCCAATGACAACCGTTAAATATCCTCGAGCATCCATAATTCGTGAGTGTAAGGCTTCAAAGAGAAAACATGCAGAAGGCTTAGTGAATGATACGAGATTTCATGGTTTATCTGAAAGATTTATTTATTTCCTCCAAGTTTCGAGCAAAAAATCCTTTGAAAACTAATAATTCACAAAAAAATAAATCTTGAATGCACATGTGTTCAACTTGTCCGAAGCCGAAATTGTTATCCTATTTTCGTGACGTCATTATTTGGGAACTTTGCAGTTTCAAAAAAGGCAACACACAAAAAACACAACAATTTTTTTTTTAAAAGGGCCAATAGGTCGTAACATATTGAAAACTAAAAAACTTATTTTCCTTTCTTATTTTCCTTTCTTATTTTGTATCCCACTGTGTCAACCTGAATGGTCTGCATGGATAGTTGGTACCCTGTAAGCATCATATATTTATATCATCACAAAGATCAATACAGATTTCAAAATTG
Source organism: Serripes groenlandicus (assembly GCA_031761405.1). Classification (NCBI taxonomy): domain Eukaryota; kingdom Metazoa; phylum Mollusca; class Bivalvia; order Cardiida; family Cardiidae; genus Serripes; species Serripes groenlandicus. Next base: position 51,137,642 of record JASEVX010000003.1, read on the forward strand.
CCATATTTCTAATGGGATATTAGTTAAAATTTTCTAGTCATTTTACATCTCTATGCATAAGCACCTTTAGGAATGTGAAATGCAATGAAAAATTGCAAACAAATCACATGACCCTGGCCGCAATTTTATAAACAACAAAAGACCCTTTCTACGGTAAATTTTCATGTCAGATTTTTCCTCTTTTGGGGGGTTTAAACTGTTCTTTAATTTTGGTATATTAAAAATAAGGGTATTTTGGCTATTGCTCCCATGACTACAAGTAACAAAACTGTTTATGATGCATTTTATTGTTGAAATATGTCATCAAGTACTTTGGATATTGGGAAATAATTTTCCATTTCCAAATTGCATTCTTTAGGGAAGAAAGTATTTTACCTACCTTTTAATTATTTAAAATCCAATAATCGTTTATAAATAATCACTTCAATTCACTTTCAAATTTCAACTAGAAACGGAAACACATGTTCTATTTAAAGATCCGGTAAAAAAATATTGCCTGATAATTGACCCTACCTTTTTGTTGAGGGTATGAAAAAAGCCATTTCGATTTTTGGTTCCCAGCTTTATTCTGTCATACTGTTTATAATCAGGGAGCCAATTGTTGTACGATTTTTCAAAATGCACATGACTATAGACAGTACCCTTATGGGTACCGTCCAAAAACCACATATATACAATAAAGGAAAATGTAGTTATCTTCTTTGACCATAAACTTCCTTTATAAAACCCGAGACTACTGACTTTGAACAATTAACGGTGGCGTTATTGTTAAAACGTTTCCCACAATCGGCAGTATGCACACATATTGATAAAAAACAATAATTATTCCTACTTTGACAGGTAAGAAAGGGAATCTTCATTTGCGAGTAGTCAGTACACAATTAAATCATATCTGCAGGCAATATTGCACCGAGAAATGGATTGAGATTCTATATAATAGAAAGAAATAATAGTCTACAACATCAATAGTCAATGTAAACAAATATAACCTCAACGATTGTGAACAGTGTAGTTCCTGATCGGACTTCGCGGAAACTCAGACTGATCTGGATCTGCACTGGTATCATTGTCCCAAACGTCGATTTTCGCATTTCGTGACATTTGTAATTTACATCTGTATACCAAGTAATGCTAATGTGTAAATGTGGTAAAGAAAACATTCAAATAGTTATAAATCAACAAGGACACGTGCTCATTAAAACGTCATTAATTGCGTCACTGAAATTATGACGCATTTTGAAACTACACGGGCGTTCATTGGATTCTTTTACAATAACTAACCAGTTAAGGATGTACTGAACTGAGGTTTTGAAATTTAAAAAAAATATATATTTTTTTTACTTTCTTATTAAATCTTCTTATTTTGTTGTCAATTAAAACCTGTTTAGTCATTATACCTTTTTATAATTCTTCAAAATTTAAAAAAAAGTGGATAAAATTTGCTTGAGATAAAGGGCCTATTTTTGGCATGAGCCTTCAATTTTTTCGTGAGACGCTGTCCAGTTGCCGTGTTTAATTAAGAAATAAAACTGGTAAAAAAGAACAAATTAAAGTCCATGTATATCAATTTTAATCTAAAACTTGTATAGTATCATATTGTTTTGAAAATAAGTAGAAAATATTGGAAAACTTTTTTGACATTTTAAGATATGTTTGAAAAATTAATAAATATATATTCATATTTTAACATTTTTTAGCCATTCAAAGAAGAAAAACTGAAAATATTGCCCAGCGACATATACTTTTCTTAATAAAATCTGATAAATGATAGTAATTGAAATAACGTAGAGAAGTTTCAGAAAAAGTTAAATATTACAAATATGTTTTTTCCTTATTTCAAAGTTTTGAAATTGTCTATTCTTAAATCTGACAAATATGGATTTTCATTAGTGTCAAATAGTGTCTATTTTTTAGCTTTAACTACAATGTATTGCATGAACTTCCAAAGATATGGATATAATACCTTCAGAATGAGATTAAAACCACAAGAAGATAAACAATTAGCATCTCATCTTTCAAATATCGGCAATTTGCGTGAAAACATTTTTTATTTCATGGGCTGAAATAGCAAAAAAAACGCTCACCATAAGGCTTTTATAAATTGATCTAGCAAAAAAAAAAAAAACCAATACCATACCTTTTTTTTTTTTTTTTTTAATTTAACATATATCCAACTTTCAAAAAAACAATATTACAACAAAAGTTAAATATTATGAAAAATCCACTTTTCAGTTCAGTACATCCTTAAGAACGTTCATCGTATAGGTCTTGGTACATATGTACGATTGTACTCTGGAGGATTTCTATACAAATCTTGGTAAAATATAATAATGAAATGCTCAAATAATATGTGTTTCTTCTTTCAACAGTGTGATACGGAAGATCAAAGGAAAATTCCTTTCATTTCAAGACTCATAAACTTGCCTATTTTATAAGATACCAGTGTTATTTTGAAATTTCTATCAATAAGTCTTTTAAATTGTTTTTCATAAATCAATGAGTCCTACAGAGTAAAATAAAGAATAAAGTCTAGGACTCGGGATGTGCAGCAAAATGAAACGATGAGATACATATGTACACTGTACAGTTTATATGGTTCTCTCTTCTAGAGACTCTTAAAGTCGGTCTTCCTTTCTGTCCGTTTGTTTGTTTGTTTGTGGCAAGCGTAGCGCCAAAACTATTCAACGGATTTCGACCAAACTTGGTAGGGATGAAGGGTCTATGCTCTTGTTGTTCCTGTTGTAGTATGGTCGCCATAGAAACCACCGTTGTTATGGAAACGGGCGAAAATATTGTTTTCCCGCGAAAACTATCTCCTCCCACAGTTTATCGAATTTAGAAACCACTCGGTGTGCGTTGTGTAGCGCATCAGTTGCTACATCGAATGATCGTCCCGATTTTTGATACGTCTCTTCGTTTTCTTAATATTTGAGTTGCCGTAAGGGGTACCATTTCTGCTTGGGAAAATGCATTCACTTTTTGTGAAACGATAACATATGTCTCCAGGGCATTCTTACAAGCACGTGAGATTTTGGTAAACATTACGTCATATTCCTTTTATTCTTTTGTTCCCCCGGATAGATTTGAGCTGCCGCGACAAATGAAAATCACCCATATAATTTTTTTTATATCATCCTTACCAATTTGCACGCGCATTTTGACACATCTGCAGCAGACTTCTTTTGATAGCGTTGTGACAAAAGGAGATATAACTCCATTGGATTAATCAACTTTGAATAAAAAGGATTTTAAAGGGTATGAATCTTTTTTTCTTTTGTTTAACAACTTTGAAATAGAAAAAAATGTAAGGAAAGGATGCATCGCTGATAACTGATTACGCTGATAACAAGCAGCTTCTCTTTTTCTCACAATGTTTTCCAACCCGGTCTGCTACATCTGCATTTGAAGCTATAAATACGTGAATTGATAATTAATGATTTTTCTTTTGAATAAGTTTGAAAAGAATAGAAAAATGTAAGGAAAGGAGCATTGTCGATAGGACCAGTTTACCTTTTCTCACAATTTTTTCAAAGGCTGTTTTTTTTTGTTCTCTCTTCTAGAAACCCTTAAAGTCCGTTTTCGTTTCTGTCCGTTTATTTGTGGCAAGCGTAGCGCCAAAAATATTCAACGGATTTCGACCAAACTTGGTAGGGATGAAGGGGTCTAGGCTATAGTTGTGCCTTTTGTAGTATGGTCGCCATAGCAACCACCGTTGCTATGGAAACGGGCGAATTTAGAAACCACTCGGTGTGCGTTGTGTAGCCCATGAGTTGCTACATCGAATGATCGTCCCGATATTTGAGTTGCCGTAAGGGGTACCATTTCCGCGGAAAACACAGACACAAAGAGAGAATCATCGTCGCAGTATGCTTGTTTATCTAGTTGTTCATTTTTTATTTATAATTTCAGCGAGACTGTGAGTGTGATGTGTGGCATTGGTAAAGCTGAGAGCCTCAATCTGCATCTAATCCAAATAATCTTGGTAAGTAGATATTCTAAAATGTATGATGATTTAGCATGAACATAGATAAGTCTTATCTACGCTTTAAAAAAATAGTTTTGTTGTCTCGTGACCATGGGCTGGCAAGTGCTATTTCAATATAATTATATAGTGTTGACTGTGTGTATTTCAGATATCATATGTAATAATTAGTAAGCCATTAATCCTGATAGCTATGCAGCAGTTTTTTCGTATCAGTGTTAACAGTAACATTCAGTTTCTGAATTAAAGGAACTGAAAACAATATGTGATTTAATACTTAAAATACATATCAAGGCGCAATGTTCCACAGAAGTTAGACGCATTAGATCTACCTGTCAAAAACAAACGTTTAAAATACACTGACTCTGTTTATCAGTTACTATAGTGACTGAATTAAAAGTTTAAAACTATTGCTTTGAGATAGATATATATAGATCTACATCTTATGATCAATTCATAATATTTTTTTATTTTCAGTAGAGTCTGTAAGGCGACGTCTTGGTTGTCTTCATTGTGTTTGTTGAGTTTGGCATTTGAAGAAAAGCATCGGGGTAAGAGTTAACAATCTGGTAGCTTACATTTTTCATTTCATTTCGTGTTAAGATCGGCAGAAACGTATACTATAGTATAGAATGTAGTATAACTTTCTGACAATTGGCTTTAATTACACGTGTATGAAGGATGATCCTAATTAACCTTCAAACTTACGCGTTCTGGTCTTGATCTTAACCGTTCGTCATTTAACCACATATATATTTTTAAACGAATCATTTTCTATTATATTTTAGTTAAAAAACATCTCCTAAACCACTGGACCAATTTCAACCAAACTTCACAATGCTTAATGGAAAGATTTAGCATACAGGTGGCATCAGAAAAAGGGTACAATTAACATTTAGCTTTAAATGACATCTACTCCTTATCCACTGGAACAATTTCAGCCTTACGTTATAGGAATGTTACTCTTACAAAAGTGTTCAAAGATATAAATTATATACAGAACTTTGGTTGTTGCAGCATCAAAAAGGGAGAAAAATAACATGAACTGATTTACTATAAAATTCTTCTTCTCTGAATCTGCTTGTCTGATTCCAAAAGAATGTGGTAAAAATGATCATTGAGTTATCCTCTACAAAATATGTTCAAGCTATATTGATTGGTTGAAAAACATGTCCACCAGAAAAGGAGCAAAGTGACAAAACTTCAAAATTCCATTCTTATTAAAGTTCTCGTCTGATTTCAAGATAGTAAGCAGAGATGTTCTTTTTATCTTTCAATTATTAGCGAATGCAGACTAACAATTTCATAAATATGTCTGAATTTCAAAAACATTAACAATTATATGCTCGAATTTGTCGAAACATCAAAGGCGGCATGCTATAATCATAAACACAATGGAATAAGGGCTACTTTTATAATATGAAACTGCACGAATTAATTCACTTCTATTATAGTGACTTGTGATAATGGCTGAGGCACTAGTTCGTTTTACAGATACAGAGAGCAGCCGTTCTGATAAAAGTGGTGTTAATAAATACAGACTTGCCTTTGACGAAATAAGGGAAGAAGAGATACGAGAAGAAGGTCAGGACAGGAAAAGACAGCGTAAAGACAAAACTGACGCTTTCTGTAATGTTTGTCTCATGCACAATATGTTTGCTTTAAGTAAAAATGTGGCGTTTTATCTGTGTTATGTATGTGAACAATATATGTGTGATAAATGCTTTAAAGGACATGAATCTCATAATTATATCAAATTGGTGAGCGAGAAGAGTGAGAGAGAAACGAGGAGTAGAGAGTTTTTGGGGGAAATGAGGAAAGAGAGAAAGAGAGAGGAAACGTTTGAGAGAGAGAACGTTTCAATGGTTGATAGAGTTAATGTGAAATACGAATTGGATCAGAAGGGTTGTTATATATCTGGATTATGTGGACTGGATAATACAAGGTGGGTTGTTTGTGATTCTGATAATCATTGTATAAAACTATTTAATGTAGGATCCAACCTTTTACAGAGATATATACGGTTAGGGTCTAATCCTTGGGATGTTACAAAAATAAAGGGTAAAAGTGAACCCACTGAACAGGGTATTATGTCCATGAGTGATATTTCTGTAATGAACCGAGTAAAATTGGATAAACAATGTCTGCTAGCCGTTACGTTACCAGGGAAACAAAGAATATTAATTATTGATATTACACAAAATCCTGCCGTAATCACTAAAACTATAAAAACGGGGAAACAATGCCATTCTGTAGATTTTAATGGAGATTATATTTGTACGCTCTGTAATGATGTTGGTCGTCAAGGTGGTAGTTATGGTCCCTGGTTTGTATTCGTGATGTCCACAGACGGAGTCACGATAAAAACCATAAACACTTATTCATACGGTTATTCTCCTTTTAGTCCTTATCTCGCTGTTTGTTCTGGAAGGTTCTATATAACCGATCCGCACAACGACAAAGTACTTTGTTTGAATAACGAGGGAAAAGTAGTCTCTCACAAAACAATAAAATGGTCATGGCCATGGTCATGGCCAGACGGGATCAGTGTAGACCCAGACACGAACCAAGTTTATGTGTGTGCCCCGGGTCACCACAAACTTTACCGACTCGATTCGAGTTTAGAGAGTTTAGAGCCTCTCTTTGATTTCAATTCGGCAAATGTGGAGAGGCCATGCGCTCTTTGTTTATATAGAGATAAACTCTATGTCAGTCATGACCAGGCGATTGCTCATCCAAACTTTGTTACCGTAGTCCGAGTTCTGTAATTCCTCTCATCCTTTATTACCATACACTGTGTGACATAGCAACACTTGTCACACGTGAAAGTGTTCAATGAATGTTCTTTTGTATTCATGGTTACCGATGAACGAGATGACTTTCTCTTATTATTTGGTCTGCTGTGATGCCTCGTACACACAGGCGATACAAATATTGTCATATATTATACTATTTTTTTTTTATTTTTTTATCTATTCATTTATTTATTTATTCATTCTTATTCTGACTTCAAATTTTGATGACTTTTATTAAATTTTACTTATAAATTTTAGATTGTATTTATCCATCATACCTTTATAGATTCCAGTCCTTATTTCGCTGTTTGTTCTGCAGTCCTTTCTATTGTTTTATGTTACGACAAAGTATTTTTTATGAACAATTCAGTTTACATAATCCAGTGAAAATCATTTTTTGTATATACCTTAACCCTTTCAACTGTGAATTCAATTCGTATTGTGTATTAATGTGTGTGTGTGGGGGGGGGGGGGGGGGGGGGGGCGTGCGTGATATAATTTTCGGTATATAACTAGTGTAATAACAATGCTACGTAACGTCATAATAAAAAGCATTGAAAATGACCGCGCTATATAGCGACGTTATATATATTTTGCGCTAATAATCGTCGAATTGGAATTTATGATATAAATAGAATATAACATTCGTGGTCATTAAATACAAAATTTTATTAAACTCGTTTAATAAAAGTTCGTATTGAATGACCACTCATGTAATATCCTCTATATACAACTATGACCCATAATGGAACACTAAATGCAATAGTCATTGCCCAAAAAGACAGGGTATCACTAAACAGAGTCGGGTAGAGTCTGGAGGTCATATATCCTATTATATAAATGTTTTGTTGCGTTTTTGAATTGAAATGAATACAATAAAGTGTTTTGTAGTTATAGAAAGACCACCAGCCTCTACCGGAATCTACCAAACTCTGTTTAGTGGCACCGAAAAAGACATGGTCAATAATTCCCTTTACAGAATAACAATCAGACTGATTGGACAAAATCCAAACAAATTACTGATTTACAAGGATTCATTTTTATGATAAAATATACAGTTAGGTCTGATATACATTTAAATAAATTTTCCAACCAAATCTTATTCAATAACAATTAAATGTTTTTGCTCAGGGTGTAAATTGCATTACTTTATGAATGAAGATTGTCAGGACTAACCGTTAAGCACTTATATTAATTCATAACAACAAAAGGATTTATATGAAATGTTTTATAATATCTATATTTTGCAATAATAATGATAACAAGAAAAAAATGGGGTCAAGGTCACAGTGGCCCAATTTTGGTACAGGATACATTCTCTTGCTGAATGTAGTGGAAAAGTATCAGGAGCTGCCATAATTGACATTGAATCTTGTTGTTATATGCTCATTGAGAGAATAAAAACTTTGAAAAATATTGGTCAACAGCCCTGTCTGTCTCACTGAACTTATCAATAATAATGTGCAACTGCTAGACACCCTTTAAACCCTAAATAAAAAGTTGCCTTTGTTGAATCATGTTTCTGGATACCTTTTATGATGTGGTAATGTCTATAAATAAAATAATTTATATTCAATAGAGTTGAAAACATTACAACAAAAGGAGCAATTGCTCATTATAATCAATTTCCCCTTTTGCTATGTTTTCAAAAGTCATCTGCTGCAGAACAGAAAAGTATCTTTATTTCTCTCAGGTACAGATATTGTACAGCATGAGACATGCATAACATTAAATACATTTATTGTCAATATCTAAATTCAGTCAAGTGAACAAGTGTTTATACATGGGTAAAAAAAGGATTTTTCTATTTATTTATTAGGCATATATTTTATTTTTAAATATTTAGAAGGAAAGACGAGCATTCATCAATTGGGTTCTTTTCTTTTTTAAACTTTAAACATGAAGCATGTGAATACAGGGGATAAGGACTCAATTTAATTGTTCACAGAAAAGAGATGTCAACAAACCTAAGGGAACAAACAGGCACTTACACATCAGATGAATTTATTTGATTTCATACGTACATAAGCTCACATATTTACATGTATATGCATATACATATGTGAACTTATGGCTATCTAGCGGATTATATGAGAAGGGTAATCTAGTGACATTTTTCAAATATCAATTAAAAAACAATATTGATAAATTATGGTGGTTTTCTTCTGCCACCACATACCCACTTAACTATTAAGTTATCAAGCAACTAGTTATTCACTTACTTATCATGATACATATCTGATTAAAGCGTTAATTTTCATGTTAACACATACTTATATCAACACACATAGTCTATGTAACTGCCCACTACTGCTAAGTTAGTCAGATAAGTATCGTGATATTTAGGTGGTTAACTAGTTAGTCAGATAGGTATCGTGATAATTATGATGTTAACTAGTTATGTAACTAGTTAGTCAGATAAGTGTCGTGAAAATCATGAGGTTAACTAGTTAGTCAGATAAGTGTTGTGATAATTATGTAGTTAACTAGTTAGTCAGATAAGTATCGTGATAATTATATAGTTAACTAGTTAGTCAGATAAGTATCGTGATAATTATGAGGTTAACTAGTAGATAATTAACGCAATCATTATCTGACTAACTAGTTACATAGCTAGTTAACCACATAATAATCACGACACGTATCTGACTAACTAGCTATGTAACTAGTTAGTCAAATAATGATTGCGTTAATTATCTGATTAACCAGTTACATAACACGTTAACCACTTAACAGATATCTAAAGCATTTTTTTCATTAAGTAGGTAACATGATAAATAACTAGTTAAGCATATAATTATCACGATACTTTTCTGACTAACTAGTTACCAATTTAATGGCATTAATATAATCCAGTTAATTATATGTTTGGCTATTTTAACCATCCTACGCTAAATCTCAAAAATTAAAATTAAAATTAAAATCGTGCAATATTATGTTGATTTGTTTATTCAGAGATCTATATATTTATTATTTTGTTCGTAAACAATATTACAAAAAAAAACATATATCAAAAAGCCGCCTGCAGCAGAGGCGTCAGAAAATGTCTAGGGAAAGGGTTAATAGTGTTTCTTTGGAAACAAAACACCATAATTATGCACAATATTGGAGAAACATGTATTCTTCCTATTTCCTGTATCAAAATAAATAATTATTAAAACAGAGAATTATAAACTGGGAAAGGACAATTCTGCTAATAAGATCATGTCATGATGAAACAAGTTTGACCTTGACTTGACAGTGATTTATCAATTATTATTTTGACTTTGATTTTTTTATTCATTGATTGCTATTTTAAATAGTATTTAGTTCATATCAAAGCCGCCAATCCCCCTCACCATGTGTTCCTTGTTGCCCTGCACCAGTACACCACATACAACTATTTCCCTTACTACAAAGACATTAAGGAATCTGTATTGTCCTTTCATATAATTTAGATTTTCTAAGCATGTACTTCTATTATTATAACCATAGAATACTGAGAGTATCTTAAATAGCACCATCTGAGGAAAAATGCAACATGAAAGAGTAATTGAAATCAATTAGAAAACAGTGTGAAAAATGGAAAACTGATATTTGTATGAGCACTTTCTTCTTTTCTCTTGATTGATTTTAAAAGTCATCTGCTGAAGTGGAATTAAAAGTCATTTTCATCAGAGAAAGGGTTAAATACTTCTGAAAGACATGAACACCAATTTTGAACTGTAACTAAATGGAATATTTTAGAGTCGTGTTCTTCAAAAACATTTTAGAAACAAATGTGAAATATCTAAGTAGGAGATTTCATGCAAGGTTGAAAACAAATGACAAAGGGAGAACATACAGGGTTTATTTCTCCATTATGTATGAAATATTTTAAATGAATCTGTAATGCACACAATACTACAATCTTTAGATATACATTTTTTCTGATAATGACATTTGAACAAGTATATAACTATGTCATACATGTGTTACGACTCATTCAATATATTAATAGTCATATCATGTTACTTAACCCGTTTTCACATATAGATGCTTTCTTGAAAAAACATTGTGGTAAAATGAGAAATTGTTCATTATGATCAATGTCTCCTTTAACCACATTATTTTCTACTTTATTCACTTTTCTTTAAAAAAAATCCAATGGTTGTTTAATTGGGTTACGAATCAACGATTTTGTCATTCATCAATAGTTGTTCTTAAATTATTTGAATGTAGTTAAGTAGGCTAATTGTGACATTTTCCTATCTGTTGCTTGTCTATTCCTTTACACCATGCTTGTGTTGGTAATCGTCTATCTACCGTGTTCTTTGAACATTACATCCTAAAAACGAGCCACTGTTCAGTGTTGGTTTTCATTTAATCCTTACCAGAACGATCCCTGTTCAATTCTCCATATGTCCAAAACATCTAAATGTTAACTCAAATCTTTAAATCACAAATTGATGTCAAATCATATCAAACACCATTTCATACAGCCTATTTTCCTTTAGGTTCCAAGAGATCTGTGCTCAGACCTAACACTTGTTTATTGGTATTAAAGTAATTATTGGTGTGCTTCAGTGCCAGACAAACATCTTAAGGATTGTGTCACTCTAAATTTGACATTCATGTTTCCTGCAAAAGATAAACAATAGTGCCAAATTATAAATGTCACAAAATACACCCGTGAGGGAACATAACTCTGCAGCAACTAAAATTATTTGTCCAGTTTTAGTTGCAACCAAGGTTTTATTGCCTATAAAGATTCACTACAATTCTGATGCAGATAAGATAAGAACTGCTGAAGTTTAAGATCAGACAAGGCCTATTTTAGAAAACTGTTTGACTAAGAGAGCCACCATAGGTTGTCCCATAATACAGGCTAACAGGTGAATAACACGGGTTGTTCTGAGCAACATCTAAACCTTTTCCAACATACAGATGCTTTCTGATGCATCTGAAACAGACAACATTTGAAAATATTGTGGAAAAAGTCATAATGTTTTTAACTTACTGTAATTCGATAATTAAGCTTTCATTGATAGAGATTCATCATGTTTTTGCCTATATGCTTTCAAATTTGTTTGCTACATATTTGTTGTAAGTGGGAAAGGGTTAAATTGAATCATACTAGGGGAAAACGGTTTGGTTAGGTATTGAATTGAATGTCAGTGAACTTAAGGTATCGGATCTGTAATGGTCAATATCACAATGTTGCCTAAATTTGTTTCCCCTGCTATCATCATCCATTGAGACATGTATTTCTGAAATTTTAGAAGATTTTACCGTCTATGATGGAAATTATTTATGTTTTTGTTGTTCAATGCCTCAAACCTTGACATGGCAAAAAATGTACAACAACTAACCACAATAAAATTGCTTTAATTTTCATACATGTCTTAAAAATGATGTATAAAGGGCACTTTTACTTCAAAAGAACATTACTGATTAAAATAAACACAAATGAAAATAAAATACATTAAGAAAAAAAGTAAAGCACTTTTAAATATCACCCTACCCCCCTTCTGAAATCTGCTTTTTTAAAAAAAGGTTTCGGCAACATTGTAATTTAAACGTCATCTAGCATTATTACTATAACAATTAACCATTAATGTTGGATATCATTATTTACTACTTTGTTATATTTAAGATATACTTTAATATAAAAAACATTTACCGTCTTGTTTTCTCATAACATGCTATTTTATAAGATAGGTGACAAAATAAAAGGTTGTCTTTTCAACATCTATCATCAGTAAATAGGAAATTTTCTTTTGTTAAATTTTGTATTTAGGCACATACTTGTGTTGAAAAATATCAATGTATACAACAATAACAATTATGCTTAAATATATCTCAAATAGAATGCTTTATCAATAAAAATGGTACCCTACCCACCCCAAAACAATGCCCCTTTATAAAAAAAAATATAAAAAAATCCCAACTTGTTCTATTGTAATCAACAAGTTATAGAAATACGTATGTCGTGTTCTTTATTAATAATTAACTTTAAACTTTTGGGAACATTATGCCAAAATATCTAAATGTTTTACCGTCTCATTTAAAAAAAAGTAGAGTTTGAAATTCCCAACCACCTATTTCAGCCGTGACTGCAAGTAATAACAGTTTCAAATAAGCTAATATTTATGTATAGAAATGTATTTAATTACTTTTTAATGAAAGTACAATATAAACATCTGTAAAAAGTGTTAGCTAATGAAAAAAAAAAAAAAAAAAAAAAAAAAAATAGTTGTGCTTCTAGAGGGATTCGAACCACTACATTGAAACGCCTCAAAAAGATTTTAAATCCTGTGCTTAACAACATAGGCTAAAGCATTACAATTGAAGAGTTTCAAGTGGAGGTTTTCATCACAGATCCAATACCTTAACAAGACTGAATTCTTTACTTACAATATATACTTTTTCTAACATTAATTCTCAATCTAAATTGGTCAATTCAGAACTTGAAAAAGAGGAAGTTAGTTCACTGAAAGCAAGCATGTATACAGAGTCTCCTCATGTATCCCTTCCGAAACAGTCGGTAATTAAAAATAAAAGGGAATACAAATGCAATGAGAGTAGTCGTATATGCATGAAAATTACGCATGACACTAGAAATAATTCTGATAAGGAAAGAGCAAGTCGAGAACAACCTAATGCGAAACAAATCAATCAGCATGATGGCATAGTCACAAATTTGTCAAGCTATACATTATCTGATTCAGAGAAGGCAGTTCTATCTAAAGGCCTTAAGTTCATTCCAGATCGTAAACATGTAGACACCGTTAAATTATTAGCCGATCTTGCGGAATGGGAGAGAAGAATGCGTTTGCGCGAATATTTCACGGATGTAGACGTTTTAAAAAAACATAATGCAGACCCTACTGATCTATTTAAGATAAAGAAAAAAAGTAACTTCACGCCAAATAAAGGAAGGGATCCCTGGTTAGATCTGTATGTTGAATTAGTAAAGAATGATATAATAAACAATTTGAAAAAAAAACAGGAAAATTGAATATTTCAAAAGAAGAATATTTAGCGTTTCAGTCCCTTTTGCACAATAATGACATAGTGATTCGGCCTGCGGATAAGGGATCGGGTATTGTTGTTATAGATAAATCGGCATATATTGAATCATTGAGCAAAGAGATGTTGGAGAGCGATTCATATGAAGAAACACATTCAGATCGCACTCAAGCTTCCATGGCTGCCGTTAAGAAATTAGTTAACAAGATGTTTAGGCAAAGTTCAATTACAAAAGATATGAAACAGTACCTTATACCTAGATATCCTAAGGCTGGTAGTCTTAAAGGCAACCCAAAAATACACAAGAAAGGAGCCCCATTTAGGACAATTGTAAATGGTATGAATACACCAATTGAAAGATTAGCAGAAGTCGCAGAATATGAATTAAATGAATACGTTACTCAATCTCCGAGTTATTTGCGTGATACAACAGACTTCATCAATAAATTGAAAAACATAAAGGGCCCCATTCCACGTAATGCGATACTTTTCTGCTTTGACGTATGTAAATTGTACCCATCCGTACCAAGAAAGGAAGGTTTGGCGGCATGCGAAGAAGGCCTTAATATTAGAAAAAATCCAATAATTCCGACTGTCAATGTGATTGAAATGATAGATACGGTTTTAAATAATAACAATTTTAGTTAAGGAGATAGGCATTATATACAAACAGATGGTATAGCAATAGGGTCCAAATTAGGTAAGAATTTTGCGTGTTCTTATATGAGGAAATGGGATGAAAAGTTGTTAGAATATGAAAATAAACCGTTCTTTTACAAAAGATTCATAGATGATGGATTTGGAATTTGGCTTGGATCGACCAAAGCATTGGAGAAGTTCGCTGATTATGCTAACAGCATACACAGGAACATTAAAATAGAGTTACGCTGGGATGCGCATAAAATTGAATTCTTGGATACTTGGGTGAAATTGGAGGGTGGGGTTATCTTTACAGATCTTTATAAAAAACCAACTGATAAACAATTATATATTCAAAGTAATTCATGTCATCCGAATCACACTAAAAAGGCATTGGCGTATGTCCTTGGCCTAAGATTGAAGAGAATATGCGAAAAAGAAGAAGACTATACTAAACACCGAATGCAATTGAAACATCAACTTCGGAAGAGGGGTTATAGCGGACACCATATAGAAAACCAACTTCAAAGGGTTGATAAACTCGACAGATAGAAATTACTACGACCAGAGTGTAAAGATAAAAGCAATGATCGAGTTCCCTTGGTGTTGACTTTCTCTAAAATGTTACCAGATGTTAGGAGTATTTTTAAAAAGCATGAGAAGGTATTGTATCGGTCCGAGCGGATGCAGCAGATTTTTTCATAAACCTCCGTTACTCGCCTTTAGGAGAGACACCAACATTAATGATGTACTTGTTCATGGTAAAACTAACAAAGCACTTCGTACTCCCAAAAACGTCTGTACGTGCACCATCTGTCAGTGTCTTCATAAAGGCGATGTTCTTGATACAAGTGGAAGAATATCGTAAAAGGCTGTTAGCAATGTCGATTGTTCAGAGCGTAATGTCGTGTATGGACTGCTCTGTAGGCGATGTAATAAGACGGTGTATGTTTGTGAAACGGAAAGATCGGTAAAAGAACGGATCACTGAACATAAGAGAGATGTTCGGTTGGAGGCAGACAAGCCTATTAATCGTCATTTTGCGGGACATACAGAGGCAGACGTAGGTGTAGCAGTTCTGCAAAGATTACACGGTGAAGGTAAGCAATACAGGCTGTTGGTGGAGGAATCATGGATACAGAAGTTAGACACTAAATTGCCGCAAGGTTGTAATATTAAATCAAATTAATAGTGCTCTGTAATAATGTTATTATTATAATAATAGTGGTAATAATAAAAATAATAGTAATAAATATGATGATAATAATAATAATAATAATAATAATAATAATAATAATAATAATAATAATAATAATTATTATTATTATTATTAATAATAATAATAATATTTCATTCATTCTCTTTATTTCCTCCGTTCGGAGATTAATTGAATACATTCATTATATCAACTGTTAACAACAAGTAATTTGACTAGTTTCTATACATAAAATGATATATATGATAATAATAATAATAATAATAATAATAATTAATAATAATAATTGTTTTTATTAATGCTGATGATGATAAAAACAACAACATAATAATAATAATAATAATTAATAATAATAATGATTGTTTTTATTAATGCTGATGATAATGAAAACAACATATCATTACATCTTTTAATTTCAAATTTATTTTATGGCCGCTTTTGTACCAACTGTCTGAGGCGGTGGTTTCAACTCATAGGTCTACAGTATTAAACGATAGGTTGGGAGATGTCACAACTGTCCGTAGTAGTGACTTATTTCCCTCTCTATATCATTTAGACAAACCATATTTTTAATCTCATTTAATGATGACCTTTAATATGTTAATATTGGTGATGTAATACTATTGGTGGTGATATTAAAGTGATGCACTAATGCTAATGGTTATGATGATAATACAGACGATAATGATATATCGTTAGTGTTATTGTTATAAGTAATTTTAATAATATTAGGTAGTATTAATTGCAGGTTTTTGTACACATTTCTACCAGTTATCTTTAATTCTTTTCATATGCTGGATGACTCGGTCCTGAGTCATGGAAAAATGCGCGTGTGATCACAGGAAGGGAAAATATTTGTCCATAGAGTGCCGCATTTCAGCACAGATGGAAAAGTACGGGAATTGTATGACGCCGCGACGGAACTGACGTCATATTGTCCTGACGACGTCTCCTCATCACAACTTGATATATTTGAAACAAAGATGGACTGCACATAAATTTCTGTTGTATTTATTTAATCTTGATAAAGACCAAGTGGTCGAAAATTCGATTATTAAAGAGTTTTAATCATATCAAGTGTTTTACTGACTTTCTTCCCTTTGGAAGACTTAATATACAAAGTGTATACTTTTGGTGTTAATGAATTAAGTTCTCAAGATAACACATATCTGTTTAACCCCTTTCCCACATACAAAAAAAAACCAAAACAGCAGACGACTTAGATGAAAATATGGTATAATAATTAATTTTTGCAAAAAGTTGTTTACATTGTGCCAAAAGGAGAGATTGCTCGTTTTGAACAGTCCTTTTGTCACATTTTTTAAAAATCATCTGGTGTCTGAAAGTGTCTATATTATATTATATTATGAGGAAGAGGGTTAATAATATGAATTTGAGTTAAGAATGCTAGCTAGAATTATTGATGGTAAAAGAGATACAGAATAATATATTTTCTCTATGATATTTATAAAATTGTCTTCTGCATTTGTTTTATTAGTTTACAGCAAGGAAGGGTTCATTTAAGTAACCTTATTGATTAATCAAGCAACATGCACATTCAAAGACATTCTTCTTATTATGACATATGTCCCAAGGTTTATTTTACATGTACTGTCATTTTTGTGAAGAGAAGACAGACTGAAACTTTTTTAACAAATGTTGTGTTTACTTAGAATATATGATAATATTGCTGCAGTAAGGATCATAGGGTGACCTCTGTCCTCTTAAAAAAATAAAATACTATAAGACTGTCAGACGGGACAGGAGTCCTATCACGCACACACTGACATATAAAACAAAGTATTGTTCAAAACTGCATTATTTTTTCTGCAAAACCAAGAACAAAATGATCTTTAATTTAACAAACCAGTGACATATAACAACATGTACATGTTTCTGAATAATGTACAAGAAACATAAATTGTATCAAGTGACAAAGTTACCTTAGACAAAATCTTAGATGTGTGCTCTAATAGAAGCAACAGCTCACATTGTTTGGTGTTTTGGATGGGTATTTTCAGCGACTGTTTTGGTGTTTTGAATGCGTATTTTCAGCGACTGTTTTGGTGTTTTGAATGCGTATTTCAGCGATTGTTTTGGTTTTTTGGATGGGTATTTCAGCGATTGTTTTGGTGTTTTGAATGAGTCTTTCAACGATTGTTTGGTGTTTTGGATGGGTATTTCATCGATTGTTTGGTGTTTTGGATGGGTATTTCATGGATTGTTTTGGTGTTTTGAATGAGTATTTCAATGATTATTTGGTGTTTTGAATGAGTATTTCAACGATTATTTGGTGTTTTTGATGGGTATTTCAACGATTATTTGGTGTTTTGAATGAGTATTTCAACGATTATTTGTTCTTTTGTATGGGTATTTCAACGATTATTTGGTGTTTTGAATGGGTATTTCAGGAATTGTTTGGTGTTTTGGATGGGTATTTTCAACGATTGTTTTGAATGGGTATTTCAGCGATTGTTTTGGTGTTTTGGATGGGTATTTCAGCGATTGTTTTGGTGTTTTGAATGAGTCTTTTAACAATTGTTTGGTGTTTTGGATTGGTATTTCAACGATTGTTTGGTGTTTTGGATGGCTATTTCAGGGATTGTTTTGGTGTTTTGAAATAGTATTTCAATCATTATTTGGTGTTTTGAATGAGTATTTCAACGATTATTTTGTGTTTTGGATGGGTATTTCAACGAGTATTTGGTGTTTTGGATGGGAATTTCAACGATTATTTTGTGTTTTGGATAGGTATTTTAACGATTATTTGGTGTTTTGAATGAGTATTTAAACGATTATTTGTTGTTTTGTATGGGTATTTCAACGATTTAATTGGTATTTTGAATGGGTATTTCAGGGATTGTTTTGGTGTTTTGAATGAGTATTTCAACGATTGTTTTGGTGTTTTGAATGAGTCTTTCAACGATTGTTTGTTGTTTTGGATGGGTATTTCAACGATTGTTTTGGTGTTTTGAATGGGTATTTCAGCGATTGTTTTGTTGTTTTGGGTAGGTATTTCAGCGATTGTTTTGGTGTTTTGAATGAGTCTTTCAACGATTGTTTGGTGTTTTGGATGGGTATTTCAACGATTATTTAGTGTTTTGAATGGGTATTTCAACGATTATTTGTTGTTTTAAATGGATATTTCAACGATTATTTGGTGTTAGAATGGGTATTTCAACGATTATTTAGTGTTTTGGAAAGGTATTTCACCGATTGTTTTGGTGTTTTGGATGGGTATTTCAACGATTATTTAGTGTTTTGAATGGGTATTTCAACGATTATTTGTTGTTTTAAATGGATATTTCAACGATTATTTGGTGTTTAGAATGGGTATTTCAACGATTATTTGGTGTTTTGGATGCGTATTTCAGCGATTGTTTTGGTGTTTTTAATGGGTATTTCAGCGATTGTTTGGTGTTTTGAATGGGTATTTCAGCGATTGTTTGGTGTTTTGGATGGGTATTTCAGCGATTGTTTGGTGTTTTGAATGAGTATTTCAGCGATTGTTTGTTGTTTTGAATGAGTATTTCAGGGATTGTTTTGATATTTTGAATGGGTATTTTAACGAATGTTTTGGTATTTTGAATGGGTATTTTAACTTATGTTTTGGTGTTTTGGATGGATATTTCAACGATTGTTTGGTGTTTTAAATGGGTATTTCAGCGATTGCTTGGTGTTTTGAATTGGTATTTCAGCGATTGTTTTGGTGTTTTGAATGGGTATTTGAACGATTGTTTTGGTGTTTTGGTTGGATATTTCAATGGTTAGTTGGTGTTTTGAATGGGTATTTCAGCGATTGTTTGGTGTTTTAAATGAGTATTTTGAACGATTGTTTTGGTGTTTTGAATGGGTATTTCAGCGATTGTTTGGTGGTTTGGATGCGTATTCCAGCGATTGTTTGGTGGTATTTCAGTGAATGTTTTGGTGTTTTAAATGGATATTTCAGGGATTGTTTTGGTGTTTTTAATGGGTATTTTAATGAATGTTTTGGTGTTTTAGATGGATATTTCAACGATTTCTTTGTGTTTGAAAGGGTATTTCAGCGATTGTTTTGGTGTTTTGGATTGATATTTCAACGATTATTTGTTGTTTTGGATGGGTATTTCAACGATTGTTTGGTGTTTTGGATGGGTATTTCACTGATTATTTAGTGTTTTGGATGGGTATTTCACCGATTGTTTTGTGTTTTGAATAGGTATCCCGCGGGTATTTCAGCGATTGTTTTGTGCTTTGAATGGGTATTTCAACAATTATTTTGGTGTTTTGAATGGGTATTTCAATGATTGTCTGGTGTTTTGGGTGGGTATTTCAACAATTGTTTGGGGTTTTGAATGGGTATTTCAGCGATTATTTACTGTTTTGAATGCGTGTTTCAACGATTGTTTTGGTGTTTTGGATGGATATTTCAACGATTATTTAGTGTTTTAAATGGGTATTTCAACGATTATTTGTTGTTTTAAATGGATATTTCAACGATTATTTGGTGTTAAAATGGGTATTTCAACGATTATTTAGTGTTTTGGATAGGTATTTCAGCGATTGTTTTGGTGTTTTGGATGGGTATTTCAACGATTATTTAGTGTTTTAAATGGGTATTTCAACGATTATTTGTTGTTTTAAATGGATATTTTAACGATTATTTGGTGTTTAGAATGGGTATTTCAACGATTATTTAGTGTTTTGGATAGGTATTTCAGCGATTGTTTTGGTGTTTTAAATGGATATTTCCACGATTATTTGGTGTTTTGGATCGGTATTTCAACGATTATTTAGTGTTTTGGATAGGTATATCAGCGATTGTTTTGGTGTTTTGGATAGATATTTCACTACGCTCCAGAAAACCAATCTTCTAACTTATGCGACAATTTATGATTTATATTCACGTAGTCTGACTTGGACTCACAATGGTCGTTATTTGTCATTACTATTATAAGATCTGACAAAAATGTGAATTTAATTAGATTGTATGTACGTTAAATCAGATATTGGTCTTGTGGTGATATACCTTTAACCCTCTCCCGTTTACAAACGCATTTATATGCATCTACAGCAGACGACTTTTAAAAACATTGTGCCAAAAGGAGAAAATGATCAAAATGAGCATCTGATCCCTTTTCAACAAAGTTTTCAACTTTTGCATTAGTTACACTATCTACTGATAGTTTCCATATTTTGCCTCGACGTTTCGAAAACCTCTGCTGCATTTGTGAAAAGGGGTTAAGGTCAATGCACGGTTTGAAATTATGCAGTGCTCTATATATGTATATATCTGTTTTTACATGCATTCTCAGTTTGATGTACATGTATATACTTACCAACATGAATCATAATTGGAACTACAACAGGACTGTCGACAAGAACAAAAGGAGTACGTCGCCCATTGCCTGCTGTAAAACCGTCTCAGCTGGACCTGTAAGAGTGTATTGATTCAGACGAGTCAACCCATAACAGGCTCTACGGATTTATTTCCTAAGCATTTTGGAGACCTCCATTTGAAAAGACCTAATGTGAAAATATACCAAAACTTACATTTTGGGAGTTGAACATTTTAGGGAATAGGTACTAATTAATAAGCCATTGCTCAATACGGGTAACTTTTGTTCTTTTACAACAACGTTTTCGAAAGGCATTCTGTATCAAGGATATGTGTGCACACACACACATACACACACAGACAGACAGACAGACAGGCAGGCAGGCGCAGACATAACCATCAAGACATAACTACAGATGAACATACTCAGATAGACATATATTCAGATAGGTATACATTCGTAGACACATGCATATATTATATACTACATAGAGGATGAACAATTTCGTACATAACTATGATAGATAGGTTTATTACGGTGAAAACACTGTGTGTAAAATATGTAAGAAAATAAAAAAAGAAATCAAAGCACTGCAGTGCTGACAGCCTGGGGGCTGCTGGAAGGTTGGAGAAGTAGGGGAAATGTGAAAGGAAATACCAATTGCAGCTTATGTTTATGTATTTATTGTCAAGAAGTTGAAAGATCATGTCAAAAATAGTAAATGTTATTAAACTGCCAATTTAAAAACAGAAAGACCTTGTTGGTTGGCACTATATCGCTCACCTGAGTGCAAGAGCTCACAAGTATACACATTTAAGACATGAAGAATCAAAGGGAAATTTGACAGCAGGTTTAGGCAGAATATTTTGAAGTTTCTGCATATTGAGAAATATGTCAATGTTAAATCATATTCCATCAAGTTGAAATAGTTATCTAAACCATGTACTAGACTGGGAGAAAGTGTTTGAAATATGCAAAACCCATCAAGACAATTATTCTGACAAAGATTCAAAATGCAACATCCAGTGTGTTCTAAAGATTTTCCTTCATTTGGCCTAGTGACCTATTTTTGTTTACCCGATATGACCCTTATTCGAACATGGACTAGATATCATTAAGATAAACATTCTGACCAAATTTTAAAAAACGTGGCCTCTACAGTGTTGACAAGACTTTCCTTCAATTTGACCCAGTGAACTAGTTTTTTAACAGACATTACCAATATTCAAACTTGGCCTTCATATCATCAAGACAAACATTCTGAAACAGTTTAAACATGCTCAAGTTAAAAAAGCAGCCTACATTATGTTAACAAGATTTCCCTTTAATTTGGCCTAGTGACCTAGTTTCTGACACAATATGACCCTTATTCGAACTTGACTTAGATATCATTAAGACAAGCATTCTAACGAAAATGCCGTTGATACGTCCACAGCACTTGCGGGCATCTGCACAGCACGATTGAAGGAGAAGTTTGCGTTTGCACGCTACCTCTACAACTTAGTTATTGGTGCATTGGTGGCTGAAGAGGAGAGGTCTCATTCCCTTTACTGCCACTCTCCCTCTCTTGTGGGTACTGCCCTCTCCTTCTCCTTCAGTCCTCCCTTCTTTTATAGGGCATCTTGTAGTACTGTTAATTTGACACTTTTGTGATAAACTGTGTGTTAAATTGCTACCTTATATGAAGAGCGCGACTGGAATCTGATTAATGTTGCGATGACCCGGCTTTTATAACCTGCGAGACACATTGAATGGTCGGCCAGACGCCGCCTTTCCCCGGTCAATGTCTGCCCGATGTCCGGCCGGGCTCTGAGCGCCGAATTTGGCCCGACGCTCGCCAGATATGTATGATGCCCGACCGGGTCGGGGTGTCGTGGGTTGGGGGGATTCGGGCATGGGCCCTATGCCCCCCACTAAATCCGCCACTACATTTGCCACGCTTTTCTTTGTTTACCATTTATTTTTCGACTCACGGGCCCTACGACCCCCTGGTTAATCCGCCACCGTATATTGCACGCGACTTCTTTCTTTTTTCCCGTTCTTCTTCGCGAATGCCAATATTGTTAACAAGCGTCCATATTTGACCTCTTGGCGCATTAATTCCTAAAGCATTTCTTAAACTTATATTTGAGTACTCACGCCTTAAGTTTTTCACTGATGTTCCAACAACATTAAAATGATATTTATGGGGGAGATACTAACCTTTTAAATGCAGTTTTGTTGAATCCATGATGAACTATTTTTCTCGCGCAGTTCTCAATGCGTTGTTTGGTGCTAACAGAAATTGGCAGGCTGCCAACTCCGAAAAAAATGGTATTACTTCTATGACCAGGGCCTAAAGCCCCAGGCCAAAAACCGACTAGAACCATCTTGATCATTTTAATGTTCCTGACCAGCATTGTTATTATTAACCCTTTCCCTCATTTAGACGCTTTCTGACGCCTCTGCAGCAGACGAGTTTTGAGAACATTGTGGCAAAAGAAGAAATTTCTCAAAACGAGCAATTTCTCCTTTTGCCACAATGTTTTCAACTCTTTATTAATAAAACTCTCATTTTTGGAAATTTTTCACGTTTTTGTATATATAGGTTTTCAAAGTTGTCTGCTTCAGATTTATTGAATGTGGGAAAGGGTTAAACATCGAACAAGAACCAATATAACAACAACGTGGAAAAATGAGTATAGAGGATTCCGGTAGAAAAACGTAGGCCTATTGAGAACAGTAGCGTTTTATTGGTAGAGAATGACAGGTCCATAATCGACTGGGCTGTTTAATATTAAACAAACAGCATATCGAGGGCTTGGCGTGAAACGGTTGTAACTCAAATTAGTATTTTTTTACCAAAGTTAATCACCTCGCCATAAACTCTTTATAAGCGTTAAATCATGTTTCTTGGTAAACAATAGAAATTTAGGTGCCATTGCTCGTTCTGAGCAATGGCACCTAAATTTGCATTGTTTACAAAGGGGTCAAAATTGCCCCTAAACCAGGGTGTTCAAAATAGGTTTTTAGTTACAACCGTTTCACGTCAAGCCCTCGATACAATTGTCCCCTTTCAGAGTTCTAGATAATGGAAGTATTTTGTTTTCTTAAATCTTTATTTGACCTTAAAACCCTATGTTGTGGGTACTCAAAATAATCGTCAAATCGTGTTTAATGCCATTTTCAACTGCATTTCATTATATCCTGGCGTTTCATGGGTAAATTACCAGTATTATCCGTACGTTTATCACATAAGTCCTTAACAATGTTACAAACACGAACAAGAACTCCTTTTTGTTATCAAATGATGTCGCCGACAGGTTTCTTGTAAAGACTTAACATCGAACCAGAACTCTAACCAAGATCCAGCAACATAAACTAATTGATTGATTGGTGTTTTACACTGCTCTCAATAATGTTTCAGTTATATCACGGCGTTTCCTTTGTAAGTTCCATTTATCATGGCAACAGCCAGTCAGTCGTAATGTTAAACCCGCAACACTGAGCGCCAAAAGGGCAGTCATTACTACCATGTTTTCTAAGTCTTGAGCGCCAAAAGGGCAGTCATTACTACCATGTTTTCTAAGTCTTTGGTATGACCGGGCATGGGGTCGAATCCGCAACCTCCCGCGCCCGAGGAGGACACTTCACCACTACACCCCGAGGAGGTCGTCTAGAAATATAGACTTGATGACATGCGTATAACAAGGAAACTGACAGCTAAATAAACCTAAATTATAACGGCTTCGTCTTGTTGAAAGCAAACCAATTTTATTTTACGTTGTGAATTTAGATTTAGAATTAGAATACTATTTAGTTTGATTAGTGGATACGTGTCCCGGAGTATTCCAACTGTCAAAGCAACACATGTAGTGTATTCCCTCCTAGGTCTCCGGTTGACTGATTGATTGGTGGATACGTGTCCCGGATTATTCCAAATGTCAAAGCAACACATGTAGTGTATTCCCTCCTAGGTCCCCAGTTGACTAATTGATTGGTGGATACGTGTCCCGGAGTATTCCAAATGAAAAAGCAACACATGTAGTGTATTCCCTCCTACGTCCCCGGTTGACTGTTTGATTGGTGGATACGTGTCCCGAAGTATTCCAAATGTCAAAGCAACACATGTAGTGTATTCCCTCCTAGGTCACCGGTTGACTAATTGATTGGTGGATACGTGTCCCGGAGTATTCCAAATGTCAAAGCAACACATGTAGTGTATTCCCTCCTAGGTCCCCAGTTGACTAATTGATTGGTGGATACGTGTCCCGGAGTATTCCAAATGAAAAAACAACACATGTAGTGTATTCCCTCCTAGGTCCCCGGTTGACTGATTGATTGGTGGATACGTGTCCCGGAGTATTCCAAATGTCAAAGCAACACATGTAGTGTATTCCCTCCTAGGTCCCCAGTTGACTAATTGATTGGTGGGTACGTGTCCCGGAGTATTCCAAATGAAAAGGCAACACATGTAGTGTATTCCCCCCTAGGTCCCCGGTTGACTGATTGATTGGTGGATACGTGTCCCGGAGTATTCCAAATGTCAAAGCAACACATGTAGTGTATTCCCTCCTAGGTCCCCAGTTGACTAATTGATTGGTGGATACGTGTCCCGGAGTATTCCAAATGAAAAAGCAACACATGTAGTGTATTCCCCCCTAGGTCCCCGGTTGACTGATTGATTGGTGGATACGTGTCCCGGAGTATTCCAAATGTCAAAGCAACACATGTAGTGTATTCCCTCCTAGGTCCCCAGTTGACTGATTGATTGGTGGATACGTGTCCCGGAGTATTCCAAATGTCAAAGCAACACATGTAGTGTATTCCCTCCTAGGTCCCCAGTTGACTAATTGATTGGTGGATACGTGTCCCGGAGTGTTCCAAATGAAATAGAAACACATGTAGTGTATTCCCTCCTAGGTCCCCGGTTGACTGTTTGATTGGTGGATACGTGTCCCGAAGTATTCCAAATGTCAAAGCAACACATGTAGTGTATTCCCTCCTAGGTCCCCGGTTGACTGATTGATTGGTGGATACGTGTCCCGCAGTATTCCAAATATCAAAGCAACACATGTAGTGTATTCCCTCATAGGTCCCCAGTTGACTAATTGATTGGTGGATACGTGTCCCGGAGTATTCCAAATGAAAAAGCAACACATGTAGTGTATTCCCTCCTATGTCCCCGGTTGACTGATTGATTGGTGGATACGTGTCCCGGAGTATTCCAAATGTCAAAGCAACACGTGTAGTGTATTCCCTCCTAGGTCCCCAGTTGACTAATTGATTGGTGGATACGTGTCCCGGAGTATTCCAAATGAAAAAGCAACACATGTAGTGTATTCCCTCCTAGGTCCCCGGTTGACTGTTTGATTGGTGGATACGTGTCCCGAAGTATTCCAAATGTCAAAGCAACACATGTAGTGTATTCCCTCCTAGGTCCCCGGTTGACTAATTGATTGGTGGATACGTGTCCCGGAGTATTCCAAATGTCAAAGCAACACATGTAGTGTATTCCCTCCTGGTCCCCGGTTGATTGATTGATTAGTGGATACGTGTCCCGGAGTATTCCAATTGCCAAAGCAACATCTGTAGTGTATTTCCTCCTAGGTCCCCGGTTGATTGATTGATTGGGGTTTGACGCCGTTTTCAACATTTTTCAGTCATATAACGGCGGCCAATTCACCTAATTATATGTGACCTGTATTTCTCACATCAGTAATCCATATAACATACTTTCCAATCAACTGGCTATTTTTCCACATAGACTGTCACCCATTGGTGAAAGACGAATGACGCGTGTCACAGTGACTTTTGTCAAACGTCGGAAAAAATGTTGGCCGAGCTGGGGTTCGAACTCAGGTCTTAAGGTCCACGGTGTTGTGGGCATAGCAATATAACTGATGCACAGGTGCGATAATTGATGTTACAGTAGGCCCAGCAGTGCCTTCTTATGATTTACTTAGGAAACACCTTTTATAAGAGCTATACTACTTTATTTTCTGAATGAAGACATTATTTATTATTCAACTGGAAATACTTAGAACATATTGTTTGCTTTTATATTAATTATTAGCTTGCAAGTATGCAATCTGTACTTGAAATTTGAAGCATACAAGCTTTGATACAAACATAATTTTATGTAATTTCTGCATCTTAACAAACGACCTCATGTAATTTCTCCACTTCTGCTTGGAGATATATTTTGACATGCCTGCATCACGGACGGACACCACACCACGGCATAAGCTCTTCTGGCCTTTGGCCAGTAAAGCTAAAAAAAATCATATTTTTGCCAAGACGTTTTTATAGTCGTCTGTTGCAGATGTGTGGTATGTGGGAAAGGGCTTAAAAAACAACAACACCAGTTTGGTTTTTCGCATGATTGATCATGATTTTTCTAGGGGTGTGCTGCCGAGGCATCAATTTGATTTATATAAGGTAAAGGATTTATAAAACTCCATACCACACGCTTGCCCATTCCCTGTTAACCCTTTCCCACCTACAGTAACAACTTTGAAAACGTCTAGGCAAAAGCACAGAAATTCCCTTAAAATAAAAGAACAATAATTGAATCGAGTTGAAAACATGGTGACAAAGGGAGAAATTGTTTGTTTTGAGCAATTTCTTCTCTTGTCGCCATGTTTTCAAAAAGCCGTCTGCTGCAGAGGTATCAGAAACCGTCTATATGAGGGAAAGGGTTAACCACATAACTTTATACAAACAACATTTGAAGACACTGTGATAAAGGCAGCAATTTCTTTTTTTACCATATTGTTTTTTAAATCGCCATATCAATATTATGGTGTGATAAAGACTGAGATATTATTTGGTAGTTTGTTGTTTTCTTTTATTGAAACCAAGACATTAACAACAAGAGGTAAATTACTGACCCTTGTATAATATTAATTGTCAGAAAAACATACATTTTGTTACAGATGAAGTGAAAAAACTAATTCAGGTTGTACCAGAACTAGGTCATATATAGGGCAGATTAAGTTCTAAACTCATACAAAATTTACCTCAAATATAATTATTATACCTTTTCCATTGTATGATATTTCATGAGTTGTCTCCCTTGAAAACTTCGATAAATTTGAAAAATAAAATGACCTTGAGGCAATTTCTCCTTTGCTACTAAATCTTTTCCCTATGAGGGTGTTCTACTTATTCTGTTGTGTGGCTGGTCATTGCATGGATTGATTGTTTGGTGTTTAACGCCACTTTCAGCACATTTTCAGTTATATCACAGCATTTCCAGTACCAACGATCCATTTATCCGGACACCAGCCAGTCAGTCGTAATGCCAACCCCGCAACCCTGAGCGCCAAGGAGGGCAGCCATTACTCACATTTTTAAAGTCTTTCAATGCATGGAAGGATATGCCACATATCGAGGAAAATATTTCCTGCCAAATATTACGTTCTAAATAAAATAGAAAAGGTCTACAAGAGAAAATTTCAACTTCTATGAAATAAATGAATCTCATTGGATAGGACACTTCCTGCTGTTCTGGTTTGATGAAGATGGAAAAAATCCAACAAAAATTGATTGATTATCGAGTTTAATGATGTGTTAACCCTTTCCTTCATATAGACTCTTTCTGACGCCTCTGCAGCAGACGGCTTTTTGAAAACATAGTGACAAAAGAAGAAATTGCTCAATATGAGCAATTTCTCCATTTGCCACAATGTTTTCCACTTTTAGTCATAGGTTATCCATTCAATTATCGAGATTTTCTATTTTTTGACAAAATATGTTCAAAGTCGTCTGCTGCAGAATTGTTGTATATGGAAAGGGTTAAATGAATAATTACTGATCAATTGAATAACAGGAGACACCATATGTTAAATATCGGCTAAGTATTTTGGGATTCTGTGCCAGAGTATTTTATGGACTTGCAAACATTGTACAATTTCCACGCCTGGCATCAAAGCTATCTTGAACAGTTGGAAATAACTGGTTATCCATGGCAAGTAATTTGAATTACTTGTTTATAAACGGTACAGTTGAGGACCAATATATTGCCTTGTCTAATGATGAGAACATCCCCTAGCCCGTCAACTGTAAGGCGTTTGGAACAATTCAAAGTAATTTTTGTCGTTTGGGATGTCGACCCAAAATAAATTTTAAGACAAAAAAAAAATCAAAATGCAGAAACGACCTTGGTTAACCCATTCCCTCATACGACAATTCTGTAGCAGACGACTTTGAACATATTTTGTGAAAAAAATAGAAAATGTGTCTTTATTTGAATGGATAACCTACGACTAAAATTGGAAAACATTGTGGTAAAAGGAGAAATCGCTCGTTTTGAGCAATTTCTTCTTTTGTCACGATGTTTTCAAAAAGCCGTCTGCTGCTGAGGCGTCAGAAAGCGTCTACATGAGGGAAAGGGTTAAGGAATCCATACTAGTATCACGAGTGCCGCATGCTCTAGCAAAATTGGAACCAACAGCTAAGGCAAGAGAACATAGACTTTTGTAATGTTATAGATCAATGTAAGGATGGGTTATCCCTTTTAAGAAATTCAAATACAGACTCCTCAATTGAAGTAAAAGGGAAGCATTATCCCTTACCTACCTGTAGACGCATCTGCAGCATACGACATGGAAGGGATTTCTTCCGTGGTAGAAAAATTGGAATCTCGATGAGAGTATCATATGAATGATCATAACCCAGCAAAAAACTACAATCCCCGGAAAATCAACGACGGAGCTAAAATTGGTGGCAATGGCGACAAAATGAACAGAGGACACATCGAAGGGATTTCTTCCGTGGTAGATAAAGAGGGATCCCGATGAGAGGATCCTATGATCAAATCGGGCATCATAACCCAGCAAAAAACTACAATCCCCTGAAAATCAACGACAGAGCTAAAATAAATTAGTGGCAAGGGCGACAAAATGGACAGAGGACACATCAAGGGATTTCTTCCGTGGTAGATAAAGAGGGATCCCGATTAGAGGATCCTATGATCAAATCGGGTATCATAACCCAGCAAAAAACTACAATACCCGGAAAAATCGACGAGGGAGCTAAAATTGGTGGCAATGGCGACAAAATGAGTGTATCAACCTATCGCTTGAGTGATTTAGATAAAAAGCATTACTAAAATGATTGTGTATTCTGGTAATGTTATTGACAAGGTGAGGACGATTGTTTATTTGCAGATTAAGAAAAGAGAAAAGGTGAAAATAACTTGTATACTGTTAATTTGGTACAAATGTTGAAATATGGGATCTATCTCATGTGATCAGTCAATTGTATCTGTTGTGTATATTGTTTTAACCCCCTTTCCCTCATAGGCGCTTTCTGATGCTTCAGCAGCTGACGGCTTTTTGAAAACATAGTGACAAAAAAGAGGAAATTGCACAAAACGTGCAATTTCTCCTTTTGCCACAATGTTTTCCACTTTTTGTCATAGGTTATCCATTCTATTATTCAGATTTTCTATTTTTTGACAAAATACGTTCAAAGTCGTCTGCTGCAGAATTGTCGTATGAGGGAAAGGGTTAACTATTGAACTCATGAATGAAAGTGTATCCACTGCAAGCCACGTCTCTTAGCTAGTGTATCATATATCTATATAACCCATGTATTTCATGTTAATCTTTGTAGTATTAAATATTCTGCTAAGCTATAAGGTTTGTTTCTCCATTCTCAAGTATACACATACACAATAAATTGACGACGAGAATTCATGGATTTATGTTGCAGACTTAATTAATTTTGTGCTTAGATATATTTGTGATCCGAGATGGTTTTAATAGGCGCTATTAATCCTTTTGACATTGACAAAGATAATTGGGCAGTATATCAGGAGTGACTTAACAATATATTGCGTTTAATTGCATTAGATATCAGAAGAAAGTTTCAGCTTTATTGACATTGTTGGGAGGATATATGGGAAGGCATATGCATTAACGCGTAATTTGTGTAATACTGTGTGCGATTTCTTCGTTATGTTAAGGAAACTGTCGTGGCACTGTGACTTTGGCGCTAGTCTTGAAGACACTATTCGAGACAAATCTGTTAATGGATTGAAAGATTTCAATATCCAGAAAAAACTGCCGTCTATCAAGGAAATCTTCACAATGGAAGGTCCAGATACAGATACAAAATGAAAGCCTACCAAAGAAACCATGCGTTCAATGTGGACAAAAAAACATAATCCAAAACAATTTGGATTCAAACATGCAATTGTAATAAAAAGGGACATTTTACAACAACTTGTACTCAAACTGTCCAATTATTGGAAGAAAGTGAGAGTAGCAATGACATTCTTTTCATCAAAACCGTATATACGACTAGAAGAAAAATCAAAGTCAAAGACGACATTAATGACAAGCTGGTAAACATGGAAGATTTGGGAGACATTTTGGGAAAATAAAACTTGATATCCCATTATCTTTTCTTAAGACGTATTCTGGTGAGAAGGAGTCAAGTATATGTCATTGCAAACCAAGGGCCAAAAGAAACGTCCGTGCCTGCATCTTGTAAATGGAAATAGTTCTACATTGTTCAGAAAAGATTTGACTGGAATTGCATTCTGTATGTGAAAAAAAGTGAATACAACCTTCAAATTGAAATCTATTTTGTCGAAATACGGGTCTATATTTAGTAATGGTATTGGTAAAGTTAAGGGTATCAGGGGCTCCTTTACAATTAAGCAAGACGCTAAACCCAAATTCCTGAAAGCAAGACCAGTACCACATGCTCTATAACCAAAAATAGAGCAAGAACTGGAAAATCTAGAGAGCCAGGGCATCATAAGAACAACCCCTATTGTACCCGTTATGAAACCAAATGGAAAGGTGCGTATCTGTGGAGACTTCAAAGTAACGGCAAACCAAACGTTGGACATTGATAAGTACCCACTACCTAGGGTAGAAGACATATTCGCAAACCTATAACCAGGACAGAACAAGTGAATTTACACCTTGAAATGGACGATAACAGTAAGAAAGGGCCAACTATCAATACACATAAGAGATTTTATTGCATACTTTCATATTGTCCCGTTCACTTTGCATTGCAGAAAGTGGTCATGATTTTTCGAGCAAGGAAAAGATTGATGATGTAATGAATAGTCCAAGGCCACACAATGTTTCAACATTACGGCTTATCTTAGTCTTCTCAATTATTATCATAGGTTTTTGAACAATCTTTCAACCGTTATCAAACCTTTGATTGAGCTTCTTGAGAAAAACAGAAAGTTTGAGTGGTCTAACAAATTTGAAAAATGCCTTTCAAAAGTCAAAGCAATTAACTGATTACAATCCAAGATTGCCTGTAAAGCTAGCAACTGATGCAAATCTATATGGTGTTTCTTCAATTATATCGCATGTCATAGAAAAGGGTGATAAGAAACCAATCGCTTTCGCTTCAAGGTCATCGAGACAAACAGAAAAACGCTACGCACACATAGATCGTGAATCACTTGCAATTTATTGGGGAGTAAAGATTTGTTTTATAGTGGTTTTACCCCATTTTCAAAATTATATCAAGGCGACAGTTCACATATTCAAGATCCCTTGGTAAACAAACCAGTACTAGGTTAGGAATTGTGGCTTGCACTAAGGCACTCCACGAAGAAAAAGAACCGATATATACCGCTTCGAAAATTACCGATGCCAATATTGATATTTTATAAAGAATAAAGTAATCAAGTTTATGTTAAAATACAATAGAGAATAATAGGAGAAAATACTCCATTTTTCTCTTTTGATGAGTAAAATTGTTACCAAATACATTTCCCAGTCTGAAACAAAACTTTGAATACACCCACCAAACAATATTTGCACTTGTAAAACCCAGTGTCAGATATAGCCAGTCTAGTCTTAGAAAAGTAGCAAATATTCTCATACAAGCATAAAACATGGCACATGGTATCGGTATTGATAAGAAGTCCATATCGTTTCGTTGGTATCAGTATCAGTATCGGACCAGTTCGTCCTTAACAATATCCAACCCTAACCATGACCGTTGTGCCAAGACGGGCATCGAACCTGGGATACTCGTTTACAAATCCCAATGCGAACCACTAGAACACAGCGTATTCCTGCATAGTAAAGAAATTCTATTCATATCTGTACGGTAGACAAGTTACTCATCTCACAGATTGCCAACCACTTCTATCTATTTACAATCCAATAAGAGCATACCATCTACAACATCTGCGCATGTGCACAGTTTCAGGGTTTAAATATGACATAGAATACAAAAGTACCGAAAAGCATGGAACAATTCTGCAGCAGACAACTTTGTAAACAAAGTGACAAAAACCTGAAAAATTCCCATAAAAGATAGCTTAATTGTTAAATAAAGTTGAAAACATTGTGGCCAATGTGCAATTTCACCTTTGTTTTCAAGTTGTCTGCTGCTATTGCGACAGAATGGTCTGCAACTGGGCAAGGGTTATGCTTGTTCCTTAAATGTTGACCTATCTCATGCATGACCTCTTTACAACCAGCGAGGTATATCATATTAAAACTAGAGATTGCTTTTTGTAAAAAGCGTTTGTCTCTCCATTTGTGTGGTCGTAGGGGAGGAAAAGAAATGATGGAGATAAATTTTCTAGTTTTGGACTGGAGATGAAGTAACTGTGACTTTGAAGTTTGGCCTATTAACCTGTAGACAATAGTGGACATGTATTGCATAAGATGCACAAGATTAGTGGTTATTTTTTAAGATTTATTGAGCAGAAACCATTTTTCAGGTCAAGGTGCCATTCTGTATATCAAGTATGAAGTTCCTCGGCCCAAGCAGTCTTCAGTTATTGAGCGGAAACTATTTTTCAGCCCAATGTCATCGTGACCTTGACCTAGTGACCTCAAAATCAAAAGGGGTCATTTGCTGGTGGTGACCAACCTACACATAAAGTATGAAGTTCCTGGGCCCAAGTAACAAGCAGCTCATTGTCACTGCGACCTTTCAGCTCAAGGTCACTGTGACCTTGACTTTAGACGTACTGACCTCAAAATCAATAGGGGTCTTCTACTGGGCATGGCCAACCTGCATACCAAGTATGGAATTCCTCGGCCTAAGCATTCTTCAGTTATTGAGCAGAAACCATTTTTAACCTCACAAGGTCACCATGACCTTGACCTTCTGACATCAAAATCAATAGGGGTCAGCTACTGGTCATGACCAACCTGCATACTAAGTATGAAGTTCCTACACCCAAGTGTTCTTCAGTTATTGGGCGGAAACAAGTGTGACAGACGGACGAAAGGACGGAACGGGCAAAAACAATATGTCAACCCTATGTATGGGGAAGACATAATTCATGACACCTTCATCTTTCCTTATCATCAGCTACAATAACAAGGCAAATGAATATTACTAGTTGACCCGTGATAAAAAGCTATATTATAAAACTCAAATAAATGCTTCTTTATCTAATGAACTTTATTCCTGGTGTTTGAAACTTAACATTCTGTCACATAAAATAGAATGTGTGTCAAATCAACAAAAGCAGATCAGTGAAGAATCAGATCAGCCATTGCTGCAGTCTGATCTGGTTCTTCTCTTTTTGATATCTACTTTAACAATCATTTTTGAAGCCCTTGTGAAACATGCATGTCCAAACCCCACCAATAGGGTGGATGGATGTCATCACACATAGGGCAACATACAACTTTTCAGAGCTATTTAACCCTTTACCACATACAACAAATCTAAAGCAGACGTCTTTGAAAACATACCCGAAAAAGTGGAAACTCCCTTTAAATGAAAGTACATTAATTGAATAGATTTGAAAACATGGTGACAAAAGGTGAAATTGCTCGTTTTGAACAATTTCTTCTATTGTCGCCATGTTTTCAAAAAGTCGTCTGCTGCAGAGGCGTCAGAAATTATCTATATGAGGGCAGAACTATTTAAGCTTATTCCGAAAATGCTGCCCGATCTGATGCATGGCCTCTTTTTGACCAGCGAGGTACTTCATATTAAAATTCATGACACCTTCATCTTTCCTGATCATTAACTTTAACAACACCAAACACTCCTCCTTCTCGTCGATCGACTCCATCTGTTCGTACACAGAGTGAGGGACACGCTTTTTACCGCCAGGTCTCTTCTTGTTTGCTTCTTGTTCTGCCCAAAATTGTTTCACAATCTCCGGTCTTGACAGCATTTTGTTGGAGTCCACATTCTCAGATTCCTGTTTATCAGTAGTGTCACTCTTTTGATCCATATTTAAAGTCTCCGGTTTATCAGAACCATTATCTGCATGTTCAGCATCCATGTTCTTTACAGATAAATCTACCAATATCTTATCAGCATTATCTTTTTTCGCAGAATCTAAAATTGAATTAACTTCACATGTTTTATCTATTTGAATTTTTCCTCCATTTGTTGAAGTTTCAAAATCACCAGATTTTATTGGACAGCTACAACTGTCTTCAATTAAATCCCTAGCACATTCCAGATCATCTTTGTTTAGTGTCAAATTTTCATTTTCTGTTTTACATTTCTTACAAGAACCTTCACCTGAGGCATCTACCCTTTTCCGCTTCAAACAAGACATGACACCTACATCATCGAGACCAGCATCATTCACATCCCCTGTACTCATATTTTGCTCTTGCTCCTTTTTCAGATTGCTATTGTGAATGTTTTTCATTTCTTTAACATTATCAGTGGCATCGTTAGTATTATTTAAACATTGACTAACTTCTACACTAGAATTATTCGTGTCATTTTGATCACATTGTGGCACACTGCAAACTTCAGTTAACTCCGTACTCCCTTTACGTTCAATATCAACACCTCCTTTGTCATTTAGATCACATTGTGGCATACTGACAACTTCAGTTAACTCTGTACTCTCTTTACATTCAGTATCAACACCTCCATTATTGTTCATAGTAGCAAATTTTTCTCTCCGCTTTTTCCTCCTCTGATGAGACCATGTGTTTTCCTTGGCCTGTAGAGTCAGATAGGTGTAGAATTTACCACTGTGCTTCACATGGTAGTTAATCTGAAAGTACAGAGGGACCTGTGTATTAACCCTTTCCCACATACAACAAATCTGCAGCAGACGACTTTGAAAACATAGTGACAAAGATCTGAAAAATCTCCATAAAAGATAGCTTAATTGTTAAATAAAGTTGAAAACATTGTGGCCTAAGGGGAAATTGCTCATCATTGCGTCAAAATGGGTCTGCAGGTAGGAATGGGTTAAGAACACTCATGGGAAGACAAACAATCTGGTCTTTTCCACAGGTGGTCTTTATTTACAGGGTCATTTATGCAGAAAATGAGCAATTGGGAAACTTAAAGTATGGTCACTATAAACAGGGGATTGCTTTTTTCAAGGGGGTCTTTAGCACAGGTTTGACTGTATATTAACCCTTTCCCTCATACGACAATTCTGCAGCAGACGACTTTGAACATATTTTATCAAAACATGGAAAATCTCTATAATTGAATGGATAACTTATCACTAAAAGTGGAAAACATTGTGGCAAAAGGAGAAATTGCTTGTTTTGTGCAATTTCTTCTTTTATCACTATGTTTTCAAAAAGCTGTCTGCTGCAGAGGCGTCAGAAAGCGTTTATATGAGGGAAAGGCTTAACCGTACAGAGCTCTACACAATGGGAGATATTCATCCTTGTAAATCCTCATGTGAAATCCAAATACAATAGTGTGTAATAAGAGAAGGTAGTCTTTCCATCCAAATTAAAACTAGAAATATCACTGAAGGTGATAAAGTATACCCCCAAAACAGCACCTTGACTCAAAATATGGCTTCCGACTGACCATTAACAAAAGGGACAAAACATGACCAACAACTTAATAAGTAAAAGGGCCATAACTCTATAAATAACACGCAATTGTAAGACCTTTAGGGTATGCACATCTCCTCTTGGTATAGAAGCTTCATGTAAAATTTTATTGAATTCCACCCAGTGGTTTGTAAGAAATAGTCCTGACAAAATATGACCAACAACTTAATAAGTAAAAGGGCCATAACTCTGTAAAATATCATGCAATTGTAACCCCTTTAGGATATGCACATCTCCTCTTGGTATAGAAGCTTCCTGTAAAATGTTATTGAATTCCACCCAGTGGTTTGTAAGAAATAGGCCGGACAAAATATGGCTTCCGACCGAACGACCGACCAAACCGACACAGTGACTCCTATATACCCCCCAAAACTTTGTTTTTTTGGGGTATAATTATATTAATAAAGAGTTGAAGATATTGCAATAAAAGGTGAAATTGCTTGTTATTGCAATGTTTTCAAAAGTCGTCTGCAACTGCTGGTGTCAAATGTTGCCTGTGTGAAGTAATGGGTTAAATATTGTTTAAAAAATACTTTTTAACACCTTCCCAATTAAGGACGCTTTCTGACGCCTCTGCAGCAGACAACTATTGAAAATGAGCAATTTCTCCTTTTATCGCAGTGTTTTCAATTATTAAACTTTTATTTATAGAGATTTCTTTTTATTTCTGCGAAGATGTTGTTTTAGTTATCTGCTGTCAGATGATTTGTTGTATGTTGGAAAGGGTTAACTAGTTTTTATCTGGATCAGAAACAATGCATTTGGAAAATGGAGACAAGTTCTATTCTAATTACCAAATACAGTGGAACCTGTGTATTAAGACCACCCATCGGAAGTGCACAATCTGGTCTTTGTTCACAGGCAGTCTTTAATTGCAGGGTCATTTAGGCAGTACATGATTAATTGGGAAACCAAAAGTGTGGTTGCTATAAACAGGGAATTGCTATTCAAAGGTGGTCTTTAGCACAGGTATATGGTAAATTGGAGATAGCTTTGATACAGAGTTGTAAACATGAGAGAGAGATTGCCCAATTTGCTTTATCTAAACTGTTTTCTTTTGTCATCTGCTGCAGAGGTGAAAAAAGTAGTCTATATGAGATAAGGTGTTATAGTTATCCTCCCTTTCCCACATAAATCAAATCTGCAGCAGACGACTTTGAAAACATTGTGGTAAAAACATGAGAAATCTTACTCTATGAAAGTATAATAATTGATTTGAGTTGAAATAATTGTTGCAAATGTAGGAGTTACTCATTATGAGCAACTTCTCCTTTTGCCACAATCATTTAAAAAGCTGTCTGCTTCATGGGCATCAGAATGCATCTATATGTGGGAAAGGATTAAGACTTATCATCTTTACCATAACTTTTAATGTCTCTACAGCAGATGAATTTTGAAAAAGTTTGTTATTCTATATAATAAATATCATTTCAGGTATATATACCTAATCATGAGCAAGATGATGGCTTGCATGACAGTATCATAAACTCAATTATCAAATGCTACAAATATTTTTGCTCATATCATGATGATCAATAAATCATGTTTGAAATCTGCATTCAAGATCATCCTAAGCTTTAACCCTTTCCCACCTGCAGTAAATGATTTTTGAAAAGAGTTTGACAAAAGGGAAAAAATGTTCATGATGAGCTATTTCTCCTTAAATTGCCAAACTCATTTCAACTCCGTTCAATAAATATATCTTCTTTTATGGAGATTTTCCATATTTCTGATTAAAAGATGTTTTAAAAGACTTCTGCTCCAGATTTGTTGTATTTGGGAAAGGGGTAACCCTCATACGACAATTCTGCGTCAGACAACTTTGAACGTATTTTGTCACAACATAGAAAATCTCCATAATTAAATGGATAACCTATGACAAAAAGTGGAAAACATTGTGGCCAAAGGAGAAATTGCATCTGCTTAACCCTTTCCCTCATATAGACGCTTTCTGACGCCTCTGCAGCAGACGGCTTTTTGAAAACATAGTAACAAAAGAAGAAATTGCACAAAACGTGCAATTTCTCCTTTTGTCACAATGTTTTCCACTTTTAGTCATAGGTTATCCATTCAATTAAAGAGATTTTCCATTATTTGACAAAATATGTTTAAAGTCGTCTGCTGCAGAATTGTCGTAGTAGGGAAAGGGTTAATAGATGTCTTACAAGACTTCTGTTCCAAGTTTGACCAGTGACCCAAATAACAGTAGTGGTCATCTTCTCATGGAGTCCAATCATCCTGTGAAGTGTGAAGACTGTGTCAAAGGGTTCTAGGGATATTGACCAGAAACAGATTTGACCCTTGAACTAGTGACTTCAAAAGGGATCATCCATTCAATTAGACCAATCATTCTATGAAGTTTGAAGACTGGGTCAAACTTTCAAAGGGTTCATGAGATATTGATCGGAAATGGATTTGACCGTTATTGCACTTGGCCTTTGACCCCAAAAACAAAACAGATCATCTACTCAATTTGACCAATCATCCCATGAAGTTTAAAGACTGGGTTCTATGGAACTCCTGTTATTGAGCGGAAACCAAGTGTGACGGATAGACAGACTGACAAACGAAGCTGACCAATACGTCTCTCCCAATGTGGAGAGAGATAATGACATTTTAATTTTAATATATGCAAAGAAAACCTCACCTTTAATTCCTCTATCTCAGTTCTCACATACTCAGTAAAAGCCTGGACTGTGTAGTCAGATAAAGCCTTGATAGTTCTCGGAATTTCAAATGTAAGCGGTACAACTGGCTTCTTTAGTTCCTTGAATGAAGACTTCTGAAATGAAAAAAAAAAAAAATATATAAAATAAGTAGGTAGCAAAACTAATTGAACTACACATAACTCTGGTGTTTTTAAGTAGGTAGCAAAACTAATTGAACTACACATAACTCTGGTGTTTTTAAGTAGGTAGTAAAACTAATTGAACTACACATAACTCTGGTGTTTTTGAGGCAATCTTAGTGATACTTGCCGTCTGACCTTTCCACGTTGGTGGTTAACATTTAATCAAACCCATGCAACCATAATTAAGGACAGACAGCAATAAAACCAATATATACAAGCTGCCTTCAGCGGGGATAATATTATAATTTAGATGAGACAATCACCTTGCTGAAAGCCGTCAGATGAATACTGACAAATTATCTAAACAAGAGCTGTCGGAGGACAGCGTGCTCGACTATTTCACCGCTTATTAAATTAACTAAGATAATGGACTCTAATGTAGTTGCATGCAAAACTTTAACCAGAATTTATAAGTCCAAAAAGGGCCATAACTTGCATAAAATGCAGGAGTTATTTAACTTGAAAATCAACATAGGTGTGATAGTTGGGAAGGGTTGTATAAAGTTTCAAAGCAATGCATCAAGTAAATACTAGGATATCGACTCTTTATGTAGTCGCATGCAAAACTTTAACCAAATTTCTATTTTAAAAAAAAGAGCCATAAATTGCAAAATATACTGGATAGTTATCATACTTGATTGTTTACATAGGTGTGATGGTTGGAAAGGGCTATATAAAGTTTCAATGCAATGCATCAAGTAGTTACTAAAAGATGGTCTCTTAATGTAGTAGCAGGCAAAACTTTAACCAAACAAGAGGGCCATGATGGCCCTGGATCGCTCACCTTAATTACACAATGTACTGCATTGCAAAACACATGAAGACAATAATTCTGAATGCAACCTCCACAGTGTTAACAATATTTTCCTTCATTTGTCCTAGTGATCTATATTTTTTTTACCTGATATGACCCATATTCCAACATGGACAAGATATCATCAAGACAACATTCTGACGTTTCAACTTGCACATTCTGACGTTTCAACTTGCTCAAAGTAAAAATGCGGCCTCCGGAGTTTGAACAATATTTTCCTTTATTGACATAGTTTCTGATCAAATATGACCCATATTCGAACTTGACCTAGATATAATTCAGACAAAGATTCTGACCAAATTTCAAGCTGCTGAAGCAAAAAATGTGGCATCCAAAGTGTTCACTAGATTTTACTTCAATTTGATCTAGTGACCTAGTTTTTGACCCAGCATGACCCATATTCGAACTTGGCCTACATATCATCAAGAAAAACATTCTGATAAAGTTTCATCATGCTGAAATTAACAAGAGCTGTCGGAGGACAGCGCGCTCGACTATTCCACCGCTTATTTAAGTTACTGAGATAATGGACTCTAATGTAGTTGCATGCAAAACATTAACCACAATTTCTTAGTGGGTGATAATTTGCATTATATGCAGGATAGTGTTATTTAACATGATTATTTTGTGTGGTTAGAAAGGGTTGTATAACCTTTCAATGGAATGCATCAAGTAGTTACTAAGATATGGACTCTTAATGTAGTTGCACGCAAACCGTTAACCATTATTTCTAAGTAAAAAAAGGGCAACAATTTGCACCATATACAGGATAGAGTTATCTTAATTGGTTGTGTTTATAGTTGTGCAATTGGGAAAGGTTGTATAAAGTTTCAATACAATTTTTCAAGTTCAAGAGATTACACTCTAAATATAGTTGCAAAACTTTAACCAGAATTTCTAAGTCCAAAAAGGTCCATAACTTGCATAAAATGCTGGATAGAGTTATCTAACTTGATAATCTACATAGGTGTGATAGTTGGGTAGAGTTGTATAAAGGTTCAATGCAATTCATCAAGTATATACTGAGACGTGGACTCTTAATTTAGTTGCACGCAAAACTTTAACCAGTATTTCTAAGTAAAAGAAGGGCCATAACTTGCATAAAATGCAGAATAGAGTTATCATACTTGATAATCTACACAGGTGTAATAGTTGGGTAGGGTTGTAGAAAGTTTCAATGCAATGCATCAAGTAAATACTGAGATATGGACTCTTAATTTAGTTGCACTCAAAGCTTTAACCAGAATTTCTAAGTAAAAAAAGGGCCATAACTTGCATAAATGCAGGAAAGAGTTATCTAACTTGATAATCTACATAGGTGTGATAGTTTAGTAGTGCTGTATAAAGTTTCAATGCAATGCATCAATCAAATACTGAGATATGGACTCTTAATTTAGTTGCACGCAAAACTTTAACCAGAATTTCTAAGTAAAAAAAGGGCCATAACTTGCATAAAATGCAGGATAGAGTTATCTTAGATGATAATCTACACAGGTGTGATAGTTGGGTAGGGTTGTAGAAAGTTTCAATGCAATGCATCAAGTAAATACTGAGATATGGACTAGAATTTCTAAGTATAAAAAGGGCCATAACTTGCATAAAATGCAGGATAGAGTTATCTAACTTGATAATCTACATAGGTGTGATAGTTGGGTAGTGCTGTATAAAGTTTCAATGCAATGCATCAATCAAATACTGAGATATGGACTCTTACTTTAGTTGCACGCAAAACTTTAACCAGAATTTCTAAGTAAACAAGAGGGCCATGATGGCCCTGGAATCGCTCACCTGATTTTTTTTTTTTTACTTTAGCTATATAAGCCCCACCCCCTGGCGGCCATAGTTTCCGACCAATCAACTTGGCTTGAAGGAATCTGATAGAGGGTCACCCTAGGAACATTCCTACAAAATTATTTGAAAATCGGCCTGACACTTTTGGAGGAGAAGATTTTTTAAGTTTTCACTATAGCCATATAAGGCAAAATAGCCCTGCCGACTGGCGGCCATGATTTTTGACCAATCAACATGGCTTGAAGGAATCTGAAAGTGGGCCACTTAAGGAACATTTCTACAAAATTATTTGAAAATCGGCCTGACACTTTTGGAGAAAAAGATTTTTTAAGTTTTCACAATAGCCATATAAGGCAAAATAGCCCCCCCCCCCCCCCTGGCGTCCATGTTTTTTGACCAATCAACATGGCTTGAA
This sequence comes from Serripes groenlandicus, assembly GCA_031761405.1. Taxonomy (NCBI): domain Eukaryota; kingdom Metazoa; phylum Mollusca; class Bivalvia; order Cardiida; family Cardiidae; genus Serripes; species Serripes groenlandicus. The sequence goes on from JASEVX010000003.1 coordinate 51,180,226, forward strand.
GGAATTTGATAGAGGGTCATCCAAGGAACATTTCTACAAAATTATTTGAAAATCGGCCGGACACTTTCGGAGGAGAAGGTTTTTTTAAGTTTTCACTATAGCCATATAAGGCAAAATAGCACCGCGCCCTGGCGGCCATGTTTTTTGACCAATCAACATGGCTTGAAGGAATCTGATAGAGGGTCATCCAATGAGCATTTCTACAAAATTATTTGAAAATCTGCCAACCAGTTTTGGAGAAGAAGATTTTTTAAGTTTTCACTATAGCCATATAAAGCAAAATAGCCCCGCCCCCCTGGCGGCCATGTTTTTCGACCAATCAACATGGCTTGAAGGAATCTGACAGAGGATCATCCAAGGAACATTTCTACAAAATGATTTGAAAATCTGCCAACCAGTTTGGGAGAAGAAGAATTTTTAAGTTTTTTTCATTTCGTTGCCATGGAAACCAGAATTATGCATGGATCCCAAAAATTTGAAGGAAATCTGGTGAGGTCATTGAGAGGATGCTTTCTGTGAAGTTTCATCCCATTTGACCCACTGGTTACTGAGGAGAAGAAGTTGACGCACGACGGACGACGCACGATGGACGACGGACAAAAGGCGATCACAATAACTCACCTTGAGCAAAGCTCAGGTGAGCTAAAAAGGGCCATAACTTGCATAAAATGCAGGATAGAGTTATTTAACTTGATAATCTACATTGGTGTGATAGTTTGGTAGGGTTGTAGAAAGTTTCAATGCAATACATGTAGTATTTAAGAACTTGCATGCAAAACCTTAACCAAAGTGTGACGTGGACGCCGACGCCAGGGTGAGTAGTATAGCTCTCATATTCTTCGAATAGTCGAGCTAAAAATGCAGTATCCAGAGTGTTAACAAGATTACCCTTCAATTTGGCCTAGTGACCTAGTTTTTAACCCAGCATGACCCATATCCGAACTTGGCCTAGATATCATTTAGACAAACATTCTGACCAAATTTCAAGCTGCTGAAGCAACTAGAACTATCACTGAATGTGATTAATACCCCCGAACGCCGCCCTGATAGGAAAGGTTGTGAAATATTTAGAAACCCCACCTTATAAGGACAATGTTATGGATCGGGTTATTCTTGTTTTGTTCATTTTTGGATAACAAAGGGCAATAACTCTGTAATTATTGTTTTATTAAATTCCAACAATTAGTTTTAAAGTTATGCTCCGGACAAGACTCTACGAACAAGAAAAAGTAACAAAGGGCAATAACTATGTAATTATGTAAATAAGAGTTATGGTTCTTGTACACTGCACTTCCTCTCATTATGCTCTACCATTGTATGCAGTTTTATAAGATTCCACCGGTTAGTTATTAAGTAATTCTTTGGACAAGAAAAAGTAACAAAGGGCAATAACTCTGTAATTATGTAAATTAGAGTTATGGTTCTTGTACACTGCACTTCCTCTGATTATGCTCTACCATTGTATGTAGTTTTATTAGATTCCATCTGTTAGTTATTAAGTAATTCTCCGGACAAGAAAAAGTAACAAAGGGCAATAACTCTGTATTTAGATAAAATAGAGTTATGGTTCCTGTACACCGCACTTCCTCTCAATTATTGTATCACCTATGAAGTTTTATTAAATTCCAACAATTTGTTTTAAAGTTATGCTCCGGACAAGACTCTACGAGTAAGAAAAAGTAACAAAGGGCAATAACTCTGTAATTATGTAAATTAGAGTTATGGTTCTTGTATACTGCACTTCCTCTCATTATGCTCTACCATTGTATGTAGTTTTATTAGATTCCATCTGTTAGTTATTAAGTAATTCTCCGGACAAGAAAAAGTAACAAAGGGCAATAACTCTGTATTTAAGTAAAATAGAGTTATGGTTCCTGTACATCGCACTTCCTCTCAATGTGTTGTATCATCCTATGAAGTTTTATTAAATTCCAACAATTAGTTTTAAAGTTATGCTCCGGACAAGACTCTACGAACAAGAAAAAGTAACAAAGGGCAATAACTCTGTAATTATGTAAATTAGAGTTATGGTTCTTGTACACTGCACTTCCTCTGATTATGCTCTACCATTGTATGTAGTTTTATTAGATTCCATCTGTTAGTTATTAAGTAATTCTCCGGACAAGAAAAAGTAACAAAGGGCAATAACTCTGTATTTAGATAAAATAGAGTTATGGTTCTTGTACACCGCACTTCCTCTCAATGTGTTGTATCATCCTATGAAGTTTTATTTAATTCCAACAATTTGTTTTAAAGTTATGCTCCGGACAAGACTCTACGAGTAAGAAAAAGTAACAAAGGGCAATAACTCTGTAATTATATAAATTAGAGTTATGGTTCTTGTATACTGCATTTCCTCTCATTATGCTCTACCATTTTATGTAGTTTTATTAGAATCCATCTGTTAGTTATTAAGTAATTCTCCGGACAAGAAAAAGTAACAAAGGGCAATAACTCTGTATTTAGGTAAAATAGAGTTATGGTTTCTGTACACTGCACTTCCTCTCAATGTGTTTTATCATCCTATGAAGTTTTATTAAATTCCAACAATTAGTTTTAAAGTTATGCTCCGGACAAAGAAAATCGCAACGGACCAACCGACCGACCGACCGACCAACCACAGGGTGACTCCAATATACCCCCTCTAAACTCGTTTATCGGGGGTATAAAAAATGCGGCATCCGAAGTGTTAACAAGATTTTCCTTCAATTTGACCTAGTGACCTAGTTTTTGACCCGGCATGACCCATATTCGAACTTAGCCAAAATATCATTCAGCTCAACATTCTGACCAAATTTCAAGCCGCTGAAGCAAAACATGCGACTTCTACAGAGTTAACAAGATTTTCCCTTAATTTGGCCTTGTGACCTAGTTTCTAATCCAATATGACCCATATTTAAACTTGACCTAGATATCTTTAAGACAAACATTCTGACAAAATTTCAAACTGCTTAAGCAAAAATTGCGGCCTCTGGAGTGTTAACAAGATGTTCCTTCAATTTGACCTAGTGACCTACTTTTTGACCTGACGTGACCAATGTTCGAACTTGACCTACATATCATTAAGACAAACATTCTGATAAAGTTTTAACATGCTCAAGTTGAAAATGTGGCCTCCAGAGTATTAACAAGATTTCCCTTCAATTCGACCTAGTGACCTAGTTTTTGACCTCATATGGCCCAGTTTCGAACTTGTCCAAGATTTTATGGAGATGAACGTTCTGATAAACTTTCATAAAGATTGGATGCAAAATGTAGCCTGTAGAGTGTTAACAAGCTCAAATGTTGACGACGCACGACGGACGGACGCCGGACAAAATGTGATCCCAATAGCTCACCTTGCACTTCGTGCATAGGTGAGCTAAAAATAGGGTTAAAGGGTAAAATAAGGATTTTAGAACATGCAAAACGCCCCTTATCTAGAGCTCTGATCTGATGTTTACTCTTTCACACATTGAACAATTCTGCAGCAGATGACTTCTCTAATCAATAACAGATTAATTATTGAATATAGTTGAAAACATTGTGACAAAGGAAGAAATTGCTCTTTTGTCACAATGATTTCAAAATGTGTTTGCATGTGGGAAACTGTTAATCCTTTCCCAACTGCAGACGCATTCGGATGATTCAGACACATTTGCAGCAGACGACTTTTGAAAACATGAACAATTTTCCCTTTTGCCACAATGTTTTCATCTCTATCTTATGATTAAACTCTAATTTTTGAAGATATTTCAGATGTTTGTCAATATGTTTTCGAAGTCGTCTGCTGCAGAATTGTCGTATGTTGAAAAGGGTTAAAAATAATAACTTACTGGAAAGGTGAGGGTCTTGTCAAAAGTCCAAGCTATGCCCCATCTCATCGTTCTACCTTGACAAAACTCTGTTGAGGAAAACTGAGTTATCTGAAAAACATCGATGAAACATATAATGATCTGCAGTTTAACTGTTTTGAAAACGTCCTAAAAAAAATGCAACATAATAATTTTAGGTAATTTCCCTTCTCTCCCTAAGCTTTCAGAAGCTGCAAAGTCTGTCTCTGTCAGGTTTATACAAACTATCAGCATACAAACTTACCTTTTTCTTAATTAGCTCATCCTTTATCAGTGCTAGACTCATCTTCTTTCCCAACATACTTGTATAAACTCTGCAATAAAAAATATTCTAATCTTATAATTTTACATGTAGGTCTGTCTCATTTTGAATTTTCTTGGCATACAGTGTTTTTTTCCACTGTTTTGTGAACAGTGAATGTATATTGTTTTATGGCGCATCGACAGCTAAGGTCATTTAGCGCGCAATTAAATTTAATTATACATAATCCCTGGGTAAACAAACCAGTACTAGGCTAGAAAATGTGCCTTGCCCAAGGGCACTCCACCACAACGGTAGTGCCGCGACTGGGGATCGAACCCGGGACACCTGGTTTCGAAATCCCCGACGCTAACCACTCGACTACAGCGGATTCCTTTTGTGAACAGGGCCCGGGCTCTTTCAAATGTAAAAATAGTGACTTGTAAAATTTGATGTAAGGCAGATTTTGTGAACTTTAGGCCTACTTTTGTGAAAAAAAGAGGTGTCTTTTGATTGTGAATGGGGCCCAATTTCGGCCCCAATTTGGGTTAGGAAAAACACTGGCATCCCTTCCACTTTCATTAATTATACACATGATTTTCTTGTCTTTAATATTACAGCAAACAACTTAATAATATATTGTGGTAAAAGGGGAAATTAGTCATAACATTCAGTAACTTCACCTCTAATAGGGTTATCTCACACATCAAAAAATAACACTTACTTTTTCCCTAGCAATTTCTCCTTTTTTCAGAATGTTTTCAACTCTCTATCTACAGTTGTCTTCCGGTTTTCAAGAAGTTTTTTGATAGATGTTTTCAAAGCAAATGACTCTAAACACTGTCATTTCAGGTCAACTGATAAAAATGAACACTGAAGTCACATTTTACCTGATTTTGTCTTTCAGTATCAAAGACTCTGCAATCATTTGACACACAAATCTGACTTCCCCTCCCCAGGCGATACTTTCTTTCTCGCTGGCTGTACACACAGACTTTGGCTCGGGTCTGTCATCCTTCCTTGTAGCAGAAATACCCTGAGCTTCGAGATGGTCAGAGAAAAATGGTGGATTACACATACTGAAATCGTAGGTCTGTGAGTCTTCCAAAACACCCAGTAACAGTTTATCTTCTTCTACTTTCTTAACTGAAAAAAGAGTGTTTGAAGAAACATTATGTGATGCCTGCCAATTATCCATTAACCCTTTCCCTCATATAGACGCTCTCTGAGGCCTCTGCAGACAGCTTTTTGAAAACATAGTGACAAAAGAAGAAATTGCACAAAACGTGCAATTTCTCCTTTTGCCACAATGTTTTCCACTTTAAGTCATAGGTTATCCATTCAATTATAGAGATTTTCTATTTATTGACAAAATATGTTCAAAGTTTTTTGAAAACCTAGTGACAAAAGAAGGGTTGATTGTTTGGCATTTTATGAAGCATTCAACAATTTATCAGTTATATCACGGCATTTCCTGGGTGAGTAACCAGTACTACTGGTACATTTATTCTGACACTAGACAGTCCGTCGTAATGCTAACCCCGCAAGCCTGAGCGCCAAAAAGGGCAGCTATTACTACCATTTTTAAAGTCTTTGGTATACCCGACGGATAAAAAACTTAGAAGGACTACATCTATGTCAAAATAAAAGCAGTGCTACAGATAAGGAGCAGTATACAGCTCTTTTCCTCACAATGTCTCTCTAAAAGTCCATCCAAACTCTATGATGTGGTTACTTGAAAGAATCGTCTCATTGAGACGATTATTTTGAGTACCAACAGCATAGGGTTAGAGGGTCGTATAATGATTTTAGAACATGCAAAACGCCCCTTATCTAGATCTCTGTAAAAGGATTAAAAAGCAACAGCTAGGTATAACATGCACATCTTAGATTAATTTATAAGATAGTTTTGTCCGTTGCAAAAAGGGCTTTTATTGCATCTGTGCACATTGTAGACTCGTGCAAGTCTGTGCAAACATATAAATTCTATCTGGTGCCTTTTACAGGTCACTTTTTAAATGACACTTACTAACAGTTCACTCACCTTTTATCTAAATATTGAATTTAATGAAGCTAAGATTACACTCACTTTTTATCTTATCTTGTAATTGGTTCTTCTCCACATTTTGAGTAGCAAACAGTATATTTTGGTCATCCACTTCAGAAGCAAGAAACTGCCAACCATTTTTCTTACATCCTAACAGTGGGTAAATACAGCTGGCCCCTGTACCTATTTATAAAATGACAAGATTTAATCATTATTTTGTATCCATGGAGCTATTCAATGTTAATTTTCTTTTAAATGGACTTGCATTTGGAAGAATCGTAACCAATTCTAGGAATATCCAGATAAACATATCGATAATCAAGTTGGCCAGACTACAATACAGAGCCTGGCCTGATGGTGCTGCTTTAAACTGATGGCAGAGCTCTGGATAATAGCGAGCATTTTTCATGTTTTAGAATCCTTATTTGACATCCAAACCCTATGTTGTGGGTACTTAATTGTTATCTATTCATTAACCCTTTCCCTCATAATTCTGCAGCAGACGACTTTGAACATATTTTGTAAAAAAATAGAAAATCTCTATAATTAAGTGGATGACTAAAAGTGGATACATTGTGGCAAAAGGAGAAATTGCATGTTTTGAGCAATTTCTTCTTTTGTCACTATGTTTTTAAAAAGCCCTCTGCTGCAGAGGCGTCAGAAACCGTCTATATGAGAGAAAGGGTTAAAATCCTATGTTGTGGGTACTTAAAAGAATCGTCTCAGTGAGACAATTTTTTAAGTACCCACAACAAAGGATTTTGTTGAGTTATAAGAGAAATATAAAGGGGAAAAGACCAATTCACTCACTCTTATCTAGTCCTCTGCGATGGCACAGGCCTTCACAAAATGTGTTCAAGCAGTCAAAGGGTTAAAAGCTCATGCCATTCTGTTGTATGTATATGCATGTTGTCTTTTATTATGAGATGGTATGGCGTAATGTCAATTAAATTGTCTGTCCCGTTCTACATGGTAAAACAAGTCATGAGCCGTAACCGTTTGCACCTCAATTTTGGCATCATATACAGCCATGGCAACACTCTTCTCAGAGCTCAAGATAAAGTATTGTTTTTCATATTTTAAAATACTTACTTATGTTTTGAGTACTCAAAAGAATCGTCTCAGTCCTACCATTCTATTGAGTACCAACAACAACGGTTAAATTAAGTAATAAGGGAGATTTTGCATCGTATCTAGGCCTCTGCTTATAATTGGTTTGCAAGAAGTTACATCTCGGTGTTTATTACAAGTATATATTACAAGTGTGTTTGCCTAAACAAATATTCTACAGCATACCAAACATATCAACAAATATAACTTTGGAATTTCCTATGGAGGAAGTACTAGATACAAATGAGATTAATAGGGTCATAAGATATTGTTTAAGATTTGATGTAAAATGAATACTTTTTATCTTACATATAGTTTACCTAGACTAGAGAGTAAACATAACATCACAAGTGAATACAAGAAATTTTGAAGGAACACATTTGTTGCCTTCAAACAAGTCTGTAAATGAAAGCTTGCTGAATCGAAAGATGACAGAGAAGTGAGCCTTATACATCACCCTGCCAAGGCAGGAGAATTAAAAATTAATTTTCAGTAAAGTTTTACGGTAACTTTTACCTATATCCATGCCTCTGACTTGTGTTTTGGACCCCAAAATATCCTCCAACCATAAAATATAGTTCAGTCGAAGAGGTACGGTGGGAATAAGTCTGTCAACAGGTAAGGTGACCAACAATCCAAAGTCTTCTTCCAGCAGTGCCTGAGTTAGAGCCCTGAGAGATGCTGGGTCCTTGAACTCTAAAATGACTTTGCCATTTAGGTTTTGTGTCACCCTCTCTCTGAAGTAGTCATATTTTACTGCAAGTTGTTTGAAGTCTGGCTTCTGAGTTTTGTATCTATTTCTTGGGTGCATAAACTTGTTAAACGCCATTCTGGTGAAGCTATCGTCTCAAAATTCTAAAAGTATTCAAAGTAATACATGTAATTACAAATGCATTAATATTTCACTAGAATTTATTAAATTCAAAACTTCTTGAGGATTCTCCTGATATGTTTTGAGTCATAACCGTCACATTTTTTGACAAAGTTTTCAAAGTTGTCTGCCCAAATGTCACCTAAAGAGATATAAATTTGGGGTGTTTCAAATTCCTGGTCTTTCGGGAAAATATAAATTTGTTTGTTAAATTTTTGACAAGAGGCCAAATATGATCAATTTACAATATTAATGATAGACAATATCTTCATGTCATGTAAATTTTCATTTGCTTTAAGAGGAATAACTATAGTATAACAAGAGCGCCAAATGTCACAAAATACGCCCGTCCTGTATAGTGATAATTGTTATTGAGCTGACAAGACCAATTTTAGGTAATTTCTATAATTAAAGGGCGATAACTCTTGATTGACTAAAGGGATATGGCTAGTTATCGAACTTGTCAGAGATATTAAGCAAATACACATTCTGACCAAATTTGATGATGAATCGACAAAGGTTTCTAAAGTTATTGAGCTGTCAAGACCAATTTTTAGGTAAATTTCTATAAATAAAGGGCGATAACTCTTGATTGACTAAAAGTGATATGGCTAGTTATGGAACTTGTCCGAGATATTATGCCAATACACATTGTGACAAAATTTGGTGATGATTGGACAAAGGCTTCTAAAGTTATTGAGCTGACAACATACTGGACGCCGCCCGACCGCCCGTACGCCGCAGTTAAACTATAATACGATCCGTTTTTTCAAAACGGGCGTATAAAAAGGTGGTTTCGTAAAGCCCCTTCGTAATTAATAATAATAATGGTTACCAAATGTATTGTAACGTGTAACGGCGTTAAGCCATCGCGGGTCACCCATCCAGGTACTAACCGCGATGAACGTTGCTTCACAAAAAGGTCAACCACTCTAACAACATCGCTATAAAAGACGGCTTCTACGACAAGGCCGTAGAAGTGGTATTCATACCTATACCCCGTTCCCGTTACATTTCTCCCTCTTTTCTCTTGACTTCGATCCGAAGTCACACAACTGAACACAAGCAGTATACCAGAGCGGAGTCTATGCAACATCACTGGGAACCACTTGGGTCCGGGGATGATGGTGATTTCAACCCAAAAATCCCACCGCTGCCTCCATTTGTAACGTGTACCGGCGTTAAGCCATTGCAGGTCACCCATCCAGGTACTTACCGCGATGAACGTTGCTTAACTTTATGAATAAGTCAACTACTCTACCAACGTCGCTATAAAAGCCGGCTTCTACGACAAGGCTGTAGAAGTGATATTTAAACCTATACCCCGTTCCCGTTACATTTCTCCCTCTTTTCTCTTGATCTCAACATGCTCTTTAAGCGGTCACTCTTAAAGTCGAATAATACCGAATAATACGAAATATACCGAATAATTCGAAAAAAATACAGAATAATACATTTAATTTGCAGTTTTCCATTAGGTGTTATATGGTATTATATGTGAAACCTTTTGTTGACATATAGTGGTCTCAAAATGTTGGTTTAATATATTTTGGAGTGACCTCCCTTGATACGGTATTGATTGCGTTTCTTTGTTATATACTAAGAGCGTTTTCGGCTAATGCAATCCAGTTACTCGAGTAGAAAATCTGGACATGCGCAGTACACGACTCGAGTAACCATTCACAAACGATGGTGATAACGCGACGGTATGATTGTGATAGCGTGACGGTACTATGGTGATAACATGACGGTACGATGGTGATAACGCAACAGTACAATGGTGATAACGCGACAGTACGGTGATGATAACACGATGGTACGATGGTGATAACGCGACAGTACGATAATGATAACACGATGGTGATAACTTGACAGTACGATGATGATAACGCGACAGTACGATACTACAATATTACGATGGTGAAAACGCGACAGTACAATGGTGAAAACACGATAGTATATCGCATTATCATTATTGTACTGATGTGTCGCGTTTTCACTATCGTAATATCGTAGTATCGTACTGTCGCGTTATCATCATCATACTGTTGAGTATCGCATTTCAGATCAACACATTCATAGGGGATGGCCCTAACGGTATTCCGTAGATCAGACACATTTTCCAAGTGATTACACTTGCATCTGAATTAAACCAAGGGAAATAATCCATACATTCTCAAGCGTGGTCACTCCAATATAAACGAAACCGACATTTTGAGACAATATGCCAATAACAGGATTTTTATATCAAATTCATATATGTTTCACCTAAATGTGCACGAATATGAATATTAGTTGCAAAGTATATGTATTATGCTGTATTTTTTTCGAATTATTCAGTATTATTCGGTATATTTCGTATTATTCAACTTTAAGAGCGACCCCTCTTTAAGTAAAGCAATGATTTAACCCTTTCCATCATGTAGACGCTTTCTGATGCCTCTGCAGCAGTCGGCTTTTCGAAAACTTTCTCCTTTTGTTTGTTTGTTTGAAGTTTAACGCCGCTTTCAACAGCTTTGGTCATATCACGGCGGTCAGTGCACCTACCCATGTTTTCCTGGCTTTCCCACACCAGTACTTACACAACATTCTTTCGAAGCCACTGACTACTTTCTCACATAAATCAGAGGCGAGAGGCAATGGAAAACATCGCCCGAAAGAATGTCGCCGCAACCGGGTATCGAACCCGTGACCCCAAGATCACAAGTCAGATACGCTACCAATTGAGCTACCCGGCCGGGCTCTTCTCCTTTTGTCACTCTATTCTATTGTTGTTCTTTCATTTAAATGGATTTTCTGTGACAAGAATTTTTCTGCAGAGTTGTTGTATGTGGGAAAGGGTTAAGACAATGAACAACGTATGTCTCGACCCCTTTGAACTACGAACAACTAGGAATCTAGTGAACGTTTCTGAAACGTTTTAGGCCTACTTCAATCACCGATACACCTTTTAGCTTTATGTTTCTTAAAAAATATTATAACAAATGACAACTCAAACGAAAGTGTGTTGTACTGAATTGACAGACTGGGCAATACAATCTATTCTTTCTTTCTATAAATCAATCGCTTGAAGCTTCAAAAGGCATTAAATTACATACTTTTGAGGATACTTTCAATTTCTTCAGTTTCGTCGTAATCAGTTTTCGTGTACCACAGTATGGTCTTACATCTGATTGGCTTAAACCTTTTGTAACAAACTATTTCATTGGTTTATTTTTAAACGGTGAAGGGGTAAAGTAGCTTTAGTGTAATTAACACCCTCATCGCACATTCATTGCTCTTTTATAAATAAGTAGAAATTTAAACTCGAAAAGACTTTAAAAGGAGCGATCCATATTGTTTCCGCATAAAACACTCTCCATCGAAACAATAAACCTATAACACAATGGCCTGTGAGAGAATAGGTGTCATGTGATTGATTTGGTAAAATAACCTTGCTGTAAATACTGAGACATTTTTATGAATTTCTGTCTCTCAACTGACAATTATTCTATTTTTGTAATAATAAAGTTCAGCTAAAAATACTATATTTTGTGAAAATTCGGGAGGGCAATTTATTACGGGGAGAAAATGCATAAACCGTATGATATCCTAGTATCTAGTACATTTGGACGCTGGTTCATTTGTCACCGCATCCATGATTTCTAGGCCTATTTCTTCATTGATCAATGAAGGGCGACTTTACGTGGATTCCTCACTTTTTAACCATTTCCTTCATTCAGACATATGTTGACGCCTCTGTGACATACGACTTCTGAAAACATTGTGACAAAATTGTGAGAGAAATTACTCATTATGAGCAATTTATCATTTTGCTACAATGTTCATTTACCACACATTCATTTACAGAGATTTTTGCCAAGATGTTTTTAAAGTCGAGACTGCTGCAGATTTGTTGCATGTATGAAAGGGTTAATTGTCATATTTACCATCAAATCGTAACTATTCTTTATACTTCTCGATTCTCCAATATTATCGGAGACATGCCTGTTCACCAAACGTACATTTGTAAGGCGAGTAGTTTAAAAGTTTGTTTTTAATGTATTCAATTATTCTTTCTTTTCTACAGCACTCCCTTTCCCTCATATAGACGCTTTCTGACGCCTCTGCAGCAGACGGCTTTTTGGAAACATAGTGACAAAAGGAGAAATTGCACAAAACGTGCAATTTCTCCTTTTGCCACACTGTTTTTCACTTTTTGTCATAGGTTATCCATTCAATTATGGAGATTTTCTATGTTTTGACAAAATACGTTCAAAGTCGTCTGCTGCATAATTGTCGTATGAGGGAAAGGGTTAATGAACCAAAAGTAGTCAGATTTCTGTGAATAATTTTGAAATGAGACTTCTCTAGGAATATTACTGTGAAATTTCGTTTAGATTGGCCCAGTGATAAAGTAGCGTTTTGGAAAAGAAATTGATCATGACACATACAGGGCGGGCACACAATCTAGTGTTACACACTCTGTCCTAATAAACTCATAAACGTTTAGCAATGTGCGATGATTGAGTCTTTGCTGACATTCAGACCATATATGGCCCATTAATTTGCTTGTCAGAAAAAAGGGTCTACATTGATTTACTTATGTACCGACCTCCTAGAGGCACTAGATACTGGATGGTAGTAGTAGTTGTAGTTATTGTTATACGTGCTAACAGTAACAACATTAGTAGTTCCCAGTAGGCCTTTCAACAACAGCAGCAGCAGCAGCAGCAGCAGCAGCACTAGTTCTAGTAGTAGAAGTAATCTTCATCATACCTGTGGCAATGTAAGTTGTCAAGTGGTAGTAGACGTTTTTGTTTCATTAGGGGGTTAATTATTATTTCAGTAATATAACGGCGATATTTCACTTATTCATGAACCCTGGGTCAACAAACCAGTACTATGCTGGGAAATATGCCTTGCCCAAGGGCATTCCCACACGACCGTCGTGTCGAGACTACTCGGGATCGAACACGGGTGGTAGAAGTAGTAGTGGTGGTATTGTGAACATTACTTGACCGCGGATTCGTGCAAACATCATTCGGACAACTGCAGTCGAACATATGTAGACGCGATACTATCGGATTCGTGCAAACATCGTTCGAACCACTGCAGTCGAACATATGTAGACGCGATACGTTCGTGAATGCTCGTGGGTTGATTAACATAGCAATATTGGATTCAAGTTATACCAGCATTCATGAAGGTATCGTATATATGTCGGATCTGACATGAGTTGTCAATTCAAATAAAGTTTATTAATCGAGTTCATGAAATTTGTCATTAAGCGAGCCTATGGCGAGCTTAAGAACAAATATTTTGGACGAGTTTAATAAAACTTTATGAAATGACAACGACTGTCAGATTATTTTCTCACATGACGAAACACAAAAAGAAAATTGCTTTTTCGCGGTCAGAAAATTGTCCCAACATGTAATACTTAATAAACTTTTTACTAATCACATTTTTTTTTTTCATGCCCGATAATAGTCCCTTTACTTCGTTCATCTATCGTGCCGTTTGTGTTTACCGGATTAACGTTCTCAGCCATTTTGTAAACATTCGCGGATGAATAAAAAAATAGTGATTCGGTCATGTTATATTACACACGTTACATATAAAGAAATACGTAATGTGTATATTAAATCGGATACAAGCATTGTCATGTGATAAACCGAATTTCTCATTCAGTGGTTCAAATGATATATGCACATGTACGTTGTCAATCAATTTTTAACAATATGGTTATTATAATAAACAAGAATATAATGCTACATGTTTTATTATTCAAATGATTTAATCGGCTTGGCCAAAACTATAGGATAACTATCTCTGAACTATTGCATTAACATCTTTATCAATATCAAAATACATATTCGTTTATACATTCTTGTTTTTTACAAAATCACCGGATATTTTTTATATGTCAAGAAATGTAAAGGATCGGCAAACGTTGTCAATTACATCGTAACTTCGGTTAAATTCGTCTTTTTAATATAAATAGTCGAGTGAACCCAATTGAAATGATGTCCGATTTCCAATCATGCATACAATAACATGTTGATACAAATACAATTCGTTCCCAGCAGGGTGAACAATTTGTGAAAATGGAGAGATAATAAACAAGAATATAATGCTACATGTTTTATTATTCAAATGATTTAATCGGCTTGGCCAAAACTATAGGATAACTATCTCTGAACTATTGCATTAACATCTTTATCAATATCAAAATACATATTCGTTTATACATTCTTGTTTTTTACAAAATCACCGGATATTTTTTATATGTCAAGAAATGTAAAGGATCGGCAAACGTTGTCAATTACATCGTAACTTCGGTTAAATTCGTCTTTTTAATATAAATAGTCGAGTGAACCCAATTGAAATGATGTCCGATTTCCAATCATGCATACAATAACATGTTGATACAAATATAATTCGTTCCCAGCAGGGTGAACAATTTGTGAAAATGGAGAGAAAACCAACCCCCCCCCCCCCCCCCCCCCCCCCCCCCCCCACCACCATCAAAATGCCCAAGTCATCTGCTATGTAAACATCAGAGAACAATAACGAAGTAAGTCGATACAGACTTGAAAACATATTGGGAAAATGAGGAATTGCTCATATGGAACATCTTTACCCCATGTACAATGTTTTTGTTTAGAAAGTCGCCTTCTATAACAGTGTGTGTATACCAAGTGACTTTTGACGTCATATTTCCAAGGTCAGACAGCAATAAATGCTCTTGTTAAGAATGTAAAAACAATGGTAACTTTTTTTATTTCTTCACCCTTTCAAACACTTCGACGAACCTGTTCTCAAAATCCAGTTTTGATAATGCTCCGGCTGTCGGCGATATTAATACATTTTGAGAAAAGGTTCATCGAAGTGTTTGAAGAAACTAAACCACTAATCAAACTCCGTTGAAAACCCGGAGATAGGGCCCTGTAAGCGGCGTAGACTGCGCCATGTTTCATTAAAAATGATGAAGAAATAAAAAAAGTTACCTTTGTTTTTACTTCTAAACCGAAGTAAAATATTTCTGTCCACCGTAGCATTTGTGACGTAAAAATCACGTGGTATACATAGTCCAGGTTTCTGTACTCTAAATGCAATTTTATATTTTGACTGTTCGCATGAAATATGTAACGGCGATATATTGAGACTAGTGGTATACACACACTGTATAACAGGCCTCAAATATCGACTGTGTCAGGTTATTGGTTACATACTAACAAATAACTGTTTGAGTATATTTTCTTAGCTGAATTTTAACAAATACATTTGAGACGCGTCTGGCGATTTGTGTGTTTTATGCGTAGATCTGCGTACAGTGAAGACTCCGATGAGACTGCGCATCCGCACATTTTCACCCGACCCTTCATTGTCCGCTTATATAATATATATGCAGAAATGCTTCCTCTGCCACACAACTACATAGATATGAGCCATCCCGCGAGAAAACCAACACTGTGGACTCTGCGTAAAGTATCGACCTGGATCAGCCTAAGCATGCCACGCAGGCTTACCCCATCCTCGGTACCCAGGCTATTCATATATGTTATGAATAGCCAGGGTTCCGAGGATGGCTTACCCGGACATATACTTTTCGCCTCCTATGGATTTTCTGTTTCAGGAATCATTACTCTATACCTCTATCCCCCTGAGACGGAATGTGTCGGCCGGATCAGTCTGCGCGGACAGCGCAGGCTGATCTGGTCGATACATTACGCAGATGATATGAGCCGTCCCGCGAGAAAACCAACACTGTGGACTCTGCGTAAAGTATCGACCTGGATCAGCCTAATATGTTGCGCAGGCTTACCCGAATAGACATCTGAATCTTCACATATTCATTTGAGATTGTTATGCATCTGCGTACATCGAAGACATAGATGAGACTGCGCATCCGCACATTTTCAACCGAGTCTTCATTTTCCGCTTATATAATATCTATGCAGAAATGCATCCTCTCCCACATAACAAGATAATTGAGCCGTCCCGCGAGAAAACAAACATCATGGCCTCTTCGTAATGTATCGACCCAGATCAGCCTGCGCAGTACGCGCAGACTGATCCGGGTCGACACATTCCGTCTCAGGAGGATAGAGGTAATGGTACCTGAAACAGAAAATCCGCAGGAGGCGAACAGTGTCTTACCGGGTAAAAGCCTGCGCGGTATGCTAAGGCTGATCCGGGTCGATACTTTACGCAGAGTCCACAATGTTGGTTTTCTCGCGGAACGGTTCATATGCAGAAATGCATCCTCTGCCACAACACTGAATGTGTAGCCCCACTAGTTCTAGGCCAATTAAACTTCAAATGATTGCAAAGCGGAGTCACTTAGACCCCCAAATCGCGAGGCGTGACTCATTATAATACTGATACTAGTTCTAGGCCAATTCAACTTCAAATGATTGCAAAGCGGAGTCACTTAGACCCCCGAATCGCGAGGCGTGACTCATTATAATACTGATAGAATGAAACGAGGCACAATTGCATCTATTTTCGAGGCTCCAATACTCCGTACATGAGTCAGTGCATGGGAATAGGAACAACTGGGCATTTCTGAACAACATAGGTTCGGATCAGCCGGTACATATGCTACGTCTTATTATAATCCACATAAGTACACTAAAGCTTCTAACAAGCTGATGTTAGTAATATGTGAACAGTGGATATATTGATCGGACTGCGTGGAAGCATATGCTGATCTGGATCTGCACTCTTCCCAATAGCAAAAATGTACCTTTTCCCATAGGCAGGCTCAACTAAACTATACTCCAAAGCATATACAACATATATGAGCTGTTTCACGAGAAAACCAACGTGAGATATTGCAATAAATAATTGACCGTTGACACCTAAATACTTAACCCGGATCACGTCATGTATGTCTATAGAAGGTATCAGAAGAAATAGGTAATGTATCAAGTACATGTAAATGTTTACAATCTGTATCAATACACGAACAATATACGATCAGTTCTTCTCGAAAACAACCCTGAATGTAATTATTACACCAGTTGAAAAAAGAGACAGTTGATGTTAAAACAATATGCTGTTGGTACTTAAAAGAATCGTCTCAATGACACGACAAATATGCTAAAATATGTGGGAAAGCAGCCAATTGCCTGGGAATAATGTTGTGTGATGGTACTGGTGACAGACAGCCAGGAAAAACATGGTAAGGAGAAGTGGTCGCCGTGATTTAACTGAAAAAAACTGTTGAAAACGGCATGAAATCCAATCACTCAATCATTCAACATTTGAGCCGTCCCGCGAGAGAACCAACATGGTGGACTCTGCGTAAAGTATCTAACCGGATCAGCCTAAGCATGCCGCGCAGGCGAACCCGGACAGATACTGTTCGCCTCCTGTGGATTCTCTGTTTCAGGAATCATTACTATATCCCCCTGAGACGGAATGTGTCAGCCCGGATCAGTCTGCGCGGACTGCGCAGGCTGATCTGGGTCGATACATTACACAAAGGCCACAATGTTGGTTTTCTCTCGGAACGTATCATTTCTAAGTGAACATGGCTGGTATTATTACATATTACGGTTTTCACCAATTCTCTACTAAACCCTTATAGCAGGCTCTAGTGAAGGCGATTCCAATGAAGAACAACAACGCAGGGTTGAGTTGTGCTTATTTGCAAACGGCCAACTGCAAGAAGATAACTGTAGTGCTTATTTGCAAAAGGACACTTGCAAGAATACAAATGTAGTACTTAATTGCAAAAGAAAAATACTTATTGCAAGAATACAAATGTAGTGCTTATTTGCAAAAGGACACTTGCATGAAAACAACTGTTGAGCTTATTTGCAAAAGGACAGTTGCAAGAATACAAATGTAGTGCTTACTTGCAATAGGACCAATACGTATTGCAAGAATATAAATACATGTATAATGCTTATTTTCATAATGACAAATGCAGGAATACAAATGTAGTGCTTAATTACAAAAGGACAATACTTATTGCAAAAATACAAATGTATTGCTTATTCGCAAAACGACACTTGCAAGAATACAAATTTAGTGCTTATTTGCAAAATGACAATTGCAAGAATATAAATGTAGTGCAAATCGAAATTGATCGATCATTAAATATCCTATACGTTTCCTTACAGCATATACATTAATATAATATATTATTACAAGCATACAAGCATTCAATTATTATGAGACCCAATGATTCGAATCATTTCAACTTATGGGTCCCATATACATTATGTGAACAAAATAGTCGGGATTTCCAAGTAATAACTATTTTTTTTAGCAATAATATTGTGTTCGAAGGAAGACATGTGTCGCCTGAAATTGGTCAAAGCATGTTAGACAAACGACGAGGAAATGAACCCTATGCGTCACCATCCTTTCTATGACCCCCCCCCCGAATGAAACATGCAGAAATATTCGTATTTATCGTCATTTTATGACGTTGAGTAAATTAAGGTAAACATACAGACATTAACAATGTTTTTTAGCCTCTTACATAGATATTATACAGTCATTTATAAACTGAAAACATATTAAGCAAAATAGGCCGTTCTGTCCTTAAATACAGAATAAACCATTTTGTTGTATGCCGTGACTTAAGTATGCTTTGCAAACTTATATTAATCACAGCTAACTCGCTCATACTTATAAAAATATATATCTCAACCAAATGTGCGATGCCATTGCATACAGATGTCTTTAAAATCGACATTAAACATCTAAAAGGACATTCCAGGGAACATTCCTACGATATTTGTTGATTTATTGGTGATATTGCAGATGCTGTTTGTAGAGGTGTTGATATCAGATAACACATGAACACATACCACAGATACATACATGCATACAGGAGAGCAGTGCTACAGATAAGGAGCAGTATACAGCTCTTTTCCTCACAATATTTCTCTCAAAGTCCATCCAAACCCTATGACCAACAACATAGGGTTAGAGGGTCAAATAATGCCGGATTTTAGAACATGCAAAACGCCCCTTATCTAGAGATCTGGGAGAGAACTTCCTAATTAAGTTCAATGCTTTCTGCTAAATCCTGTTTATATTTATTTATACACGAGATAAATTGTAATGAGATGTATACGTAAATTATAATATTAATAACATACTGGTTAAACCAGATGAGTACGAGTACTTTGTGCTAAGGGGAACTAAAACCTACTTGAGCCCGTCCATAGGAAAACGTGCACGATGTCAGTGTCCAGATCAGCCTGTACATCTGCCACGTCTTATCAGCATCCATACAAGTTGACAGAAGCTTCTATCACGCTTAGTAATATGCAAACAGTGCAGATCTTGATCAGACTGCGCGACTGTATGGTGCTGATCTGGTTTTACACTGTTCACAAAAGCCAACTGGTACATTTCCCCATGGACAGAGCCCGGCCGGATAGCTCAATTGGTAGCGTATCTGACTCGTGATCTGGAGGTCACGGGTTCGATACCCGGTTGCGGCGACATTCTTTCGGGCGATTTTTCCATCGCCTCTCACCTCTGATCTATGTGAGAAAGTAGTCAGTGGCTTCGAAAGAATGTTCTGTAAGTACTGGTGTAGGAAAGCCAGGAAAACATGGGTAGGTGCACTGACCGCCGTGATATGACCAACGCTGTTGAAAGCGGCGTTAAACTCCAAACAAACAAACCTATGGACAGAACCATTTAACCATTTCCCACATATAGACGTTTTCTGACGCCTCGACAGCAGACGACTTTTGAAAATAATGTGACAAATGGAGAAATTGCTCATAACGAGCAATGTCTCCTTTTGCCACAATGTTTTCAACTTGTGTCAGTAAAGATACCTTCATTTATAGAGATTTTATTTACATGTTTTCAAATTCGTCTGCTGCAGGTTTGCTGTATGTTGGAAAGCGGGGGGGGGGGTTGCATTAATGTAGTAATGACCATTTCCATCAAACTAGAGCATTTTTCTTGTACAGGCGTTCACTGCGAATAGTTTCCTTATTCAAAGTTTTATTTAATATCCATTCCTCCATGCACTTATAGGCTATCGGGTCGTACTCGATGTCAAACTTGTTGGCTATGAGATCGGGGCGTAGTTTTATTGCTGGAAGATCTTCGATTCCGAAAATACACACGTTGTGGACGTAATGTCTGGCTTTGCAGCGTCCGAGATGTTGCGTGGTGTTCCATCCTATGTAGCGACCGAAATACGACTTTTTATCCGGATGGCCTGAAATAATAATCGAAAAAATGAGCCACCTCAGGGTAAAAAGGAAACATTTTGCAATGTTTACATAGACAATAATGAAAAATGCCTCGATTTGTTCATAAAATCTATTTTCCATAAAATTTCCCCATTATTATCGAATCCTAGATTATAAGCCACTGGTATGCCCGTTTTAAAATCACACACACAGGCTACAAAACTAACAAATTAAACTCTCAAGTATCTGATTGGTCAGAAGCAAACTCATTTTTGAAACTGACCAATCACAAGTCTTATTTCGAGCACAGAGTTTATTTCTATCAAAAACACGTAAAAGTATTATTTTAATTTTTATAGTTTTGAAGCCAGGCTATTAATTTGAAACCGGTAGGTATAAAATTCCTACTCTTTTGCCAAAAGTAACAGTACATGTAATTGCTTTTCTAAATGAACCACGTTACATCTACGACATCTATTAGTGCACGTATCTGATTCGTCAGAAACAAACTAATTTTCGAAACTGAACAATCAGAAGTCTTATTTCGAGTACAGAGTTCATTTCTGTCAAAAACACGTAAAAGTATCATTTTAGTTTTATAGTTTTGAAGCCATGTAATGGATTTGAAACCGGTTTGGCTTAAATTCCTATTTTTTGCCAAAAGTAACAGTAATTCTCATTTTAACCCTTTCCCACATACAGCAAATCTGTAGCAGACGATTTGTAAATATTTGGTGACAAAAACCGGAAATTTAAAAGATAGCTTTATTGTTTAATTAAGTTGAAAACATTGTGGTCAAAGGAGAAATTCATGAGCAATTTCACCTTTGGCCACAATGTTTTCAAAAGTCGTCTGCTGCTAATGTGTCATTATGCGTCTTATAGGCGGGACGGGATTAAATGAGCCACGTTACACGAAAATCGATCATCGGGAATTTACAATTAGTGAATTCCAGACCAGCATGTGCACTCGCGAAGTCTGATCGGGATCTTCCATGCCTTCGACATCTAATAGTACACGTATGCTGCAGACCACTTGATAACTGTTGTGAGAAGTAATGGACTATAAAAGTATGCATTCGCTTACACTTAAAACATACCATTTCAAAGGTAGATTTTCGTGTGACTTATAATAATGATGATAATAATTATACTTTAATTATAGATGGTGACTCATTTAGCCAATTGGCTATTCTACAATGAGGCTATCTTGATAGCTGTCATAAAAAAACATACAATGATGAAACAATTAAAACAAATATATATATATAATAATATAGGCGGATAGTGCATGGTCTTGTTAGACAATGCGTATGTAGTGACATTCTCTTGATTAATACTAACAGATTTAAGAAATCCATGGATTAATATAATTGGCTACAGTGCATGCTGAACTAAGTAACCTTTTCAGTAATTTCGCAAAACAGTGGCTAGGCTCCCAACTCGAACAGCTATCAACTTATTGATGAATGAGGACACTTGCCAAATTTAAATCCGAACCAATGTAAAGAGTAAATTAACACATCGTGTGTATGCTCCTTACTTGGTATCTCACCGATGTCTTCACTATTCAAAAAACGCTATATCTTCTTTAACAACAATACGCCATTGTAAAGTAAGAAAAGTTGTCACGACATTCTTGTCCGAATGATATCGTGTTATTCTCGTACTATTAAACGTTGTTCACTAGAATTATCATCGTTATAACTGTGACTCGTAATATTAAACGTTGTTCACTAGAATTATCATCGCTATAACTGTGACTCGTAATATTAAACGTTGTTCACTAGAATTATCATCGTTATAACTGTGACTCGTAATATTAAACGTTGTTCACTAGAATTATCATCATTATAACTGTGACTCGTACTAGATAGGCGACACCTTAAGGGTTTCGCGGGATAGAATGAGTGAAGAGGAGCAGAATTATACCGAACTACCAACTGGCCACACGCAATACTAAATATATATGTTATGAATATGTAATTTCAATTCTTACATGATTCAAAACGTAACAATTGATGACACTCAAGGTTTTTTGGCAACACCAAAATTATTTCCGCAAGTCTAAAAGATAAACACACCATACTATTGGTTTTGGCGCCAAAGCAATAACGTTATGACGTCATACCGCTGAAGTGCTGAACGTGACGTCACTTTCCAAGTATTTGGTCACGTGAAAATATTTGATTCAAGAGCCCCTATTAAAAGCATTCTCCAACTATCAAAACTAAATGTATGAGAAATCTAAAAACACCGTTGTTTGCACTGGATATTGGACAAGTTTCAGTATGAATTTCAGGTCTCTAGCTGAATCCGTTTTTTGCTGGTGCGAGATCTACAGAAATATGTAGTCAAAATGTCGATTTTTCGGGTTTTAACCTTAAAAATATCTGAAACTAGATTTTTCCCAGATATAACGAAACCGCCCAGACCTAGATCGCATTGTGGTCTATCAGTGTGGCTAATTTCAGCGAAATCGTTCTCACCGATTTCTTTGTCCTCAAATCGCTGAATTTTACAACACATTGTGTCCCAATAGCCGTATAGACATTTGTTCCATAGAACAGAATAGAATAATTCTGTTCCACTACACTCATTCTATACTAGAAAGGCGACACCTTAAGGGTTTCGCGGGATAGAATGAGTGGAGAGGAGCAGAATTGCATCCGAACTACCAACCGACCACACACAATGCTGAATATATTATTTCGATTCTAACATGATCCAAAACGTAACAATTGATGAAACTAGTATTTTGCAACACCAAAATTATCTCCGTAAGTCTAAAAGATAAATAGAACATTATTATCGGGATTTGGCGCCAAAGTTTAGTTTAAACTTATTTATTTTACATCGATTGCGAAACAAGCTTTAAGCTTAAATTAATCACACTCGATGTCTTCTTCCTGGAGACTTAACCAGTACTCGTGCCGTTTTGTGTTGAAAAATCTCAAAAGGACCCGCTCATCACGGGACTCGAACCAGGGACCTTTGATACGAGAGGCCGACGCTCTACCTCTGCACCACTGTAACGTTATGACGTCAACCGCTGACGTGACGTCACTTTCCTAGTCACGCCCACAGATTTTTTTAAAATCAAGAACCCCTATTGAAAGCTTTCTCCAAGAATCCAAACTGAATGTATGAGAAATCTAAAAACACCGTTGTTTGCACCGGATCTCGGACAAGTTTCAGTATGAATTTCAGGTCTCTAGCTGATTCCGTTTTTTGCTAGTGCGAGATCTACAGAAATATGTAGTCAAAATGTCGAATTTTCGGGTTTTAACCTTAAAAATCTCTGAAACTAGATTTTTCCCAGATATAACGAACACGCCCAGACCTAGATCGCATTGAGTTCTATAAGTGTGGCTAATTTCAGCGAAATCGTTCTCACCGATTTCTTTGTCCCCAGATCGCTGAATTTTACAACACATTGTGTCCCAATAGCCGTATAGACATTTGTTCCATAGAACAGAATAGAATAATTCTGTTCCACTACACTCATTCTATATTTATTTTACATCGATTGCGAAACAAGCTTTAAGCTTAAATTAATCACACTCGATGTCTGCTTACTGGAGACTTAACCAGTACTCGTGCCGTTTTGTGTGGAAAAATCTCAAAAGGACCCGCTCATCACGGGACTCGAACCAGGGACCTTTGATACGAGAGGCCGACGCTCTACCTCTGCACCACTGTAACGTTATGACGTCAACCGCTGACGTGACGTCACTTTCCTAGTCACGCCCACAGATTTTTTTAAAATCAAGAACCCCTATTGAAAGCTTTCTCCAAGAATCCAAACTGAATGTATGAGAAATCTAAACACACCGTTGTTTGCACTGGATCTCGGACAAGTTTCAGTATGAATTTCAGGTCTCTAACTGATTCCGTTTTTTGCTAGTACGAGATCTACAGAAATATGTAGTCAAAATGTCGATTTTTCGGGTTTTAACCTTAAAAATCTCTGAAACTAGATTTTTCCCAGATATAACGAAACCGCCCAGACCTAGATCGCATTGTGGTCTATCAATGTGGCTAGTTTCAGCGAAATCGTTCTCACCGATTTCTTTGTCCACAAATCGCTGAATTTTACAACACATTGTGTCCCAATAGCCGTATAGACATTTGTTCCGTAGAACAGAATAGAATAATTCTGTTCCACTACACTCATTCTATACTACTAGATAGGCGACACCTTAAGGGTTTCGCGGGATAGAATGAGTGAAGAGGAGCAGAATTATACCGAACTACCAACTGGCCACACGCAATACTAAATATATGTTATGAATATGTAATTTCAATTCTTACTAGAAAGGCGACACCTTAAGGGTTTCGCGGGATAGAATGAGTGGAGAGGAGCAGAATTGCATCCGAACTACCAACCGACCACACACAATGCTGAATATATTATTTCGATTCTAACATGATCCAAAACGTAACAATTGATGAACCTAGTATTTTGCAACACCAAAATTATCTCCGTAAGTCTAAAAGATAAATAGAACATTATTATCGGGATTTGGCGCCAAAGTTTAGTTTAAACTTATTTATTTTACATCGATTGCGAAACAAGCTTTAAGCTTAAATTAATCACACTCGATGTCTGCTTCCTGGAGACTTAACCAGTACTCGTGCCGTTTTGTGTTGAAAAATCTCAAAAGGACCCGCTCATCACGGGACTCGAACCAGGGACCTTTGATACGAGAGGCCGACGCTCTACCTCTGCACCACTGTAACGTTATGACGTCAACCGCTGACGTGACGTCACTTTCCTAGTCACGCCCACAGATTTTTTTAAAATCAAGAACCCCTATTGAAAGCTTTCTCCAAGAATCCAAACTGAATGTATGACAAATCTAAAAACACCGTTGTTTGCACCGGATCTCGGACAAGTTTCAGTATGAATTTCAGGTCTCTAGCTGATTCCGTTTTTTGCTAGTGCGAGATCTACAGAAATATGTAGTCAAAATGTCGATTTTTCGGGTTTTAACCTTAAAAATCTCTGAAACTAGATTTTTCCCAGATATAACGAACACGCCCAGACCTAGATCGCATTGAGTTCTATAAGTGTGGCTAATTTCAGCGAAATCGTTCTCACCGATTTCTTTGTCCACAGATCGCTGAATTTTACAACACATTGTGTCCCAATAGCCGTATAGACATTTGTTCCATAGAACAGAATAGAATAATTCTGTTCCACTACACTCATTCTATACTAGATAGGCGACACCTTAAGGGTTTCGCGGGATAGAATGAGTGAAGAGGAGCAGAATTATACCGAACTACCAACTGGCCACACGCAATACTAAATATATATGTTATGAATATGTAATTTCAATTCTTACATGATTCAAAACGTAACAATTGATGACACTCAAGGTTTTTTGGCAATACCAAAATTATTTCCGCAAGTCTAAAAGATAAACACACCATACTATTGGTTTTGGCGCCAAAGCGATAACGTTATGACGTCATACCGCTGAAGTGCTGAACGTGACGTCACTTTCCAAGTATTTGGTCACGTGAAAATATTTGATTTAAGAGCCCCTATTAAAAGCATTCTCCAACTATCGTATGAATTTCAGGTCTCTAGCTGATTCCGTTTTTTGCTAGTGCGAGATCTACAGAAATATGTAGTCAAAATGTCGATTTTTCGGGTTTTAACCTTAAAAATCTCTGAAACTAGATTTTTCCCAGATATAACGAACACGCCCAGACCTAGATCGCATTGAGTTCTATAAGTGTGGCTTATTTCAGCGAAATCGTTCTCACCGATTTCTTTGTCCCCAGATCGCTGAATTTTACAACACATTGTGTCCCAATAGCCGTATAGACATTTGTTCCGTAGAACAGAATAGAATAATTCTGTTCCACTACACTCATTCTATACTAGAAAGGCGACACCTTAAGGGTTTCGCGGGATAGAATGAGTGGAGAGGAGCAGAATTGCACCCGAACTACCAACCGGCCACACACAATGCTGATACTATTATTTCGATTCTAACATGATCCAAAACGTAACAATTGATGAAACTAGTATTTTGCAACAACAAAATTATCTCCGTAAGTCTAAAAGATAAATAGAACATTACTAGAAAGGCGACACCTTAAGGGTTTCGCGGGATAGAATGAGTGGAGAGGAGCAGAATTGCATCCGAACTACCAACCGACCACACACAATGCTGAATATATTATTTCGATTCTAACATGATCCAAAACGTAACAATTGATGAAACTAGTATTTTGCAACACCAAAATTATCTTCGTAAGTCTAAAAGATAAATAGAACATTATTATCGGGATTTGGCGCCGCCAAAGTTTAGTTTAAACTTATTTATTTTACATCGATTGCGAAACAAGCTTTAAGCTTAAATTAATCACGATGTCTGCTTCCTGGAGACTTAACCAGTACTCGTGCCGTTTTGTGTGGAAAAATCTCAAAAGGACCCGCTCATCACGGGACTCGAACCAGGGACCTTTGATACGAGAGGCCGACGCTCTACCTCTGCACCACTGTAACGTTATGACGTCAACCGCTGACGTGACGTCACTTTCCTAGTCACGCCCACAGATTTTTTTAAAATCAAGAACCCCTATTGAAAGCTTTCTCCAAGAATCCAAACTGAATGTATGAGAAATCTAAAAACACCGTTGTTTGCACCGGATCTCGGACAAGTTTCAGTATGAATTTCAGGTCTCTAGCTGATTCCGTTTTTTGCTAGTGCGAGATCTACAGAAATATGTAGTCAAAATGTCGATTTTTCGGGTTTTAACCTTAAAAATCTCTGAAACTAGATTTTTCCCAGATATAACGAACACGCCCAGACCTAGATCGCATTGAGTTCTATAAGTGTGGCTAATTTCAGCGAAATCGTTCTCACCGATTTCTTTGTCCCCAGATCGCTGAATTTTACAACACATTGTGTCCCAATAGCCGTATAGACATTTGTTCCATAGAACAGAATAGAATAATTCTGTTCCACTACACTCATTCTATACTAGAAAGGCGACACCTTAAGGGTTTCGCAGGATAGAATGAGTGCAGAGGAGCAGAATTGCACCCGAACTACCAACCGGCCACACACAATGCTGATACTATTATTTCGATTCTAACATGATCCAAAACGTAACAATTGATGAAACTAGTATTTTGCAACAACAAAATTATCACGGTAAGTCTAAAAGATAAATAGAACATTATTATCTCAAAATTAAATCATTAAAATCTCAAAAGGACCCGCTCATCACGGGACTCGAACCAGGGACCTTTGATACGAGAGGCCGACGCTCTACCTCTGCACCACTGTAACGTTATGACGTCAACCGCTGACGTGACGTCACTTTCCTAGTCACGCCCACAGATTTTTTTAAAATCAAGAACCCCTATTGAAAGCTTTCTCCAAGAATCCTAACTGAATGTATGAGAAATCTAAAAACACCGTTGTTTGCACCGGATCTCGGACAAGTTTCAGTATGAATTTCAGGTCTCTAGCTGATTCCGTTTTTTGCTAGTGCGAGATCTACAGAAATATGTAGTCAAAATGTCGATTTTTCGGGTTTTAACCTTAAAAATCACTGAAACTAGATTTTTCCCAGATATAACGAAACCGCCCAGACCTAGATCGCATTGTGGTCTATCAGTGTGGCTAATTTCAGCGAAATCGTTCTCACCGATTTCTTTGTCCACAAATCGCTGAATTTTACAACACATTGTGTCCCAATAGCCGTATAGACATTTGTTCCGTAGAACAGAATAGAATAATTCTGTTCCACTACACTCATTCTATACTAGAAAGGCGACACCTTAAGGGTTTCGCGGGATAGAATGAGTGAAGAGGAGCAGAATTATACCGAACAACCAACTGGCCACACGCAATACTAAATATATATGTTATGAATATGTAATTTCAATTCTTACATGATTCAAAACGTAACAATTGATGACACTCAAAGTTTTTTGGCAACACAAAACTTATTTCCGCAAGTCTAAAAGATAAACACACCATACTATTGGTTTTGGCGCCAAAGCGATAACGTTATGACGTCATACCGCTGAAGTGCTGAACGTGACGTCACTTTCCAAGTATTTGGTCACGTGAAAATATTTGATTCAAGAGCCCCTATTAAAAGCATTCTCCAACTATCAAAACTAAATGTATGAGAAATTTAAAAACACCGTTGTTTGCACTGGATCTTTGACAAGTTTCAGTTTAAATTTCAGGTCTCTAGCTGATTCCGTTATTTGCTGGTACGAGATCTACAGAAATATGTAGTCAAAATGTCGATTTTTCGGGTTTTAACCTTAAAAATATCTAAAACTAGATTTTTCCCAGATATAACGAAACCGCCCAGACCTAGATCGCATTGTGGTCTATCAGTGTGGCTAATTTCAGCGAAATCGTTCTCACCGATTTCTTTGTCCTCAAATCGCTGAATTTTACAACACATTGTGTCCCAATAGCCGTATAGACATTTGTTCCATAGAACAGAATAGAATAATTCTGTTCCACTACACTCATTCTATACTAGAAAGGCGACACCTTAAGGGTTTCGCGGGATAGAATGAGTGGAGAGGAGCAGAATTGCATCCGAACTACCAACCAACCACACAGAATGCTGAATATATTATTTCGATTCTAACATGATCCAAAACGTAACAATTGATGAAACTAGTATTTTGCAACACCAAAATTATCTCCGTAAGTCTAAAAGATAAATAGAACATTATTATCGGGATTTGGCGCCAAAGTTTAGTTTAAACTTATATTATTTTACATCGATTGCGAAACAAGCTTTAAGCTTAAATTAATCACACTCGATGTCTGCTTCCTGGAGACTTAACCAGTACTCGTGCCGTTTTGTGTTGAAAAATCTCAAAAGGACCCGCTCATCACGGGACTCGAACCAGGGACCTTTGATACGAGAGGCCGACGCTCTACCTCTGCACCACTGTAACGTTATGACGTCAACCGCTGACGTGACGTCACTTTCCTAGTCACGCCCACAGATTTTTTTAAAATCAAGAACCCCTATTGAAAGCTTTCTCCAAGAATCCAAACTGAATGTATGAGAAATCTAAAAACACCGTTGTTTGCACCGGATCTCGGACAAGTTTCAGTATGAATATCAGGTCTCTAGCTGATTCCGTTTTTTGCTAGTGCGAGATCTACAGAAATATGTAGTCAAAATGTCGATTTTTCGGGTTTTAACCTTAAAAATCTCTGAAACTAGATTTTCCCCAGATATAACGAACACGCCCAGACCTAGATCGCATTGAGTTCTATAAGTGTGGCTAATTTCAGCGAAATCGTTCTCACCGATTTCTTTGTCCCCAGATCGCTGAATTTTACAACACATTGTGTCCCAATAGCCGTATAGACATTTGTTCCATAGAACAGAATAGAATAATTCTGTTCCACTACACTCATTCTATACTAGAAAGGCGACACCTTAAGGGTTTCGCAGGATAGAATGAGTGGAGAGGAGCAGAATTGCACCCGAACTACCAACCGGCCACACACAATGCTGATACTATTATTTCGATTCTAACATGATCCAAAACGTAACAATTGATGAAACTAGTATTTTGCAACAACAAAATTATCTCCGTAAGTCTAAAAGATAAATAGAACATTATTATCTCAAAATTAAATCATTAAAATCTCAAAAGGACCCGCTCATCACGAGACTCGAACCAGGGACCTTTGATACGAGAGGCCGACGCTCTACCTCTGCACCACTGTAACGTTATGACGTCAACCGCTGACGTGACGTCACTTTCCTAGTCACGCCCACAGATTTTTTTAAAATCAAGAACCCCTATTGAAAGCTTTCTCAAAGAATCCAAACTGAATGTATGAGAAATCTAAACACACCGTTGTTTGCACTGGATCTCGGACAAGTTTCAGTATAAATTTCAGGTCTCTAACTGATTCCGTTTTTTGCTAGTACGAGATCTACAGAAATATGTAGTCAAAATGTCGATTTTTCGGGTTTTAACCTTAAAAATCTCTGAAACTAGATTTTTCCCAGATATAACGAAACCGCCTAGACCTAGATCGCATTGTGGTCTATCAATGTGGCTAATTTCAGCGAAATCGTTCTCACCGATTTCTTTGTCCACAAATCGCTGAATTTTACAACACATTGTGGCCCAATAGCCGTATAGACATTTGTTCCATAGAACAGAATAGAATAATTCTGTTCCACTACACTCATTCTATACTAGAAAGGCGACACCTTAAGGGTTTCGCGGGATAGAATGAGTGGAGAGGAGCAGAATTGCATCCGAACTACCAACCGACCACACACAATGCTGAATATATTATTTCGATTCTAACATGATCCAAAACGTAACAATTGATGAAACTAGTATTTTGCAACACCAAAATTATCTCCGTAAGTCTAAAAGATAAATAGAACATTATTATCGGGATTTGGCGCCAAAGTTTAGTTTAAACTTATTTATTTTACATCGATTGCGAAACAAGCTTTAAGCTTAAATTAATCACACTCGATGTCTGCTTCCTGGAGACTTAACCAGTACTCGTGCCGTTTTGTGTGGAAAAATCTCAAAAGGACCCGCTCATCACGGGACTCGAACCAAGGACCTTTGATACGAGAGGCCGACGCTCTACCTCTGCACCACTGTAACGTTATGACGTCATACCGCTGAAGTGCTGAACGTGACGTCACTTTCCAAGTATTTGGTCACGTGAAAATATTTGATTCAAGAGCCCCTATTAAAAGCATTCTCCAACTATCAAAACTAAATGTATGAGAAATTTAAAAACACCGTTGTTTGCACTGGATCTTTGACAAGTTTCAGTTTAAATTTCAGGTCTCTAGCTGATTCCGTTATTTGCTGGTACGAGATCTACAGAAATATGTAGTCAAAATGTCGATTTTTCGGGTTTTAACCTTAAAAATATCTAAAACTAGATTTTTCCCAGATATAACGAAACCGCCCAGACCTAGATCGCATTATGGTCTATCAGTGTGGCTAATTTCAGCGAAATCGTTCTCACCGATTTCTTTGTCCTCAAATCGCTGAATTTTACAACACATTGTGTCCCAATAGCCGTATAGACATTTGTTCCGTAGAACAGAATAGAATAATTCTGTTCCACTACACTCATTCTATACTAGAAAGGCGACACCTTAAGGGTTTCGCGGGATAGAATGAGTGGAGAGGAGCAGAATTGCATCCGAACTACCAACCGACCACACACAATGCTGAATATATTATTTCGATTCTAACATGATCCAAAACGTAACAATTGATGAAACTAGTATTTTGCAACACCAAAATTATCTCCGTAAGTCTAAAAGATAAATAGAACATTATTATCGGGATTTGGCGCCAAAGTTTAGTTAAAACTTATTTATTTTACATCGATTGCGAAACAAGCTTTAAGCTTAAATTAATCACACTCGATGTCTGCTTCCTGGAGACTTAACCAGTACTCGTGCCGTTTTGTGTGGAAAAATCTCAAAAGGACCCGCTCATCACGGGACTCGAACCAGGGACCTTTGATACGAGAGGCCGACGCTCTACCTCTGCACCACTGTAACGTTATGACGTCATACCGCTGAAGTGCTGAACGTGACGTCACTTTCCAAGTATTTGGTCACGTGAAAATATTTGATTCAAGAGCCCCTATTAAAAGCATTCTCCAACTATCAAAACTAAATGTATGAGAAATTTAAAAACACCGTTGTTTGCACTGGATCTTTGACAAGTTTCAGTTTAAATTTCAGGTCTCTAGCTGATTCCGTTATTTGCTGGTACGAGATCTACAGAAATATGTAGTCAAAATGTCGATTTTTCGGGGTTTAACCTTAAAAATATCTAAAACTAGATTTTTCCCAGATATAACGAAACCGCCCAGACCTAGATCGCATTGTGGTCTATCAGTGTGGCTAATTTCAGCGAAATCGTTCTCACCGATTTCTTTGTCCTCAAATCGCTGAATTTTACAACACATTGTGTCCCAATAGCCGTATAGACATTTGTTCCGTAGAACAGAATAGAATAAATCTGTTCCACTACAATCATTCTATACTAGAAAGGCGACACCTTAAGGGTTTCGCGGGATAGAATGAGTGGAGAGGAGCATAATTGCATCCGAACTACCAACCGACCACACACAATGCTGAATATATTATTTCGATTCTAACATGATCCAAAACGTAACAATTGATGAAACTAGTATTTTGCAACACCAAAATTATCTCCGTAAGTCTAAAAGATAAATAGAACATTATTATCGGGATTTGGCGCCAAAGTTTAGTTTAAACTTATTTATTTTACATCGGTTGCGAAACAAGCTTTAAGCTTAAATTAATTACACTTGATGTCTGTTTCCTGGAGACTTAACCAGTACTCGTGCCGTTTTGTGTGGAAAAATCTCAAAAGGACCCGCTCATCACGGGACTCGAACCAGGGACCTTTGATACGAGAGGCCGACGCTCTACCTCTGCACCACTGTAACGTTATGACGTCATACCGCTGAAGTGCTGAACGTGACGTCACTTTCCAAGTATTTGGTCACGTGAAAATATTTGATTCAAGAGCCCCTATTAAAAGCATTCTCCAACTATCAAAACTAAATGTATGAGAAATTTAAACACACCGTTGTTTGCACTGGATCTTTGACAAGTTTCAGTTTAAATTTCAGGTCTCTAGCTGATTCCGTTATTTGCTGGTACGAGATCTACATAAATATGTAGTCAAAATGTCGATTTTTCGGGTTTTAACCTTAAAAATATCTAAAACTAGATTTTTCCCAGATATAACGAAACTGCCCAGACCTAGATCGCATTGTGGTCTATCAGTGTGGCTAATTTCAGCGAAATCGTTCTCACCGATTTCTTTGTCCTCAAATCGCTGAATTTTACAACACATTGTGTCCCAATAGCCGTATAGACATTTGTTCCGTAGAACAGAATAGAATAATTCTGTTCCACTACACTCATTCTATACTAGAAAGGCGACACCTTAAGGGTTAGGGATAGAATGAGTGGAGAGGAGCAGAATTGCATCCGAACTACCAACCGACCACACACAATGCTGAATATATTATTTCGATTCTAACATAATCCGAAACGTAACAATTGATGAAACTAGTATTTTGCAACACCAAAATTATCTCCGTAAGTCTAAAAGATAAATAGAACATTATTATCGGGATTTGGCGCCAAAGTTTAGTTTAAACTTATTTATTTTACATCGATTGCGAAACAAGCTTTAAGCTTAAATTAATCACACTCGATGTCTGCTTCCTGTAGACTTAACCAGTACTCGTGCCGTTTTGTGTTGAAAAATATCAAAAGGACCCGCTCATCACGGGACTCGAACCAGGGACCTTTGATACGAGAGGCCGACGCTCTACCTCTGCACCACTGTAACGTTATGACGTCAACCGCTGACGTGACGTCACTTTTCTAGTCACGCCCACAGATTTTTTTAAAATCAAGAACCCCTATTGAAAGCTTTCTCCAAGAATCCAAAGTGAATGTATGAGAAATCTAAAAACACCGTTGTTTGCACCGGATCTCGGACAAGTTTCAGTATGAATTTCAGGTCTCTAGCTGATTCCGTTTTTTGCTAGTGCGAGATCTACAGAAATATGTAGTCAAAATGTCGATTTTTCGGGTTTTAACCTTAAAAATCTCTGAAACTAGATTTTTCCCAGATATAACGAACACGCCCAGACCTAGATCGCATTGAGTTCTATCAGTGTGGCTAATTTCAGCGAAATCGTTCTCACCGATTTCTTTGTCCCCAGATCGCTGAATTTTACAACACATTGTGTCCCAATAGCCGTATAGACATTTGTTCCGTAGAACAGAATAGAATAATTCTGTTCCACTACACTCATTCTATATTAAACGTTGTTCACTAGAATTATCATCGTTATAACTGTGACTCGTAATATTAAACGTTGTTCACTATAATTATCATCGTTATAACAGTTACTCGTAATACTAGAAAGGCGACCCCTTAAGGGTTTCGCGGGATAGAATGAGTGGAGAGGAGCAGAATTGCATCCGAACTACCAACCGACCTCACACAATGCTGAATATATTATTTCGATTCTAACATGATCCAAAACGTAACAATTGATGAAACTAGTATTTTGCAACACCAAAATTATCTCCGTAAGTCTAAAAGATAAATAGAACATTATTATCGGGATTTGGCGCCAAAGTTTAGTTTAAACTTATTTATTTTACATCGATTGCGAAACATGCTTTAAGCTTAAATTAATCACACTCGATGTCTGCTTCCTGGAGACTTAACCAGTACTCGTGCCGTTTTGTGTTGAAAAATCTCAAAAGGACCCGCTCATCACGGGACTCGAACCAGGGACCTTTGATACGAGAGGCCGACGCTCTACCTCTGCACCACTGTAACGTTATGACGTCAACCGCTGACGTGACGTCACTTTCCTAGTCACGCCCACAGATTTTTTTTAAAATCAAGAACCCCTATAGAAAGCTTTCTCCGAGAATCCAAACTGAATGTATGAGAAATCTAAAAACACCGTTGTTTGCACCGGATCTCGGACAAGTTTCAGTATGAATTTCATGTCTCTAGCTGATTCCGTTTTTTGCTAGTGCGAGATCTACAGAAATATGTAGTCAAAATGTCGATTTTTCGGGTTTTAACCTTAAAAATCTCTGAAACTAGATTTTTCCCAGATATAACGAACACGCCCAGACCTAGATCGCATTGAGTTCTATAAGTGTGGCTAATTTCAGCGAAATCGTTCTCACCGATTTCTTTGTCCCCAGATCGCTGAATTTTACAACACATTGTGTCCCAATAGCCGTATAGACATTTGTTCCGTAGAACAGAATAGAATAATTCTGTTCCACTACACTCATTCTATACTAGAAAGGCGACACCTTAAGGGTTTCGCGGGATAGAATGAGTGGAGAGGAGCAGAATTGCATCCGAACTACCAACCGACCACACACAATGCTGAATATATTATTTCGATTCTAACATGATCCAAAACGTAACAATTGATGAAACTAGTATTTTGCAACACCAAAATTATCTCCGTAAGTCTAAAAGATAAATAGAACATTATTATCGGGATTTGGCGCCAAAGTTTAGTTTAAACTTATTTATTTTACATCGATTGCGAAACAAGCTTTAAGCTTAAATTAATCACACTCGATGTCTGCTTCCTGGAGACTTAACCAGTACTCGTGCCGTTTTGTGTGGAAAAATCTCAAAAGGACCCGCTCATCACGGGACTCGAACCAGGGACCTTTGATACGAGAGGCCGACGCTCTACCTCTGCACCACTGTAACGTTATGACGTCAACCGCTGACGTGACGTCACTTTCCTAGTCACGCCCACAGATTTTTTTAAAATCAAGAACCCCTATTGAAAGCTTTCTCCAAGAATCCAAACTGAATGTATGAGAAATCTAAACACACCGTTGTTTGCACTGGATCTCGGACAAGTTTCAGTATGAATTTCAGGTCTCTAACTGATTCCGTTTTTTGCTAGTACGAGATCTACAGAAATATGTAGTCAAAATGTCGATTTTTCGGGTTTTAACCTTAAAAATCTCTGAAACTAGATTTTTCCCAGATATAACGAAACCGCCCAGACCTAGATCGCATTGTGGTCTATCAATGTGGCTAATTTCGGCGAAATCGTTCTCACCGATTTCTTTGTCCACAAATCGCTGAATTTTACAACACATTGTGTCCCAATAGCCGTATAGACATTTGTTCCATAGAACAGAATAGAATAATTCTGTTCCACTACACTCATTCTATACTAGAAAGGCGACACCTTAAGGGTTTCGCGGGATAGAATGAGTGGAGAGGAGCAGAATTGCATCCGAACTACCAACCGACCACACACAATGCTGAATATATTATTTCGATTCTAACATGATCCAAAACGTAACAATTGATGAAACTAGTATTTTGCAACACCAAAATTATCTTCGTAAGTCTAAAAGATAAATAGAACATTATTATCGGGATTTGGCGCCGCCAAAGTTTAGTTTAAACTTATTTATTTTACATCGATTGCGAAACAAGCTTTAAGCTTAAATTAATCACGATGTCTGCTTCCTGGAGACTTAACCAGTACTCGTGCCGTTTTGTGTGGAAAAATCTCAAAAGGACCCGCTCATCACGGGACTCGAACCAGGGACCTTTGATACGAGAGGCCGACGCTCTACCTCTGCACCACTGTAACGTTATGACGTCAACCGCTGACGTGACGTCACTTTCCTAGTCACGCCCACAGATTTTTTTAAAATCAAGAACCCCTATTGAAAGCTTTCTCCAAGAATCCAAACTGAATGTATGAGAAATCTAAAAACACCGTTGTTTGCACCGGATCTCGGACAAGTTTCAGTATGAATTTCAGGTCTCTAGCTGATTCCGTTTTTTGCTAGTGCGAGATCTACAGAAATATGTAGTCAAAATGTCGATTTTTCGGGTTTTAACCTTAAAAATCTCTGAAACTAGATTTTTCCCAGATATAACGAACACGCCCAGACCTAGATCGCATTGAGTTCTATAAGTGTGGCTAATTTCAGCGAAATCGTTCTCACCGATTTCTTTGTCCCCAGATCGCTGAATTTTACAACACATTGTGTCCCAATAGCCGTATAGACATTTGTTCCATAGAACAGAATAGAATAATTCTGTTCCACTACACTCATTCTATACTAGATAGGCGACACCTTAAGGGTTTCGCGGGATAGAATGAGTGAAGAGGAGCAGAATTATACCGAACTACCAACTGGCAACACGCAATACTAAATATATATGTTATGAATATGTAATTTCAATTCTTACATGATTCAAAACGTAACAATTGATGACACTCAAGGTTTTTTGGCAACACCAAAATTATTTCCGCAAGTCTAAAAGATAAACACACCATACTATTGGTTTTGGCGCCAAAGCGATAACGTTATGACGTCATACCGCTGAAGTGTTGACGTGACGTCACTTTCCAAGTATTTGGTCACGTGAAAATATTTGATTCAAGAGCCCCTA
The DNA here is from genome assembly GCA_031761405.1 of Serripes groenlandicus. Lineage (NCBI taxonomy): Eukaryota > Metazoa > Mollusca > Bivalvia > Cardiida > Cardiidae > Serripes > Serripes groenlandicus. The sequence continues at coordinate 51,217,548 of JASEVX010000003.1, forward strand.
TTAAAAGCATTCTCCAACTATCAAAACTAAATGTATGAGAAATTTAAAAACACCGTTGTTTGCACTGGATCTTTGACAAGTTTCAGTTTAAATTTCAGGTCTCTAGCTGATTCCGTTATTTGCTGGTACGAGATCTACAGAAATATGTAGTCAAAATGTCGATTTTTCGGGTTTTAACCTTAAAAATATCTAAAACTAGATTTTTCCCAGATATAACGAAACCGCCCAGACCTAGATCGCATTGTGGTCTATCAGTGTGGCTAATTTCAGCGAAATCGTTCTCACCGATTTCTTTGTCCTCAAATCGCTGAATTTTACAACACATTGTGTCCCAATAGCCGTATAGACATTTGTTCCGTAGAACAGAATAGAATAATTCTGTTCCACTACACTCATTCTATACTAGAAAGGCGACACCTTAAGGGTTTCGCGGGATAGAATGAGTGGAGAGGAGCAGAATTGCATCCGAACTACCAACCGACCACACACAATGCTGAATATATTATTTCGATTCTAACATGATCCAAAACGTAACAATTGATGAAACTAGTATTTTGCAACACCAAAATTATCTCCGTAAGTCTAAAAGATAAATAGAACATTATTATCGGGATTTGGCGCCGAAGTTTAGTTTAAACTTATTTATTTTACATCGATTGCGAAACAAGCTTTAAGCTTAAATTAATCACACTCGATGTCTGCTTCCTGGAGACTTAACCAGTACTCGTGCCGTTTTGTGTGGAAAAATCTCAAAAGGACCCGCTCATCACGGGACTCGAACCAGGGACCTTTGATACGAGAGGCCGACGCTCTACCTCTGCACCACTGTAACGTTATGACGTCAACCGCTGACGTGACGTCACTTTCCTAGTCACGCCCACAGATTTTTTTAAAATCAAGAACCCCTATTGAAAGCTTTCTCCAAGAATCCAAACTGAATGTATGAGAAATCTAAACACACCGTTGTTTGCACCGGATCTCGGACAAGTTTCAGTATGAATTTCAGGTCTCTAGCTGATTCCGTTTTTTGCTAGTGCGAGATCTACAGAAATATGTAGTCAAAATGTCGATTTTTCGGGTTTTAACCTTAAAAATCTCTGAAACTAGATTTTTCCCAGATATAACGAACACGCCCAGACCTAGATCGCATTGAGTTCTATAATTGTGGCTAATTTCAGCGAAATCGTTCTCACCGATTTCTTTGTCCCCAGATCGCTGAATTTTACAACACATTGTGTCCCAATAGCCGTATAGACATTTGTTCCATAGAACAGAATAGAATAATTCTGTTCCACTACACTCATTCTATATTAAACGTTGTTCACTAGAATTATGATCGTTATAACAGTGACTCATAATATTAAACGTTGTTCACTAGAATTATCATCGTTATAACTGTGACTCGTAATATTAAACGTTGTTCACTAGAATTATCATCATTATAACTGTGACTCGTAATATTAAACGTTGTTCAATATAATTATCATCGTTATAACTGTGACTCGTAATATTAAACGTTGTTCACTAGAATTATCATCGTTATAACTGTTACTCGTAATATTAAACGTTGTTCACTAGAATTATCATCGTTATAACTGTGACTCGTAATATTAAACGTTGTTCACTAGAATTATCATCGTTATAACTGTGACTCGTAATATTAAACGTTGTTCACTAGAATTATCATCTTTATAACTGTGACTCGTAATATTAAACGGTGTTCACTAGAATTATCATCGTTATAACTATGACTCGTAATATTAAACGTTGTTCACTAGAATTATCATCCTTATAACTGTGACTCGTAATATTAAACGGTGTTCACTAGAATTATCATCGTTATAACTATGACTCGTAATATTAAACGTTGTTCACTAGAATTATCATCATTATAACTATGACTCGTAATATTAAACGTTGTTCACTAGAATTATCATCCTTATAACTGTGACTCGTAATATTAAACGGTTTTCACTAGAATTATCATCGTTATAACTATGACTCGTAATATTAAACGGTTTTCACTAGAACTATCATCGTTATAACTGTTACTCGTAATATTAAACGGTTTTCACTAGAATTATCATCGTTATAACCGTTACTCGTAATATTAAACTGGTAACGAACAGATCAACAATGCGGCACTACAAAGCAATAAAGCTCGATAAGCCGTACTTTAGGAATGATATCGTGTTATTCTCGTAAAATTAAACGGAGTTCGCTAGAATTATGATAGTTATAACTGTGACACGTAATATTAAACGTTTTTCACTAGAATTATGATCGTTATAACTGTGACACGTAATATTAAACGGTGTTCACTAGAATTATCATCGTTATAACTGTGACTCGTAATATTAAACGGAGAATACCATGTGTGTGATTAAGGAATTCCACGTGACCGAGAAGTAAGCATTGGGATCGGCAACCGGGCGTTCCGGGTTCGAACCACGCTCGCAGCGGTCACAGTGGAGTCCACTTGAACAAGGCACATTTTCTTACCTGGTTTGTCACATTGGACTTCTCATGAATAAGTGTTATGACGACATGATATAAATCAATATAGGGTTGTCATTTCATATATATAGGATCTGACATGAGTTATCATTTCATATAAAGTTTTATTAAACGAGTTCAAGGAATGTGTTATTAAGCGAGCCTCTGGCGAGCATAATAACATTTCTTTTGGACGAGTTAAATCAAACTTTATGAAATGACAACGAATGTCAGATTCTTTTCATCACATGACGAAACACAAAAAGAAAATCGGGTTTTCAGCCATTTTGTAAACATTCGCGGATGAATACAAAAAGAGTGATTCCGTCATGTTATATTACACATGTGACATATAAAGAAATACGTAATGGGTATATTAGATCGGATACAAGCTTTGTCACTGTCATGTGATAAAATAATATTCGAACTAGCGTCAAACTCTTAATAACAAGCATATCGTGTCTTGTTTCTGAACCGCCGTTATTATCCAATACTTTGGTTTCAAAATACATGTACTCAAGTCATCACCATTACACCATAGACGCAAACTGTTTTAAGGTAGAACATCCCTAAAATGTTCCACGATTTCCGAACGATGTCGTAATATATTGGTATTGTTCGTGGGATTGCGTAAATGACCGAAAAGTCAAACAACAATGCCGATCTCTTACGGCTTCAGACGGAAATCGCCGAGCCTATTATACTGTCATTCGGAAATCGCCATTTGTGGTGTTCTACCTTAAGTTATTGCACGAGAGACGTCACAGAAGCTTCTCATAGATGCAATGTTGATATCAAAGGTACCCGTCAGGCATAATGTTAGACCAGTAGCGTAGATATGCCTCCTGCAAATTGACAAAACAGGCAGTAAATTTCGAGGGTTTGGTGCAAAACGGTTGTAACTTAAATCCTATTTAGAAAACCCTGGTTTAGGGGCAATTTTGACCCCTTTGTAAACAATGCAAATTTAGGTGCCATTGCTCAGAACGAGCAATGGCACCTAAATTTCCATTGTTTACCAAGAAAAATGATTTAACGCTTGTGAAGACTTTATAGCGGGGTGATTAATCTTGGTAAAAAAAATACCGATTCGAGTTACAACGGTTTTACACCAAGCCCTCGAGTTGCTTGTAAATACTGTCGTCTGTAGTACGGATTGGCCGCCGTGATATGACGGCCAAATTATCGGTTAATCTTAACCACAAACTACAGTTACATGTTTGTATATATGTAAGCATTGCCCGAGAGTAATAGTTACGTCAGTCGTTTTTTTTATGTCTATGAACTTATACAGGTTACAAGTTTGATATTAGGATTACTTTGATATCAACATTGTGATCTGACTACGGCAGATGACTAGAGGGAGTGAACAGTTCTTTTCCCCACAATCTTTCTCTCATTACTCTCCCAAACCCTATAGTGTGGGTACTCAAAAGAATCGTCTCACTGAGACGATTCTTTGAGTACCCACATTGTAGGGTTCGATTGACAAATAAGGATTTTAGAACATGAAAAATGCCCCTTATCTAGAGCTCTGCTACGACAAACACTAATTAGTTATTATTACCTTTGAATCCACCTGGCGTATTCAGAAACGGGTTGCTGTAGAGATTGTTGAGTGTTGCCCAGTAATGTTCATCCGGTGTTAGGGTATCCGCTGACCAAGACAAAAAGTCCCGGGCCTTTTGATCCGTTAACACAAATTTTACAAATTCAAGGCTGAACAAGTTATAGGCATTCCCCTTGGTAATGACAAGGTTGTGCGGCGGCTGATCTTTCTTGGTTTCCGAATGTATTATATGACCAGTTTTCTTTTTCTGATCTATGTAAGTGTAATGCTTTTTTAAAAATCTATTTTCATCCAATGACATAAAGACTTCGTGAATGTCGTTGCCTCCATTTAAAACTTTGGCAATTTGAACCATTTGTAAGTTAGTCAAGATCGGAAATTCGCTTGACGCCATGTTTATTAAATACTTCCACGGTTTTCCATTATCCACGAGGTCTTTCATGCAGTTTATATCCGCTTTCAATCGAGTATAACTTTTATATATTACAAATTCTAGCCTGGAGGCGACGAACACATTATCAAAGCAATTAGTAATGGCTATAATTGCGTTCATAACCTCGTCCGAGACTTTCCTATCTACGTGTACACAATACTGATTATTTGGTCGATATATTGCACGAAGTAATCGTTCAAACTGTTCCACTTTCTCATGTACCAATATCGTGAAAGCTAGCGGGAAATTCTGTTCTGTTTGCGTCACCCTTGACGTCATATATCCACGTGACTTTATAAAACGATCACAGTTTAACGTTAATGCTATATATAACTTTGGCTTTCGAACAGGAAATTGATAACTATGAGATTGTAAATATGATTTAGCTGCTTTGATTTCATCAAAGTTGTTCTCGAATAACTTTTTACATCTTACAAAATTTAATTCGTCATTTCTGGCAAGTTCCGTATATAAAAAATCCAGGACGTGGTCTTGGTCCGGTGTTTCCCTCGCATCAGCGTCTCCTATGTTCATCACTTCCGGTCCGTCGAAGAAGACATCTTTTCGGTCGGACCTTTCAAGCCATATAAAACTGACCAACAAAATCACAGACATCATAAAGGCCGCATACACAAAGCTCTTGACGATGCAACCCCTGAATCGCACCTTCATTTTTTCTCGTGTGTATTCTGGTCGATAAACTGATTATACATGTACAGCACGTACGCATTTGATTGTTCAACTGTACTGTTCTCCTTAAATCAACTGAAAGCTTCTTAACGTTAACGATCACTTTTAAAATTTAAAGTGCATGTATACAGAACAATACACTGGTTTCGTTGACTAGTACATATATTTAATACTAATTAAGAATGCATAGTTTATTGGCACGTTATTTTGATTCCAGTCAAGGAAAATGTTATACAACTTTTGAAGAAAGGTATATACATTTTCATATCACAATTCCGCGTAATAAAGTCCGCTATATTACACTAAATGTTGCCGCAGACACATATTCAAAAAAAAACAAATATAAACAATTAAATCCAGAATTCGCAAAAACGAAAAACAACATGTCTGAAATAAGTCATCCGTGTTGGCAACATGACGTTCGTTGTGCAGTTATATTTTATTCCAGTTAAATACTGCAAACTCCTGCGTTTGAACTAACAAACACATACACCAGTGATAGCAAAAAGTGTACCCTTTGTGTTACACAATGTACTAGCTTCCTGCAAGGAAGCGATATTGAATTGTCCCAGACACGCTGTTATGTAACGAATTATCCCCAAATGGTAAAACATTACGCATCGATTTTCACATCTTTTGCTGTCTAATATTGCTATCTTCATCTAAGATTTCGGATTCATGTCACACTGTACGACCATCATGATAATGAATACCGCTTGAAATATAAACAGTTGTTGAAGACAATATTTCTGCATTTTATTCGCCCCTTTTGATGAGAGGTCGCTGTACATCGAGTCTATATCCTGGAAGAAGAAAAGAAAACACGTTTGAGTTTGAGTCCCTGTAAGCATAAATGCGATCTTGCTGAACTTACGAATAATACAGACCCAGGCCAGTGGGTGTATATGCACAGTATCTAGCTTCATATAATCCTTTACTATCTGAGTATACATCATCATAAATAAATACATGTTTGTTTGTTTTATTGGTGTTTTACGCCGTTCAACATTTTTTCAGTTATATCACGACGACAGTTCACTTATTCAGTACAATATGACCGCCGCGCCGCGACTGGGGATCGAACACGGGACGTCCGCTTCTAAATCCACGACGCTTACCACTCACCAAAGCTCGACAGGCGGAGAGGCGACGGGAAAGCGGTGATAAAGTGTCAACAACCACAAGGTAAAATTATTCAACTCAAAACGATTAGGGTAATGGTTTAAAGCAAATTTGAATGGAAAACCGACCCGGACTTTCCCCCGGCTCAACAGGATGGAAATTGATACTGAGGTCCTTGTGGCTTTTAAGACAATATCAATATTTGCAGGATATTAAATTATTCTGGTTAATGCAACTTAACGCTGTCTCGTTTAGATTATGTTATTTAAAGATATTCTTTACGGTTGATTGATTGATTGATTGATTGGGGTTTAACGCCGTTTTTAACAATTTCTCAGTCATATCACGGCGGCCAGTTCACCTACTCATGCATTTCCTGGTTTTCTAACACCAGTACTCCACACAACAATCTTCCTAAGCAACTGGCTGCTTTTCCACATAGACTTAGCCCATTGATGGAAGACGAATGACGCATGTCGCATTGACTTTTGTCAATCGTCGGAAGAAAGTTGGCCCAGCCGGGATTCGAACTCACAACCCCTGGATTGACAGCCCACGTCGCTACCGACTGAGCTACCGGGGCTCGGCTATTCTTCACGGATTAAAAGCGCCCCAAAACAAAAACGAATATTACTAATTTGGTCATAATTTGCAAACAGTCACTCCATGAACATTCGTGTCAAGACTGTTTTCAGTATATTAATATACATATTCGGAAAACCGACCTCGCCAACTAATGCCCATGATTTTGAAGGATCACTACCAGGGTAACGTTGACAATCTCGGTGGTAGGTTACCGAACGACAATTAAATTGTGTTCAAATCTGACAAGAGGTTTTGGAAAAGAATAACTTTTTAAATGTACTATATAAAAATATTTACAAAGAAAACGGTCACGTTTTTTCTATCCCAACAATTTGTAAAAAATTTTGAACGCTCTTAATTAAGGAAACACTTTAAAAAATATTCTTGTCAACAACTACTTGTCGAATTTGAAAATAATTGGTCACAAATGTTTATCTTTTAAACGTGTTTTTTCGTTGCCACGGCAATACAAGTTCTGCATGAAATTCAAATACAATTTAAACAATTTTGAAAGAGGAGCACTTAAGGAACATTTCTGTGAAGTTCGGTAGTTATTGACCATTACATTTAAGGTGAGAACGGCAACAATCTAATCACAATAGATCATCTCGAGCAATGCATACTTATGTAAATAAAAATGAGTGTCTGTTGTTAACTTCATCAAACGTAGATTTAAAATATGGCATTTTAAGTTTGACAGAAATTGCAATTTTAAAGTAAAGAGTCTTTCAATGACGTAAAAAGAAAAGAGAAATAAAGTAGGATGCAAGCGAAAAGATCATAAAAGGCCTTCAATAATGGGGGGAAATCCAATGCAGCGCGACAGAAGAAAACGAACTTCTCTAATATCGCTTCCAGCAGAGATACTAATAAAGTCCTGATGTAGTTTTTCTCTTTATTACAATGAACCCATTCCCATGTAGAACAAATCAAGCAAACAACGTTGAAAATATGCAGGCAAACATATGGAACGCTTAAACCTTTCCCTCATATAGACGCTTTCTGACGCCTCTGCAGCAGACGGCTTTCTGAAAACATAGTGACAAAAGAAGAAATTGCACAAAACGTGCAATTTCTCCTTTTGCCACAATGTTTTCCACTTTTTGTCATAGGTTATCCATTCAATTATGGAGATTTTCTATTTTTTGACCGTATACGTTCAAAGTCGTCTGCTGCAGAATTGTCGTATGAGGGAAAGGGTTAATAAATCATAGTGTTATTATATAATCGAGTTACATACATAATTACAAAAGGAAAAATTGCTCACAGTGATCTATTGCAGATGCTTCAAAAATGCGTCTACATTTGCGGAAGCATTTATTATTTAATACGTGTCAACATAGCTTCTGAACAAGAGCGCCGCAAGCGAACACCAACGCTTGCTTGCTTTTTTTCTAAATCGAAAAGGGGGCATTACTGAATAATTATTAAAGCTTTAGTAATGTGACTTGGTATAGACATGCGTATTGTTCCTAGGAAACATGTTTACCAAGATTCGTTTGAAAATGTTGAACTGTTTTTTTAGTTATGAGGTAAGGTAAACAATTTGTGACGACGCAGACGACGACGACGCCATGGGTTTCATAATACCCCCGACTTGTTTTCTTCGAAAAACAGAGGGGCTAAAAATTACTTAAATGATTTCGATCAAACTATATAGGTCTAATCTGATTATAGTAAGGACTGTTGCGCTATTTAAACTCCAGAAGATAGTAAAGCTAAATGTGACATGGCTTCAACACTTAACCGACTTGTGATATCATTATATCTCTTTTTTGCGTGTGAATAAATGCAGAAGGTGATATAATAGATAAAAGGGACGAAAAGGGAAAAGAAACCGTCTTTGTATTCCCTTTATTCACATAAATCTCCGAGTGATGATATCAAGACCCTTGGAATCGATATTTGCTGAAAAATGAATCGTAAACACGTTTTTCTTCTCACGAAGCATTTCTAATATCGCACATAATCATGACAAGACGAATATTGCTGCAAATCATCAAAGACGCCGCGCATGATTTCGAAGCATGACTTAACTCTTTCAGCTCCGAATTGTTTAAAGTAGACTCTTCCATGTTCAAAATCGGTCGTCTCCATTTCTCATATAATACAATTTTGGACAATTTTGATAACTAAAAGGCAAACAATGCTGATTTCAGGTGAGACAGCTCGTTACGAGCTGACTCGCCTGAATCCGTATTGTTTGCAAAAACATGAATATTGCCTTTGGCGCTGAAAGAGTTAAAGAAAGCAGATGCAGTTAAGTACATTTAAATAACCTGTGCAAACAGACGGGATGTCACAGTATTTGAACAAGAAGGCCAAATGTCCCTTTATTATAATCAAGAAGGCTAAGATGTGCCTATATTGCTCACCTGGCAACCATAGTCTATAATAAACGGTTATCAAGAGCAAAAAGGGTCAATTTTTATTAGACGTTTTATATGCTACGATCTATGTGATATTCAGCATGTGAAGTTTAGTTGGGCCGTAAACCAAACAATTAAAAAGCGTAGCCTAGGAAAATGGGGGAAAAGTGAACGTTTTTTTCTGAGCTTTTGATGAATCGGGTCGTCAGGGTCGTAAACCAACATATTAAAAAAGCATAGCCTAGGAAAAGTTATAAAATACAAATTAAATGTGTCTAAATTTTTGTAATAACGGTAGAAGACATACGTAGGACTATTTTGAAAAGTGTATAGGGTGTTGCGCCTTGTTAATTGATTGACTGATTAAATATCGTCTTTAACAATATATCATCTATCTAAACCTAGTTTATGTAGTTCGTGTGTTTGTATTGTGTTTCACGCCACTTTCGACACTATTTCAACATAATTTTCAACGATATTTCTATAAAAATTAAGTCGTTTCCAGGGCGAACTTAAAAGTTCTGCCTGCAACCTTTATCTTGACACATGCATCAGTCGTAATGCTATCCCGGTAACCTGAGTGCAAAGGAGGCAAGCATCTACTACCACTTTTAAGGTCTTTGATATTACCCGACCGGCGACCGAGCCTTGGTCTCCGGCTCTCGAGGCGGACGTACTAACCAGTACACGAGAGCACCACCAACGCGATTGAAGGATTGGTAGATTATACGGTTTTTTACGCCGCTTTCGAGAAATGTCTAGTTATATCACGGCGTGTCCTGGGTAAGTTACCAGAACTACTAGTCCATTTATCCTAACACCAGCCAGTCAGTCGTCATGCTAGCCCCGCAATCCACAGCGCCAAGGAGGGCAGCAATTACCACATTTTTTAAAGTCTTTGGTTTGACTCGGCCGGGAATCGAACCCGCGACAACCCGACCCGAAACGGACACACTAACCACCGAGGCGGATGAAACCTCTGGTGAGACAGTGCATATTCATAGGCTCACCAGATTGGTCATAATCAGAGGGGTTTATAGCTCTTTTCCCAACAATATCTCTCTTATTATCCAACGAAACCCTATGTTGTGGGTACTCAAAAGAATCGTCTCACTGAGACGATTCTGTTGAGTACCCACAACATAGGGTTAGCGGATAAAATAATGATTTTTAGAACAAGCATAACGCTCCTTATCTAGAGCTCTGGTCATAATACCCCCATTTCGACTGACGTGACTTCCGCTGCAATAACATCCTGTATTACGATGTTGTAAGAATAATTGGTGGCACAACTCTTTCCCACATACATCAAATCTGCAGCAAACGTCTTTGTAAATACCTGGACAAAACTGCGAAAAGTCTCTGCAGATGACATTATGATCAAATTCTTCTTTTGACACAATGTTTTCAAAAGTTGTCTGCTGCAGAGGAAGCAGAAAGCGTCTGTATATGGAAAAGAAAAGTGTCAATTAAGCCTGAATTCTTGATTTACAAAAAAAACATAGTTATTTATTATTTTGAGGCAAATTAAACACGTTTGAATGCGGTCTTATTAAACATTGAAACATAACATTCTCGTTGTTAGACTCAGATAATTGCACAGAGGACTAGAAACGAGGGGGTGAACAGATCTTTTTCCCCACAATATTTATCTTATTACTCAACCAAATCCTATGTTGTGAGTACTTAAAAAAATCGTCTCACTGAGACGATTCTTTTGAGTACCCACAACATAGAGCTTGAAGGTCAAGTGAGGATTTTAGAACATGAAAAATGCCACCTTATCTAGAGCTTGCACGTACAACTGAACTAACGGCTTCACTGTTCACTCGATAAACGTCAACACTTTAGGATAGCAAGATAATCTTGCAGGCAACTTTATGTTCTAAAATATATTTACGTATTTTTATTATGAACATTTATAAATTAAATAGTTCGGCTAGTAATGACATCATTGTCTATAAGGATGATAATGTATGCTGTTTTTTCGATCGGCTTTTGATACCTCTGTTGCATACGATTTTAAGAACTAATGTGTCCGAAGGAACACACGCGTTTCATAGCATTTAATTACAGTCAAATATGCCACAGGGAAGGGATATATCAAGGTGTCAAAATTCTTAGAAAACGAAACCAAAAGGAGAAATTACTCAACTCACAACGATTAAGCAAATGGTGTAAAGAAATTTGGAATTGAAAACATATGAAAACAAAACAAAACAAAACAAAAGCACAAAATAAAATACATAATTTCAAGTGTGTTTACTCCCTTTCTTCGTCTAGCACAGCAGGTTTTCATGCCTTGTGAAATCATTTTCGATGGGCGTAATGTCTTTTAATTAAAAACAATACGCGGAGGCTCAAAAGGATGGTGCTTTAACAAGATTATTAGTTACAAGACTTATAAGAATACTTATAAACGTTTCCCATATACATATGTATTATACAGGGGTCCAGATCAAGGGCGTAGCTCCCTTTAGACACTGTAGGCACGTGCCTACACATTTTTTCTCAAAATGCCCCAAAATGCAGCTGCGGCGATAGACACATGCGTAATGTATCGACCAGATCAGCCTGCACTGTCCGCGCAGACAGATCCGGCCGACACATTCCGTCTTAGGGGGATAGATGTATAGAGTAGTGATTCCTGAAACTGAAAATCCACAGGAGGCGAACAGTGTCTATCCGGGTAGGCCTGTGTGGCATGCTTAGGCTGATCCGGGTCGATACTTTACGCAGAGTCAACACTGTTGATTTTCTCACGAGACGGCCTACACATTGATTCTTGCAAAGCTACGCTCCTGCAGATCATAAGGGACTTTCAGCTCTTGGGTTAGAAAGTCAAATAGGGATTAACTCCCCTTAACTGGAGCTCGATGTATATGTTAGGAATATTGGCATCGCCCAATTTTGCCATCTCTTTGACGGATCAGAATTCTTTTGACAATCTTCTTCTAGGGTCACCCAAGGATTATTTGTACCAAAATACTATCAAATCTGGCAGGTACCTTTGGTAACGAAGATTTTAAGTTCTATAAAGAAACATATACTTAAAAAAAAAAAAAACAGCCTCGCCACTGGCGGTCATCTTTTCCCAGCAGATCGTTTGAACAATTTTGTTAGAGTATTTCTCAATGAACATTTGTGCCAAACTATTTTTGTAATTCGAATAGAAACTGCTGGCAAGAGTGTGTGTTTGTACCAAATATTTGGATAAATTTGAAAGAGAGCCATTTAAGCACATTCCTATACAATCTGATCGATATTGATCATTTGATAGTAGATACGAAGAAATATCCATTAAAAGACAAGCCGTCAAAGATAATTATTTGTTGTGGTTAATTCTAGCCAGCGAGGAATAAAAATAGCCATTTTAATTTTGCAGACTTAACGATTTAAAAAAAAAAATATTTAAATAACATAAATATTAAAGTATCGTTTTTTACTTTCTTTATCACATTAACCCTTTCCCATATACAACAAATCTGCAGTGCTCAGACATCCTAGAAAATATAATTATTGAATCGGGATGAAAAAAAATGATATCGGAAAGGGTTTTAAGATACTTCATAGCTTAGTTTCTGTAGAAGAACTAGGATAGGTTTGATTTCGTTTGAAATGTAAATCCAATCTAAATTTATTCTGATAATTTATGAACTTTTTTCACGCTATTTAAATTCACGAAGATGTTTTAGTGTAAATTTATATATTTTCAACTCTCAACCGACTTATGATATCATTTGATCTCAATGTCTGTCTGTCTGTATGTCTGTCTGGCTGGCTGGCTGGCGTGTGTGTGTGTGTGTGTGTGTGTGTGTGTGTCTCTCTCTCTCTCTGTCTCTGTCTGTCTGTCTCTCTCTCTCTCATCTCCTCTACTCTCTATCTCTCCTCTGTCCCTCTTCCCCCCTCTCTCTATATGTGTTTGTATGTCTATCTGTATATGCATATATATGTATATATGTTTATGTATGTCTATCATCATGTATGTGTCTATCATCATGTATGTCTATCAGTATGTATGGCTATCAATATGTATGTCTATCTGTATGTATTCTTGTATCTCTGAATTTATGTTTATCTGTATTTATGTCGTTATGTTTATGTATATCTGTATGTCCGTATATCTCTCAATCTATCTGTCTGTGTAACCGTCAATCTACCTGTATGCATGTATATACGTGTGTATGTGTATCTGTCTATGTGTTTTTATGCCATCATGTTTGTCTATCATTATGTATGTACATGTATATCACTGTACATGTCTATCTGCATGTATTCATGTCTCTCAGAATGTATGCCTATCTGAATTTATGTCTATCGAGTGTTTTCTATTTGTATTTATGTCTTTATGTTTATGTTTATATGTATGTCCGTCTATCTTTACATCTATATGTCACTATGTCTGCCTGTATGTGTGTCTATCTGTATGTGTGTGTGTGTCTGTCTGTCTGTATGTCTATCTGTGTGTGTGTCTGTCTGTATAAATGTATATGTTTTCTTAGTGTAGCACAGTCCCGATCCTACACGTACATACCCACAGTATAGTTATTACTATATGATGGCCCTTAAACAAAAAGTCCCCTCCCCCTGTTTAATATATATTTATATATATACGAGTTGAACGAATATACATGCACGAACGCTTGTGAATCAGTAGATAAGATTCCGATAAATCCATCACGTATCCAGGCAGTATGAGATGAACATTCAATGTCGATCATTCATGAGTCCTTGCCCACATGCAGAACGTATGTTAACGCATAGTAAGCAGCTGACTTTTGGAATAGGAAAAATAGCCAGGGGCGTAGCTTTGCAATAATCAATGTGTAGGCCGTCTCGTGAGAAAATCAACATTGTGGACTCTGCGTCAAGTATCGACCCGGATCAGCCTAAGCATGGCACACAGGCCTACCCGGATAGACACTTTTCGCTGTTTCAGGAATAACTAGTCTATACATATATCCCACTAAGACGGAATGTGTCGGCCGGATCAGTCTGCGCGGACTGTGCAGGCTGATCTGGTCGATACATTACACAGATGTCTATCGCCGCTGCATTTTGGGGCATTTTAAGAAAAAATGTGTAGGCACGTGCCTACAGGGAGCTACGCCCCTGTCAACTGTATTCATATCTATAGACTGATTCCCATATTTTGGATCAGGTATTTGCAGAGACATCTTTTTGGGGGGGGGGGGGGGGGAGGGGGGGGGGGGGGGGAACGTGTTTAACAGACAGCAGGTAAAACCCGCACATATGTGCAAAGCTACACATGTACATGCATGTCTTCAAAATAAATTTGGATGGATTTTACCGTGCCAAGTTGTCACTATCCGCTTCTAAAAACGAGCATTGTGCGACCTTATCTAACATCGAGATAAGTTTTACAATCTAAAACAGCTGCTAAAGTGAACATGCCGGATAAAATGAGGCCACACTAAGCTAGGACGTCGTACATAACCTAGTTTTTCAAAACAATTATACGAAGCTTTTTCACACAAACGTATTCGTCACATACGTGAGGAATATGTGCGAATATTTCACAACTTTTTTGAATTTTTGTCACATCAAATGTACAATTATCACAACTGTGAAAAAATTTAATAGGCCATTCATGTGAGGGTAACCTTTGCGTGTGTATATAGGTCGCGGGTCGATTCCCTACCGGCTTATATCAAAGACTTTTAAAAGTGGTAGTAATGGCTGCCCTCCTTGGCTTTAAGGGTTGCGGGGTAAGCCTAGTAGCGACTGACTGGCTGGAGTAAGGATAACTGGAACAGACAGTAGTACTGGTAACTTACCCAGGACACGCCGTGATATAACTCAACAATTCTCGGAAGCGGCGTAAAACACTCTCCGTTGGCCACCCTATTTTCAACTTCATTTAATAAATTTAATCTATCTTTTATGGAGATTTTTCAGGGTGTTTTAACCATGTTTTCAAAGTCGTCCGCTGCAGAATTGTTGTATCTGGAAAAGGGTTAACTAGTTGTAGCACAGCGCCGTGAAACATGTATTTATCTTATTAATAACACTTATGTCAACCATTATACCACTCAACGCGACCTTAACCCCCATTTCCCACATGCAGGCGAATTGTGACGCAACTGCAGCACCTGCAGGAATCATCCCTTGAAAAGATTGTTGAAATAGAAGAAATTGTTCATCATGTGCAACTTGCACTTTTGTCACAATGATTTCAATACGAGACAATAATCATACATTCGTTGCCTGGGGTTAATGTATAACGGTAGAAACTGCATGGTGTTTTGTTTATTTGTCTAACGCCATTTTCCACCATTATTTCAGTTATATCACGACGACAGTTCACTTATGCATGACCTGTGACTATTCATACAATATATGATACCCTGGGAAAATTGGCTAGCGAAATTCGTAAAGCATGCACCACGATTTGCCTCCGTAACCACACTGTAATTTTCGTATCGCATGAAGTTGATGTCATGCGGCCAATCAAGCGGCTGCATTTCACCTCATAAATTATTCATGAGTACGAGATTTGTACAGCCAATCATATTGTATCATATAGTTTATGAATAGCCTGGGTACCGAGGATGGACCTTCGGGTAAACAAACCAGTACTATATAGTCTAGGAAATGTACTCAATGGCGTTCCACCATGACAGCCGCGCCGCGGGGAATGAACATCAAAATAAATTATGATAATAATCAATCTGATGAAGTATTTAAAGAACACAATGAGTCTTAGAAATGAAGAATTGACTGCTAAGTAAAACTAATGTACATGTAATATATAATACGTTTATTAATAAATGCTTGTATCATTGTATGATATGTTTGTTTACAAGTTATTATGTTTTTCTATACATACATTGTAAAAAAGTTGTATATATTTTATATGTTTTTCTATGTATATATATGTTTGCCATATTTGTATGATATGTAATTGCAAAAATGCTTTGTCGATAATAGTCGTCAATAAAGGATTGGAACTTGGTAATAGTACCAGTCTATTCACTTGGATACGGATTGAAAGTAAAACAGATATATCTGTGCATACATCCGTTCCACGAAACACTATGTTAAAAGTTCCACGAAATCTACCTCGTCTAGTTCGCGGAAATCGGGGAGTCAGACATCGCGAGCGTGCGGGTTGGATCTGGTCAAACGTAGGTCGCAATTGTCGTGCGAATTGTTTCCGTAGTGCAAGGTTGATGTCGTTTCCCACGTGTTATGCGTCTCCACTGTGACAGATTTCCCACGACCGAAGGGTTAATAAAATAGCATAACCTACTGTAGCGATCTATTAAAGTTAATGTTTAACCCCTTCCCACATACAACAAACCTGCAGCAGACAACTTTGAAAACATTTAAACAAAACAATGGACATTCTTTATTAATAAAAGTAAGACTATTGACTAGAGTTGAAAACATTGTGGCAAATGGGAAATTACTTTACTTTTGCCACAACGATTTTAAAAGTCGTCTGCTGCAAAAGTATCTGAGTTATGGCAAAGGGTAACGTGCGAAGCTTAACTGACTGGGAAACGTGGAAGCAATTATTTTAACTTTTAAACCAGATATAAGTGCGTTTTATGTGATAGACCTATGCAATGTATTAGGCGGTTAGCGACTGCAAGCCAATTTAAGCGACACCCTTAGGACAAATCTGCAGTATACAACTTCGATTGTTTTAATAATAACTAGAACTATCACTGAAATGATAAATACCCCGAAGACAGTACATTGACCTACACCATAACTAAATAAGTAAAAGGGCCATAACTCTGTATAACAAAATACATTGATATTGTAAACCCTTTAGGATATGCACATCTCCTCTTGGTATAGAAGCTTTATGTAAAATTGTATTGAATTCCACCCATTGGTTTGTAAGAAATAGGCCGGACAAAATATGGCTTCGGACAAAATATGGCTTCCGACAGACCGACCGACCAACCGACCGACCGACAAAGTGAATCCTATATACCCCCTCTTCTTTGAAGGGGGTATAAATATTGAATTTCTCTAAAGGAAAGAACAATAATTGAATAAAGTTGAATAAAATGTGGCAAAGGGAGAAATTCCTCATAATGAGCAATTTCTCCCATGTCACAACGTTTACAAATGTCATCTGCTGTAGAGGCGTCAGAAAGCGCCTGCACGTGGAAAAGGATTCACATAGTTCAGTAATATAACGTCATTTGAGTCGTCCCGCGAGAAAACAAACAGTGACCTCTGCGTAATGTATCGACCCAGATCAGCCTGCGCAGACTGATCCGGGCCGACACATTCCGTCTCAGGGGTATGTAGTAATGATTTCTGAAACAGAAAATCCTCAGGAGGCGAACAGTGACTATCCGGGTAAGCCTGCGCGGCATGCTTAGGCTGATCCGTATCGATACAATGTTGGTTTTCTCGCGGGACGGCGGGCAACTGATATTCTCTGGTTTGGCATTATTTCCTATTCAGAAATTATGATTTTTCTTATCCCCGTATATATATTTCTTAAAATAATCGGATTACTAGTGCGTTTGTCCGAAACCTACCAGTATTACTAGTGCGTTTGTCCTTAACCTACTATTACAAGTGCGTTTTTCCGAAGCCTACCAGTATTACTGATGCGTTTTTCCGAAGCCTACCAGTATTACTGGTGCGTTTATTCGAAACATATCAGTATTACTAGTGCGTTTGTCCTTAACCTACCAGTATTACTGATGCGTTTGTCCGAAACCTACCAGTATTACTGATGCGTTTGTCAGAAAACTGCCAGTATTACTGATGAGTTTTTCCGAAGCCTACCAGTATTACTAGTGCGTTTGTCCGAAACCTACCAGTATTACTGGTGCGTTTGTCCGACAGTATTACTGGTACTTTTGTCCAACACCTATCAGTATTACTGGTACGTTTGTCCTACACCTACCAGTATTACTGGGACGTTTGTCCGTCACCTACCAGTATGTATTACTGGTACGTTTGTCCGACACCTACCAGTATTACTGGTGCGTTTGACCGACACCTACCAGTATTACTGGGACGTTTGTCAGTCACCTACCAGTATTTATTACTAGTACTTTTGTCCGACACCTACCAGGATTACTGGTACGTTTGTCCGACACCTACCAGTATTACTGGGACGTTTGTCAGTCACCTACCAGTATTTATTACTGATACGTTTGTCCGACATTTATACCAGTATTACTGGTGCGTTTGACCGATATCTACCAGTATTACTGGGACGTTTGTCAGTCACCTACCAGTATTTATTACTGGTACTTTTGTCCGACACCTACCAGTATTACTGGTACGTTTGACCGACACCTATTAGTATTACTGGGCCGTTTGTCCGACACCTACCAGTATTATTGGTGCGTTTGACAGGCAACTACCAGTATTGCTGGGACGTTTGTCAGTCACCTATCAATATTTATTACTGGTACTTTTGTCCGACACCTACTAGTATTACTGGTACGTTTGTCCGACACCTACTAGTATTAATGGTGCGTTTGTCCGAATCAGTCCGACAGCAACTCTTGGTCTCAAGGAGGAAAGCCAACGTTTTCCCAGTTGTATTTATACTAAGAATTGCTCTAGCCTAATATAAATACTTAACAGATACTCAAGTTGTCTGTTTAGCGGTAGAAAATTTCACAAGTATTTCACTTGGCAGATGTGTCGATTTTCATAATTACAGGAAACACATATATGTTTAGTCATATAAAATTCCTTCCATGAATCTATATAGACAGTTTGTTTTATAAATAAATGTTTAAATTATTGACAGACTATAGCATCCACGACATCTAACAGTTACATTTTTAATCTTATGTTAAAACGGTGATAAGAAAACAAACACTTCACTACGTATACTTGTCCTGGTCCATCTTGGAATGGGGCCACTGCTTTTTCATGGTTATAGAAATAAACATTATAGTAGTAGTAATAATAATAATAATAATAATAATACTATAATGTTTATAAGTTGAAGGTCATATGCAAGATAAGATTATTATTTTTTGTGCATCAAAATACATATTAATATGAAACCCCCATTAAATAAAGATATTATTAATATTATTATTATTTTCTGCTGCAAAGGCCTCAAACTGCGTCTACGTGTAGGGAATGGTAAACAGAAAGATTAGGAATTAAAACAAGTACACACGTGTGTGTATGTTAAACATGTATGCAAACAGTCCCAAATATAGCTTAAATGACTGTGTAGAGTAGACTCAGACACAACACAGACTATTTAATTTACTACCGGCAGTTTTGTAATGGAGCACTGACCTCTGACTGATTCATAACCCCTTTCTTCAGTTGTACATTATATTATTATGACAATATGTAAAGTGCTACAATTACACTAATGCTTGATTTGTTTGGTGTTATACGCCCTCTCAACAATATATCAGTTACTACTGGTCCATTTATCCTGACACTAGCCAGTCCGTAGTAATGCTAACCCTGCAAACCTGAGCGCCAAGGAGGGCAGCCATTATTACCATTTTTTAAAATCTTTGGTATACTCCGGCCGGGGATCGAACCCACGACCTTCCGTACCCGAGGAAGACGCTCTACCACTACACGAGCGAGGCGGTCTACACTGTCACTGAACTCATGTTTATTTGTTTACCTCTGGTTCCTTTGATTATGGTATGTTACAACAAGCAGTGAAAGTCAAATAATCATGAATAACAAATGAGTCGTCCAACGAGAAAACTAACGTTGTGCGTAAAGTATCGACCCGGATCAGCATAAGCATGCCGCGCAAACTAACCCGGACAGACAATTTTTACCTCCTGTGGATTTTCTGTTTCAGGAATCATTACTCTATACCTTTATCCCCCTGAGACGGAATGTGTCGGCCCGGATTAGCCTGCGCGGACTATGCAGGCTGATCTATGTCGATACATTACGCAGAGTCCATAATGTTAGTTTTTATCGGCTCATATGTGTTTACGCCCTAAGAAGCGTTTACGAAATGTCATCAGAATAAATACTACAGTCAACACAAATACTAATCCCTCTTTAGACACTACTTGACCCTCTTAAATTTTAATTACAAAAATCAATATTTAATTAAAAATACGGGTAATAAAATTCCTTCCCTACGTTCAGGTGAATATAGAAGAATCCTCTTCGATAAATATGTTTTTAAATGCAATCTTATTATTACAAATTTGGGATCTAACATTTTGCTGTTGTGTAGCTCACTTACGAGCGCGCACTTCAACATACAGACGCTTGTTGACGCCTCTGCAGCAGACGACTTTTGAAAATATTGCGGCTAACGGAGAAATTGCTTATATTAAATAAGCAAATTATTCCATTTGCCACAATGTTTTCAATCCTATCTAATTATCAGATTTTAATTTATAGATGTTTTACAGTTTAGTTTTACCTGGATGTTTTCAAATGCGTCTGCTGCTGATTTGTCGCATGCGGGAAAGGGTTAATGAAACCTCATAATTGCATTTTGTAACGTTATCAAAAGCATTTATCTTTAACATAATTATAAACAAAAATTGCTCCTCTTCCTGTTTTGTAATGACAAAGTTCACATATCGCGCCTGATTTCACCCCACTGTTTATTTTCATGTTTCTGGAAGCAAAGCGATTTTTATTTATATTTAAGTCGGATTGTTTATAACGGGAGTGTGTCTATTTCTCGTGTACATGTTTATATGAATATTAATTTAAGGTCTAATCTAATGATTAACACCTGGTGCCCGGGTGTATCGCCAATGGATTAGGAGAAACTCGAGATATCGATATATTAGGTCTAATCGAATGATTGACACCTGGTACCCGGGTGTATCGCCAATGGTTTAGGAGAAACTCGAGATATCGATATATTACCAATGCCATACGAAAACCGACCTTAAGATTTTTACAACTAAGTTTTGTCACTGAAATTTCAAGACCCATTTTCATCTAAAGCGACAAACTAATGTTTAACCCTTTAACTCATCTAGACGCTTTCTGACGCCTCTACAGCAGACGGCTTTTTGAAAACATAGTGACAAAAGAAGAAATTGCTCAAAACGAGCAATTTCTTCTTTTGCCACAATGTGTTCCACTTTTAGTCATAGGTTATCCATTCAATTATAGAGATTTTCTATTTTTTGACAAAAATATGTTCAAAGTCGTCTGCTGCAGAATTGTCGTATGAGGGAAAGGGTTAATTGGTGTTAAACACCGCATTCAGCATGTTTTCCCGTTATATCACGGCGTTTCCTGGGTAATTTACCAGTACTACTGGTCCTTTTATTCAGACACCAGCGAGTCTGGGTAATTTACCAGTACTACTGGTCCTTTTATTCCGACACCAGCGAGTCTGGGTAATTTACCAGTACTACTGGTCCTATTATTCCGACACCAGCGAGTCTGGGTAATTTACCAGTACTACTGGTCCTATTATTCCGACACCAGCGAGTCTGGGTAATTTACCAGTACCACTGGTCCTTTTATTCCGACACCAGCGAGTCTGGGTAATTTACCAGTACTACTGGTCCTTTTATTCCGACACCAGCGTGTCTGGGTAATTTACCAGTACTACTGGTCCTTTTATTCCGACACCAGCGAGTCTGGGTAATTTACCAGTACTACTGGTCCTTTTATTCCGACACCAGCGAGTCTGGGTAATTTACCAGTACTACTGGTCCTATTATTCCGACACCAGCGAGTCTGGGTAATTTACCAGTACTACTGGTCCTATTATTCCGACACCAGCGAGTCTGGGTAATTTACCAGTACTACTGGTCCTATTATTCCGACACCAGCGAGTCTGGGTAATTTACCAGTACTACTGGTCCTATTATTCCGACACCAGCGAGTCTGGGTAATTTACCAGTACTACTGGTCCTTTTATTCCGACACCAGCGAGTCTGGGTAATTTACCAGTACTACTGGTCCTTTCATTCCGACACCAGCGAGTCTGGGTAATTTACCAGTACTACTGGTCCTTTCATTCCGACACCAGCGAGTCTGGGTAATTTACCAGTACTACTGGTCCTATTATTCCGACACCAGCGAGTCTGGGTAATTTACCAGTACTACTGGTCCTATTATTCCGACACCAGCGAGTCTGGGTAATTTACCAGTACTACTGGTCCTTTCATTCCGACACCAGCGAGTCTGGGTAATTTACCAGTACTACTGGTCCTATTATTCCGACACCAGCGAGTCTGGGTAATTTACCAGTACTACTGGTCCTTTCATTCCGACACCAGCGAGTCTGGGTAATTTACCAGTACTACTGGTCCTATTATTCCGACACCAGCGAGTCTGGGTAATTTACCAGTACTACTGGTCCTTTCATTCCGACACCAGCGAGTCTGGGTAATTTACCAGTACTACTGGTCCTATTATTCCGACACCAGCGAGTCTGGGTAATTTACCAGTACTACTGGTCCTATTATTCAGACACCAGCGAGTCTGGGTAATTTACCAGTACTACTGGTCCTATTATTCCGACACCAGCAAAGTCTGGGTAATTTACCAGTACTACAGGTCCTTTCATTCCGACACCAGCGAGTCTGGGTAATTTACCAGTACTACTGGTCCTATTATTCCGACACCAGCGAGTCTGGGTAATTTACCAGTACTACTGGTCCTTTTATTCCGACACCAGCGAGTCTGGGTAATTTACCAGTACTACTGGTCCTATTATTCCGACACCAGCGAGTCTGGGTAATTTACCAGTACTACAGGTCCTTTTATTCCGACACCAGCGAGTCTGGGTAATTTACCAGTACTACTGGTCCTTTTATTCCGACACCAGCGAGTCTGGGTAATTTACCAGTACTACTGGTCCTTTTATTCCGACACCAGCGTGTCTGGGTAATTTACCAGTACTACAGGTCCTTTTATTCCGACACCAGCGAGTCTGGGTAATTTACCAGTACTACTGGTCCTTTTATTCCGACACCAGCGAGTCTGGGTAATTTACCAGTACTACTGGTCCTTTTATTCCGACACCAGCGAGTCTGGGTAATTTACCAGTACTACTGGTCCTATTATTCCGACACCAGCGAGTCTGGGTAATTTACCAGTACTACTGGTCCTATTATTCCGACACCAGCGAGTCTGGGTAATTTACCAGTACTACTGGTCCTTTCATTCCGACACCAGCGAGTCTGGGTAATTTACCAGTACTACTGGTCCTTTCATTCCGACACCAGCGAGTCTGGGTAATTTACCAGTACTACTGGTCCTATTATTCCGACACCAACGAGTCTGGGTAATTTACCAGTACTACTGGTCCTATTATTCCGACACCAGCGAGTCTGGGTAATTTACCAGTACTACTGGTCCTTTTATTCCGACACCAGCGAGTCTGGGTAATTTACCAGTACTACAGGTCCTTTTATTCCGACACCAGCGAGTCTGGGTAATTTACCAGTACTACTGGTCCTATTATTCCGACACCAGCGAGTCTGGGTAATTTACCAGTACTACTGGTCCTTTCATTCCGACACCAGCGAGTCTGGGTAATTTACCAGTACTACTGGTCCTTTTATTCCGACACCAGCGAGTCTGGGTAATTTACCAGTACTACTGGTCCTATTATTCCGACACCAGCGAGTCTGGGTAATTTACCAGTACTACTGGTCCTTTTATTCCGACACCAGCGTGTCTGGGTAATTTACCAGTACTACAGGTCCTTTCATTCCGACACCAGCGAGTCTGGGTAATTTACCAGTACTACTGGTCCTTTCATTCCGACACCAGCGAGTCTGGGTAATTTACCAGTACTACTGGTCCTATTATTCCGACACCAGCGAGTCTGGGTAATTTACCAGTACTACTGGTCCTTTCATTCCGACACCAGCGAGTCTGGGTAATTTACCAGTACTACTGGTCCTTTTATTCCCACACCAGCGAGTCTGGGTAATTTACCAGTACTACTGGTCCTTTCATTCCGACACCAGCGAGTCTGGGTAATTTACCAGTACTACTGGTCCTATTATTCCGACACCAGCGAGTCTGGGTAATTTACCAGTACTACTGGTCCTTTTATTCCGACACCAGCGAGTCTGGGTAATTTACCAGCACTACTGGTCCTTTTATTCCGACACCAGCGAGTCTGGGTAATTTACCAGTACTACTGGTCCTATTATTCCGACACCAGCGAGTCTGGGTAATTTACCAGTACTACTGGTCCTTTCATTCCGACACCAGCGAGTCTGGGTAATTTACCAGTACTACTGGTCCTATTATTCCGACACCAGCGAGTCTGGGTAATTTACCAGTACTACTGGTCCTATTATTCAGACACCAGCGAGTCTGGGTAATTTACCAGTACTACTGGTCCTATTATTCCGACACCAGCAAAGTCTGGGTAATTTACCAGTACTACAGGTCCTTTCATTCCGACACCAGCGAGTCTGGGTAATTTACCAGTACTACTGGTCCTATTATTCCGACACCAGCGAGTCTGGGTAATTTACCAGTACTATTGGTCCTTTTATTCCGACACCAGCGAGTCTGGGTAATTTACCAGTACTACTGGTCCTATTATTCCGACACCAGCGAGTCTGGGTAATTTACCAGTACTACTGGTCCTATTATTCCGACACCAGCGAGTCTGGGTAATTTACCAGTACTACTGGTCCTTTCATTCCGACACCAGCGAGTCTGGGTAATTTACCAGTACTACTGGTCCTATTATTCCGACACCAGCGAGTCTGGGTAATTTACCAGTACTACTGGTCCTTTCATTCCGACACCAGCGAGTCTGGGTAATTTACCAGTACTACTGGTCCTATTATTCCGACACCAGCGAGTCTGGGTAATTTACCAGTACTACTGGTCCTTTCATTCCGACACCAGCGAGTCTGGGTAATTTACCAGTACTACTGGTCCTTTTATTCCGACACCAGCGTGTCTGGGTAATTTACCAGTACTACAGGTCCTTTTATTCCGACACCAGCGAGTCTGGGTAATTTACCAGTACTACTGGTCCTTTTATTCCGACACCAGCGAGTCTGGGTAATTTACCAGTACTACTGGTCCTTTTATTCCGACACCAGCGAGTCTGGGTAATTTACCAGTACTACTGGTCCTATTATTCCGACACCAGCGAGTCTGGGTAATTTACCAGTACTACTGGTCCTTTCATTCCGACACCAGCGAGTCTGGGTAATTTACCAGTACTACTGGTCCTTTCATTCCGACACCAGCGAGTCTGGGTAATTTACCAGTACTACTGGTCCTATTATTCCGACACCAGCGAGTCTGGGTAATTTACCAGTACTACTGGTCCTATTATTCCGACACCAGCGAGTCTGGGTAATTTACCAGTACTACTGGTCCTTTTATTCCGACACCAGCGAGTCTGGGTAATTTACCAGTACTACAGGTCCTTTTATTCCGACACCAGCGAGTCTGGGTAATTTACCAGTACTACTGGTCCTATTATTCCGACACCAGCGAGTCTGGGTAATTTACCAGTACTACTGGTCCTTTCATTCCGACACCAGCGAGTCTGGGTAATTTACCAGTACTACTGGTCCTTTTATTCCGACACCAGCGAGTCTGGGTAATTTACCAGTACTACTGGTCCTATTATTCCGACACCAGCGAGTCTGGGTAATTTACCAGTACTACTGGTCCTTTTATTCCGACACCAGCGTGTCTGGGTAATTTACCAGTACTACAGGTCCTTTCATTCCGACACCAGCGAGTCTGGGTAATTTACCAGTACTACTGGTCCTTTCATTCCGACACCAGCGAGTCTGGGTAATTTACCAGTACTACTGGTCCTATTATTCCGACACCAGCGAGTCTGGGTAATTTACCAGTACTACTGGTCCTTTCATTCCGACACCAGCGAGTCTGGGTAATTTACCAGTACTACTGGTCCTTTTATTCCCACACCAGCGAGTCTGGGTAATTTACCAGTACTACTGGTCCTTTCATTCCGACACCAGCGAGTCTGGGTAATTTACCAGTACTACTGGTCCTATTATTCCGACACCAGCGAGTCTGGGTAATTTACCAGTACTACTGGTCCTTTTATTCCGACACCAGCGAGTCTGGGTAATTTACCAGTACTACTGGTCCTTTTATTCCGACACCAGCGAGTCTGGGTAATTTACCAGTACTACTGGTCCTATTATTCCCACACCAGCGAGTCAATCATAATGCTAACCCCACAACACTGAACGCAATGTAGGGAAAGCCATTACTACCATTTTAAAGTATTTTGTATGACCCGGCCGCTGATCGAACCCGCGACTTTCCACAGCCGAGGCGTACGCTCTACCACTACAACAACGAGGCGTGGACAACTAAATACAGGACGGATTGGGGTTCAGTATGTCTGTGAAATTTTGACAAAATTAGATATCAATTTGTCAACGAAAAGATTAACTAATTTCTGAAAACGATTGCTTATCGAAAGCCAACACAGTTCTACAGCTTATCGAAAGCTATTCCAAATAATTTAGACTTTCTCTTGCTCGTTTCATTATCTGTTATTTATTTGGCAACTAATAAAAAAAATGCACAATGAGCATATATATATATATGCGATGTATTTCTATGTAGGACTACTCGAAAGCCAACACAGTTCTACAGAAGTAAACACAGTTTTATAGAATGGTTTTAAAACTTTCAGATCTTATAAACTTATTTCGTTTGCAGAGCACACGATACAAAAATAAAACCCTATATAAAGACTAATTAATTAATTCATCGAATATTTAAATAAGGAATTACATATGAGCCGTTCCACGAGAAAAACAAACATTATGGACTCTGCGTAATGTATCGACCCAGATCAGCCCGCGCAGTCCGCGAAGGCTAATCCGGGCCGATACATTCCGTTTCCGGGGATAGAGGTATAGAGTAATGATTGCTGAAACAGAAATTCCACAAGAGACGAAAAGTTTCTGCCAGGATTAGCCTGCGGGGCATGCTTAGACTGATCTGGGTCGTATTTTACGCAGAGAGTTGGTTTTGTCGTGGATGTATACATGTATAATCTAACGGGTTACTACTGTATTTCAAGGTTTGGGATGTAGATTTAGTATAGCTCGATAAGAGGGAATATGCCGGTTTAAATCCCAATATCTAACACTTTAGAATCCCCATTTTTGCTTGCTTAATGCACTTAAATACAAGCAAAGGGGGCCAGCACCAATTTTTAGCAAGCCTGTATTTAATACAATATATAGAGAATATTATGTCCCTGACGTAAGATATGAACTTTATCTGACGAGGTTGGGAGAATTGATAATTGGCGAGCCTTTGGCGAGACAATTATCCTTTCTCACAGCCGAGTCTGATAAAGTTCATATCGAAAGTCAGGGACGTAATATTCTATTTATCTTGCATGTAAAATTATGTTTTCAGGTAAATCTACATTCATTTAAACTAGTTTTAATAAATAACATTATTACAAAAGTCCATTCCTTGAATGACCTCACCTAAAATAGAATGACGTCACGCGCGTGCATAAATCCGCGCCGAATTACATTGTGTACACACGACATACGGAAGCTAAAAAGTTCCGACTTCAACTCCATATTTCTCGATTATTACTACTTAATTTGTATATCTGGGGTGACATAATACCTTAAAATGGCAATATTAACTCGAACATATTCTTAGTAGAAGTGTAAGTATTGCGGATTGGCCGTCGCTTCAGTACACAAGATAGGTCAACACGTATGTCAACCGCCGTGTTTTGAAAATGAATAGTTGTGTTGGATCTAAAAGTCAATGGATAAAGTTAGTTCAGGCCATGGAAGTTCAAGTAACACTCGAAGTTTAAATACAGATGACTATATTCAAGACAAGTGAGACAAGTGTGGTGCTTAGGCTTAGTCGTCGTTTAGATTAGAGACATTCATTTTTGGAAAAGGATACCGTCACTGTTGTGGGTAGACATGTCGAAGACACGTTACACAACTTTTAGTTTTAAGAATGATCATTTAAACACAAGCTGTACGTAAATGATAAAGTTATTTAACAAGAAGAAATATTTTCTAGATATCTCGAATGCATAATGATTTTCTGTCAGAACTGTTGTATGAAAGAGGAATCCATGGGTATATGAGGCTGTTCGAAAACCCTTTATCGTGGTAGAACACATGCTGACGATTGAAATTAAACATTTGTCGTTTAACGTGGAGTCATTTAAGTGCATAACAATGACTTGTGGAAACAGAAATAGGACATTACGCGCTTCAGATTGTATTTAAACAAGGTTACCTATGAACTGATCATGTGAGAATAAACAGGTCTATGTATGCTACATTTTCAACGAAGAAAGACAGTTCATCAAGTAAGACTGAACATGCAGATCCCGTGTGATTTATATAACGATATTCTTTTCGATTTGTAATTTGCATTGTAAAATTTGTTGAAATGTAATTAAAACAATAATAACATTATTTCTGATTGTTATTTTATGTTTGTTCATTGCTTTGACTGCTATACTATCAACATAATTGAGCCGTTCCACGATAAAAACCAACATTATGGATTCTGTGTAATGTATCGAACCAGATCAGCCTGCGCAGGCTAATCCGGTCCGACACTTTCCGTCTCAGGGGGATAGAGGTATTGATCAATGATTCCTTAAACAGAAAATCCACAGGAGGCGAAACGTGTCTGTCCGGGTTAGCCTGCGCGGCATGCTGAGGCTGATCCGGTTCGATAGTTTTCTGGTGGAACGGCTCATTTATATTTCAGAAAAAGTAGTTCCAGCGATTACGTCATTTCTAAAAATAAGTAGACTGATAAAGATAAAAGTTTATCATACCAGTAGACATGTAAACAAAAGGTTTATCATACCAGTGTTATACGTCACGTAATCTGCTCATTGCATGATAAATATATATATAACTCGTATAAAAAACAATCACTATTTTTAACGAACAAAGGTTGTTCTTGTAACCCCTAGTTAATGAATGTACACGAGAAAAACTATACCAAAACAAAAAACAAAACGTTATCGGAATGCAATTACATGTATGTTTCATTATAACACACGTGTATACTTACATCATGTATGCCGGTTGTATCATATATCCCGAACACACAAGTGTAATGTTAATCGATCCACATTTGTTCACATATCGTATAGTATTGAGAGGTACGTGTACACTTGTATTAAACCACAGTCTCTCGGGTTATAATAACCCGTATCGTACAGACTCTCTTCTCAATGTGTATAGCCTACGTCGAATGTGTCTGGTGCAGCCGACTCATTGATATCAGACCTTTGTGGAGTTAATCTAAAGCAGAAATCGATTGATGTTTTCTTTTTGATCTAAAGAACACTATATCTACTTTATAACACTTTATTGTTTTTGTTCGGTAGGTGGAATGAAGTTGGAATGGTCTAAAATTAGCATATATCAGAAAATGGGGAGCAATCCAGTTTAAACTGGATATGCGGAAGCACATGTGTGTATTTTTTGTTTGACGTGTACCAATATTTTGTTTCAAGCTGGATAGACTTGCTCCATGGTCTGCTTGTAGTATTTTAACCCATTATTATTTTATTCCCGATTTAGTTTAAGGCACCTCTACGTATACTGAAGACAGAGGCAGGTCCGTGTCTCATCAGAGTCCGCATTCTCCGCTTTTATAAAATAAATCATAATAAATAGAAATCTGATAAAAAAAATAAACACACTCCAGAAACAGAGACCTAGATCTACTGGTTTTAACTTATATATATATATATATATATATTCATGTAATGCCACACCAGGGATGCAAGAATTCTTTGCGACTACGTTGCTTTGGTTCCTTCATAAGCATATCCTACATATAGAGAGGCATTTGCAGCTAGCAGACGACATTTGAAAACATTATGGACAAAGTGATCAATTTCTCCACTTGCCACAATGTTTTCAATTCTATCCACTCATTGTACAAGTAGAAAAGGTTAACCAGAAACACAAAATACAGATTATTTCTTGTTTATGTTATTTTCTAAAAAAAAATCCATCAAATTACCTCGGTGTTGTTGTGGTGTCGCGGGTTCGATCGCCGGCCGGGTCATACCAAAGACTTCTGGGCGCTCAGGATTGTAGAGTTAATACTACGACTGGCTAGCTGGTGTCAGGATAAATGGACCAGTAGTACTGGTAACTAACCCAGGAAACGCCGTGATATAACTGAACACATCTTGAAAGCGGCGTAAAACACCAAACAATCAATCAATCAAATTAACCGTCTATTGACGAATTATATCACTCCGGATTTCTGATTGACGGGTTTTCGATGAATCGTTTTGACCCCTTTATGAGCTAAAACAGTGTACACCACAAAACAGTCCTAGCCTAGGAAATGCGCCTTTCCAAAATATTCAAAGTGACCGAACCCGGTTAAAAAAAACCCGAAGCTAACCAGTCGTCCAATGCGGATTCCTATATCCAGGCAAATACTCTGTAATGTGCAAACTTTGTTTACAAAGGTAGAGCTCTGCAGAAATGTCAGAACCGGCTTCTTCTAAAATAAAATTACGAACAATTTTACTATATATGTATAAGCATTTGGAGCGAAACTACAAGACTTGAAAACCTAATTATTTAGAACTTGACTTGTTTAGATCACTTATGACTCAGTGCAGACGCACAAAGCTTAAGGCGACATTAAAAGTCAAATTGTCATGACCTTTTAACATTTACCAAACCCTTCCATTTTATGAACTTTTTGAGACGTGTGTTGTGTCTTGTAAACTGTATATGTTCATACATACTGTAAATATACCTGGAAACGGAAATATCGCACAAATGGTATACGTTCATTTTCAAGATTCATCGCTTATTTCTCAAGCTATTTGCACGGTGCTGTACTTTAGCATCGGCGTTACCCAGTCCCTTATACTAGATTATTCCACATGCAAACACATGTGCAGCAGATGACTTTTGTAAAAAAAAAAAAAAAAGGTTTTCAAAGTTGTTTGTCGCAGGTTTGTTGTATGTGGGAAAATGTATTCTTTTCATGGACACGTATACACTATTTAATGAACACAAAACACCACACTGAAATGACATTTGAAGTAGTCTTTCCCTTAACTTTGTTATTCGAATGCCTTAACTGAAACCAAAATCAAGTCCTCCAAACAACATTATACATAGCCAGATTGTTCCATTCCTTGCTTATTGTTGTTCTCTTTTGTTTTTTTGTAACTCATATATGTATTAACTTTGTATTCCCTTTTCTGTCTTTGCCATATTTCAATTATAAATGGCTAAAGGCAATTTACTTTTCCGATGCTGATACAATGTATGTTGTGTGGAGTGCTAGTGCGAAAGAGCCAGGAAGCATTTAGGCTTAATGAATTGAATACCGGTATATAACTTTAATACTGTTGAAAACGGCGTTCAACTCTAATACGTTTAATCGTAACCGATTGCAATGGATTAGGAACAAGATTTAAACGGGAAATGTTCATACCGTAGCGAAGAAAGAGCTAAGAAGTACCTGCCTGTAAGATGGGTCAGACTGATCTCGATCGACACCTTCCATAAAAGGTCAACGTGTCTCTTGTACAGCAGAAAGGGTGTCAACCCTTTCCCCTGTGTAGGTATAGACACATTTCAGAAGTCTCTTCAGAAGAGTACTTTTGAAAACTATGTTATGTACAAAAAGAAACAACTAAAAAAGGATCAATTTCCTGTTTACCAACTGTATTTTCAATTTTGTAAAAAACATGTATTTCAAAATTCGAGGTTCACGCTTGTATTCAGATGTTTTTTTTATATTTTTATCAGGCGACTGCTTACTAAGTGTCATATCCGCTAAACGATAAAACGAACTTTAAGAGGTACACTAACGAAGCCGGGGGTCAATTGTTACTCCGACAAGCTTCGATAACACTGAATGACATTAGTTTACCGTGCAATGAGAAGATCTGTTTGATTAGATAGAGTCGTTTATGCCGTACTCAGTAGTATTTAAGGTATATCATGGCGTCCCCGTTACCAATTTGCCACTTGCAAACGCATGTTAATGCATCTGCAGTAGCTCACTTCTAAAACCATGGTTGCAAAGGTAGAAATTGACCACGTTGAGCAATTTCTACTTTTGACACAATGTTTCGACCAGAATCAATGTATCGGCTTTCAATAACAAACATTTTCAAACTCGTTAACCCTTTCACTCATACAATAAATCGGCAGCAGACGACTTTGAAAACATAACCCAACACAATTGGAAACGCCCTTTAAATGAAAGTTCAATAATTGAATAGAGTTCAAAACATTGTGAGGAAAGGAGAAATTGCTCGTTTTGAGCAACTTCATATTTTGGCGCCATGTTTTCAAAAAGCTATCTGCTGCAGAGGCGCCTGAAAGCATATACATGAGGAAAAGTGTTAACCCTCCTTTCCCGACATAGAACAAATCTGCAGCATACGACTTTGGCAGTTTGTAAGTACATAAGAAAACTATAAGAAAGTCAGTGAGTGATCTTACATGTACTAATTCAGTACCTTAAGGACCTGGTTCAAGTCTATAGATGAGAGAGTTAGCATTGAGGACGTCAGGAAAAACAATTAACCTAAATGTGAGTAATATAAATTTGTGACCTAAAGACACACATCGATGTTCTTTATCTGGGTGATTTAAAACCCTGTTATACGCCGAACATGTGTTGTAACATGCATCGGATGTTTACGCAATCCTTTCCCTGACAAGGGTGTAGCTCCCTTTAGGCACTGTAGACATCTGCGTAATGTATCGACCAGATCAGCCTGCGCTGTCCGCGCAGACTGATCCGGCCGACACATTCCGTCTTAGGGGGATAGATGTATAGAGTAGTGATTCCTAAGACAGAAAATCCACAGGAGGCGAAAAGTGTCTATCCGGGTAGGCCTGTGTGGCATGCTTAGACTGATCCGGGTCGATACTTTGAGCAGAGTCCACAATGTTGATTTTCTCACGAGACGGCCTACAGGTTGATCATTGCAACGGCGTTTTCAAATTCTGCTTCATAATGAAGATCTATACTTCCAATTTCGTAGACGTCATACGTCAGTTTTCCTTCTACATAATTTTTCCAGCATTCGACTCTAAATTTATTATATCAGAAAAATAACTGTTGAACAGAAGAAAAAAAGGAATATAATTAACCTTTGTTGAAAGAATTAATTTGTAAGAAAATTGCAACTTCAGCATGATCACCAGATGGGCACTGGGAAAACACGCGAGATCTGGCAGCTGAATTGTTACAAGACGAGAGTCTGTCCGTGGGAAAAGGTGGAAGCTTTTTGTGAATAGTGTAGATTCAGATCTACAATATACACACTTTAATTATTTACCTAGGTTTGGTAGAAGCTTCTGTCCCACGTGTGTAGATTCTGATAATATGGATTAGATGTACATGCTGATCCGAACCTACCCTGTTCAGAACTGCCAACGTGTACCTTTTCAGACGAACTGTCCCATATGGTGTAATTATAGCTCACTGTTTTTGTATAAACATAGTTTCCAAATACCAGACACAGCAGTTTCAGAGTGTTGATACTATGGTACTTCCGGATATACAAGCTATAAATCATTTGCCAATTACGTGTGTAGATTGATTGATTGGTTAGCTTTTAACGCGTTTTAAACGGTAGTTGAGTAATAGGACGGCGACCAGTTCATGGAAGTGTGTTTTTTTAGCTCCTCTATTCCACATAAAATTCTTCTCAGGCAAATGGCTCCTTCCTCAATTAACCTTAAACGCAATTCTAAAGGTAATTGAGTTATATCACGGCGACCAGTTCATATAAACTGTGTTTTTTCCGCACCTCTATTCCACATAACATTATTCCCAGGCAAAATGGCTACCTCCCAACATTAGCCAATTGGAGGAAGACAAATGACGCCTGTTATAATGGCTTTTGTCAATCATCGAACTGAATGGATGGCCGAACCGAGGTTCGAACTCACTGAACTATCGCGGAGTGTCATACATGTGTAGAAGAAGGTGTAGTTCACTGAGTTTATTGATTTGAGTTGGACGGTCGAAAAAAAAAAACCAGTTATTTAAAAAGTAATTTCCCTTGATTACTATAAGCATGGTCAGTACTATTTTAAACAACTGTGCATAATTATATTATTCCATTGCATGGTATCTACCTGTAATTAAAACAGATATGTGTATATTTAAGACAGAGTTCATATAAATAGTGTTTGTAAAAGGAAAACAATACCCGCTAAATTGGTTACTCTGAGCAATCAATACCTCTATATCCTTCTTCTGTAAAGCTTATACAAGTTGAAACGTTTGTGTATCAGGGGGAAACATTTTTGATTGGAAATACGTAAAGAAAAGAAAGAAACGTCTGCACTCGGAGTCTCCCTAGACAGTAAATCGAGACTTCTCTGACCCTTAAAGCCTTTTTTTTTTTTTTTTTTATTGCGGCTTATATATATATAAATATTCAAAACTCGTAAAAAGGGCTGTTTAGGGTCAGAGAAGGCTCGGATTACCTAGACAGTAGTTAAACGAATGGATAGACAGTCGCGTATAATAGTCCTATCCATACTCAGAGAATTATTCTCGGCTTAAATGTTCAAAATCCGGTATCAAAAAGTTCTGGAAATGATAAACAAGAAGTTAAGTAGGATTACACGAAAAACGTACAATTAATAGATCCTATGTTGATCCCAAGGAAATACAATCTTATTCTCTCAAGATAAGTGACAAAGTTCAATATATAGTTTGACAGATAACGACCAAAAATACACGTATGTCCGTCTGTCTTAGAACAGTGACAAATTAATTACAATGGTTTCATCTCGACCAATTTCGTACACTAAATGGGGGGCTATTTTTGTCCTAAAACAGAGGTTGAGGCTGAAGGACAACGCGTTACTGTAGGTTATGAATATTCAATGTTTTGTACTGTATGCGCTTTAGTCATTTCCTACACACATTGATTTCCGGTTATTTCCCCTGATATATTTCAAAGTAATGAAAGTACGCGCCTACATAAACCCGTTGTGCTTAAGCAAACAATATATGATGTTCCGTGTCGTATGTTGCATTGACATGTTATCAAGTTATTTACATTTTCCAGCTTTCATTAAAGTTCTAAATTCATTTACGCGTTGTTAGCTTTGTAAATAATCTAGAATAAACCATTCCCAACCAGCAAAGGACATTTAGAGGCAGCTAAATGCAACAAAGGATTTGTGAAAACATGGTGTAAAAGAAGGAATTGCTGTGTAGGGCAATATATAATGTTACCAGTTGATGTAAGACATTATTAGCGTCCTAATAGGTCCTATTTCTCCTTAAGGAAAGCACTTACAACTAAGTCGTCATCTTTAACAAATGGACGGAATATATTCCCACCTACATTTACCCGTTGTCCTTAAGCGAAACATTAAAAACAATCAAATTTGTCATCTTATTTGAAAGAAACTGAATATATGCCCACCTAAAGATACCTATAGTCCTTAATTAAAGCACTATATAAGAACGACCTCATTGGTCATCTTAGTTGAACTAACTGAATATATACCCACCTACAGTAACCCGTTGTCCTTAAGTAAAACATTATTAACGATGTAAGTGATCATATCAGTTGAAAAACCTGAATATATACCGACCTAGAGATACCCGTTGTCCTAAAGTAAAGCATTAAGAACGGACTAATTGGTCATCTTAATTGAAAGAACTGAATATATACCCTCCTATATTAAC
Source organism: Serripes groenlandicus (assembly GCA_031761405.1). NCBI lineage: Eukaryota > Metazoa > Mollusca > Bivalvia > Cardiida > Cardiidae > Serripes > Serripes groenlandicus. The sequence continues at coordinate 51,253,462 of JASEVX010000003.1, forward strand.
CCGTGATTCTTAATTAAAACAGTAATAGATTAAGGCTGAAGGACAACGCGTATATTGTATATAGTGTCCCTGGTTACCCGTTGTCCTTTAGTAAAACATTCATAATCATCTTAGTTGAAATAACTGAATATCTACCCACCAACAGATACCCTTTGTCCTTAAAGACTCGCTAAACACGACTTAATTGGTCATATTAGTTGAATGAACTGCATATTTACCTACCTACACTAAGCCGTTGTCCTTAAGCAAAACATTAAAAGATTGAGGCTGAAGGACAACGCGTTACTGTAGGTTACCCGTTGTCCTTTAATAAAACATTACTATTGATCTAAGTGAACATCTTAGTTGAAATAACTGAATATCTACCCTCCTACAGATACCATTTAAGTAACTCGCTAAAAACGACTTAATTGGTCATATTAGTGGAATGAACTACATATTTACCTACCTACACTAAGCGGTTGTCCTTAAGCAAAACATTAAAAGATTGAGGCTGAAGGACAACGCGTTACTGTAGGTTACCCGTTGTCCTTTAGTAAAACATAAATATTGATCTACGTGAACATCTTAGTTGAAATTATTGAATATCTACCCACCAACAGTTACCCTTTGTCCTTAAGTAAAAACAGAATAAGTTGTCTCCAACAAATGTCAGTAAAATTCGAAATAGGTCAATATTGGTCAAGAACAAGGTCATTAGGTCAAATTCTTTAAAACCCTTGTTTGCCAAGAACTAGGTCAATACTCAGGTGAGCACTTCAGGCCCAAAATGTATATGCTTCTCCTTTCTGACATTTAAATAGGTTCAGTAATGGGTAGCTAGAAAAGACAGAGATATTAAAGTTATTCATTGCTTATATTCTAATACATGTACTTGTGACTTTATCCTTTTCCAAAATACAGACGCTTATGCAGCAGACGACTTTAGAAAACATTTTGGCAAAGGAGAAATTGCTCATATTGAGCAATTGTCCCTTTTTGTCACAATGTTTTCAATTGTATTAAAGAAAATTCATTTCTAGATATTTTCACAGATATGTTGTATGTGGGAAAGGATAAACATTACAGACCAATTCCTGTTTTGAGGCACTATGAAAAGAGACAGCCTGTAACCCTTTGACTTATATGGTATTTGTTACAACCTTTTTATCTTTGAAAACATTTCAAAGAAAGCAATAATTAACACTCATGTGGAAAGTATTGTTTGTATTAAGAAATTATATTCTATTGCCAATATCCACAGTTATTAATATTTTCCCACATGTTTCGCTCAAAGCGAGCAATTTCTGCTTTTCCCACAATGTTTTCAACTTTTTTCATTAATTATACCTTCGATCATTACAAGAGATATTCCAGGTTTTTGCTTAGATATTTTGAAAGTTGTCTGCTGCAGATTTGTTGTATGTGGGAAAGGGTTAATGATGGACTAATTGGGTTACAAATGAACAAGCCCATGCAAATAAGTACATTCCTTAGATTCTTCTGGCCAGTGACTCTGTCAACATAATGAACAAAAGTTCATCTAAAATCAATAAAATGTTACATTTCACAATCAATAAACATTCATCATCACATAGTCAGTAGATATAAACCCTTTCTCACCTCCAGATACATTTTGATGTATCTTTTGACAAAGCTGTGGCAAAAGGATAAATTGCCCAGAATGGCACACTGTTTTCAACTTTATTCAATTATAATATACAGTCAAACCTCTGCTAAAAAACACCTTTGCTTAACAATTCCCTTTCTATAGCAAACACTTTTAATTTCAAAATTACTCATATTCTGCATAAATGACCCTGCAATTAAAGACCACCTTTGAACAAAGTCCAGATTGTTCTCATCCTATTGGTGGTCTTTTAACACAGGTTGGACTATCTTTCATTTATAGAATTTTTCTATATATTTTTTAAATTTTTTCAAAGTTTTCGGCTGTTGTTTTGTTGTACGTGAGAAAGGGATAAAAACTCAACCAGTCACCATTAACCCTTTCCCACATACATCAACCCTGCAGCAGACGACTTTGAAAAATGTGAAAAATCTCAATTGAGGGCTTAATAATATTACAGAGTTGAAAACATTGTGGCAGAAGGAGAAATTGCTCATCATGAGCAATTTCTACTTTTGTCACAATGTTTTCAAAAGTCGTCTGCTGCAGAAGCGTAAACAATCTTCTGTATTTGGAATAGGGTTAAAGAACTAAGTAGTTTAATTTAATAAAACATTATGTTTGACCCTTTCCCACATACAGACAATTTTTGACACCACTGCAGCAGACGATATGAGCTCATCCATGCAAAAAGGGACAAGTTGGCATTTCTGTATAGTGTAAGCTCAGAAACAGTTGTTCTTCTGCCTCGTCTGATCAGATACGTCACATTTTGACAGAAGCTTCTTACAAGCTTATGTAAGTTACATACAAACAGTGTAGGTATTGATGATGATCAGGCTGTATGCATAGTACGATTGATCTGAATCTAAACTGTCAACACAATCACAGTAATCATCGAAACATATATCTATAAATTTGATTTTTGATTAAAAAGTCATTTATTAAAAGAGGCAAACAAAGGAAACAATTTTTAGAAAGTTGCGAAATAATTTATTTTTTAACCCAGGGCAGGATTTCATTGTCGCTTGTTTTTCGAATGTATGAGTACAAAGTATGTTACATCTGCAAAATGAAAGGATAAGTATATTACTAGTTGAAAAAGTTTTACAAATAGAAATCGCCTTTTTTAAGGAACTGAACCTTTTACGATAGGGATAAAAATCCTCTGTTGCAAAGCTGTGAAATGCATGGGTTGTGTAGTTTTAAAGCGTCCACCATGGATGAGGGAGGTCGCATGTTTGATACTCCAGCTAGGTCTAACCAATTAAAGGCTTTCCCTCCTTGGTTCTTGCAATTGTGAGGTTAGCATTACGACAGACTCGCCGATGTTGGGTAAAATGGACCAGTTGTACTGTAATCTTATCCAGGCAATGCCATGATATATCTCATGAATGTGGGAAGCTACTTATAACACCGTACAAACAAAACAAAATCATCAGTGTCAAAGAAACTATTGACACGTCACTGACATGTTTGATTATTAATTACCCATTATCTGGTTCTGTTAAAATCATACTTTACATTTATATCCTTTCCCTAATACAGACAACAAATGCTGCCTTTACAGAAGACGACTTTTGAAAAAATTGTAGCACAAGGAGAAATTGCTCATAATGAAAAATACATTCGAAGTAATTCCTCCTATTTTTTTTCACAATATCTTCAACTGTATTCAATAGTTTAAATTTCACTTAAGATATTCCATATTTTTGCTTAGATGCTCTCAATGTAGTATGGCTCAGATTGGTTATGAGCATTTTTTCCCTTTGACACAATGATTTCAAAAGTTGTTTGTTGCAGATGCGTCAAAATGTGTCTGCAAGTGGGAAGCGTTTAACATTTTTGACTCAAATAAGTGTCTGTTTATGTTCCTGTAACGCCATGAGACTATTTGATGTGATTAATTGGGAGTTTAACATAGTTTTCCCTTTACCTCATATAGACAGTTTATGACGCCTCTGCAGTAGACGGCTTTTTGAAAACATGGAAACAAAAGAAGCAAATTCTCCTTTTGTCACCATGTCTTCAACTCTATTCAATTATTGTACTTTTACTTAAAGGGAATTTTTAAAAAAAATATTGGGTATGTTTTTTAAATTCGTCTGCTGTAGGTTTGTTGTATGTGGGAAAAGGGTTAAACAAATGGGATAAATCTGAGATGCAGGTAGACCATAGGTGATCTGTTATAGCTAGGATATCTGATACTGTGTTCTGGTCTGTTTCGCTGTTATCAACCCTGTTTTCACTGAATTAGCATCTAGACATTTTTTTATTGGGGCATGGTCATCTATTTTTGCTTAACCCTTTCCCACATTCAACAGATAGATTGGTCATAAACAATAAAATGCTTCAATTAGATTTCAATGAATGACATTGCCTTCGCTAGAAAAAAAATATGCAAGTAATGATACATTATTCATAGTTTGAAAGCATATCCTTTTTGAAGACCTCTCTTTTGTATTTTAAATCTTTATGTGGTATATATGACATTTGATGCTTTTGCATTGATAACATTGTGGAACAAGAGTTCTACACTGTCACAATATGGCCCACAAAAGAGAAATTAACTATTGTTTAAAGCAACATAAACATTGGGATCAACTTTGTTAAAGATTGAACAGGATGTGGTGAAGTTAAAGAGCAAACAGTGTTTGTGGTCCACCCTCTGCTAGATGAATATGGAGGCATGAAAAGGAAAAATTGCTGAGCAAATGTATTCACTTTTGTACTTAAATTCAACTTCCAATTATCCATATGTCATAATGTTTTCTTCAATTGTTTTCAAAGCAGACAACATTTAACCCATTCCTGAAATACAGACGCATTGTGACGCATTTGCAGAAGATAACTTTATAAATGATTGAAGCAAAATTGAGAAATTGTTTATTATGATATCTCATTTTGCGAAAATGCTTTAAACTCTTTTCAATAACTAAACTTTCGCTAACAGATTAGAGATTAACCTACCTTAGAAGGTAATTCGCTAAAAACGACGTATTAGTTGAACGAACTGCATATTTACCCACCTACATGAACCCGTTGTCCTTAAGCAAAACATTAAAAGATTGAGGCTGAAGGACAACGCGTTACTGTAGGTTACCCGTTGTCCTTTAGTAAAACATTAATATCATCTTGGTAGAAATAGCTGAATATCTACCCACCAACAGTTACCCTTTGTCCTTAAGTAACTCGCTAAAAACGACTTAATTGGTTATATTAGTTGAATGAACTGCATATTTACCCACCTACATTAACCCGTTGTCCTTAAGCAAAACATTAAAAGATTGAGGCTGAAGGACAACGCGTTACTGTAGGTTACCCGTTGTCCTTTAGTAAAACATTAATATCATCTTGGTAGAAATAGCTGAATATCTACCCACCAACAGTTACCCTTTGTCCTTAAGTAACTCGCTAAAAACGACTTAATTGGTTATATTAGTTGAATCAACTGCATATTTACCCACCTACATTAACCCGTTGTCCTTAAGCAAAACATTAAAAGATTGAGGCTGAAGGACAACGCGTTACTGTAGGTTACCCGTTGTCCTTTAGTAAAACATTAATATCATCTTGGTAGAAATAGCTGAATATCTACCCACCAACAGTTACCCTTTGTCCTTAAGTAACTCGCTAAAAACGACTTAATTGGTTATATTAGTTGAATGAACTGCATATTTACCAACCTACATAAACCCGTTGTCCTTAAGCAAAACATTAAAAGATTGAGGCTGAAGGACAACGCGTTACTGTAGGTTACCCGTTGTCCTTTAATAAAACAATAATATTGATCTAAGTGATCATCTTAGTTGAACTAGCTGAATATCTACCCACCAACAGTTACCCTTTGTCCTTAAGTAACTCGCTAAAAACGACTTAATTGGTTATATTATTTGAATGAACTGCATATTTACCCACCTACATTAACCGGTTGTCCTTAAGCAAAACATTAATAGATTGAAGCTGAAGGACATTAATATTGATCTGTATACCACCTACAGATACCCGTTGTCCTTAAGTAAGGCAGTAAGAACGACCTTATTTGTCATCTTAGTTAAATAAACGGACTGTTTACCCACCTACAGATACAAGCAAGGCAGTAAAGACCACCTTATGTGTCATCTAAGTTAAATACACGGACTGTATACCCACCTACAGATACCCGTTGTCCTTAAGCAAGGCAGTAAGAACGACCTTATTTGTCATCTTAGTTAAATGAACGGACTGTTTACCCACCTACAGATACCCGTTGTCCTTAAGCAGAGCAGTAAGAACGACCTTATTTGTCATCTAAGTTAAATAAACGGACTGTATACCCACCTACAGATACCCGTTGTCCTTAAGCAAGGCAGTACAAACGACCTTATTTGTCATCTAAGTTAAATAAACGGACTGTATACCCACCTACAGATACCCGTTGTCCTTAAGCAAGTCAGTAAGAACGACCTTATGTGTCATCTTAGTTGAATGCACGGAATATATGCCATAATACAGATACCCGTTGTCCTTAAGCAAAGCAGTAAGAACGACCTTATTGATCATTTAAGTTAAATAAACGGACTGTTTACCCACCTACAGATACCCGTTGTCCTTAAGCAAGGCAGTACAAACGACCTTATTTGTCATCTAAGTTAAATAAACGGACTGTATACCCACCTACAGATACCCGTTGTCCTTAAGCAAGGCAGTACAAACGACCTTATTTGTCATCATAGTTAAATGAACGGACTGTTTACCCACCTACAGATACCCGTTGTCCTTAAGCAAAGCAGTAAGAACGACCCTATGTGTCATCTTAGTTGAATGAACGGACTGTATACCCACCTACATATACCCGTTGTGCTTAAGCAAAAAATTAATAGCGATCGAAGTCGTCATCTTCATTGACTGAACGGAATATATGCCGACCTACAAATACCCGTTGTCCGTAAGCAAGGCAGTAAGAACGACCTTATTTGTCATCTTAGTTGAATGAACGGACTGTATACCCACCTACAGATACTCGTTGGCCTAAAGCAAAACATTAATATCGCTCGAAGTGGTCATCTTCATTGACTGAACGGAATATATGCCGACCTACAGATACCCGTTGTCCTTAAGCAAAGAAAGTAACAACTAACGAATTTGTAATCTTAATTTATTGAACTAAATAAATACGCACCTCCATTAACCCGTTCTCCTCTAGTAAAACATTAATAACGATCTAAGTGATCATCTTAGTTGAAATAACTGAATATATACCCTCCTACAGATACCCTTTGTCCTTAAGCAACTCGCTAAAAAGTTTTAATTGGTCATATAATATCCTTAAGCAAGGCAGTACAAATGACCTTATTTGTCATCTTAATTGAATAAACGGACTGTATACCCCCCTAATGATACCCTTTGTCCTTAAGCAAGGCAGTACAAACGACCTTATTTGTCATCTTAGTTAAATGAACGAACAGTATACCCACCTACACATACCCGTTGTCCTTAAGCAAGGCAGTACAAACGACCTTATTTGTCATTTTTATTGAATAAACGATAAGTATACCCACCTAATGATACCCGTTGTCCTTAAGCAAAGCAGTAATAACGACCTTATTTGTCATCTTAGTTGAATGAACGGATTGTTTCCCACCTACAGATACCCGTTGTCCTTAAGCAAGGCAGTAAAACGACATTATTTGTCATCTTAGTTAAATGAACGGACTGTTTACCCACCTACAGATACCTGTTGTCCTTAAGCAAAATAGTACAACCGACCTAATGTGTCATCTTAGTTAAATGAACGGACTGTATACCCACCTACCCGTTGTCCTTAAGCAAAACAGTACAAACGACCTAATGTGTCATCTTAGTTAAATGAACGTACAGTATACCCACCTACAGATACCCGTTGTCCTTAAGCAAGGCAGTAAGAACGACCTTATTTGTCATCATAGTTAAATGAACGGACTGTTTACCCACCTACAGATACCCGTTGTCCTTAAACAAAACATTTATATCGCTGGAAGTGGTCATCTTCATTGACTGAACGGAATATATGCCGACCTACAGATACCGGTTGTCCTTAAGCAAAGAAAGTAACAACTAACGAATTTGTAATCTTAATTTATTGAACTGAATAAATACGCACCTCCATTAACCCGTTCTCCTCTAGTAAAACATTAATAACGATCTAAGTGATCATCTTAGTTGAAATAACTGAATATATACCCTCCTACAGATACCCTTTGTCCTTAAGTAACTCGCTAAAATGTTTTAATTGGTCATATAATATCCTTAAGCAAGGCAGTACAAATGACCTTATTTGTCATCTTAATTGAATAAATGGACTGTATACCCCCCTAATGATACCCGTTGTCCTTAAGCAAGGCAGTACAAACGACCTTATTTGTCATCTTAATTGAATAAACGGATTGTTTACCCACCTACACATACCCGTTGTCCTTAAGCAAAGCAGTAAGAACGACCTTATGTGTCATCTTAGTTAAATGAACGGATTGTTTACCCACCTACAGATACCCGTTGTCCCTAAGCAAAGCAGTAAGAACGACCTTATGTGTCATCTTAGTTGAATGAACGGACTGTATACCCACCTACACATATCCGTTGTCCTTCAGCAAGGCAGTACAAACGACCTTATTTGTCATCATAGTTGAATAAACGGACTGTATACCCACCTACAGATACCTGTTGTCCTTAAGCAAGGCAGTAAGTACGACCTTATGTGTCATATTGGTTGAATGAACGTAATATATGCCGACCTACAGATACCCGTTGTCCCTAAGCAAAGTAGTAAGAACGACTTATGTGTCATCTTAGTTTAATGAACGGATTGTATACCCACCTACAGATACCCGTTGTCCTTAAGCAAGTCAGTAAGAACGACCCTATGTGTCATATTAGTTGAATACACGGAATATATGCCGACCTACAGATACCCGTTGTCCTTAAGCAAAATAGTACAACCGACCTAATGTGTCATCTTAGTTAAATGAACGGACTGTATACCCACCTACCCGTTGTCCTTAAGCAAAACAGTACAAACGACCTAATGTGTCATCTTAGTTAAATGAACGTACAGTATACCCACCTACAGATACCCGTTGTCCTTAAGCAAGGCAGTAAGAACGACCTTATTTGTCATCATAGTTAAATGAACGGACTGTTTACCCACCTACAGATACCCGTTGTCCTTAAACAAAACATTTATATCGCTGGAAGTGGTCATCTCCATTGACTGAACGGAATATATGCCGACCTACAGATACCCGTTGTCCTTAAGCAAAGAAAGTAACAACTAACGAATTTGTAATCTTGATTTATTGAACTAGATAAATACGCATCTCCATTAACCCGTTCTCCTCTAGTAAAACATTAATAACGATCTAAGTGATCATCTTAGTTGAAATAACTTAATATATACCCTTCTACAGATACCCTTTGTCCTTAAGCAACTCGCTAAAATGTTTTAATTGGTCATATAATATCCTTAAGCAAGGCAGTACAAATGACCTTATTTGTCATCTTAATTGAATAAACGGACTGTATACCCCCCTAATGATACCCGTTGTCCTTAAGCAAGGTAGTACAAACGACCTTATTTGTCATCTTAATTGAATAAACGGATTGTTTACCCACCTACAGTTACCAGTTGTCCTTAAGCAAGGCAGTAAGAACGACCTTATGTGTCATCTTAGTTGAATGAACGGACTGTATACCCACCTACACATACCCGTTGTCCTTAAGCAAAGCAGTAAGAACGACCTTATGTGTCATCTTAGTTAAATGAACGGATTGTTTACCCACCTACAGATACCCGTTGTCCCTAAGCAAAGCAGTAAGAACGACCTTATGTGTAATCTTAGTTGAATGAACGGACTGTATACCCATCTACACATATCCGTTGACCTTCAGCAAGGCAGTACAAACGACCTTATTTGTCATCATAGTTGAATAAACGGACTGTATACCCACCTACAGATACCTGTTGTCCTTAAGCAAGGCAGTAAGTACGACCTTATGTGTCATATTAGTTGAATGAACGTAATATATGCCGACCTACAGATACCCGTTGTTCTTAAGCAAAGCAGTAAGAACGACGTATGTGTCATTTTAGTTTAATGAACGGATTGTATACCCACCTACAGATACCCGTTGTCCTTAAGCAAGTCAGTAAGAACGACCTTATGTGTCATATTAGTTGAATGCACGGAATATATGCTGACCAACAGATACCCGTTGTCCTTAAGTAAAATAGTACAACCGACCTAATGTGTCATCTTAGTTAAATGAACGGACTGTATACCCACCTACCCGTTGTCCTTAAGCAAAACAGTACAAACGACCTAATGTGTCACCTTGGTTAAATGAACGTACAGTATACCCACCTACAGATACCCGTTGTCCTTAAGCAAGGCAGTAAGAACGACCTTATTTGTCATCATAGTTAAATGAACGGACTGTTTACCCACCTACAGATACCCGTTGTCCTTAAACAAAACATTTATATCGCTGGAAGTGGTCATCTTCATTGACTGAACGGAATATATGCCGACCTACAGATACCCGTTGTCCTTAAGCAAAGAAAGTAACAACTAACGAATTTGTAATCTTAATTTATTGAACTGAATAAATACGCACCTCCATTAACCCGTTCTCCTCTAGTAAAACATTAATAACGATCTAAGTGATCATCTTAGTTGAAATAACTGAATATATACCCTCCTACAGATACCCTTTGTCCTTAAGTAACTCGCTAAAATGTTTTAATTGGTCATATAATATCCTTAAGCAAGGCAGTACAAATGACCTTATTTGTCATCTTAATTGAATAAACGGACTGTATACCCCCCTAATGATACCCGTTGTCCTTAAGCAAGGCAGTACAAACGACCTTATTTGTCATTTTAATTGAATAAACGGATTGTTTACCCACCTACAGTTACCAGCTGTCCTTAAGCAAAGCAGTAAGAACGACCTTATGTGTCATCTTAGTTGAATGAACGGACTGTATACCCACCTACACATACCCGTTGTCCTTAAGCAAAGCAGTAAGAACGACCTTATGTGTCATCTTAGTTAAATGAACGGATTGTTTACCCACCTATACATACCCGTTGTCCCTAAGCAAAGCAGTAAGAACGACCTTATGTGTCATCTTAGTTGAATGAACGGATTGTATACCCACCTACACATATCCGTTGTCCTTCAGCAAGGCAGTACAAACGACCTTATTTGTCATCATAGTTGAATAAACGGACTGTATACCCACCTACAGATACCTGTTGTCCTTAAGCAAGGCAGTAAGTACGAACTTATGTGTCATGTAAGTTAAATGAACGTAATATATGCCGACCTACAGATACCCGTTGTCCTTAAGCAAAGCAGTAATAACGACTTATGTGTCATCTTAGTTTAATGAACGGATTGTATACCCCCACCTACAGATACCCGTTGTCCTTAAGCAAGTCAGTAAGAACGACCTTATGTGTCATATTAGTTGAATGCACGGAATATATGCCGACCTACAGATACCCGTTGTCCTTTAGCAAAGCAGTAAGAACGACTTATGTGTTATCTTATTTGAAATAACTGAATATCTACCCTCCTAGAGATACCCGTTGTCCTTAAGTAACTCGCTAAAAAGGCTTAATTGGTCACATTAATATCCTTAAGCTGGGCAGTACATACGACCTTATTTGTCATATTAATTGAATAAACGGACAGTATACCCACCTACCGATACCCGTTGTCCTTAAGCAAGGCAGTACAAACGACCTTATTTGTCATCATAGTTGAATAAACGGACTGTATACCCACCTACAGATACCTGTTGTTCTTAAGCAAGGCAGTAAGTACGACCTTATGTGTCATCTTAGTTGAATGAACGGACTGTGTACCCACCTACAGATACCCGTTGTCCTTAAGCAATGCAGTAAGAACGACCTTTATGTGTCATATTAGTTAAATGAATGGACTGTTTACCACCTACAGATACCCGGTGTCCTTAAGCAAAGCAGTAAGAACGACTTATGTGTCATTTTAGTTTAATGAACGGACTGTATACCCACCTACAGACGACCTTATTTGTCATCTTAGTTAAATGAACGGACTGTTTACCCACCTACAGATACAGATACCCGTTGTCCTTAAGCAAATGCAGTACAAACGACCTTATTTGTCATCATAGTTAAATGAACGGACTGTTTACCTACCTACAGATACCCGTTGTCCTTAAGCAAAGCAGTAATAACGACCTTATGTGTCATCTTAGATGAATGAACGGAATATATGCCGACCTACAGATACCCGTTGTCCTTAAGCCAAGCAGTAAGAACGACCTAATGTTTCATCTTAGTTGAATGAACAGAATATGTATCCACCTACAGTAACCGCTTTTCCTTAAGTTCAAACACATTTTGTCCTTAAGAAATGCGTAACTAACGACTTTATTTGTCATCTTCCTGGAATTAATTGAATCAGTATATAGTGGCCTACATGTACTTGCTGTCTTTAAGACATGAAGGAATACCTACCTTATTGGTCATCTTAGTTAAATGTACTGGATATAAACCGACGTACTTACCTATTTTCGATTTTTGTTGTTGACCAAGGTCCAGTCAGTTGAACGGATCTAAGTGAATACTGATCTAGTACATACGGACAAACTTATGGATCAAGGGACATGCAAAGTCGTTATTATTAATGTGATTCTTACGAAAATGATCAGATTTTGGAACTAAAGTTATGGAAACAGTGCCAGTGAAATGTCAAGGCAGGCACGGGGTATCCTTAGTCCGTTGTATACCGATTGTTTACATATGCATTGATAGGGATGTTTTTACGCATTCTCCTGATCGCAAGATATAGAGTTGAAACTTTGAAAAAAATCTGCCAAATCGATACCAACTTATTAACAATTTATGCAATGCAACGACAGAGAAACGAGACCTTTCTAAGTGCCTTAAAGGCAGGCGACACTATAATAAGGATAACACATTCAATTTACCAATTTCAAATCGCTTTTATTGTCAATATAATTCAAAATATAAGGCAAGTATATTTATTTACATATATATTTACAAGTCATACATGTTCAACATGTATCGCTCATCTGGATACTTTTTTGATATTGTGCAGGGCGATCACAATAACTCATATAGAGCACAGGTGAGCTAAGAATGCAAACCAACATTATCCCGCACTTACATATGTTCATTTAATTTAAATACGAATTTATCAAAATAATCTTACATGATCATGCAGACTAATTATTAAGTTGTTTATAAGACTCAAAACCCTTTGTATGCTTTTTTTCGGATAGAGATGGTGGAATCCATGCAAAATGTTTGTACATTGTGTCAAATGGAAAACTTGCTTGTTTTGAACAATTTCTCCTTTTCCCACAAAATGCGGCTTCCAAAGTGTTAACATGATTTTCTTTAAATTTGACCTAGTGACCTAGCTTTTGAACTTGGCGTAAAAATCACTAATTCAAACATTCTGACAATGTTTCAACATGCTCAAGCCGAAATGTGGCTTTCAGAGTGTTAACAAGATTTCATTAAATTTGGCCTAGTGACCCAGTTTCAAACTTGGTCTAGATTTGATGGAGATATATGTTCTGATAAACTTTCATGAAGATAAGATGCAAAATAGTGCCTCTAGAGTGTTAACAAGCCAATTTTGACGACGAACAAAAGGCGATCACAAAAACTCACCTTGAGCACTTTATGCTCTGGTGAGCTTAAAAGGGCCATAATTCTTAAAGTAAACGTGAAAGAGTTATGTACTCTTGTCTGTTGGTGGAGGTAATGATGGTAAATAAGTACCGTAAGTGTATAAGCTATATCTGTAATGGTTTTAAAAACAAGAGGGCTCTGATGGCCCTGGATCGCTCACGAGATATTATTTTGTTTCACTTTAGCCATATAAGCCCCGACCCCTGACGGCCATGTTTTTCGGCCAATCAACATGGCTTGAAGGAATTTGATCGAAGGTCACCTTAGGAGGACACTTTCGGAGGAGAAGATTTTTTAAGTTTTAACTTTAGCCATATAGGGCAAAATAGCCCTTACCTGTGGCGGCTATGTTTTTCAACCAATCAACATGGCTTAAAGGAATCTGATAGTGGGTCACTTAAGGAACATTCCTACAAAATTATTTTAAAATCGGTCAAATACTTTTGGAGGAGAAGTTTTTCACTATAGCCTGTAAGTCAAAATGCCAAGGAACATTTCTACAATTTATTTTGAACATTGGCCAACCAGTTTGGGAAAAGAAGAATTTTAAAGTTTTTTTCGTTTTGTTGCCATGGAAAACAGAATTATGTATGGATCTAAAAAAATTGAAGGAATTCTGGTGAGGTCATTGAGAGGATGCTTTTTTTGAAGTTTCATTCCAAATGACCCACTGGTTACTGAGGAGAAGATGTTGACGGACGACGGTCAAAAGGCGATCACAATAACTCACTAAAAAGTGGTGTGGTACGAAAAACTTAACCAAAATTCAAAATTGATAAAGGGCCATAATTCTTAAAAAAACATGGACAGAGTTATCTCCTCTTGTCTGTTGGTGATTGTTAACAAGAGGACCATGATGGCCCTAGAATCGCACACCTGATTTTTTTTCTTCACTTTAGCTATATAAGCCCCGCCCCCTGGCAGCCATAGCAATCAACTTGGCTTAAGGAATCTGATAGAGGGTCACCCTAGGAACATTTCATCAAAATTATTTGAAAATCGGCCTGACACTTTTGGAGGAGAAGATTTTTTAAGTTTTCACTATAGCCATATAATGCAAAATAGCCTCGCCCCCCTGGCGGCCATGTTTTTTGACCAATTAACATGGCTTGAAGGAATCTGATAGAGGGTCATCCAAGGAGCATTTCTACAAAATTATTTGAAAATCTGCCAACCAGTTTGGGAGAAAAAGATTTAAGTTTTCACTATAGCCATATAAGGCAAAATAGCCCTGCCTACTGGTGGCCATGTTTTTCAACCAATCAACATGGCTTGAAGGAATCTGATAGTGGGTAACTTAAGGAACATTTCTACAAAATTATTTGAAAATCGGCCCGACACTTTCGTCGGAGAAGATTTTTCAAGTTTTCACTATAGCCATACAAGGCAAAATAGCCCCGCCCCCTGGCGGCCATGTTTTTTGACCAATCAACATGGCTTGAAGGAATCTAATAGAGGGTCATCCAAGGAACATTTCTACAAAATTATTCGAAAATAGGCCTGACACTTTCGTCGGAGAAGATTTTTTAAGTTTTCACTATAGCCATATAAGGCAAAATAGCCCCGCCCCCCTGGCGGCCATGTTTTTCGACCAATCAACATGGCTTGAAGGAATCTGAATGAGGGTCATCCAATGAACATTTCTACAAAATTATTTGAAAATCAGCCTGACACTTTTGGAGAAGAAGATTTTTAAAGTTTTTACTATAGCCATATAAGGCAAAATAGCCCCCCCCCCCCGCCCCCCTGGCGGCCATGATTTTCGACCAATCAATATGGCTTGAAGGAATCTGATAGAGGGTCATCCAATGAACATTTCCCATATTCGAACTTGACCTAGATATCACCAAGACAAACTTTCTGACAAAGTTTCAACATGCTCAAGTTTAAAATGTGGCTTCAAGAGTGTTCATAAGATTTTCCTTCAATTTGGCCTAGTGACGTAGTTTTTGACCCGACATGACCTATATTCGATCTTGGCCTAGATATCATCAAGACAAACTTTCTGACAAAGTTTCAACATGCTCATGTTTAAAATGTGGCTTCAAGAGTGTTAACAATATTTTAATTAAATTTGGCCTAGTGACCTAGTTTTTGACCGGACATGACCCAGTTTCGAACTTGACCTAGGTTTGATGGAGATATATGTTCTGATAAACTTTTATGAAGATTGGATGCAAAATGTTGCCTCTAGAGTGTTAACAAGCAAAATGTTGACGATGAACGAAGGACGACAGACAACAGACAAAAGGCGATCACAAAAACTCACCTTGAGCACTTTGTGCTCTGGTGAGCTAAAAACATTATAAAAAGTCAAAAGATTTATATATAATACTTGTTTTCAACCATTATGATAAAACAAGCAGCTCAATTAAGAAATATCTAGCACATATTATAATTATACAACATATATGTAACATAAATGAAAATTTACACAAAGAAACAGATACAACTTGACAACAAAGTAGAGATTGCTTTTTTGAAAAAGCACTTGTCTCCCCATTTGTGTGGTCGTAAGGGAGGAAAAGAAATGATGGAGATGAGTTTTATAATTTTGGACTGGAGATGAAGCAACAGTTTGGCCTTGTAACCTCAAAATCAAACAAAATCAATAAGGGGTCATTTGCTGGTGGTTACCAATGCCATGTTATTATAGTGATCCGATTTTAAGAAGTGTCTAAGAGCCATGAAGGAATGCTACATGCCATTATCGGAGGCCGCACGATTGTGCAAGGAGGAAAAGATATAAACAGATATTTGAATCCTGCAAAATTACGTTTTAATGCACCAGTGTATGGCGGAGTGGATACATACCTTTAATGGAGGCCGCATGATTGTGCAAGGAGGAAAGCATTCATGGAAAGACAGTTAAAATAAATGAACAGCTACAGGGGCAGTGTCATGATGACATGCCATTACATTGATCGACTTCAAGAAGTGCCTAAGAGCCATGAAGGAATGCTACATGACATTAACAGAGGCCGCACAATTGTGCAAGGATTTGATTGATAGGGGTTTAACGCCGTTTTCAACAATTTTCAGTCATATCAAGGCGACCAGTTCACCTACTCATGCGTTTCCTGGTTTTCTTACACCAGTACACCACACAACATACGTTCTAAGCAACTGGCTGCTTTTCCACATAGACTTTAAACAGCCCATTGGTGAAAGACGAATGACGCAGGTCACAATGACATTTGTCAAACGCAGGAAAAGATCCAAACAGAGATTCGAATCCTGTAAAAATACGTTCTCATGCACCAGGTAGAGGATTATTGTAAATCTGACATAAGTAAAAAAAAAACCATGCTGCCATGTTTTCAAACGGATAAGAATAATTGGTACAATCTTGGTAGAGTTTCACCCAAGGAACATTTGTCCACAAATATTGTTTAATTGGACAAGTACTTTTGGCAGAGAAGTCTACATGGAATTAAATTAATTCAACAACTTTGAAAGGTTAAATTATTTGGAAATCAAGCCATTGGTTTAGGAGCAGTTGTTTGCAGGAAAATGTTAACAGACGGTCGGATGGTGAGACGAACAGCAAGTGATCACAAAAGCTCACCCCACACTTTGGGCTATGGTGAGCTATAAACATCTTGGTAGAGGGTCACCCAAAGAACGTGTGTTGCAAATCTTTTACCAATCAGGCCTGTAAGCTTTGTACAATAACATATCTTTTTTTGTTTACTATACACATCTACAGAAAACAAGCTACGCCCCCTGGCGACCTTGTTTTTCAATTGATGTGAATAGTTTACAGGTTCCCCTACCTAAGAAACATTTCTGCCTAATTATTTTAAAATGCAGAAGCTTTACTGGCTTTCAACCAGTGGTGATATAAATGAAAAAGTTCCTAACAAAATCATTCTAGTAACAGTGCAATACTAGCTTACAATTTGCATCAAAATTGTTGTGCCTTTAATTCACTAGTGAGTGAAAAGTTTTAAACACATGTGACTTACAACTTCCTTCTGGAACAATTTTATCCCGTTCCATGAAACAGTCAACCTTTTATGAAGCAGATGCCCTTTTAAAACAGTTTGAAAAAAGTAAAAGATTACTCGTGATGAGCAATTTCCCTTTTTCCACAATGTTTCAACTATTTTCAATAATAATCATTTCATTTTATGAGATATTTTTTACTCAGATCCTGTTTCTTTTCAGCACCTATAAATAAAATAAAAATAATTATAAATGTGACGACAGCAGTTGTTAAATGCAATAATTAAAACAAGAGGCCTATGAGGGCCTATGCTCTACTGGTATGGTTCTTTGCTCATTTTCAATCCAGAGCATGTATGTATGATGAAGATCGGATAGTAAATGGAGGCTCTTTTGTGTTCACAAGCTGTATTATAGCAATTTTTACAATTTCATGGGCTATAATCCAGTCTTGCCGGATCTGGCTGGTTTTCAAAAGGAACCAAGCTCTCATCAATATTTAACTACTATCTAAGTTTGGTGAAGATCAGATAGTAAATAGAGCCTCTATTGTGTTCACATGCTCAATTATAGCAATTTGAACAATTTCAAGGGCCATAATCCAGTCTGGCTGGTTTTACGGAAGGAACCGAGCTCTCATGGATATCCAACTACTGTATAAGTTTGGTTGAGATACAATCAAAAGTGAAGACTGTATCGTGTTAACAAGCTCTTTTATAGCAATTTTGACCATTTCAAGGGCCATAATCCAGTCATGCATGGGCGGATCTGGCTGGTTTTCGAAAGGAACCGAGCTCTCATGGATATTTAACTACTGTATAAGTTTAGTTGAGATACAATCAAAAGTGAAGACTGTATCGTGTTAACAAGCTCTTTTATAGCAATTTTGACCATTTCAAGGGCCATAATCCAGTGATGCATGGGCGGATCTGGCTGGTTTTCGAAAGGAACCGAGCTCTCATGGATATCTAACTACTGTATAAGTTTGGTTGATATACAATCAAAGGTGAAGACTGTATCGTGTTAACAAGCTCTTTTATAGCAATTTTGACCATTTCAAGGGCCATAATCCAGTCATGCATGGGCGGATCTGGCTGGTTTTCGAAAGGAACCGAGCTCTCATGGATATCTAACTACTGTATAAGTTTAGTTGAGATACAATCAAAAGTGAAGACTATCGTGTTAACAAGAAATTGTTTACGGACGGACGGACGCACGACGGACAAACCGCCACGACATAAGCCCTTCTGGCCTTTGGCCAGTAGAGCTAAAAATGAAGACTGTATCGTGTTAACAAGAAATTGTTTACGGACGGACGCACGGACGACGGACAAATCGCCACGACATAAGCCCTTCTGGCCTTTGGCCAGTAGAGCTAAAAAATCCTTGACCAGATTTGTCCTCACTTTGACCAATTGTCAATGTATCAAGGTTTTCTGCTTTATATATATCAGCAGAACCGTTTACTTTTTTCAATTGGAATGGAATATATTTATATTTGATAATAAGAATATTAATTGAAACAAAATAGGCATGTAGAAGGAGTATTCAGACTTGTAATTGCTCAAGCTATATATAAGGCCCATAAGCATTTATAAGTGGTGTATACAAATTAATTGTTCAATGTGATATTGTGAACCCCTTCCTCTGCAACCAATTGCCCACATGCGTTAACATAATAAGCCCCATCTAAAAGCGGGCATTTAAATAGCAAATAATAAATTCAAATTACTTAATTCCATGGCATAAAAAGTTGCCCTGGTAATTGATGATTCTAAAACCAGCCTGCACTCGGCATCTGCTTCGTCATAAGCTCCCCCTGTAATCGCTTCCAATATAGCCGCAAGGCCTTCTTTTAATATGACATCGTTCAAATAAGAGGCAGCAAGGCTGCAACAGTAAAATAACATCAAATTACCTATGTGTTAAATAGTCAATGAATTAACATTTCGGCTATTTCTACTAAATGATCTTGATATGAGACATGCACTTTCATGAGTATAAAGAGAAAGGATTTTTCTTACTCCACTCAGCCACATGATGCTCAACTTGATCTTCTCTTGAATATCTGTAAAATATAAGGGTAAACGTATATGTTACAAGACAAGAAATATGGGCCTAAATTAATCATATGACCAAATTTGATAACAACAGGTAAATTGTAATCAATGGTGGGAATAAAAATGCAAAGAAAAAACACTGTTAATGAAACAGCTCATCGCGTTATCGTTTTTTTTTACTATTAATTTTTATTTATAATAAGGCATTTAATCTAGGAACAATTTGAAAGAGGACCACCAAAGAAACATTCATATGAAGATTGATTAAACCATACGAATAATGGTTTAGAAGATGTAATTTGTTTCTAGCTAAATTTAAATTTATTCTGCCTTGCAGATACATATTAAAGTTGATAGAGCTATGACCTCATTTTTAAAAGAAGTATAATAGTAACTTGAACTTTGACCTAGGTCAGTGAAATGCAAGTACAAGAGGCAATGTTAGTGAACATATAATATGTGTAAACTTTCATGAAAATCGGATAAGAAATGCAGTCTATAGAGTGATGACGTCCTTTGTGAAACATACATACGGGGAAACCCTTATTACACTTCACAAAATTGTCGTGAGGGGATTATAAAGGAATTCATGTGAGGACATTGAGAGAATGCTTGTAGTGAAATTTCATTCAATTTGACACAGTTGTTACAGAGGAAAAGTAGATTGAATAAAAAAAAATATCCACACACTCACTAAAGCTTGCTGCAGGTGGAGCTAAAAACAACATTGATCATGCATGCAGGGCCTCCGCTGTTGGTCTCCAAATATGATTTTTGAAATTGGCAAATTCATTGGCAAGAATTCTTTTTGATCTAGCTTAATAATTTTTAATAAATCTAAAAATGCTGAATTTTAGAAACAAGAGTGCCAGTGCCGCCACAATATACGCCGCCACAAAATATAAAGATCAAGATTGGTCCTTTTAATTATTGCTTTTAACATGTCTGTATACATAAGCTCAAAATGAAGTCTGTGAGACAAGTTAGCTTGGCTGGAAGAGACAGGGACCTGAGATCATGGTTGCCTGGGTAGTAGGTTCGATCCTTGCAGGGGCAGCCGGATGTTTCCTTGAGCAAAACAGTTTATCCACACTTGTTCAGAGTTGAAAGTCTTAGTCTGCTTAGCAGCCTAGCTGACTTTGGTATTAACTAAAGAAAATAGGATACATATAAACAGAGATAGAACCCTATAGAGGCTTCCGATATGAAAGTAGGTCAAATGGCAGTGTCGATATGTATCCTTTTTTCCTTCTGAGCATAACTCTTGCAAAAATCACTCTACCGGATAATCCCTGCTTTATGCACTTCTACCTGTTTGGAAACTTGAGTTGCATTCTCAAGTGAATTTGCTATAGAGACCAAGTTTCGAAAGGCATAACTATTGCAAAAAATGCTGAACCGCAAAATCCCTGCTTCATGCACATCTACCCATTATAGTTATGATATTGACCAACTTTTGAAAAGATTCAGTCAGAAACGTAGGAAGAGTTGCGTTCACAAGCCGCAATATCAATCAGCTACAGAGAATAAGTTACAAGGGACATAAATCTTGCAAAAATCAATGAACCGGAAAATCGCCGCTTCATGCACATCTACCCATTATAGTCAGGACATTGACCAAGTTTTGAAAAGATTCGTTCAGAAACATAGGAAGAGTTGCGTTCACATGGCTGCAATATCAATCAGCTACAGAGACTAAGTTTCAAGGGACAAAAATCTTGCAAAAATCAATGAACTGGAAAATCGCCGCTTCATGCACATCTACCCATTATAGTAATGACATTGACCAAGTTTTGAAAAGATTCAGTCAGAAACATAGGAGGAGTTGCGTTCACAAGGCTGCAATATCAATCAGCTACAGAGACTAAGTAACAAGGGACATAAATCTTGCAAATATCAATGAACCGGAAAATCGGCGCTTCATGCACATCTACACATTATAGTTATGACATTGACCAAGTTTTGAAAAGATACGGTCAGAAACGTAGGAGGAGTTGCGTTCACAAGAAATGGACGTACGGAGAAGATGACGCCAATATACGACTGCCTATTGACCAAGTTTTGAAAAGATTCGGTCAAAAACATAGGAGGAGTTGCATTCACAAGGCTGCAATATCAATCAGCTACAACTTAGGAGGAGTTGCGTTCACAAGAAATGGACGTACGGACAGACGGAGAAGATGATGCCAATATACGACCGCCTCCGGCGGCGTATAAAAACCCATATGTTGCACTATAATAGACTTTTGTGCTCGTAATATAAATGGAAATGAATTTTCAATGCAAGCTATTCATTAATTTCTAATTCCGTATCATATATCATCAATATAATGGTAAAGTGTACTCACTGTGATGAGGTCATCACTGAATAAATTTTATTTCTCAGACATTTATTGTTGGGAAAAAATCTGTTGCTGCTTTCAATAGCCCCTGGAAAGTTAGCTTTAGAATAAGCATTAATGTGGCGCCTCATCTCGCCCACTTCACGGACACCCTCCTCCACAAGATGAACTATTTTATTTGAAACGCTTTTATTTACACTGTGTACAGTGACATCAACCTGTGATAAAGAAAATTAACTACAATTTCTTGCACAAAAATATTATACTCCATCCATTTCAACTCATTCTTTGAGGGGCATGGTCGCATGAGTACTACACAAGAGGGCTAAAATGTCATTAAATCACTCACCGTAGCATAATGAGATAATCCTCAGATTGACAATAGCTTTTCATCTTCATTCAATAGATTCTCTTAAATTTATTAAGATTATCCTTAATTTTGACTTCAGATTTTCATTCATGCCTGCTGCAGATCCACAGGTTAATGTCTGGGAATTTTCTTATCAAGAGTGGCAAATATTTCACAAGCACAGGAAAATGAAAATGAAACAACATTTGCATTATAAAGAAATGAAAACAATTTGAACCATGATAAAAAAAACAAGAAGGCCATGATGACCCTGGTTAGCTCACCCGAGTTATGCAATGTAAATTTCTCATTTAAACCCCAATAAATCATTTTGAGGTCAGGTAAGCTTATACAACAGGTCAATGGTCAGATTTCAGTCAAAATGAATTAAAAATCTAAGACAAAAAAGGGGACATAATTAGTACAAAAATTGACAAATATTTGTACTCTTGTCTGTTGATAGAGGTAATGATGGTGAACAAGTTTTGTAAGTTTAAAAGCAATAAAGTTTTATAAAACAAAAATGAGGTGGTACAAAAATCGTTACGAAGGTGCCACACCAACACAGAGGCGAGTAGGATTGTTTGCCATTTCTTTGAAAAGTCTAGCTAATAATTAACCAAAACAAACAACTTATTACTCTTCACAATTATTCAAATAGAAGTTTAACCAACAATTGAAACAGACACTTTTTGTATTGTATAATACAACAAAGGGTAGGGTCTGTATTCAGATGTACATGCATTCACAGGATGTTTATTGCTTTGGTTATTAGAAAATGTATTAACAAAAAATTACCTCGTCAGTGAAATGGTTCTTGTGACCCTCCAAGCTTGGAACCGCAACATACATTTGAAGTTCATATTTAATATTCTTGGACCCATTTAATACAGCATACAGTTTCTTTCCTTGTTGCCTTCGTGCCCATTGAGAGTCATTTTCAATCTGAAAAAATTAAAAAGAAAAATAAACTATTTATACACATACCTTGGTTATCATTAATACACTGTTAACTGAATTGAGTTATAGCTGTCAATATGTATTTTTGAAAGGGAAGATAATTTGCATTTATATTAATCAAACAAAACAGCCCTGCCCCATGGTGGCCATGTTTTAAGCCAGTGGAAATAAAAATGGAAGAATTTAGGAGGGGACATTGACAGGATGCTTCCTATGAAGTTTTATCCAAATTGATCAAGTGGTTAGGGAGGCGAAGTGGTTTCAAGGAGAAGATTGACGCGCACACTGATGCACGACAGACAATTCACCATGACATAAGCTTGACTGGCTTTCAGCCAGTGGAGCAAAAAAAAAATCAAAATGGTTTGAAGGAATCTGATAGATGTTTGCCCAAGAAACATTTCTAGAAATATTTGAAAATCTGTCAACAAGTTTAAATTTAGACAGACAAGGCAAAAAAGCCTCGGCTACTGGCAGCAATATTTTTCGAAAAATAAAACTGGCAGTAATATTTTTCGATATAATCAACAAAGATGGAAAGAATTGGATTGAGGGCCATCCAAGGTAAATTTCTACAATAGTATTGGTCAGTCAGGCAAGTAGTTTTGAAAAAGAATTGTTCATTCTTTCGGTTCACAGGACATAACATTTTTTGCATCAGTCAAAAAAAGGGGAAGGGATTTCGGAGAGGCCATAGACAGGATGGTACCTATAAAGTCTCATTTAAAGTGGCTCAGTGGTAAGGGTGGAGAAATCGTTTCAAGCCTTAACTTAAAATATGAAAACACAATGGAGAATTCACTATGATTATAAGTTTGACAGCCAGTTGAGCTAAAAATGGAAGAGGAAAGAGATAAGAATCCTGCCTCAATTTTGTTTACAAACAGACAGACAGTCAAATTAATATAGTATGGATAAAACACATTTATGATCATTTCACTTGACAAAATTACAAACCTTATATGAAGGGAATTTCAACACGGACCTCACATTGATGGCAGC
Organism: Serripes groenlandicus; assembly: GCA_031761405.1. Taxonomy (NCBI): domain Eukaryota; kingdom Metazoa; phylum Mollusca; class Bivalvia; order Cardiida; family Cardiidae; genus Serripes; species Serripes groenlandicus. Next base: position 51,277,464 of record JASEVX010000003.1, read on the forward strand.
TGGACAGTTCATTGTTTTGGTGTTCTGGATCAATTTACGTCCATATGGATGTCCAGTGTAATCATGGTCAACCTGTTTAAATTCAACATTTAACAAGTCAATTTGTGAATTAAGATCCATGAAAAAATTTAACAAGAGGCCCATGAGGGCTTATGTTATACTGTCATGGTTCTTTGGTCATTTTCAAAAGGAACCAAGCTCTCATAACTACTATCTAAGTTTGGTGAAAGTCAGATAAGAAATGGAAGGTCTATTGTATTCACAAGCTGTACTATAGCAATTTTGACAATTTCAAGGGCCATAAACCAGTCATGCATGGGGCGGATCTGGCTGGTTTTCAAAAGGAACCGAGCTCTCATCAATATTTAACTACTATCTAAGTTTGGTGAAGGTCAGCTAAGAAATGGAAGGTCTATTGTTTTCACAAGCTGTATTATAGCAATTTTGACAATTTCAAGGGCCGTAGTCTAGTCATGCATAGGCGGATCTGGTTGGTTTTGAAAGGAACTAAGCTCTCATCAATATTTAACTACCATCTAAGTTTGGTGAAGATTGCATAGTAAATGATGGTTTAATTGTGTTCACAAGCTGTATTATAGCAATTTTGACAATTTCAAGGGCCATAATCCAGTCATGCATAGGCGGATCTGGCTGGTTTAGAAAAGGAACGGAGCTCTCATCAATAATTAACTACTGTCTGAGTTTGGTGAAGATCACATAGTAAATGGATAGTAATCCAGTCTTGCATGGGCAGATCTGGCTGGTTTGCGAAAGGAACCGAGCTCAGATGGATATCTCATAACTGTATAAGTTTAATTGAGATACAATCAAAACTAAAGACTTTATCGCGTTCACAAGCAATTGTTTACGGACGCCACATGGCCGACGGACACAACGTACGCCATGGCATAAATGGTAAAACAACCCCACCAAGTTTGTATACCAGTCATCAAGATTTTTCTAAATTGTGATTTAGTGACAAAGTTATTGATACCACGTTTCTAAAAATTATTTGATTATTTATCTGTCAACCAGTTTTGGAGAAGATTTTCAAAATTTTCATTATAGCCATTTAAGGCAAAAGAGCCCCGTCCCATGGCGGCAATGTTATTTTACTAATCAACATGGTCTGAAGCAATCTGATAAAGTGTCAACTGAGGAACATTTCGACAAAAAAATCAGCTAAGGAATTTTGGAGGAGAATTTTTTTTAAGGTTTTTTTTTAAGGTTGCCATGGCAACTAGAATTTTGACATAAACATCAATGGCTTTCAGCAAGTGGAGATAAAAATTACTTTGAAAACATTGGGGCAAACAGCAAATCCTTAACATGACAAATTGTTCCTTTTAACACAATATGTAGGTTTGTGAAAATAATTTATGATATATGACTGATGACCAAGCAAATCTTTTATATAAAAGTATGATGAAGGATAGAAAAACATATTTAACCATAATAACTCGCATAAAAAAATCAAATGGTTTAATTGTATTAGGATATTAACTGAAAGAAAAACATAATTCACAAAAAAAATAAGGAGCAACATCTGCTTTTTGCACAAATTTTATGTAATTTTTTAAAAAGCAAAACAATGAGAAATAAAAATATCACTGAAGGTGATGAATACCCCCAGCTGGTGCCTGACAATGTACATATGTATGAGAAATTCAAGGGGCCATAACTCATTTAAAAATAATTCCAGAGCAACACGCCGACAATATATATATAATAATGCACAACTAGGCTTGGTATCAATCATTCTTGTGAAGTTATATTGAATTCTGACAAAGGGTTGCTGAGAAATAGTGTTCACAAGAAATGGCTACAGACCAACTATGTATGAGAACTTCAAGGGGCCATAACTCATTTAAAAATAATTCCAGTGCAACACGCCGACAATATGCACAACTAGGCTTGGTATCAATCATTCTTGTGAAGTTATATTGAATTCTGACCAAGGGTTGCTGAGAAATAGTGTTCACAAGAAATGTCTACAGACCAACTATGTATGAGAAATTCAAGGGGCCATAACTCATTTAAAAATAATTCCAGTGCAACACTCTGACAATATGCACAACTAGGCTTGGTATCAATCATTCTTGTGAAGTTATATTGAATTCTGACCAATGGTTGCTGAGAAATAGTGTTCACAAGAAATGTCCAGACCAACTAACCAACTGACCAACCAACTGATAAACCGACCGACAAGCGTGACTCCTATATAGCCCCCATATACTACGTATCTGGGGGTATAATTATAAAAATTCTCCTTTTGCAAGAAGGTTTTAACGACTTCGGCTGCAGAGTCGTCACAAAGTTTCTAAATTGCGAAATGGTTAAAACATATTATGTGACCTCAAACTTTGACCGGCCTAAATTGAAAATGAACATATCTATGAAGTATGAAGAAATTCCTCTCACAAACGAAAGTGCAAGAGCAATGATGTTTCACACTAACGTACAAAATCAATTGTCAATTGTCAAGGGAAAAACTTAAACTTCCAACCACCACATTTTGAGGATGGGGGCATTATAAAATATGTAATTTACTTCAGAGAGTAAATACAGGTAAAACAAGACCTTTCTCATGACAGCTGTGACACTTGACTATTCAAAAGCTTGTCAGTTAAATGTTTTTTTCGACTAAAAACAATGTTTTTTATGTAATTGTTTCAGAATAAAGGTCAAAGCTATGAAACTTTGTAAATTTATGCACATTACACGCAAAATAATCTGGAGGAAGAGGAGAGAAAAACATGCAGCGAGTCCAGGGCTGGAACCAGAGACCTCACACTTTCAAGGCAAGTACTATACTGACTGAGCTAACCGGGCTGCTTACATAAATTCTCTCAAACTGTGTACAAATTCAGACCGAGATATTTCCCTGCTTTCCTGGAAATTCGTACGCGAATATAAGTTTCCAGTCCCAAGGGCGTTATAAATCGCACTGCAAGTACTGCATGTAAGACTGTACAACCAGTGATGTCATGGTCCCTTATTGAGCGCTAATGTCACAAGGACAGAAATACAGGCAGCAAGGAGAGAACAACAGATGAGCACGAGTCTCCAGTAATTGAATAAGAGAAAATGATCTCCTTAAGCCTTCAGCTAATGTGATTTAAAGACAATACCTATAGCTCTGGTCTTTTAACGGTCATAGCGTAGGGTTTCTGAAATAGTTTTTCAACATTTGTTAATTAATATTGTTATTTTATAGACAAACCTTTGCAGCTTTCTTTTCTTTTAACTTCAGTCTCCGTGATCTGTGCCTGTCAGGCCCATGGCAACACTCACGCAACTCATGCCCAAGGACTATAAATGGAACACCATCAAATAAAATGGGCAGGAAGTGGCTAGTTGTATGCTCCCAAAATATTCGCGAAATATTTCGAAGGTCTGAACGCACTGAAAATAAAAAGACAAATTAGGCATCAAAACATGATTACTTCCTGAATTATCAATCAATTTATCTTTCAGTCATTATGTTTCCATCAATACAAATTTAACATACTTTCCAAGTTGTCAGCTCATGTTTTTCATATACATGGAAAAGGGGTTAATCATTAATCTTGTTTGATTTTAAAAGACATTTAATGTTAACACGATTCCACATTACTGACAGTCTCTGAAACATTGTTAAACACCACTTTTGAATAGCAGGGCTTTCACTAGCCTATGATATCCAAGAGTCATTAAGTCATAAACCCTTATTCCAAAATGTTCAGGGGTCAAAATAATTGTTTCAAGAGAAAATTGGCCAATTGTGGGGTTGTTAATTTAAATGGAGGAAGCCAGGACCTAAAGAAATAATAAACAACAAATATAACAAGAGGGCCATGATGGCCTTGATCGCTCACCCTAATTATACAATGTACTGCAATGCAAAACCCATCAAGACAATTATTCTGAATGCAACCTCCACAGTGTTAACAATATTTTCCTTCATTTGGCCTAGTGATCTATATTTTTTTAACTGATATGACCCATATTCCAACATGGATTAGATATCATCAAGACAACATTCTGACAAAGTTTCAACTTGCTTAAAGTAAAAATGTGGCCTCCGGAGTTTGCACAATATTTTCCTTTATTGACCTAGTTTCTGATCCAATATGACCCATATTCGAACTTGACCTAGATATAATTCAGACAAACATTCTGACCAAATTTCAAGCTGCTGAAGCAAAAAATGGCGGCTTCTACAGAGTTAATAAAATGTTCCCTCAGTTTGGCCTAGTGACCTAGTTTCTGATCTTATATGACCCATATTTAAACTTGACCTAGATATCTTTAAGACAAACATTCTGACAAAATTTCAAGTTGCTGAAACAAAAATGCTGCATCCAAAGTGTTAACAAGATTCCTTTAATTTGGCCTAGTGACGACCTAGTTTTTGACCCGGCATAACCCATTTTCGAACTTACCTAGATATTTTTAAGACTAACATTCTGACAAAATTGCGGCCTCTGGAGTGTTAACAAGATTTTCCTTCAATTTGACCTAGTGACCTACTTTTTTACCCGACGCGACCCACGTTCGAACTTGACCTACACATCATCAAGACAAACATTCTGATAAAGTTTCAACATGCTCAAGTTGAAAATGTGGCCTCAAGAGTGTTAACAAGATTTCCATTCAACTCGACCTAGTTTTTGACCTCATATGGCCCAGTTTCGAACTTGTCCAAGATTTTATGGAGATGAACGTTCTGATAAACTTTCATGAAGATTGGATGCAAAATGTAGCCCGTAGAGTGTTAACAAGCTCAAATGTTGACGACGCAACACGGACGGACGCTGGACAAAATGAGATCACAATAGCTCACCTTGCAATTCGTGCATAGGTGAGCTCAAAATATATAATAATTATTATAAAATAACTTAAGTTACTGTAAGTAACCTAAACATATAAAATATATAATTTTGTCAAAATTATTATAAGATAAAATACATATTTGCATTCAGCTTCAAATTTTCATTAAAATGAACAAAAACACTCTTTCTGTTCCTACATCATTATTAAACATTTTAGGGGAATGACTTTTAACAAATATCCCTTTACCATATATGAAGATAATGCCATAAATTTAATACATTATGGAAATTATAAAAATTATTAATACAATAAATGTATACAAACAAACTATATCTCTTATCACCCATTTTAATAATCTTGAACATGCAAAAGTGACAAACGTAAGAAAGGGGTTACTCTGCTAGCACATAGCAGAGTGATCTCATATATCCTAGGTTGATTATTGTAAGTGTTTTATGTGTCAGAATTTATAATAACAAGTTCATATCCTAGGTTGATTAGTAAAAGTGTCAGAATATATAATGACCAGTTGACCCTTCACAAACTGTGTAACCAGAAAGGGCTGCATACAAAATCTTTTCAAAACGGTACATGATTAAAGGCATGCAATTAATGGGGACCAGTTTATTTTACCATGATAGTGGATACACAGGGTAATTGACACTAGAGTAGTATCAGTTAGGAACACAAGAGGTTAAGAAGGTGTGAAAGTTTAACACCTTCTTAACCTCTTCAGAAAGCATTGCTAATGATGGCCTGTCAAGGGAGTCAATACATGTACAATGTAAGTAAAACACACACATGAAGGAAAGGGTTACAAATTAGTCCCTTTGCAGGCTATAGGTAGAAATGATAGGAAATAATTTATTCTGCAAGCACAAGAAGACCTAGCCAAGTTTCTACCACCAGTGTCAGTTTGATCACAGGTTATCAAAATAGTTTAAATTCTCATGAAACTTCAATCTTAAAGAGAGATATATACATATCAATAAGAATTAGGGGTAAAATGAAATAAAACTATACAATTCGTCCCATTGAAGCAAAAAGGTAAAAAGCAACATTTTTATGCCTCTGCAGCAAATGACCTTTCATAACATTGGGGCAAAAGGAGAAAATACTCATAATGACAATTTCTCCTTTTGCCATAATGTTTTAAACTTCTGCTGCAAATTTGTTGTGTGTGAGAAAGGGTAAAGTTTCATTCTCAAATAAATTTGTTGTTCAGCATTATGTTAGTATTACCTAATCTATCATGTTTCTCTATAAAAAATCTCACTGAGTTTGAAAATCTCTCACTGGTTTTGGTCAAGTGAAGTAATAGTATACTCTCATTGAAAAATCCCTGTATGTATCTGAAGTTTTTTTGCATAAACAACTTGTTGACTAAATATCTAAAGTTGTAATAAGGATGTGAATATTTATGTGTTTTACCAGTCTTCTATCTACAAGAAACAATTAGCATTGTGATACTTGACTACTTTATCAGCATCTGGAGTGTATATTCATCACCTTGCTAAAAGGTACCATATCAACTATAACATCGAAAAAAAGGGACAAACAATTCCTTTTTGTTTGTGCAAAAAGGGACCATGTGTGACAGACATAAGGTTCCTTTTTGCTTTACAATTTGGTGATTTTCAACGAATTATCTTCCAGCAATGAGGTAGCATGAACCATATGGTACCCTTTTGCACCAACACTTTGGTGTATGGAGCCTTTTTGCAGGATTAAAAGATGAGATTTTCACTTGGTACCTTTCTACATAATCAAATATATATCTTTAACATTACAGCGTATGGTCTAGATATTTTTACATGTAAAAGATTCCACAAAATGGTATTGAAACATGTCAAAAAGTAATTTTTGACCAAGATGTCGGATGGTACCTTTTAGCATTAAGGGGGTGATGAAATGACAAAAGAAACAAGGTACTGAAAAGGCCTTGGTGACATTACATTCTTGAACCCTTATCCAAAAGCTTAAATAACACCTTAACACTTTCTAACCTGTAACGCAATTGGACGCAAGAGCAGCTGACGACTTTTGAAAACATTGCTCACATGCAGATTTGTTGAATGTCGGAAAGGGATAACAATTTGGTGAATTTTCAGGTTTTTCTCAAGATGTTTTAAAAAGTCGTCTGCTGCAGATTTGTTGTATGTAGGAAATTGTTCATATAACACATTCAGACAGATATATATTACACTACACTATAATCAACTAGTAATATACCAAGGTCAGACGGGAGTAACTGCTGAAATTAACAATACAAGCAATTTTTCCTTTTGCCACAATGTTTTTAACACTATTAAATAGTTGAACCCTCGATTATTGGGATTTTCAGATTTCTGTCAATATGTTTTAAAAGTTGTCTGCTGCAGATTTGTTGTATGTGGGAAAGGGTTAATAATTAAGCTATCTTTTTTGGAGAATTTTTCAGGTTTTTCTCAAGATGTTTTAAAAAGTCGTCTGCTGCAGATTTGTTGTATGTAGGAAATGGTTTATATAACACATTCAGACAGATATATACATATTACACTACACTATAATCTAGTAATATACCAAAGTCAGACGGGAGTACCCGCTGAAATTAACAATATAACTATATAATAATTATAAAATAATAAAATTACCCGGGAAATTACATGACCCATTAGTACAAGATAAAACGGTTATTACATACCTGGTACTTCATTGAGGGTCCCTTTAACCTTCACAAAAGACGAAAAGGTTTCCATTTCATATTTTAAAATAAAAGAATTTAATTCTTCTATCGCATTAAGTCCAGTAAAAGTAATTATATTTCCATCGGCTTTCGCCATTTCATCGTCTGCCATAGTAGTGCGTTGTAGTGACGTATGTAGAACGTATGTACCATGTGACCATGTGTGACTCCAGAGAAACAGGATAACCATTTTCACCCAACTTCCATCAACCGCCTCATTACCTAGTCTCCGCCCCCTACAGTAACGCGTTGTCCTTCAGCATTTATCTAAAACAGACCAGTGGGACCCAAACCTCTAAGGGAGGTGACTCTAGTTAATGTACAACTTGTACAAAATGGTATTACGTCCCCTGTCAAACTTAACTTATTACCCGGCATTATCAATGGTTTTGAACCCCATATTGAACTCGATGCAACGATGGAAAAGGTTCACGTTTGCATTTCTGAACAGTGAAGGTTAAGATCAGGCATTACAACAGATTTGTGTTATCAGAATCGATAACAGTTGACAACCTAATTAAGCAACGTGTGAATAGGGTTAAATCTCGATCACACTGCCCGGATGCACATGCTGAACTGGATATACACTGTTCACAATGTCAATATGTACGTTGACGTACTGACAGGCTGAATATACTGGTTGTATATCCAATCCCATCACGTATTTTATCTTTTTTATATATTTATCAAATTGGATACGCGTATTGCCTGTTTAACCGACGTTTATTACCAGTACGTTCATAAAACATATACATTTGACAGACATGCATGTACTAGTAAGTCAAAATGATATATATTTGTTTATAAAGGACTAAGGTCAGATGATGATTGCAATACTGAATATTGGTTCACATCATTTTATTCATGTAACGCCGAAACGGAGATGCAATAATACTTCTTTTCCTCTGACGTGGTCCAAGTCTAAGATAGACCAGCTTTAACCCTTTCCCTCATATATACGCATTTTGACGCCTCGGCAGCAGACGGCTTTTTGAAAACATAGTGACAAAAGAAGAAATTGCACAAAACGTGCAATTTCTCCTTTTGTCACAATGTTTTCCACTTTTAGTCATAGGTTATCCATTGAATTATGGAGATTTCCTATGTTTTGACAAAATACAATCAAAGTCGTCTGCTGCAGAATTTGCACGTTTTGTGCAATTTCTTCTTTTGTCACTATGTTTTCAAAAAGCCGTCTGCTTTAGAGGCGTTAGAAAGCGTCTATATAAGGGAAACGGTTAAAGGCTGTTATAAGGAATATTCCGCTCACACAGCTCTCCGGTTGTAAGGCAAAGGAATGCCTCGTTTTTCCCGGGGGACATTAAGAATCCATTACCCTGTCAATCCGTGAAATCCCCAATAACAAGATGTTCCTGCCTGGAAATTGAATCGACTCTATTAGTTGTGGAGTTATTTATCCTTTACACCGAATCTTGAGTGGTAATACGCGTCTGTTTGTATTAGGTGGGGAATTCGCCGTGGCTGTGTGGTTTAAGCGTCGGGGATTTGGGAACCAAGTGTCCCGGGTTCGAACTCCAGTCGCGGCACAACGGTCATGGTGTAGTGACCTCGGACAAGGCATATTTTCTAGCCTGGTTATGGTTTGTTTATCCAGGGAACATGTCGTATGTCTGTAATGTTTGTGCACGAAGTTACAACATAGAAATCAATCAGTGTATACCCTGATTAATCTGCGCCTCCGCACAGTCTGGTCAGGTTCTTCTCTTTGTTCAGCATGTAGACGTCAAGAAAAAGAAGAAGAAGAAGAAGAAGAAGAAGAAGAAGAAGAAGAAGAAGAAGAAGAAGAAGAAGAAGAAGAAGAAGAAGAAGAAGAAGAAGAAGAAGAAGAAGAAGAAGAAGAAGAAGAAGAAGAAGAAGATGAAGATGAAGAAGAAGAAGAAGAAGAAGAAAAAGAAGAAGTAAAAGAAGAAGAAAGAGAAGAAGAAGAAAAAGAAAAAGAAAAAAAGAAGAAGAAGAAGAAGAAGAAGAAGAAGAAGAAGAAGAAGAAGAAGAAGAAGAAGAAGAAGAAGAAGAAGAAGAAGAAGAAGAAGAAGAAGAAAAAGAAAAGGCAGAAGCAGAAGAAGAAGAAGAAGAAGAAGAAGAAGAAGAAGAAGAAGAAGAAGAAGAAGAAGAAGAAGAAGAAGAAGAAGAAGAAGAAGAAGAAGAAGAAGAAGATCTATGATAATATTTCATATACCATAAAATCTGTTTCGCCATATACTATTAATGATAAGGGTCATATCGGAAATATACAGCTAGCGAGAAAAATGAGAGAAAAAAGATATTTCCCGCTTTCGCTACTTTATATTGATCTGATGAGGGCAACAGGCGAAAATATCTTTTTCAGATCAGGAAATGAGAGCTGTTAAAGGTTTTGAGGAATTAGACGGTATAAAGGTAATTTTGGCGTTTCAAGATTTATTTTTCATAACGTGTTTTCTTTTCGTTTTAGGCAGAAGTTTATCTGATATAATAGTTTAGTGTAGCCTGTTTTAAAAACACAAGGGGAGAAATGAAAATTTATATCTTAATACGAAGTTGAAAACATTAATGGAAAATCATAAATTTTCCCTTTTACTAATGTGTTTTCAAATGACTCTTGCCGAGCCCCGGTAGCTCAGTCAGTAGCGACGCGGTATGTCAATCCATATGGTTGTTAGTTCGAATCCCAGCTCAGCCAATATTCTTTCCGAAGGCTTTTTTTTTGTTATGATCACTAACATTAACATCTATACATATCCAAAATGTTGGTGACAATTTCTGTTATATAATCATTGCAGCAGATCTTAACAACACGTAATTTAATCAAATTCTTCAGATTAAAATAGTTTACAATTATTCAATATATAATTTGTTGTATGTGGGAAAGGGTTTCTTGACAAAACCAACCTGGTCCTTACCCTTGTGCAAACATATGAGCCGCGTCTGGCGATGTGGGGTCTTGTTGCATCTACTTACAGTGAAGACTCGGATAAGCATATGCGTATACATAGTCTCAGCAGAGTCGTTAGTGTCTTCCTATAGGAAAAATAACCGTTCCACGTTTGCAAATCCAGATAAAAAATTCCATTAACTTACTGCTTAATACTGAATATTCCGTTGAAATAACAAGCATTTGCAACATGACGCGCGGAATTTCAGTGGTCCATCTCCCGTGATTATATTATGGTGTCGTATGTTTTACATTTCCGCTACCCGAGACCATTACTAATAGCGGATTTGGCCTATTGACTGTGATCTTAGACGAAGTGAATCAATAACATAAGTATGAAGTTGTGTATTACTATTTCTTTGAAGAATCCATATCATCCAAACTCTAGATTCTATCTTTAATGTGTGTTACCGAATAAGGGTAAGAAGACTCGTATACGCCTCCTACACATTCAATGACAGCCATTGAATCCTGGATAATCCTGATTGTGTAGCATAGTGATCTGTTCGATTGATAAACATATGTATACTGATAATATTGGAAGTTTCAGGCTTGTAACCAGAAAAAGAAACAATTTTCTCTCAGCTTTAAGGAAATACTTCTACTATATAACTCGAATTAAAACATTCGGAGGTGTGATATATACTTTACTCGGTCTTTATTGTTGAGATTTCAATAATACGCTCCTAGTGATTACACTGGTATGTTACTTGCATTGGTTTCTTTTATTGGGGGTTTATGCCATTTTCAACATTATGTCAGTTATATCACGGCTACAGTTCACTAATTCATGATCCCTGGGTAAACAAACCAGTACTAGGCTAGACAATGTGCCTTGCCAAATGGCACTCCACTATGACCGCAGTGCTCGGTTTCAAATCTTCGAGCTCGACGCTTGACCACTCGACCACAGCGGATTCCTTGAAAGGTAGCACTTATTTATACAAAAACGAACCGAGGACCCCTAATGCCTCCACCATCCAATACCCCCAACCAAAACTAAAAAAATAACCCAAATAACTGACTAAATAAATGAATAAATAATTAAATAAATAGATAAATAAATAAATAAATAAATAAAAATAAATAAATAAATAAATAAATAAATAAATAAATAAATAAATAAATAAAATAAAAAAATAAAGTAAATATATAATTGATTAAATAACAAATAAAAAATAATAATATAGTGCGTCCCATGACTGAATCCCTTTTTGACAATGACATTTAAGAATAGCATGAATACAAGAGCAATTGTATCTTGATCCATCTACCATATACTACTGCAATGATAAAGTTTAACAAATAATCTCTGACGGTAAGTCCTAAATTACTTGACGGATAATGACCTCCACATAAGTTTATAGACGCCATCTGAACGCTTCGTTTATATACCATATAGAGAAATAAATTAAATATTGATTTTTGTGTATACATACATGAATAGAAGTTGAGGTGGATATAAATAATATTTTCCTTTTTTTCCCTGATACTGAATTTGTGTGTTTCAACCCTTTTCTTGATATAGACAACCACTTACAACTAATGGAATTGGCGAGTTTTGAAAACATTGTAGAAAAAGGGAAAACATTGTTTTACCATTTACCTCTTGCACACGCATTTTGATGTATCTGCATTGTAGGGACACTTTGGAAATCCTTCATTGCATATGATGAACACAATTGGTGGTTTTGGTCATACAGAAAACACAAACTAGCTATAACCACATGCATATGTATTGACATTTTCGGACAAAATCAACACTCAGGGGCACAGCTTTGCAATAATCATTGTGTAGGCCGTCTCCTGAGAAAATCAACATTGTTGACTCTGCGTTAAGTATCGACTCGGATCAGCCTTAGCTTGCCACACAGGCCTACCCGGATAGACACTTTTCGCCTCCTGTGGATTTTCTGTCTGCGACCAGTTCACATACTAATGCGTTTCCTGGTTTTCCCACACCAGTACACCATACAACATACCTTCCATGCAACTGGGTGTTTTTCCACATATACTGTTAAACAGCCCATTGGTGAAAGACGAATGACGCAGGTCACAATGTCTTTTGTCAAACGTCGGAAAGAATGTTGGCCGAGCTGGGATTCGAACTCACAACCCCTGGATTGACAGCCCGCGTCGCTACCGACTGAGCTACCGAAGAATTTATCACACCAGTACTCCACACAACAATCTTCCCAAGCAACTGGCTGCTTTTCCACATAGACTTAGCCCATTGATGGAAGACAAATGACGCATGTCGCAATGACTTTTGTCAAACGTCGGAAAGAAAGTTGGCCGAGTCGGGACTCGAACTCACAACCCCTGGATTGAATGGCTGCGTCGTTACCGACTGAGCTACCGGGACTCGACCCCTGTGTAGTGGACTATACAATTGATTTGAGACATCTACGTGCACAGAGGCAATATTAGATCTCTTTTCGCCTGACCATGTCCGAGTACTTCTTTTTTTTTTGACACAATAGGGACCGAAAAAGCTATACAGTGTAGAAATCTAGGAATAGGGCTAACTGAGATTTCGATGTGAACTTGTTATCTGTATAAGATGGGGTCAGTAGGCCTACCCTTGTCTTCATCTGTAGCATATACTGCTGATATCCAACAACAAAGCACACATCCCATTGTCCACATCAAGATATATATGCATTTCTATGCACACCCTTGTAATTAAAGACTGTATTACTATAAGTTCATTTGAATGTTCACCTTCAGTGTATATTCTATAAATAGAATTAGACTGAAATAGTTGGGAAAACCAATCATAAGCGTATTTTTGTTTTGCAGTGTGCGGAAAGGTTTTAACCTGGATTACTTATTATCAAACACGATAACAAGAGTATGCAGTACAGTATATACATTCTGTGTATTTAGTTAGGACGTGGACTATTTTCTCTAGTTCGAAGTAGCTGAAGTTTGTTGAATAACTTATAAGCATACACTGTACAGGTTAGTTCATGAATACTCATTATTTCAGATCTACACAGACTTTTATCGTTTATTCTTATTTTGCGTAAATCTTTTCAATCAGTATATATAAACATATAGGTCAGCACACGTCTGAAAAATAATATTAAACGGGCTATACATTGTATAACGAGTTAGTTTTCTTGCATACCTGTTTAATGTAATTTCTGCACAGTTCTTTACCCCTCTCATTTTGTGAGATTATTCTTGCCTTATAATTATAAATAAATATAAATATATTTTATATTTTTACATTTATATTATAAATACATATATGTTAAATATCGGATTTATGAATATGACATGTCAGTTTCGCCACACGTCAGTTTATCATTAACTATGCATATACACAGATAAACCCTTTCCGACATACAGCAATGTGTAAACGTCTAAAATCACCATGTCCTTCACTTTCGTAGTCCAAATATTTTAGACTTTCGGTTTCTCGTTTTATCATCTGTCATTTTTTGGTCAACCTAAACGTATGCAGGATAATAACAAAATAAATCAAAGTACTGAAGTACTGGTAACGAATTATTTTGAACATTTGTAAAATCTAATTTATGAATGCAATTGATCATGCTATTGCACAATTGGCACAATTTAGTCTATTTTATTATTATTAATATTTTTGTCCAGAGATTTTTTTTTATCAGTTGACAGTTTTAGTAAATGTAGCATTTCAACGGCGATGCGAGCGTTTAACATGCACACTAACTCTTTCACTGAGCTCTGCGTAAAGTCTGTCAAAACACCCATGGCATATTTGTGAGATTTACATTGTTAGTTCGATTTGTTTTCGTCACCAGGATTTCGGCTTATATTATAACTATGTTTCATGTGAGTGAATTAATTATTATAAATCTATAATGTTTAACAAATCGCATAAAATAAGAATTGAAAAAAAAAAAAAAAAGAACAGTTCCTATTAGGACTCGAACTCGCGTCCATAAGTAGTCCATGATTAGTAGTTCTACACGCTCTCCATTGCACCACAGTACTTTGATACAACGTTAGAGCGTTACTTTCGTATATATAGATTAGTAGTTCTACACGCTCTCCATTGCACCACGGTACTTTGATACAACGTTTGAGCGTTACTTTCGTATATATATTAAGCTAACTGAATGCGCGCGTATGTAAACCATGATCTATAATTAGAAAGCCCCTTTGATTATCGTTATCATGTTGACAAAAGGAGAAACAACGGCGATGCGAGCGTTTAAAATGCACACTGACTATTTCACTGAGCTCTGCGTAGTGGCATATTTGTGAGATTAACATTGTTCTATACAGCGTGGGGTCGACTTCTAGTGAATGGGCATACGACTAAAATTCATACTCGTGGCTTATACGTACCTGCCGACAAATGAAATATATATGCGCGTACTGTTAATTTGATATTTTCTAGAAAATTGATTATCTATGATGATTCGATAGTATAATTATGACTTCACTGTATTGAAATAACACGTAGAAGTCATTTTAATATCGAAAAAATACCAGGACTATTTAGGTGCAGCGAATGTGTATTCTAAGCGGAAGTGTAGTTTAACCGTGACTTCCGGAATTAAACTCGATCGCGTTAACTGTATTATTTTTTGAGAAAAAATAATTCGTTAAAAATGAGCATATGCGATGTCTTTTTTTGAAGGACTATCACTTTCGATGAAGGGCTTATCTGCGCTCTCGACACGAAAAACACCCAGTCACAGGGTATAAGTGAACATAGCATATGCTGATCACCATGTGCGCTCTGAGGTCTAGGTTCGAACCCCGGTCGAATTATAAATACAAAATACTTCGAAAAACGGAAACAATGGCTTCCCTCCGTTGCGTTCGGGATTGCGTGAATAGCATTACGACTGATTCATCAATGTCAGAATAAATAATACCGGAAGTACTGAAAACTTATCCAGGAAATACCGTGATATAGCTGAAATACCGTGATATAACTGAAATATCGTGATATAACTGAAATAGAGGATATTACATGAGTGGTCATTCAATACGAGATTTTATTAAACGAGTGTTCTAAAATTGATAAAAACGAGCCTTGGCGAGTTTTTAGCAATTTTAGAAAACGAGTTTAATACAATTTAGTATTGAATGACCACGAATGTTATATTCTATTTATATCATAAATTCCAATTCGACGATTATTAGCTCATAATATATATAACGTCGCTATATAGCGCGGTCATTTCCAATGCTTTTCCTTATGACGTTACGTAACATTGTTATTACACTAGTTGAATACGCAATTTATTCAATTAATGGCTTTATTACACTCCCGGCGACGTCATTTATGATATAAATACCGATATATAACTGAAATACCTTGATATAACTGAAATACCGTGATATAACTGAAATACTATTGGTATCGGCGTTAAACACCATGAAACAAACCGGCAAACATTATCAAACAGTTTGGTCAGATTGCATGGTTGAGCAAACAAGCTCCCAATCCTAAATCTAAACTCGGTACTCAGTCTTTGTGCTCTAGTATCTGATTGGTCAGAAACGAATTCAGTCTCGAAATTGACCAATCAGAAGTTCTACTTTGTTGCAACTGATCTTTTATCTGCACTTGTCATTTAACCCTTTCCCTCATATAGACGCTTTCTGACGCCTCTGCAGCAAACGGCTTTTTGAAAACATAGTGACAAAAGAAGAAATTGCTCAAGACGAGCAATTTCTCCTTTTGACACAATGTTTTCCACGTTTAGTCATAGGTTATCCATTCAATTATAGAGATTTTCAATTTTTTGACAAAATATGTTCAAAGTCGTCAGCTGCAGAATTGTTGTATGAGGGAAAGGGTTAAACCGTATGATTTGTTTTTATTGGATTACTGCTTGATTTTGTAACGACCAGAGTTCAAGATAAGGGGGAGCAAACTTGCCTTGTATAGCTCTTATTACCAAATATAAGACACCCTTTGATGTGGGTACTCAAAAAAGGAGTTTGGAACGTTAACTATCAGGGGCGTAGCTCCCTCTAGGCACTGTAGGCACGTGCCTACACATTTTTTCTAAAAATGCCCCAAAATGCAGCTGTGGCGATACACATCTGATTTTCGCACGAGACGGCCTACACATTGATTATTGCCAAGCTACGCCCCTGACTATACACCTAATTTAGAGCTTTAGACAAGTAAGGGAGATTGTATATAATACATGTGCAGTCTTTACGGTATCTTCGTCTTCAACGTACAATGTAATTTTGAACAAGGTGTAGCTATAACGGGAAGTGTAGCTTCCTAATTGTACTTGTTAATATAGTAATACGGAAAAGAAGCCTTTGTACAACAATTCCCCCATTTAATGATGAATTGATAACAATTTTAATTCCTCTAAGGGCTTTAAATATGCTGTGGTATGATTTAAATCTTTTTATTAATCTGTCTATCCGATATTCTTGTACGAAACTATAGAGGCGATATTTGAATGTTACTACATTGAAATCCTATACAATATTGTTGTAAATGATTATAGCATCATCACTTACCTTTATATAGACGCTTTCTGACGCCTCTGCAGCATAGAACTTTTGAAATTTATCTGTAAAAAGGATAAATTGCTCATAATGAGCAATATCTCCATTTGCAACAATGATTTCAACTCGATTCAATATACATACTGTCATTTATAGAGATTTTCTATATTTTGGACTTGTTAATTTCAAAGTCGTCTGCTGCAGAATTATCGTATGTGAGTTACGCTGATTCATCATAGATAGTCATGGTATACATCTAAATGAAAAGCCACCCTGTCTGAATAATGAATTGATAAGATTTTTATTTATTCGTCGAGAGGGTTTTACATTGGATCGGATAAGATTTTATTACAGTAATCGGTGTATCTGATAAATTAGATTAAACATTCAAGATATAGTACTTTTATATTCATATTATGGTGTCGAAATTTGCTTTTCTTATTTGAATGGCATGATACAGAACAGAACAGAAATTTTAATTGACATTACGCATATAAGCTCATAGTCACATAAAACATAAATATAAATATACATACAACAAAAAATGGCATGTTGTATAATACATACGGAATATTACGTTGCGGGAGCGATAAAAGGGTTTTTTGTATTGCACTACAAGTAGCGTGGAAAAATCGATATCTTACGAGACCGAAGGTCGAGTAAGATATGGATTTTCCCACGCTACGAGTCGTGTAATACGAACACATTTATCGCTCCCGCACGGTAATATTCCTTTTATTATATACCTACGATCTATGGAGAGCGAACAAACTAACAAATACACAGATTCAATATATTTTTTATTGGGTATACAATTTTGTAATCTTGAAATGAAAAGATGAATATTTACTACAATACTTAGGCCACACGCCTAGAAAGTATGCTAATACGTATTTCCCGCCCAATAACATTATCAAATTAAATTGCTATTGTTTTGTGGGAGAATATGACAACATAATCTTTACTTGCGTTTTTTTTTATTGAATTTGACGCTAGGTTTTAGATACATACAATAGAAACAATTTTCCTAAATAGTACTGTTTGTCTGCATATTTTACTACGTAGCGCAGATTCAAAACGGGAACTCAAGTATCTACCACGACACTTTTCTATTTGACAGGGCATTAATTCACCGAGGTCAAGTATCTACCACGACACTTTTCTATTTGACAGGGCATTAATTCACCGCGGTCAAGTATCTACCACGACACTTTTCTATTTGACAGGGCATTAATTCACCGAGGTCAAGTATCTACCACGACACTTTTCTATTTGACAGGACATTAATTCACCGAGGTCAAGTATCTACTGGGACACTTTTCTATTTGACAGGACATTAATTCACCGAGGTCAAGTATCTACCACGACACTTTTCTATTTGACAGGGCATTAATTCACCGAGTTCAAGTATCTACCACGACACTTTTCTATTTGGCAGCGCATTAATTCACCGAGGTCAAGTATCTACCACGACACTTTTCTATTTGACAGCGCATTAATTCACCGAGGTCAAGTATCTACCACGACACTTTTCTATTTGACAGCGCATTAATTCACCGAGGTCAAGTATCTACCACGATACTTTTCTATTTGACAGGGCATTACATTCATCGAGGTCAAGTTACTACCTCGACACTTTTCTATTTGACAGGGCATTAATTCACCGAGGTCAAGTTACTACCTCGACACTTTTCTATTTGACAGGGCATTAATTCACCGAGGTCAAGTATCTACCACGACACTTTACTATTTGACAGGGCATTAATTCACCGAGGTCAAGTATCTACCACGACACTTTTCTATTTGACAGGGCATTAATTCACCGAGGTCAAGTATCTACCACGACACTTTTCTATTTGGCAGGGCATTAAATTCACCGAGGTCAAGTATCTACCACGACACTTTTCTATTTGACAGGGCATTTATTCACCGATGTCAAGTATCTACCACGACACTTTTCTATTTGACAGGGCATTAATTCACCGAGGTCAAGTATCTACCACGACACTGTTCTATTTGACAGGGCATTAATTCACCGCGGTCAAGTATCTACCACGACACTTTTCTATTTGACAGGGCATTAATTCACCGAGGTCAAGTATCTACCACGACACTTTTCTATTTGACAGGACATTAATTCACCGAGGTCAAGTATCTACCACGACACTTTTCTATTTGACAGGACATTAATTCACCGAGGTCAAGTATCTACCACGACACTTTTCTATTTGACAGGGCATTAATTCACCGAGGTCAAGTATCTACCACGACACTTTTCTATTTGACAGGGCATTAATTCACCGAGGTCAAGTATCTACCACGACACTTTTCTATTTGACAGGGCATTAATTCACCGAGGTCAAGTATCTACCACGACACGAGGTCAAGTATCTACCACGACACTTTTCTATTTGACAGCGCATTAATTCACCGAGGTCAAGTATCTACCTCGACACTTTTCTATTTGACAGGGCATTAATTCACCGAGGTCAAGTATCTACCACGACACTTTGCTATTTGACAGCGCATTAATTCACCGAGGTCAAGTATCTACCACGATACTTTTCTATTTGACAGGGCATTACATTCGTCGAGGTCAAATTACTACCTCGACACTTTTCTATTTGACAGGGCATTAATTCACCGAGGTCAAGTTACTACCTCGACACTTTTCTATTTGACAGGGCATTTATTCACCGATGTCAAGTATCTACCACGACACTTTTCTATTTGACAGGGCATTAATTCACCGAGGTCAAGTATCTACCACGACACTTTTCTATTTGACAGGGCATTAATTCACCGCGGACGCCAGCATGCCGGCCGTTAAACTAGAAGATGGAACAGGGGAATGCGTCCGCGTGATGCAAGTCGATGGATACAACCTGCCCACATTTGACACGGTAAGAACTCGGTATGAAAAAATAAACCCACAATGAAAGCAACTCAAAACAACGGTGATGCGTGTCGGTCTAAAATGCGTCTTGTTACATTTTGGTCTACGATTTCTGACGTCTCTGAAGCAGACGGCTTTTTGAAAACATGGCAACAAAAGAAGAAATTGATCAAAACGAGCAATTTCTCAATTTGTCACCATGTTTTCAACTCTATTTAATTGTTGTACTTTATTTAAAGGGAGTTTCCAAAAGAATTCAGGTATGTTTTAAAATCGTCTGCTGCAGATTTATTTTATGTGGGTAAAGAGACACGATATTTAAACATGGGGTATACACTTCTACTAATTCGCCAGGAATAACATCTGCGCACAGGCGTTCAGGTTTTCAATTAGGGGAACATTTGGGGAATCACACCAGAACCGTGTTACTATACAAATTCGCTTGTTTTAACAGTTAGTAAAGTAACAATTATTTTTATTTAATACCACATATAGAGGCTATTTATAGTAACAAGGTTCTGTGTGGGATTTCCCGAATGTTCTCATATAATAACATTAAGGACATTAGGATAATAGCATAATGACTATATATAGAGGACTATTTGTAGTATCTTAACTCTTAACAAAGTATTATTGCAAGTTTATTTTCAATTTAATCTCAAATGTAAACTCGGACGCTTGTGATCTATGGCAGTGAAGGCTCTGTTGAGACTGTGCTAGTACACCGGCTTGTCCGAGTCATCACTGTGTGCAGATTCAATGAGACTCACTCTCGTCGTATACGCGATTATAACACACCCTCCGCAACAACACAGCATGTTGCACGCCGAACGAACACCTATGGTCAGGAGATTCAGATCATAGTACATGTAAATGTGCTCGTGATCATAACACTTTTCAGTATACTTTAATACGTATGTGAAGAAGATGGAAGTATTTGGGTCAAATTCCACCAATCCTACTCAGCGCTTTTAATAAAACATAAAAGCGTCTTTCACTTTCTTTTGTTTCCCTATTAAATAGAAAGGCTTAACTATTTCGTTTCTTAATTAGTATTGTTAGTGAGCAACGTAACTTTTTATGTGAACTGATTAATTTTACTTAAATACATTCCACAATTCATGTTTTACAAAATATTAGGGTAACACAAATAATTATGAAATATGCTTTTAAGTATTTAACCCTTTTCCTCATATAGCCGCTTTCTGACGCCTCTCAGCAGACGGCTTTTTGAAAACATAATGACAAAAGAAGAAATTGCTCAAAACGAGCAATTTCTCCTTTTGACACAATTTTTTCCACATAGGTTATCCACTCAATTATAGAGAGTTTCCATTTTTTGACAAAATATGTCCAAAGTCGTCTGCTGCAGAATTGTCGTATGATGGAAAGGGTTAAAGTACTACTTAGCGTTATGTAAGGTTGGTAGAGTTGGACCCTGATGAGACTGTGTAGAGGCAAAGGTTGATCTGAAGCGTTACTGTTCACAAATTCCTCAATATAGTTACATTTGTATTTTTCGAATCTTCCAATGATATTATATCTCTACAGTTAGAACGTTGGACATGTTTAATATGTTAGTAAAATGTCATTTTCCACAGGATAATTGTGTGTGTGAAAATATTCAGAGATCTAGACGAGAGGCTATTAACCCTTTTCTACATACAGACGTTTGCTGACGCCCTTGCGGCATACGACGTTTGAAAACATTATGACAAAAGAAAAAAAAATGCTCGAATTGAGCAATTTTTCGTTTTGCCACAATTTTTTTAACTCTAATTATTTATTTTACTTACATATACGATTATTTTTCATATTTTTGCCACGATATTTTCAAAGTCGTCTATTGCAGATATGCTGTATGTGGGAAAGGGTTAAACGTTCTGAAATCCGTATCAGACCTCACAACCCTATATTTTGGGTGCCTCATTTCACTGAGACGATACGTTTGAGTGCCATGCAATTGGATTTGATTGCTTATAGAGAGATATTGTCAGACAAGGATTTGCACACATGTACTAATGAGCCGTCCCACGAGAAAACCAACATAGAGGTATAGAGTAATGATTCCTGTAACAGAAAATCAACAGGAGGCGAAAAGTGTCTGTCCGGATTAGCCTGCGCGGCATGCTTAGGCTGATACGGTCGATACATTACGCACAGTCCACAATGTTGGTTTTCGCGCGGGACAAATACATATTTGTATTCTTTTCCCTATCTAGGCATCTGATTATTTCCTTTATAAGCAGGTATTTTCTGACCAAGAGGCGGTCTTTAGAACGGTGGTGGACTGGCTATCGAAACCTGATGATGTTCTCATTTGTGCTTATCCGAAGGCTGGTAAGTATGTTTATTTTTTATGTTTTATTGGGATTTTTAATACCGTCTTCGACATGATTTCAGTTTTATCACGGCGACAGTTCACTCATTCATTCAAACAAACAAGTACTAGGCTAGGAAATGTGCTTTGCCCAAGAACACTCGACCATAACCGTTGCTCCGCGACCAGTTAGTATATAGTCTGGTATCCGGCATACTATAGTAGATTAGCCCTTTCAGCGCCGAATTGTTTAAAGTAGACTCTTTCATGTTCAAACTCGGACGACTCTATGTTAATGTTATAGAATATTTGGAATATTTTTTATAACTCACAGCCAAACAATGCATATTTCAGGTGAGACAGCTCGTTACGAGCTGACTCACCTGAATCTGTATTGTTTGCAAAAAGCTCAATATTGCCTTTGGCGCTGAAAGAGTTAGTAAAAACATGTATACAATTGAGTTTCGTAAAGTAGACTCTTTCATGTTCAAACTCGGACGACTCTATGTTAATGTTATAGAATATTTGAAATATGTTTTATAACTCACAGCCAAACAATGCAGATTTCGGGTGAGACAGCTCGTTACGAGCTGACTCACCTGAATCTGTATTGTTTGCAAAAAGCTCATTATTGCCTTTGGCGCTGAAAGAGTTAGTAAAAACATGTATACAATTGAGTTTCGTAATATATCCAGCGGACCAATACAACTTGATGCTTAGAATCAATATGTAAATGATAAATCAAACTACTTACGGAGTTTGACGTGTTTGGTCCAGAAGAAAGATGATTGCTTAAGCCTTACACTTGATACACCATGTACAAAGAGCTTCGCCATCATCGGTAGATGCCTTGTGGTAGTGGCAGGTAATTCTAGGCTAGTGTGCCTGTAGGTCAAAGGTAAGCGATTCGGATCGGCGCGCGAGGCAGACAATTTTGTCCAGGTAATTTTAGATTCAATCAGACTGAAGTTGTCTCCCATCGGACAATAATGGCTTTTTTGAAAGTTGGAAAGTGTTTTTAATTAAGTAAAATACCCTTTGACTGGTTTGTAACCAAACATTGTTTGCTTTTAGCTATATTGAAAGCTTAAGAGTCATTTTCAGAGCAACAAGTATTTTCTGAAATTGGAAGCAAAATTCATTTCGGGATAAGGATGACATTTGATTTGACGTCATAGCCGAACACAAAGGAAGTTCAACATGTGATTGTTCGTGTGCTTTTTTGGTAGGTTTCAGAATGAACTTTATTTGAATATAGGTTTCTAGGTTATTTGGATTGTTGGGGAAAGAGCCACAGCCCAAAAACGCTATAATGGTCTCCTATGAAAAATGAGTTGCTTCCATCTGACTTTGAAGTTATAATAGTGCGGTGCTCCAGGAAAACAAACCTTAACTCTTTCAGCGCCGAATTGTTTAAACTAGACTCTTCAGTGTTCAAAATCGGGTGTGTCCATTTCTCAATCTATGAAAGTTTTGGACTATTTTGGTAACTAAAAGGCAAACAATGCTGATTTCAGATGAGACTTCTCGTTACGAGCTGACTCACCCGAATCTGCATTGTTTGCAAAAACCTCAATATTGCCTGTGGCGCTGAAAGATTTAACGTAATTATTATACGTGAAGAAAAAGGCCTGCCTACGCATCCGTGCTAAAGGATTAAACTGGATAACCCTTTCCCCTCATACGACAATTCTGCAGCAGACGACTTTAAACGTATTTTTGTCAAAACATAACAAATCTCCATAATTGAATGGATAACCTATGACAAAAAGTGGAAAACATTGTGGCTAAAGGAGAAATTGCACGTTTCGTGCAATTTCTTCTTTTGTCACTATGTTTTTAAAAAGCCGTCTGCTACAGAGGCGTCAAAAAGCGTCTATATGAGGGAAAGGGATAACTGGATGCTGCTTTACAGAAGTTTTGTGAAGTATTCCTATTGGCAAATGATGCAGATGCGCTGGCTAATCTGAATCTACTATGTTCGCAAATGCTCAGCCAATATAGAGGTTATTTGTTTGTTTCGGTGAAAGGTATTTCGATAAATCGGACCACGCTAATGATTATCAACAGTTTTTATCTCTACTGGCCAAAGGCCAGAAGGGCTTATGTCGTGGCGATTTGTCCGTCGTCCGTGCGTGCGTGCGTGCGTGCGTGCGTCCGTGCGTCCGTAAACAATTTCTTGTTAACACGATACAGTCTTCACTTTTGATTGTATCTCAACCAAACTTATGCTGTAGTTAGATATCCATGAGAGCTCGGTTCCTTTCGAAAACCAGCCAGATCCGCCCATGCATGACTGGATTATGGCCCTTGAAATGGTCAAAATTGCTATAAAAGAGCTTGTTAACACGATACAGTCTTCACTTTTGATTGTATCTCAACCAAACGTATACAGTAGTTAGATATCCATGAGAGCTCGGTTCCTTTCGTAAACCAGCCAGATCCGCCCATGCAAGACTGGATTATGGCCCTTGAAATTGTTCAAATTGCTATAATTGAGCATGTGAACACAATAGAGGCTCTATTTACTATCTGATCTTCACCAAACTTAGATAGTAGTCGAATATTGATGAGAGCTTGGTTCCTTTTGAAAACCAGCCAGATCCGCCAAGACTGGATTATGGCCCATGAAATTGTAAAAATTGCTATAATACAGCTTGTGAACACAAAAGAGCCTCCATTTACTATCCGATCTTCACCATACATACATGCTCTGGATTGAAAATGACCAAAGAACCATACCAGTAGAGCATAGGCCCTCATGGGCCTCTAGTTTATGAAAGGCCCCGGTGGTCTGTCGATGTAGAGGTCTGAGGTCTTGGGTTCAAATCCCGATTGGGTCCTGGATTTTTCTGAGGTGCTCATTTGTGATGGGCTCCTTTGGTTTTGTTTTAATTGTTACGCCGCTATCAACAGTGGTTCAGTTATATCACGGCGTGTTATGGGTAAGTTACCAGTACTACTGGTTCTTTTTTATCCTGGATGAGTAATTGACCTCTTGTTGAGACACTTACCCATATCTTGAACTATCGCTCATTCCTGTATGTATTATATAGACTCGATCGGTGATAGGTATTTCGATATATCGGGTCACACTAATGGACATCGAAAGTTCTTTTATGAAAGGCCCGGTGGTCTGTCGATTCAAAGGTCTAGGGGTCTTGGGTTCAAAATCCGATCGGGATTTTTCTGAGGTGCTTGTAAGTGCCTCACACTCAACTAGAGGTCAAGTACTTATCCTTTCCAGGATAAAATAATAAAACCAATAGTACTGGTAACTTACCAAGGAAACGCTGTGATATAACTGAAAAAGTGTTGAAAGCGGTGTAAACAATTACAAAAAACAAAGAAGCTCACTCCTGTATGTACATTATAGACTCGGTCATATTTTAGGTACACATTGGCTGTGGGAAATGACATCGATGTTAGTAAACGGATCGTCCGACCGAATAAAGCTGATCAAAGAGACATCGATGTTGGAGGGGCTCACAAAACAGATGTACGACAACATTGTGGGACAAAGAGTCATAAACACACACATACCGTTTCAGTATTTGCCGAAAAACACCCTAGAGCAGAAGTGTAAAATTTTGTTCGTTCAACGAAATCCAAAGGACATATGTGTATCGTTCTACAATCATCATTCGAAAATTATTGAGTACGGATATGAAGGAAAGTTTGAGAATTATGTGAAACGTTTTACAAATGGATTAGGTAAGAGAAACCAATTGTACGCGACTCGTGTTCCCGGAAAACCCAATCTCATTAAGCTCAGACTTAAACTTCACTACAGTAGCATACGCTCGCATAGATCTGATGACTGACAATTACCGGTCGTGTCAGATTGACCTTTAAGTAAGCCAATCAAATGGTTGCCTAAAACACGTTAAGGTTCAACAGGGGAGATAACCCATACATATAAACGAGATAGAGATATAGTGATTGGCGAGTGTCCCGATTGTATAGAATATTGAAATGCATATAGAAATAATTAGAAACGACCTTTTATGCGGTGTCGTCAATCCAATATACGTTCAGTGAAGTATTTAGGTCAGGTTCCAATAAACTGAGGAAAACCAATGTGTTAGCAAGTGTAGGTTTTGATCTGCCCATGCGCCAATCTAACTCCACATCACAGGTTCTTGGACGTTTCTTTAGGTAACTGGCGAACCGTGTAGATTCATATCGGAATCTCAGGTTTATCTAAATCTACACGAATCGCAAATGCAAAACGATCAGATAATTTGTAGAGCACACCTGGTCAATTGTTATCACGTTTGAAAATGTGCCGGGTCAGGCTAAAAGGCGTTTTAGTTGAATTCTCGTTAGATTGGTTTGTACAGTACTATACGCCGCTTTCAACAGTATTTAAGTGATATCACGGTGTTTTATTGGTACATTTCCAGTACGTCTGTTTGTTTGGCGTATTCTGACACCAGCGCATCAGTCGTAATGCTATCCACGCAACCCTTAGCGCCAAGAAAGAAAAGCCACTTCAACCGTTTTTAAAGTATTGTGTATGACCCGACCGGTTATCGAACCATGGTATGCCGTTTGATTGCCATTGATATCAAACTCTCTGAATGTCGGCTTACGTATGGCGTGGAGCAAATGAAAGGCATTTAACTTAACTCTTTCAGCGCCGAATTGTTTAGAGTAGACTCTTCTATGTTCAAAATCGGGTGTGTCCATTTCAAAATTTATGAAAGTTTTGGACTATTTTGGTAACTTAAAGGCAAACAATGCTGATTTCAAGTGAGACAGCTCGTTACGAGCTGACTCTCCTGAATCTGCATTGTTTTCAAAAACCTCAATATTGCCTGTGGCGCTGAAAGAGTTAAGGCAACACTATATTTTCTCGAGTTGACTACGTATCCTGGTTTTTTAACACTCTGGATTCGTTGAAATACATTAAAGAAATGTATTTCCTTATTTTAATAATGGAACTTGTCTTAGGCAGCAACGCAGGGCATAATCTAAATGTTGCGGCTGAGCACAGACGGATGCTTAATACAAGTGAAATAAAGAAACAAATTCGGTTAATCTTCAAGTGGATGCTTAA
Organism: Serripes groenlandicus; assembly: GCA_031761405.1. Lineage (NCBI taxonomy): Eukaryota > Metazoa > Mollusca > Bivalvia > Cardiida > Cardiidae > Serripes > Serripes groenlandicus. Next base: position 51,304,697 of record JASEVX010000003.1, read on the forward strand.
TACAAGTTGGCTGCATAACAGAGGTGACCGCTAACACAAGTTCTACTGGTTTTTTTTCAGTTGACTACGGATCGTGGTTTGACTACACTTTAGGCTGGGAAAAGTTCATCAAAGATAACCCACAGCACCCAGTACATATATTAAGTTATGAGGACCTTAAACAGGTAGGAAAGGGGAACTCTTTTACCATGATCTCAAACTTTGACCCCCTTGGCGCTCAGGGTTGCGGGGTTAGCATGACGACTGACTGACTGGTGTCAGACGGACCAGTAGTACTGGTAACTTACCCAGGGAACGTCGTGATATAACTGAAACATAGTTAAAAACGGCTTAAAACACCAAATCAGTCGCGTCAGAAAGCATCTATATGTGGGATAGGCTTCACCTTATACTGTATATGTTATAGACGACTTTTATCAATATTTGATTGTCATATCAACTTTTGTTAACAAAGATCAGTGTGCACTTTTGTGTAGTTTAATCTCGGTCTTCATATTTTGATTACTGGTTTGGTTTTAACATTAATGTATGTTCTATAGATGAGCCGCCCACGAGAAAACCAACATTATGGAATCTGCGTAATGTATCATGAGTTGTTGTAAATAATTTACAATTGGCACCTGAATATGTTACTCGAACCACAACATATAATTATGTTGTTTAGTTCTATCGTTCGTGCGCGGAATGCTTATGCTGATCCGGGTCGATGCTTTACGCAGAGTCTACAATGTTGGTTTTCTCGCGGAACGGCTCAGATATTTAAACAATCTAATCAAAATTCAAAGGTTCTGATATCAGTTGTAGTAATTTAAGAAGGATTTTGGTTAAATCAAAGTCTGAGATTGTAGATGTGTCAGCTTTTAATCTGCAACCAATGTTAATGTGAGGTTGCAAATTCACGAATTCAAACACTTACAATCGACGGTAAAAAATGCTGGCTTATCGTCGTCGACGTAAGTTTATTTACCATCGCCATTCGGCAGTTAGCCATGCTGGCTTACAGAGGTCCAGACACGGAGGGGGTATACAGCTCTTTCCCCCCACAATATCTCTCTTATCATCCAACCAAACCTTATGATGTATGTACTCAAAAGAATCGTCTCATTGAGACGATACATATTAATACCCACAACATATGGTTAGCGGATAAAACAAGGATTTTAGAACAAGCAAAACGCTCCTTATCTGGAGTCATGCTGGCCTTATTCAGATTAGGGTTTGAATTTATACTCCTGGTCGACCAAACCGTTACTAACAACTTGAGTATGTTCACTGTTCCTATCAGATAATATAGAACGCTATGTTTAGATGTTTCATAGAACAGCTAGCTCCATTCTTGTGTGAGATATGTCAGGGGTATTATAGCATTTCGAAGTTGGTATAAGTTAACCCTTTCCCTCATATAGACGCTTTCTGACGCCTCTGCAGCAGACGGCTTTTTGAAAACATAGTGACAAAAGAAGAAATTGCACAAAACGTGCAATTTCTCTTTTTGCCACAATGTTTTCCACTTTTTGTCATAGGTTATCCATTCAACTATGGAGATTTTCTATGTTTTGACAAAATAAGTTCAAAGTCGTCTGCTGCAGAATTGTCGTATGAGGGAAAGGGTTAAATAGGAAGAAAGTTGATTGAACCATCTGAGAAAATATTCTTTTTTTCCCGGATTGTATTTTTAACTTTTATAATTGTAGACAAATCGTGAAGTTTCTTGGGGGACTGAGCATCTATCTGCATAGGTTCACCCGAGTCGTCATTTGATATCTATCGAGATACGTGTGTATTTATGTTTCAAATCAATACTATTGTAAATGCAACGGTCACATGATTGCTTCAAAGCAATGTCAGTCCATACAAATACAAAGTAAACTGACCTTGTCATGCATCCATTATTCGCCAGTTGAATTTAAATGGACAATAAATAAGCAAACTACCAGAGGCCCGTATTCAACAATCTTTCAGATCTGGGCTAGATCTAAATCTAAATCTCAAGTCCGCTTTTTGGATTCCCGGATATTTAGATTTAGTGGTATTCACCAACGCGTTTTAAACCCGTCTCAATATAGTGTAGTTTGTAAATGTGGTAAGCGGCTGCGCACCAACTCCGGTTCCCGAATTATTAATAGAGTTATATAAAAAAAGACAAAATCATTCCTCTATAGTCTATTTTTAGATGTTCATGTTATCGCAATATCACAAAACTGGCATCTCAATTTTTCATTCCACCTCTCTATGTTATTCACTTGCTTTGTTTTAGTAATCTCGTGTACCTATACTGAAAGGAACGAACGATATAACTAAACAACATAATTATATGTTGTGGTCCGAGTAACATATTCAGGTGCCAACTGTAAATTATTTACAACAACTCATGATAACATATTTTTAGGGAGAAATCTGTCTCTAGCTCCCACTCCTTTATTGTACCATGGTACAATCTAACATTGTGCTATTATTTAATACTTTTTCTAGTATTTATTGTATCAATATTTATCTGTTTAGCTTCATATACAATTAAACCTGTGTTTCAAGACCAACCATGGGATGTGAACAATCTGGTCTTAGTTCACAGGTGGCCATTAATTACAGGGTCATTGATACAGAACATGAGTATTTGGGTAACTAAAAAGATGGTCGCTATAGACAAGAATTTGCTATTCCAAGATTATCGTTAGCACAGATTCGACTGTACATGCTTTCTGTTGTACTAATATAATTATGTTTTCGTAGGAGTGATATTTATATAAGCTGTTAGTTTTCATCTCAATCCTATCATTTGTTCAATAATGTAAGTATTTATATATTTAGGCCTAATTAAGTGAAAAATTAGTGTTTTAACCGATAATTTACCATACTATATTTAACAGTCAAGATTGCTTCATGTTTGGTGATTAATACATTACCTTAAACTTTAATCTTAATTATAGGACAGTGTATCAGAGTTAAAAAAGATTCGGGAATTTCTGGGTGTTAAAGCCGACGATGAACTGTTAGAAGAGATTGCAGATAAGTGTGAGTTCAGTAAAATGAAGAAGGAAAAAGATCTATTAGAGAGTGGTGCGGATTGGAAGGATGGGAAACCCGGAATGTACCGTAAAGGTAAATTACACGAATATTTTAAACTGTAGATCTATATTATCAGTATAATTGAGCCGTCCCGCGAGAAAACCAACATTATGGCCTCTGCGTAATGTATCGACCCAGATCAGCCTGCGCATTCCGCGCAGACTGATCCAGGCCGACACATTCCGTCTCAGGGGGATAGAGAGGTATAGAGTAGTGATTTCTGAAACAGAAAATCCACATGAGGCGAAAAATGTCTATCCGGGTAAGCCTGTGCGGCATGCTTAGGCTGATCCGGAACGATCCATTAAGCAGAGTCCACACTGTTGGTTTTCTCGCGGGACGTCTCAATTAATTATATCGCGTATGATATTATACATTCATTGAGCGTTAAAGTGGGCGATGGAGAGACATATAATTACACGTAATTCTTGTTTATTTATTGTAGGGCAAGTCGGGGATTGGAAAAACTGGTTTACGGTGGCACAGAATGAATACTTCGACGCTGTGTTCTCAGAGAAAATGAAGGACTCTTCCTTGACGTATAGATTTTCGTGAGACGATAAAAATGCAACACATCTGCTACTCGCAAGTTGTGGATATCTGTCGAATACTACCTGGTGCTAATAACAGAACCGAAATTCAAAATGGTCTGGTATGATACAGAAATACAATGTATAGAAAGTTTCAAACGTATGAGATCGTTGGGGGCATTTAGTAGTATGATGAATATACGCAATATGGATATTTGTAAATTGAATAGCCCCTTAGTATGAGACATAAGGTAAAAATACGAAACGTTTGAATATTGTTCTGTTTATAAAACTATTTTAAGTATCAGATTTTAACATTTTCCCTTTTAACCCTTTGCCACATACAACAAATCCGCAGCAGATGACTTTGAAAACATGTCGGCACACACATTGAAAGTCCCCATAAATGAAGGTTTAATAAAAGTTGAAAACATTATGGCAAAAGAAGAAGTTGCTCGTTTTGAGCAATTTCTTCTTGAGCCACAATGTTTTCAAAAAGTCATCTTCTGCAAAGGCGTCAGAAAGTGTCTATATGTGAGAAAGGGTTAAACATATGTTTTTTCCTAGAAAGAAAAAAAGAAGTCTTAGTAGCGATTTCTTCCTTTATTTTTTATTGTTATTATTTTATTTTTTATAAATAGCTCTTTACTTAAACGATGTTGCAATATAGAAATGAAATCGTTAGTTATATTATACATGTATATATGCTTCAAACAAATATTTTACTTTCTTTTGAGATATATATTTCCATTTATTTTAATAATATGTTATATTTATCACTTTTGCAATTATTATTAAAATAAACAAAACAGATTTAGATATTGCCGAAAACATTCTGAAAGGCTAGTAAATTGACTTTTTTCTTTGAATTGTTAACACTTATATATTTTTTAATTTATTATGCTGTTACCATCAGTTTTAACGAAATTACCCCAAAGAAATTAAATTCCCGACCGGGTCATACCAAAGACATTATCCATGATAGTAATGGCCGCCCTAAATGGCACTCAGGATTGTGGGATTAGCATTACACCTGAAGGATGGTGTCAGGATAAATGGACGAGAGTACTGATAAATAACAGGAAATGCCGACATATAACTGAAAACATGCTGAAATTAATTGGTGTCATGAGGCAGTTATTTTAAAAATCTGTTTCATGGTCGTCCGGTTAAAAAAAAATATGAAGACATTATTGCTACATCTAGAAAATTGCAAGTATTTTAAACAATGTTGAAAATACTATGGATAAAGCAGAGCTTGCTTGTTCTGAGCAGCTTCACCTTCTCTCACACTGTTTGGCATAGCAGTCCGCTGCATCTAAATGGTATTTAAGTTCTAAAGGGTAACGGTTGAACCATGCCAACCAAATGTCGCCACATCTTGACAGCAGCAGACGACTTTTGAAAACATTGTGGCCAAGGCAAATGGGAATTAGTTAATGAAAACGTTTTACAGTAAACGAAATCTGTGCAGAGTATGTGGTACCATGGTGCAATGTTTTGTGTTTTCTATTTTCTTATTAACCATGTTCGGGCTATATTTGAGCCGTCCCGCGAGAAATCCAACATTGTGAACTCTGGGTAAAGCATAGACACGGATCAGCCTAAGCATGCCGCGCAGGCTAACCCGGACAGACAATTTGCTGTTTCATGAATTACTACTCTATACCCCTGATACGGAATGTATCGGCCCGGATTAGACTGCGCGGATATATTACGCAGAGTCCATATTGTTGGTTTTCTCATGGAACGGCTCATTTTACATGAACTTTGGTGCCGAGTATACGTCCCATAACTCAAATTGCAAGTATTCATAGTCTGTTTGTATGGGGTTCTACGCCCCTTTCATGAATCCGCTGTGGTCGAGTGGTTAGCGTCGGGGATTTCGAAACCGGGTGTCCCGGGTTCGATCCCCAGTCGCGGCACTACGGTCATGGTGGAGTGCCCTTGGGCAAGGCACATTTTCTAGCCTAGTACTGGTTTGTTTACCCAGGGATCATGAATAATTCTACGCCCCTTTCTACAGTTTATCAAGGCGTTTCTTGGATAAATGAACAGGACTACATGTAGTAAGTATATTCTGACACCAGCCTATCAGGCGTAACGCTATTCCAGCAACACTGCGTGCCACGGAGGGAAGCCACTTCTACCATTGTAATGTGTATAATTGTTCATAGGTTTCAGAGTACAGGCTGATGATTGTTTAAATGTTATTCACTTTGCAAAGTGTTTTAAGTTAATAGTAATGATACTGAGATAGTTGCACTAGTTCTTCTAGGTAATTATAATATGGTATTGCAAGATTAAAGGAGATAAAGGGAACGATTATAGAAAACAATATCGTCAATAGGCTTCGCGCCTAGGAGATCCAGATCAGTATATTTTCTGTTGTTCAAACAATCAGTAATTCCCATGGGACGTTAACCTGACAACGATCCACCCCGCTTTCTTTACAATAGGGGTATAATTGTAAATGTTTTATATAAAAGTGTTTGTCTTTATCCCAAAGAAGAATTTATAGATGGTGTAGTCATAAACAATTTAACCTTAAGGCCGTTAGCTGTAACCGTAATACTTTTGTCACGTGACACATATGTATGCCCGCTATTTCACACTCCAAATAAGGCAAATATGAGGAAACAAATGCGCACTGAAACGTACTCACTCCTCAATCGACATTGAATTATGGCGGGATATGATATTTGCGTATACGAACAATTTGAAGTCCTATTGAATGTTGAGGGAATAGTACCATTAAAGTATTAAAAGAGTCATGGCATGCAAAAAACCGACATTGGTAGCTACATTTGTATTTAAAAGAATGGCTCCTACATTCAAACGATACTTCTCTAATCTGATTTTGGTTATATGTGAATGCCCTGATCAGACAGCACATATTTGCAGTCTGATCAGGTTTCTTACCGGTCTCAAAATCTCGAATGTTTGTTTTCGCTTGGCATGTGACACATGATGCAAATATTAATTATTTTCGAGAAAGGATTGAAATATATATAACATGTACAGGTATTTAGAAATAAAAAGAGAGAGATATATTACATACTATTATAAAGAATACTAGATTATGAAGGTTTTGTTCTGTTTTATATTTAAATTACGTATGTTTACACTTTGACAGTAAATTAGCCCTATCCTAACATAGACGACTTTGGAAGACGTCTCTGAAGCTAACGTTCTGAGGAACAAAAATTGATTGAAGGGGGGGGGGGGGGTCTTACCCGGATAGACACTTTTCGCCTCCTGTGGATTTTCTGTTTCAGGTATCAATAATCTATACCTCTATCCCCCCGAGACGGAATGTGTCGGCCCGGATCAGTCTGCGCGGACTGCGCAGGCTGATCTGGACGGCTCACTTTATCTTTTGTCAACAATATTTCAAACTCTTTAGTTAATCATTTCCCCCGATTTATATCTGTTGAAGCTGTTACATAATATGTTCAAAGGAGACGACTGTAAAATATCATATCCGGTATTCTCGGTCTGTATTGAAATGTCGAAGTCACGTGGCTGATATGTCAGTGAACACTATTAGTCTAGAGTAACCTGCCCGTATCATTACGTCATACAATACATATTCGTCGGGTACCAGACTATATACAGTATATGAGCCAGTGAATGGGAAGAGATCCAAGTTGGCATTTCAAAACAAGTGTACTGTAGGTTCAGATTATCTTGCTCAGTGTCACCATAGTCTACACAGGTGGACACAATCTTCCAACACGCTTGCGTAAGTGATATGTGAACAGTGTAGATCCCGATCAGACTGTGCGCAAGCAAATGTTGTTCTGGATCTATATTGTTCACCAAGGCCAACATCGTTATGTTTTTTATTATGCGACAGTTAATTTTACACGGACTGTACACATTTAACACAAATTCCGTTAGATGTGTTATCGTTTGAGTGTTTTCAGTCCGCTGTGGGTTATCTCAAGATGACCCTAATTTGAATATCCTCTTTCGCACGATATACATGTACAGTACGTGTATGTCCATGTGATCGGAGTAGATTAGCCTAGGTCAATGTTTCTGTAACTCAGATGCTTGTCTCCTGACAGCATTGATTGTCTTGCACCCAAACCCCAACCTCACCCATCATGGGAAGTGAACAATCTGGTCTTTGTTCACAGGTGGTCTTTAATTGCAGGGTCATTTATACATTTATATAGTCGCTATAGACAGAGGTTTGCTATTCAAAGGTGTTCTTTGGCACAGGTTCTACTGAATATGAACAAAAAAGGCCAATCACAGAAATATTTCCTGAAATGTTTTCCAACAAAATATAATATCACTTATAGATAAAATAAAACAAAGCTTAACCGCCTCATTGACCTGTGTAGTCGGTAAAGTATCATCCTCGAGAGCCTAATACCAGGGTTTGATCCCCGTTTGGGTCAAACGAAAGTCTTTAAACTTGGAAGTTATGTCATTCTTTCCTGTCGTTGGTGTCAGTATGATCTTACCAGCAGTATTGGTAAAATTGCACAGGAAATCCCATGATATGGCAGAAAATACTTTTGGGACGGTGTAAAACACCACTTAAATATTTTGCATTTGTAGGTTTATTAACACACAACACAAACATATTCGTTCTGTTCATTGATTTCTTGAATGAATGATAGTTATTTCCGCTATTCACAATTGTTCAGTTATATCACAGCATTCCTAGGTAAGTTACCAGTTCTACTTGTTCATTTATTCAGACACAAGCCAGTCAGTCGTAATGCTAACCCCGCAACCCTAAGCGCCAAGGATAGAAGCTATTACTAACATTCTTAAAGTATTTGGCATGACTCGGTCGGGGAAAGAAACCACGATCTCCCGCACCCGAGGCGTACGCTATACCACTACACCACCGTTTGTATGCTTAACATAAACCCTTTCCCACTTGCAGACGCATTTTGAGGAATTTGCAGCATGCTTCTTCTGAAAACAACTTTTTGGCAAAAGGCGAAATTGTTCATAGTGAGCAATTTCTCCTTTTGTCGCAATGTTTTCAACTGTATTCAATATATATACTTTCATTTCTAGAGATGTGTTCATAAATTTTGACTAGATATTTTTAATGTCGTCGGATGAATATTTGTTGTATGTTGGAAGGGAATAAGGAATGGGGAAAATAACCTTACGACTGATTATGACACAGGGTGTTATCAACTTGATTATACTTCCTCCACTATATGCTTTCTTTAAAAGTGTGTTGCGATGTTTGGGAAATGCGCTCCGTGTAAACATGATAAGAGGGCATAAACCCTTTCCCACCTGCAGCCGCATTTGGACGCAATAGCAACATACGACTTTAGAAACATTGTGGCCAAAGGTCAAATTGCTCATGATGAGCAATTTCTCCTTTGGCCACAATGTTTTTAACTTTATTTAACAAATAAGCTATCTTTTATGGCGATTTTTCAGGTTTGTGTCACTCTGTTTTCAAAGTCGTATACTGCAGATTTGTTGTATGTGGGAAAGGGTTAAGTTATCTTAGACAAGTGGGTTTTCGCGATATGCGATTCTTTATATAGTTTTATTTAACAGATCGGAGGGATACTTGTTCACGGAAGTAAGTGACGTGTATACTTCATATTTTGCTTTGCAAACTCATTTCAGAAACTGTTCATTTTCAAACAAGCCAATTCCTTTTTAATTTGGATTACCAAAGACTGAATTGTGTCACGTTTTATTTTCTTCCTGGTTACATGAATGTCGATGGAGTAAGGCCCGTGCTACAAAATGTCAACATAACTATGTTTCCCGACGCTTACCCCGATATTATTGTAGAATCATAGCTGCACCTTTTGACGATATATCGCATAGTGTTCCATGCCAAAACTGTGAGGGGTGATCCAAAAGTTACATGACTTTCTTGGTGAAATTCATCTACTTTATGGTGACCCCAATATTTTGAATATTGTCATAGGTGTTACTTATGACCCGTTGTCTTAGAAGCGATTTTAGTCATATGCGGAACACAACATAATTGTTCTGAAAAATACTTTTTTTAACTCTTTATATCTCAACTATACACTGAAAGGCGATAACGCAAAATTACAAAATACAAAAACATTCGGTTCTAATTACACAATTTTAATATTATTATTTTGTGATCAAGGCCATAATAATAAAAGTGATTATCAATGTACAAGAAAGTCATTTACAAAATGACGTCGAATGAAAAAAATGAAAAATTGCCGGATAGAAATAAAAGCACTGCAGTGTGGACGGCCTGGGGGCTGCTGGAAGGTTGGATTTTTCGACGCACGGGCCCTACGGCCCCCGGTTAATCCGACACTGTATATTTCACGTAACTTCTTTCGTGGGATGGGGGGAGTAGGGCACGGACCCTATGGGCCCCCGCTGAATCCGCCACTACATCTGACACGCTTTTTCTTTGTTTACGCCCCCGGTTAATCCGCCACTGTATTGTTCACATGGCTTCTTTCTTTTTTTCCGTTCCTCTTCGCGAATGTTAATAATGTTAACAAGCGTCCATATATAACAAGCGGCGCATTCATTTCTAAAGCATTTCTTTAACTTATATTGGAATACTCACGCCTTAAGTTTTTCACTGATGTTCCAACAGCATTAAAATGATATTTATTGGGGAGATCCCAACCTTTTAAATGCAGATTTGTTGAATCCATGATGAACTATTTTTCTCCCGCAGTTTCTCATGCGTTGTTTGGTGCCAATTGCAACTCCGAAATAAATGGTATTACTACTATGACCAGGGGCTAAAGCCCCAGGCCAAAAACTATAATTCAATGGAGTTACCCTTGTGTAATACGGCCACTGGCGATGTATAGTCGTGCATGCAGTTTGTTCATGTTGGTGGGGCGAAATACGTGTAGAATTAATGACACCTTGCAAGAGAACCAATTCTGGCGTTGATAGTAACTGTTCAATGACCTTTATTTACACCATGAGGGATAAACAAAATCAAAGGTCAATAACTTTTTCAAGAATGTTGAAACTTTAGAAACTGATAATATGAACTTCTCATATCATTGTCGGACATCCACGGTTGTTGAGTTGGTTATGTATCTATCCTCGGTGATCTCAAATATGGTACAATATTCAAATAAAGTTTAATTTAATTATAGCTTGCATCTAATGGGAATAGGAGGAGACATGACACACGGATTTTAAAATGTCATAGGGTCATACATCCAAAAAACGCCACGGTGGTGTAGTGGTAAAGCGTCCACATCGGGTGCGGGAGGTCGTAGGTTCGATACTCGGCCGGGTCATACAAAATACTTTAAAAATGGTAGTAATGGCTGATATCCTTGGCCCTCAGGATTGTGGGGTTAGCATTACGACTGACTCGCTGGTGTCAGGATAAATGGACCAGTAGTACTGGTAACATACCCAGGAAACGCCCTGATATAACTGAAATTGTTGAAAGGGGCGTTAAAACCATGCAAAAAAAAATAAAATACATCCAATTAAAATGTGGAATTTTATTTAGTTGATAACATCCGCATCTCAAATTTGTACTTCAGATTTTTACTAAGTTTCATTGTGTTCAAGCCAGCAAATGTTGAGAAATATATTGCAAGGTCACAAAAGCAGGCATCAAAGGGGCATTCAACTTCAAAAATGTTTCATTCGCAAATAACCATCGTATAATGCTCATTAAAGTCGTTCAAATCATAACATATTCGTTCAAATCATAACGCATTCCGTCACAAAATGACTGGATCGTCTTGTAAACGTGTTAAACTGTTGTTCGCCAATCTTCTGTCGGGCTCTCATTATTGCAACATTAGGGGCAACCATTTTATGTTTTGGTATTGAGAGTCTCCACACTTTACCATTGCTAACGTTAACTTGGAACACCTCTTCACTGATGGTCCGTGTGCTGAAAAAACGGTATTACAAGATTTGTTCTTAAACATAACATAACATAACATAAACTTTATTTAGATTATTTATATAACTCATAGTCAAATAATACAATTATAATAACATACAATTATACGTGTAGACATAAGGTGAAAGCACTGCATCAAGGATACATATAGAGTCAAGGACATGCCAATTTGTTTTCTGGTGCATAAGTACTCTTATCAACTATTATTTGATTTTGAAAATATTTGGTTTATGACATACATTAGCACATATAATAATACCTTGTTTGATTTTACATTGAATGAGTGTGGTTTAATGCCTATTTCTACAGTTATATCGCGTCGCCAAATTAACTTAACCATGCAAATCCTTGTTATCTTGCACCAGTACTCAACACAACATTATTACAATGCAACTGGCTATTTTCCTGAATAGACTATTGTTTGCCTATTGGATGAAAAAGAACGACGCTAGTCACGATTACTTTTTCGATAATCGGAAGGAAGCAATTGCCGAATCGTGGTTAGAACTCACGACCTCTGGATTGATATCCCTCGTCGTAACATACTAAGCTATCAAGGCTCAACATAGACCGGTACAGTTCCGGTAGAGCTCCGAATAAATTGGATAAATTCAGTTTGTCACTATCAAGGCTCAACATAGACCGGTAATTCTTTTCTAATATCGTCATACATAGCACATTTCAAAATAACATGACATTCATCTTCTTTATCGTTTTTACAAAACGGACAAAGTCGGTCATTCTCAACTAAACCCTCATACCGACCAGTTTCAATTTTAAGAGGGGCTACGCCGCATCGGAATTTTGCAAATGCTGATCTATGAGCAATTGGTAAAGATATTTTACAATAACTTTCTACCTCGTAGTCAAATTTAAATAAACAATACGTTCTTAATTTGTTACGTCCATTACCACGTATAGCATTAGTTCGACTAACGTTTGCTTTCCACTCCGCAACATGTACAGACATCATCTTTGCATATACAGCACCAATAAATATACTTTTGTTTACGCTAGTATACATATCAAAAATTGTGTTAAGTTGTAAACTATCAAATTGTTTTTTGACTGTGAAAACCCAGTTCTTACAAGAGTAATTTCCTCTACGTTTAGCCCATTCAAATATTCTCTTGTTCAATCTGGTATCAAGGGTATGGATGCTGCGTACCCATTGTTGTGATAAACACTTCCAATGTTTAACATAAGGAGGGGCCCAGCCCATATCTCCTGAAATAGCTGCGGTCGATGTATATTTACCCGTTCCCAGGAAAAATCGCATAGCTCTATTCTGAATTGAATTTATGCATGAGTAAGACTTTACACCCCAAATTGCAGCTCCATATGATATAACAGACCAAACAAGTGAGTCAAACAGTTTAGTAAATACTTTATAAGGCATTCCTCCCAGGCTTTTATATTTAGCAATGAGAAAATCCAAAGCACGACCCGCGTTCTGAGCCGCTATTTATAAATATTTACGTGTGCGGATGTGTATGTGTATGTAAGTATATTGGTATGAGTGTGTATGTATATGTATATATGAGTGTGTGCATGAATGAATGTAAAGATATATACTTTGAAGGCCATATGCTAGTTCAGATTATTTGTTTGTATATCAAAATACATCTTAATATGAAACCTTTATAAATAAAGATAGTATTGATAGTGACAAACTGAATATATCCAATTTATTCGGAGCTCTACCAGAACTGTACCGGTCTATGTTGAGCCTTGATAGTGACAAACTGAATTTATCCAATTTATTCGGAGCTCTACCGGAACTGTACCGGTCTATGTTGAGCCTTGATAGCTTAGTATGTTACGACGAGGGATATCAATCCAGAGGTCGTGAGTTCTAACCACGATTCGGCAATTGCTTCCTTCCGATTATCGAAAAAGTAATCGTGACTAGCGTCGTTCTTTTTCATCCAATAGGCAAACAATAGTCTATTCAGGAAAATAGCCAGTTGCATTGTAATAATGTTGTGTTGAGTACTGGTGCAAGATAACAAGGATTTGCATGGTTAAGTTAATTTGGCGACGCGATATAACTGTAGAAATAGGCATTAAACCACACTCATTCAATGTAAAATCAAACAAGGTATTATTATATGTGCTAATGTATGTCATAAACCAAATATTTTCAAAATCAAATAATAGTTGATAAGAGTACTTATGCACCAGAAAACAAATTGGCATGTCCTTGACTCTATATGTATCCTTGATGCAGTGCTTTCACCTTATGTCTACACGTATAATTGTATGTTATTATAATTGTATTATTTGACTATGAGTTATATAAATAATCTAAATAAAGTTTATGTTATGTTATGTTATGTTTAAGAACAAATCTTGTAATACCGTTTTTTCAGCACACGGACCATCAGTGAAGAGGTGTTCCAAGTTAACGTTAGCAATGGTAAAGTGTGGAGACTCTCAATACCAAAACATAAAATGGTTGCCCCTAATGTTGCAATAATGAGAGCCCGACAGAAGATTGGCGAACAACAGTTTAACACGTTTACAAGACGATCCAGTCATTTTGTGACGGAATGCGTTATGATTTGAACGAATATGTTATGATTTGAACGACTTTAATGAGCATTATACGATGGTTATTTGCGAATGAAACATTTTTGAAGTTGAATGCCCCTTTGATGCCTGCTTTTGTGACCTTGCAATATATTTCTCAACATTTGCTGGCTTGAACACAATGAAACTTAGTAAAAATCTGAAGTACAAATTTGAGATGCGGATGTTATCAACTAAATAAAATTCCACATTTTAATTGGATGTATTTTATTTTTTTTTGCATGGTTTTAACGCCCCTTTCAACAATTTCAGTTATATCAGGGCGTTTCCTGGGTATGTTACCAGTACTACTGGTCCATTTATCCTGACACCAGCGAGTCAGTCGTAATGCTAACCCCACAATCCTGAGGGCCAAGGATATCAGCCATTACTACCATTTTTAAAGTATTTTGTATGACCCGGCCGAGTATCGAACCTACGACCTCCCGCACCCGATGTGGACGCTTTACCACTACACCACCGTGGCGTTTTTTGGATGTATGACCCTATGACATTTTAAAATCCGTGTGTCATGTCTCCTCCTATTCCCATTAGATGCAAGCTATAATTAAATTAAACTTTATTTGAATATTGTACCATATTTGAGATCACCGAGGATAGATACATAACCAACTCAACAACCGTGGATGTCCGACAATGATATGAGAAGTTCATATTATCAGTTTCTAAAGTTTCAACATTCTTGAAAAAGTTATTGACCTTTGATTTTGTTTATCCCTCATGGTGTAAATAAAGGTCATTGAACAGTTACTATCAACGCCAGAATTGGTTCTCTTGCAAGGTGTCATTAATTCTACACGTATTTCGCCCCACCAACATGAACAAACTGCATGCACGACTATACATCGCCAGTGGCCGTATTACACAAGGGTAACTCCATTGAATTATAGTTTTTGGCCTGGGGCTTTAGCCCCTGGTCATAGTAGTAATACCATTTATTTCGGAGTTGCAATTGGCACCAAACAACGCATGAGAAACTGCGGGAGAAAAATAGTTCATCATGGATTCAACAAATCTGCATTTAAAAGGTTGGGATCTCCCCAATAAATATCATTTTAATGCTGTTGGAACATCAGTGAAAAACTTAAGGCGTGAGTATTCCAATATAAGTTAAAGAAATGCTTTAGAAATGAATGCGCCGCTTGTTATATATGGACGCTTGTTAACATTATTAACATTCGCGAAGAGGAACGGAAAAAAAGAAAGAAGCCATGTGAACAATACAGTGGCGGATTAACCGGGGGCGTAAACAAAGAAAAAGCGTGTCAGATGTAGTGGCGGATTCAGCGGGGGCCCATAGGGTCCGTGCCCTACTCCCCCCATCCCACGAAAGAAGTTACGTGAAATATACAGTGTCGGATTAACCGGGGGCCGTAGGGCCCGTGCGTCGAAAAATCCAACCTTCCAGCAGCCCCCAGGCCGTCCGCACTGCAGTGCTTTTATTTCTATCCGGCAATTTTTCATTTTTTTCATTCGACGTCATTTTGTAAATGACTTTCTTGTACATTGATAATCACTTTTATTATTATGGCCTTGATCACAAAATAATAATATTAAAATTGTGTAATTAGAACCGAATGTTTTTGTATTTTGTAATTTTGCGTTATCGCCTTTCAGTGTATAGTTGAGATATAAAGAGTTAAAAAAAGTATTTTTCAGAACAATTATGTTGTGTTCCGCATATGACTAAAATCGCTTCTAAGACAACGGGTCATAAGTAACACCTATGACAATATTCAAAATATTGGGTCACCATAAAGTAGATGAATTTCACCAAGAAAGTCATGTAACTTTTGGATCACCCCTCACAGTTTTGGCATGGAACACTATGCGATATATCGTCAAAAGGTGCAGCTATGATTCTACAATAGTATCGGGGTAAGCGTCGGGAAACATAGTTATGTTGACATTTTGTAGCACGGGCCTTACTCCATCGTAATTCATTTAACCAGGAAGAAAATAAAACGTGACACAATTCAGTCTTTGGTAATCCAAATTAAAAAGGAATTGGCTTGTTTGAAAATGAACAGTTTCTGAAATGAGTTTGCAAAGCAAAATATGAAGTATACACGTCACTTACTTCCGTGAACAAGTATCCCTCCGATCTGTTAAATAAAACTATATAAAGAATCGCATATCGCGAAAACCCACTTGTCTAAGATAACTTAACCCTTTCCCACATACAACAAATCTGCAGTATACGACTTTGAAAACAGAGTGACACAAACCTGAAAAATCGCCATAAAAGATAGCTTATTTGTTAAATAAAGTTAAAAACATTGTGGCCAAAGGAGAAATTGCTCATCATGAGCAATTTGACCTTTGGCCACAATGTTTCTAAAGTCGTATGTTGCTATTGCGTCCAAATGCGGCTGCAGGTGGGAAAGGGTTTATGCCCTCTTATCATGTTTACACGGAGCGCATTTCCCAAACATCGCAACACACTTTTAAAGAAAGCATATAGTGGAGGAAGTATAATCAAGTTGATAACACCCTGTGTCATAATCAGTCGTAAGGTTATTTTCCCCATTCCTTATTCCCTTCCAACATACAACAAATATTCATCCGACGACATTAAAAATATCTAGTCAAAATTTATGAACACATCTCTAGAAATGAAAGTATATATATTGAATACAGTTGAAAACATTGCGACAAAAGGAGAAATTGCTCACTATGAACAATTTCGCCTTTTGCCAAAAAGTTGTTTTCAGAAGAAGCATGCTGCAAATTCCTCAAAATGCGTCTGCAAGTGGGAAAGGGTTTATGTTAAGCATACAAACGGTGGTGTAGTGGTATAGCGTACGCCTCGGGTGCGGGAGATCGTGGTTTCTTTCCCCGACCGAGTCATGCCAAATACTTTAAGAATGTTAGTAATAGCTTCTATCCTTGGCGCTTAGGGTTGCGGGGTTAGCATTACGACTGACTGGCTTGTGTCTGAATAAATGAACAAGTAGAACTGGTAACTTACCTAGAAATGCTGTGATATAACTGAACAATTGTGAATAGCGGAAATAACTATCATTCATTCAAGAAATCAATGAACAGAACGAATATGTTTGTGTTGTGTGTTAATAAACCTACAAATGCAAAATATTTAAGTGGTGTTTTACACCGTCCCAAAAGTATTTTCTGCCATATCATGGGATTTCCTGTGCAATTTTACCAATACTGCTGGTAAGATCATACTGACACCAACGACAGGAAAGAATGACATAACTTCCAAGTTTAAAGACTTTCGTTTGACCCAAACGGGGATCAAACCCTGGTATTAGGCTCTCGAGGATGATACTTTACCGACTACACAGGTCAATGAGGCGGTTAAGCTTTGTTTTATTTTATCTATAAGTGATATTATATTTTGTTGGAAAACATTTCAGGAAATATTTCTGTGATTGGCCTTTTTTGTTCATATTCAGTAGAACCTGTGCCAAAGAACACCTTTGAATAGCAAACCTCTGTCTATAGCGACTATATAAATGTATAAATGACCCTGCAATTAAAGACCACCTGTGAACAAAGACCAGATTGTTCACTTCCCATGATGGGTGAGGTTGGGGTTTGGGTGCAAGACAATCAATGCTGTCAGGAGACAAGCATCTGAGTTACAGAAACATTGACCTAGGCTAATCTACTCCGATCACATGGACATACACGTACTGTACATGTATATCGTGCGAAAGAGGATATTCAAATTAGGGTCATCTTGAGATAACCCACAGCGGACTGAAAACACTCAAACGATAACACATCTAACGGAATTTGTGTTAAATGTGTACAGTCCGTGTAAAATTAACTGTCGCATAATAAAAAACATAACGATGTTGGCCTTGGTGAACAATATAGATCCAGACCAACATTTGCTTGCGCACAGTCTGATCGGGATCTACACTGTTCACATATCACTTACGCAAGCGTGTTGGAAGATTGTGTCCACCTGTGTAGACTATGGTGACACTGAGCAAGATAATCTGAACCTACAGTACACTTGTTTTGAAATGCCAACTTGGATCTCTTCCCATTCACTGGCTCATATACTGTATATAGTCTGGTACCCGACGAATATGTATTGTATGACGTAATGATACGGGCAGGTTACTCTAGACTAATAGTGTTCACTGACATATCAGCCACGTGACTTCGACATTTCAATACAGACCGAGAATACCGGATATGATATTTTACAGTCGTCTCCTTTGAACATATTATGTAACAGCTTCAACAGATATAAATCGGGGGAAATGATTAACTAAAGAGTTTGAAATATTGTTGACAAAAGATAAAGTGAGCCGTCCCGCGAGAAAACAAACATTACGGCCTCTGCGTAATGTATCGACCCAGATCAGCCTGCGCAGTCCGCGCAGACTGATCCGGGCCGACACATTCCGTCTCGGGGGGATAGAGGTATAGATTATTGATACCTGAAACAGAAAATCCACAGGAGGCGAAAAGTGTCTATCCGGGTAAGCCTGCGCGGCATGCTTATGCTGATCCGGGTCGATACTTTACGCCGAGTCCACACTGTTGATTTTCTGGCGGGAAGGCTCAAGTGTACATCGTGCGCAATGTCCCCCCCCCCCCCCCCCCCCCCCCTTTCAATCAATTTTTGTTCCTCAGAACGTTAGCTTCAGAGACGTCTTCCAAAGTCGTCTATGTTAGGATAGGGCTAAATTACTGTCAAAGTGTAAACATACGCAATTTAAATATAAAACAGAACAAAACCTTCATAATCTAGTATTCTTTATAATAGTATGTAATATATCTCTCTCTTTTTATTTCTAAATACCTGTACATGTTATATATATTTCAATCCTTTCTCGAAAATAATTAATATTTGCATCATGTGTCACATGCCAAGCGAAAACAAACATTCGAGATTTTGAGACCGGTAAGAAACCTGATCAGACTGCAAATATGTGCTGTCTGATCAGGGCATTCACATATAACCAAAATCGGATTAGAGAAGTATCGTTTGAATGTAGGAGCCATTCTTTTAAATACAAATGTAGCTACCAATGTCGGTTTTTTGCATGCCAGGACTCTTTTAATACTTTAATGGTACTATTCCCTCAACATTCAATAGGACTTCAAATTGTTCGTATACGCAAATATCATATCCCGCCATAATTCAATGTCGATTGAGGAGTGAGTACGTTTCAGTGCGCATTTGTTTCCTCATATTTGCCTTATTTGGAGTGTGAAATAGCGGGCATACATATGTGTCACGTGACAAAAGTATTACGGTTACAGCTAACGGCCTTAAGGTTAAATTGTTTATGACTACACCATCTATAAATTCTTCTTTGGGATAAAGACAAACACTTTTATATAAAACATTTACAATTATACCCCTATTGTAAAGAAAGCGGGGTGGATCGTTGTCAGGTTAACGTCCCATGGGAATTACTGATTGTTTGAACAACAGAAAATATACTGATCTGGATCTCCTAGGCGCGAAGCCTATTGACGATATTGTTTTCTATAATCGTTCCCTTTATCTCCTTTAATCTTGCAATACCATATTATAATTACCTAGAAGAACTAGTGCAACTATCTCAGTATCATTACTATTAACTTAAAACACTTTGCAAAGTGAATAACATTTAAACAATCATCAGCCTGTACTCTGAAACCTATGAACAATTATACACATTACAATGGTAGAAGTGGCTTCCCTCCGTGGCACGCAGTGTTGCTGGAATAGCGTTACGCCTGATAGGCTGGTGTCAGAATATACTTACTACATGTAGTCCTGTTTATTTATCCAAGAAACGCCTTGATAAACTGTAGAAAGGGGCGTAGAATTATTCATGATCCCTGGGTAAACAAACCAGTACTAGGCTAGAAAATGTGCCTTGCCCATGGGCACTCCACCATGACCGTAGTGCCGCGACTGGGGATCGAACCCGGGACACCCGGTTTCGAAATCCCCGACGCTAACCACTCGACCACAGCGGATTCCTGAAAGGGGCGTAGAACCCCATACAAACAGACTATGAATACTTGCAATTTGAGTTATGGGACGTATACTCGGCACCAAATTTCATGTAAAATGAGCCGTTCCATGAGAAAACCAACATTATGGACTCTGCGTAATATATCCGCGCAGTCTAATCCGGGCCGATACATTCCGTATCAGGGGTATAGAGTAGTAATTCATGAAACAGCAAATTGTCTGTCCGGGTTAGCCTGCGCGGCATGCTTAGGCTGATCCGTGTCTATGCTTTACCCAGAGTTCACAATGTTGGATTTCTCGCGGGACGGCTCAAATATAGCCCGAACATGGTTAATAAGAAAATAGAAAACACAAAACATTGCACCATGGTACCACATACTCTGCACAGATTTCGTTTACTGTAAAACGTTTTCATTAACTAATTCCCATTTGCCTTGGCCACAATGTTTTCAAAAGTCGTCTGCTGCTGTCAAGATGTGGCGACATTTGGTTGGCATGGTTCAACCGTTACCCTTTAGAACTTAAATACCATTTAGATGCAGCGGACTGCTATGCCAAACAGTGTGAGAGAAGGTGAAGCTGCTCAGAACAAGCAAGCTCTGCTTTATCCATAGTATTTTCAACATTGTTTAAAATACTTGCAATTTTCTAGATGTAGCAATAAT
This sequence comes from Serripes groenlandicus, assembly GCA_031761405.1. NCBI lineage: Eukaryota > Metazoa > Mollusca > Bivalvia > Cardiida > Cardiidae > Serripes > Serripes groenlandicus. The sequence continues at coordinate 51,325,394 of JASEVX010000003.1, forward strand.
GTCTTCATATTTTTTGTAAACCGGTCGACCATGAAACAGATTTTTAAAATAACTGCCTCATGACACCAATTAATTTCTATGTTGATTGTTTGGTGTTTTTACACCGCTTTCAGCATGTTTTCAGTTATATGTCGGCATTTCCTGTTATTTATCAGTACTCTCGTCCATTTATCCTGACACCATCCTTCAGGTGTAATGCTAATCCCACAATCCTGAGTGCCATTTAGGGCGGCCATTACTACCATGGATAATGTCTTTGGTATGACCCGGTCGGGAATTTAATTTCTTTGGGGTAATTTCGTTAAAACTGATGGTAACAGCATAATGAATTAACAAACACATAAGTGAGTGTTAAAAATTCAAAGAAAAAAACATGTCAATGTCCTAGCCTTTCAGAATGTTTTCGGCAATATCTAAAAAAAAAAAAAATATTTTAATAATAATTGCAAAAGTGATGAATATAAATTTAAAAAAAAAAATGGAAATATATATCTCAAAAGAAAGTAAAATATTTGTTTGAAGTATATATACATGTATAATATAACTAACGATTTAATTTCTATATTGCAACATCGTTCCAATTAAAGAGCTATTTATAAAAAATAAAATAATAACAATAAAAAATAAAGGAAGAAATCGCTACTAAGACTTCTTTTTTTTTTTCTAGGAAAACCCATATGTTTAACTCTTTCTCACACATAGACACTTTCTGACGCCTTTGCAGAAGAGGACTTTTTGAAAACATTGTGGCTCAAGAAGAATTGCTCAACTTCTCCTTTCGCCATAATGTTTTCAACTTTTATTAAACCTTCATTTATGGGGACTTTCAATGTGTGTGCCGACATGTTTTCAAAGTCATCTGCTGCAGATTTTATTGTATGTGGCAAAGGGTTGAATGGGAAAATGTTAAAATCTGATTCTTAAAATAGTTTTATAAACAGAACAATATTCAAATGTTTTCGTATTTTTACCTTATGTCTCATACTAAGAGGCTATTCAATTTACAAAATATCCATATTGCGTATATTCATCATACTACTTAATGCCCCAACGATCTCATACGTTTGAAACTGTCTATACATTGTATTTCTGTATCATACCAGACCATTTTGAATTTCGGTTCTGTTATTAGCACCAGGTAGTATTCGACAGATATCGAGCAGCAGATGTGTTGCATTTTTATCGTTTCACGAAAATCTATACGTCAAGGAAGAGTCCTTCATTTTCTCTGAGAACACAGCGTCGAAGTGTTCATTCTGTGCTACCGTGAACCAGTTTTTCCAATCCCCGACTTGCCCTACAATAAATAAACAATAATTAGTCGCCGGGCAGAAGCCCGCGACTTCTATTTTTAATAGGTTTTCGGAAATCACATGGGAGGGGGGATTATTATTAGAAAGAAACACATTTAGATGTCTTGAACATATTACAATTGTGTTTGTTTAAAAACACTAAGTAATGACACTTCTAAAATGAAATAAATATTCCGATGTTTTAGGTATTTTCAGTTTCTTTATTTTGACTCGCATTTATGTTTTTTTGTTTTATTTACGAAGACAAAACAGTCCCTATTTGCTAGAATGAAATACTGTATTTTACACTATATACTACATGTAATCAAAAGGCTATAACTACAAACCTTTACGTCGCACAGTCTAATGTTGTTTACATACGCGCACCTGCTTGAAGCGTGACTCGCGAATACCAACTGCGTAGATCAATCTCCTTTGCAGAGAGCCGTCTCTTTACACTCACTTACAAATAGTAAATCGTAGGTGATTTAAAATGGATATTTGGTTCAAAACAAATGAAGAAAAGAACAAACCGAGATAAAACTAGTTTTAATAGAAAAAATACTTTGAACGAACACTCTCTTCCTATAAAGAGAGTTTCAAGAACGACACCTCTGCGAATAAGAAAGAATCGGGTCTTTCGTACACAATTAGTTCGCCCTTGACAATTTTAAATGTGTCATTAAATTCCCTAAAGGCATATTGCTTCCGATCTGCATATTGTTATGCACCATTGACACAAGGGCGCTCATCATAATATAATTTTAAAAGATGAGTAGTTTGTTATTTTCGTTATAAAAAAGGAAGGAAAGAATTAAAATAAATTAACATGTTGTAGGGCTCAGTTTATGTTCGAAATTAAGTTTAAATTATACAACAATTTCAATGAGATTTAACTGTTTAGTTGATATTATATTTTGAAGGTGGTCTATTGGACTACATTTCAACATTTGTTAAAGTATGATATAATTAGGACTCATTGTTTTAAAAGAAGATTGCTGCAAAGGTGTCCACTGTTGACTTTAATAGAGGAAAGGTAAAATGACGTGCTATTGCATGCAAATCCTAAATTGTCTGTTTTGTGGTTTTATTGAAAAATAATAAAATTCAAATATTCTGACAAACATCTTGAAAAGTGTATGTGGAATTCACACATCTGATAATTATTCCTTAATGAAAGCACTGTATACATACTAAGACTAATGATTGGCAAGATTTCTCATTTCCATTACTGTTTATGATCAATAATTAGTTGGTTGTGTGTATGGTCAACCTACTTTGGAATGGAGATTGATCATAAATAATGAAGGCTTCAATTATCATTCACTTCGTTGACAAAACAATGCAAGTTATGATACATTTTCACTTGACCCCACCCCTGATGTTCCAATATGCCCCTCAGTTGATAACTGTTTATTCAACTACTATAATGTTAGTGTTATGCATAACTGCACTATGGATATCCGGCGACATTGATGCGTTGCATCAACTTTCTCTTGTTACGTGTAATTATATGTCTCTCCATCGCCCACTTTAACCCTCAATGAATGTATAATATCATACGCGATATATATACCGATAATAATTACAGTTTGAAATATTCGCGTAATTTACCTTTCCGGTACATTCCGGGTTTCCCATCCTTCCAATCCGCACCACTCTCTAATAGATCTGTTTCCTTCTTCATTTTACTGAACTCACACTTATCTGCAATCTCTTCTAATAGTTCATCGTCGGCTTTTACACCCAGAAATTCCCGAATCTTTTTTAACTCTGATACACTGTCCTATAATTAAGAATAAAGTTTAAGGTAATGTATTAATCACCAGACATGACGCAATATTGACTGTAAAATATAGTATGGTAAATTATCGGTTAAAACACTATTTTTTCAATTATTTAG
>JASEVX010000003.1:51328788-51473009 GCA_031761405.1 Serripes groenlandicus
ACTACCTAACATTTGCTCTTGCGCACCGTCTTGATCGAGGGGATCTACACTGTTACACATCATCACTTACGCAAGCGCTGTTGGGAAGATGGTGTCCATCCTGTGTTAGGACTAAGGTGGACACTGAGCAAGATAATCTGAACCTACAGTACATCGTTGTTTTGGAAATGCCCAACTTGGATATCTTCCCATTCACTGGCTCATATCACTGTATATAGTCTGGGTACCCCGACGTATATGAGTGTATGACTGTAATGATACAGGGCAGGTTACTCTAGACTAATAGTGTTCAACTGTACATATCAGCCACCGTGAAACTTCGTACATTTCATACAGACCGAGAATACCGGATAATGATAATTTTACAGTTCGTCCCTCCCTTTGAACATATTAGTGTAAGCAAGCTTCAACAGATATAAATCGGGGGAGAATTATTAACTAAAGAGTTTGAAATATTGTTGACAAAAGATAAAGGGAGCCGTCGCGAGAAAAACAAACATTACCGGCCTCTGCGTAATGTATCGACCCAGATCAGCCTGCGCAGTCCCGCGCCAGACTGATACCGGGCCGACCTCATTTTCCCGTCTCGGGGGGATAGAGGTAGTAGATTATTGATACCTTGAAATCAGGGAAATCCCCACAGGAGCGAAAGTGTCTACCTGGGTAAGCCTGCGGCGGCATGCTTATGCTGAACCGGGGTCGGGACTACTTTACGCCGAGTCCACAACTGTTGATTTTCTGGCGGGAAGGTCACAAGTGTACATCGTTGCGCAATTCCCACCCTCCCCGTCCCCCCCCCCCCCCCCCCCCTTTCAAATCAATTTTTGTTCCTCAGAACGTTAGCTTCAGAACGTCTTCCAAGTCGGTCTATGTAGGATAGGGCTAATTTACTGTCAAAGGTGTAAAACTACGCAATTAAAATATATAACAAAGAAAAACCTTTCATTATCTAGTATTCTTTAATAATAGTATGAAATATATCACTCTCTTTTTATTTCTAAATACCCCCTGTACTTGTTATATATATTTCAAATCCTTTCTCGAAAATAATTAAAATTTGCATCATGTGTCACATGCCCTAAGCAGAAAACAAACATTCGAGATTTGAGGACCGGTAAGTAAACCTGATCAGACTTGCAAAATATGTGCTGTCTGATCAGGGCACTTCACATACTATCCAAAATCGTGACTTAGAAGAAGTATTCGTTTGATTGTACGGAGCCATTCTTTTAAATACATATGTAGCTACCAATGTCGGTTTTTTGCATATGCCAGGACTCCTTTTAATACTTTTAATGGTACTACTTCCCTCAACAATTCAATAGGGACTTCAAATTGTTATCGTATACGCAAATATCATAGTCCCGCCATAAGTCAATGTCGATTGGAGTGAAGTACGTTCTCGTGCGCATTTGTTTCCTCATATTTTCCTTATCTGGAGTGTGAAATAGCGGGCATTCATATGTGTCACGTGACAAAAGGTATATACGGTTACAGCTAACGGCCTAAGTGTTAAATTTGTTTATGACTACACTTCTATAAATATCTTCTTTGGATAAAGACAAACACTTTTATATAAAACATTGACAAATATACCCCTATTGTAAAGAAATGCGGGGTGGATCGTTGTCAGGTTAACGTCCCATGGGAATACTGATTGTTTGATCAACAGAAAATATACTGATCTGGTTCCTCCTAGGCGCGAAGCCTATTGACGATTATTGTTTTCTATAAATCGTTCCCTTTATCTCCTTAATCTTGCAATACATATTATAATTTACCTAGAAGAACTAAGTGCAACTAATCTCCAGAATCATTACATATCTACTTAAAACACTTTGCAAATAAGTGAATAACATTTAACAATCATCAGCACTGATACTCCTGAAACCTATTGAAACAATTATACACATTACATATGTAGAAGTGTGCTTCCCCTCCGTGGCACGCAGGTGTTGCTTGGAACAAGCGTTACGCCTGATAGATCTGGTGTCAGGAATATACTTACTACATGTAAGTCCTGTTTAATTAAACAAGAAACGCCTTGAATAAACTTGTAGAAAGGGGCGTAGAAATATTCACTGATTCCCTGGGTAAACAAATCCAGTACTAGGCTAGAAAATGTGCCTTGCCCATGGGCACTCCACCATGATCCCCGTAGTGCCGCGACTAGGGGGTATCGAACCGGGACAACCCGGTTTCGAAATCCCCGACGCTTAACCACTCGACCAACAGCGGATTCCTGAAAGGGGCGTAGAACCCATACAACAGGACGATGAATTACTTGCCAATTTGAGTTATGGGACTGTATACTCGGCACCAAATTTCTATGTATATATGTAGCCGTTCCCATGAGAAATACCCAACATTATGGACTCCCTGCGTAATATATCCGCGTCCAGGTCTAATCCGGGCCGATTACATTCAGTATCAGGGGTATACGAGTAGTAATTCATTGAAACAGCAAAATTGTACTGTCCGGGTTAGGGCCTGCGCGGCATGCTTAGGCTGATTCCGTGTCTATGCTTTACCCCAGAGTTCACAATGTTGTGATTTCTCGCGCGGACGGCTCAAAGATAGCCCGAATCATGGTAATATAAGAAATAGAAAACACAAAACATTGCACCAAGGTACCACATACTCTGCACAGATTTCGTTTTACATGTTAAAAACGTTTTCATTAACTAATTCCCATTTGCCTTGGCCACTCAATGTTTTCAAAAGTCGTCTGCTGCTGTCCAGACTGTGGCGACATTTGGTTGGCAAGGTTCCAAAACCGTTACCCTTTAGAACTCTAAATACCCATTTAGATGCAGCGGACTGCCTATGCCAAACAGTGTGAGAGAAGGTGAAGCTGCCTCAGTAACAATGCAAAGCTCTGCTTTACTCCATAGTATTTTCAACATTGTTTAAAATACTTGCAACTTTTCCTAGATGTAGCAATAATGTCTTCATACTTTTTTGTAAACCGTCGAACCATGAAACAGATTTTTAAAATAACTTTTGCCATCATGACAACCAATTATTTCTATGTTGATTGTTTGGTGTTTTTACACCGCTTTCAAGCATGAGTACTTCAGTTATATGTCGGGCATTTCCTTGTTATTTATCAGTACTCGTCTGTCCATTTATCCTGACATCCATCCTTCAGGTGTAATGCTAATCCCCACAATCCTGAGTGCCATTTAGGGGCGGCCATTACTACCATGGATAATGTCTTTGTATGACCCGGGTCGGGAATTTAATTTCTTTGGGTTATTTCGTTAAAACTGATTGGTAACAGCATAATGAATTAACAAACACATAAGTGAGTTGTTAAAATTACAAAGAAAAAAACATGTCAATGTCCTAGCCTTTCAGGAATGTTTTCGGCAATATTAAAAAAAAAAAAATATTTTAATAACTATTGCAAAAGTGATGAATATAAAATTTATAAAAAAAAATGGAAAATTATATATCTCAATAAGAAAGTAAAATATTTGTTTGAAGTATATATAACATGTATAATATAACTAACGATGTCATTTCTATATTGCACATCGTTCCAATTAAAGAGCTCATATTATACAAAAATAAATAATAACACAATAAAAAATTAAAGGAAGAAATCGCTACTAAGGACTTCTTTTTTTTTTTTCTAGGAAAACCCATATGTTTTAACTCTTTCTCACACATAGCACTTCTGACGCCTTTGCAGAAGAGGACTTTTGAAACATTGTGGCTCAAGAAGAATTGCTCAACTTCTCCTTTCGCCAGTAAATGTTTCAACTTTTATTAAACCTTGACATTTATGGGGACTTTCACTGTGTTGCCGACATGTTTTCAAAGTCATCTGCTGCAGATTGTATTGTATGTGGCAAGGGTTGAATGGGGAAAATGTTAAAATCTGATTCTTAAAATAGTTATTATAACAGAACACCTAATATTCAAATGTTTTCGTATTTTTACCCTTAGTCTCATACTAAGTAGGCGACTTCAATTTACAAAATAGCCATATTGCGTATATTTCATCATACTAACTTAATGCCCCAACGATCTCATACGTTTGAAACTGTCCTATACATTGTATTTCTGTATCATACCAGACCATTTTGAATTTCGTTCTGTTATTAGCAACCAGGTAGCTATTCGACAGATATTCGAGCAAGACAGATGTGTTGCATTTTATCGTTTCACGGAAAATCTATACGTCAAGGAAGAGTCCTTCAATTTTCTCTGAGAAACAGCGTCGAAGTGTTCATTCTGTGCTTACCGTGATCCAGTTTTCCAATCCCGCGACTTGCCCTACAAAAAATGAAACAATAATTAGTCGCCGGGCAGAAGCCCGCACTTCTATTTTTAATAGGTTCATTCCGGAATCACATGGGAGGGGGTGATTATTATTAGGAAAGAAACACATTTAGATGTCTTGAACAGTATTACAATTGTGTTTTGTTTAAAAACACTAAGTTAATGAACACTCTCTAAAATGAAATAAATATTCCGATGTTTTAGGGTACATTTTCTGTTTCTTTATTTTGTACTCGCATTTATGTTTTTTTTGTTTTATTACGAACGACCAAATCAGTCCCTATTTGCTAGAATGAACATACTGTATTTTTACACTATATACTACATGTAATCAAATAGGCTATAACTACAAACCTTTACGTCGGCACAGTCATATATGTTGATTTTTACATTACGCGCACCTGCCTTGAAGCGTGACTCGCGAATACCAACCTGCGTAGGATCAATCTCCTTTGCAGAGAGCCGTCTCTTTACACTCACTTACAAATAGTAAATCGTAGGATGATATTAAAATGGATATTTGGTTCAAAACAATGAAGAAAAGGAACAAACCGAGATAAAACTAGTTTTAATAGAAAAAATTACTATTGAGAACGTAATCACTCTCATCTATAAGAGGAGTTTCAAGAACGACACCTACTGCGAATAAGACAGAATCGGGGTCTTTCCGTACACTATTAGTTCTGCCCCTTGACAATTTTAAACACTCGTGTCATTAAATTCCCTAAAGGCATATTGCTCCGATCTGCATATTGTTATGCACCATTGACACAAGGGCGCTCATCATAATATAATTTTAAAAGATGAGTAGTTTGTTATTTTCGTTATAAAAAGGAAGGAAAGAATTAAAAATAAATTAACATGTTGTAGGGCACAGTTTACTGTTCGAAATTAAGTTTAAATTATACAACAATTTCAATGAGATTTAACTGTTTAGTTGATATTATAATTTTGAAGGTGGTCTATTGGACTACATTCCAACTATTTGTTTAAAGTATGATATACATTAGGACTCACTGTTTTAAAAGAAGATTGCTGCAAGGTGTCCACTGTTGACTTTAATAGAGGAAAGGTAAAATGACGTGCTATTGCATGCAAATTCCTAAATTGTCTGTTTTGTGGTTTTATTGAAAATAATAAAATTCAAATATTCTGACAAACAACATCTTGAAAAGTGTATGTCGGAATTCACACATCTGATAATTATTCCTTAATGAAAGCACTGTATACATACTAAGACTAATGATTGGCAAGATTTCTCATTTCCATTACTGTTTATGATCAATAAATTAGTTGGTTGTGTGTATGGTCAAACCTACTTTGGAATGGAGATTGATCATAATAATGAAGGCTTCAATTATCATTCACTTCGTTGACAAAACAATGCAAGTTATGATACATTTTCACTTGACCCACACCCTGATGTTCCAATATGCCCCTCAGTTGATAACTGTTTATTCAACTACTATAATGTTAGTGTTATGCATAACTGCACTATGGATATCCGGCGACATTGATGCGTTGCATCAACTTTCTCTTGTTACGTGTAATTATATGTCTCTCCATCGCCCCACTTTAAACCTCAATGAATGTAATAATATCATACGCGATATATATACCGATAATAATTACAGTTTGAAATATTCGCGTAATTTACCTTTCCGGTACATTCCGGTTTCCACCTCCTTCCAATCCGCACCTCTCTATAATAGTCTGTTTCCTTCTTCTTTTTACTGAACTCACACTTATCTGCAATCTCTTCTAACTAGTTCATCGTCGGCTTTTACCACCCAGAAATTCCCGAATCTTTTTTAACTCTGATACACTGTCCTATAATTAAGAATAAAGTTTAAGGTAATGTATTAATCACCAGACATGACGCAATATTGCACTGTAAAATATAGTATGGTAAATTATCGGTTAAAACACTATTTTTTCAATTATTTAGGCCTAAATATATAAACTACTTACATTATTGAACAAATGATATATAGGATTGAGATGAAAACTAACAGCTTATATAAATATCACTCTAATACGAAAACATTAATTATATTAGTACAACAGAAAGTCGAATCTGTGCTAACGATAATCTTGGAATAGCAAACTCCTGTCTGTAGCGACCATCTTTTTAGTTACCCAAATACTCATGTTCTGTATCAATGACCCTGTAATTAATGGCCACCTGTGAACGCAGACCAGATTGTTGGTCTTGAAAACACAGGTTTAATTGTATTTTAAGCTAAACAGATAAATATTGATACAATAAATAATAGAAAAAGTATTAAATAATAACACTATGTTAGATTGTACCATGGTAAAATAGAGGAGTGGGAGCTAGAGACAGATTTCTCCCTAAAAATATGTTATCATGAGTTGTTGAAAATAATTTACAATTGGCACCTGAATATGTTACTCGGACCACCAACATATAATTATTGTTGTTTAGTTCTATCGTTCGTTCCTTTCAGTAGGTACACGAGATTACTCAAACAAAGCAAGTGAATAACATAGAGAGGAGGTGGAATGAACAATTGAGGTGCCACGTTTGTGATATTGCGATAAAATGAACATCTCAAAATAGACTATAGAGGAATGATTTTGTCTTTTTTTTTATAGTTCTATTAATAATTCGGGAACCGGAGTTGGTGCGCAGCCGCTTACCACATTTACAAACTACACTATATTGAGACGGGTTTAAAACGCGTTGGTGAATACCACTAAATCTAAATATCCGGGAATCCAAAAAGCGGACTTGAGATTTAGATTTAGATCTAGCCCAGATCTGAAAGATTGTTGAATACGGGCCTCTGGTAGTTTGCTTATTTATTGTCCATTTAAATTCAACTGGCGAATAATGGATGCATGACAAGGTCAGTTTACTTTGTATTTGTATGGACTGACATTGCTTTGAAGCAATCATGTGACCGTTGCATTTACAATAGTATTGATTTGAAACATAAATACACACGTATCTCGATAGATATCAAATGACGACTCGGGTGAACCTATGCAGATAGATGCTCAGTCCCCCAAGAAACTTCACGATTTGTCTACAATTATAAAAGTTAAAAATACAATCCGGGAAAAAAAGAATATTTTCTCAGATGGTTCAATCAACTTTCTTCCTATTTAACCCTTTCCCTCATACGACAATTCTGCAGCAGACGATTTTGAACTTATTTTGTCAAAACATAGAAAATCTCCATAGTTGAATGGATAACCTATGACAAAAAGTGGAAAACATTGTGGCAAAAAGAGAAATTGCACGTTTTGTGCAATTTCTTCTTTTGTCACTATGTTTTCAAAAAGCCGTCTGCTGCAGAGGCGTCAGAAAGTGTCTATATGAGGGAAAGGGTTAACTTATACCAACTTCGAAATGCTACTAAACATAGCGTTCTATATTAGCTGATAGCAACAGTGAAAATACTCAAGTTGTTAGTAACGGTTTGGTCGACCAGGAGTATAAATTCAAACCCTAATCTGAATAAGGCCAGCATGACTCCAGATAAGGAGCGTTTTGCTTGTTCTAAAATCCTTGTTTTATCCGCTAACCATATGTTGTGGGTATTAATATGTATCGTCTCAATGAGACGATTCTTTTGAGTACATACATCATAGGGTTTGGTTGGATGATAAGAGAGATATTGTGGGGAAAAGAGCTGTATACCCCCTCCGTGTCTGGACCTCTGTAAGCCAGCATGGCTAAATGCCGAATGGCGATGGTAAATAAACTTACGTCGACGACGATAAGCCAGCATTTTTGACCGTCGATTGTAAGTGTTTGAATTCGCGGATTTGCAACCTCACATTAACATTGGTTGCAGATTAAAAGCTGACACATCTACAATCTCAGACTTTGATTTAGCCAAAATCCTTCTTAAATTACTACAACTGATATCAGAACCTTTGAATTTTGATTAGATTGTTTAAATATCTGAGCCGTTCCGCGAGAAAACCAACATTGTGGACTCTGCGTAAAGCATCGACCCGGATCAGCATAAGCATTCCGCGCACGAACGATAGAACTAAACAACATAATTATATGCTGGGTTCGAGTAACATATTCAGGTGCCAATTGTAAATTATTTACAACAACTCATGATACATTACGCAGATTCCATAATGTTGGTTTTCTTGTGGGCGGCTCATCTATAGAACATACATTAATGTTAAAACCAAACCAGTAATCAAAATATGAAGACCGAGATTAAACTACACAAAAGTGCACACTGATCTTTGTTAACAAAAGTTGATATGACAATCAAATATTGATAAAAGTCGTCTATAACATATACAGTATAAGGTGAAGCCTATCCCACATATAGATGGTTCTGACGCGACTGCAGCAGACGACTTTTCGAGATAGCGGAGTGACATTACTCAAAACGATTTTAATCTTCAGTAATTATACCTTCAATTATAGAGAATGTCTGTGTTTTTGCCTTCAAGTTTGTCTGCTACAGTTTTGTTGTATGTGGGAAAGGGTGCTAACGTTTGATTGATTTGGTGTTTTAAGCCGCTTTTAACTATGTTTCAGTTATATCACGACGTTACCTGGGTAAGTTACCAGTACTACTGGTCCGTCTGACACCAGTCAGTCAGTCGTCATGCTAACCCCGCAACCCTCCAAGGGGTCAAAGTTTGAGATCATGGTAAAAGATTTCCCTTTTCCTACCTGTTTAAGGTCCTCATAACTTAATATATGTACTGGGTGCTGTGGGTTATCTTTGATGAACTTTTCCCAGCCTAAAGTGTAGTCAAACCACGATCCGTAGTCAACTGAAAAAAACCAGTAGAACTTGTGTTAGCGGTCACCTCTGTTATGCAGCCAACTTGTATTAAGCATCCACTTGAAGATTAACCGAATTTGTTTCTTTATTTCACTTGTATTAAGCATCCGTCTGTGCTCAGCCGCAACATTTAGATTATGCCCTGCGTTGCTGCCTAAGACAAGTTCCATTATTAAAATAAGGAAATACATTTCTTTAATGTATTTCAACGAATCCAGAGTGTTAAAAAACCAGGATACGTAGTCAACTCGAGAAAATATAGTGTTGCCTTAACTCTTTCAGCGCCACAGGCAATATTGAGGTTTTTGAAAACAATGCAGATTCAGGAGAGACAGCTCGTAACGAGCTGTCTCACCTGAAATCAGCATTGTTTGCCTTTTAGTTACCAAAATAGTCCAAAACTTTCATAAATTTTGAAATGGACACACCCGATTTTGAACATAGAAGAGTCTACTCTAAACAATTCGGCGCTGAAAGAGTTAAGTTAAATGCCTTTCATTTGCTCCACGCCATACGTAAGCCGACATTCAGAGAGTTTGATATCAATGGCAATCAAACGGCATACCATGGTTCGATAACCGGTCGGGTCATACACAATACTTTAAAAACGATTGAAGTGGCTTTTCTTTCTTGGCGCTAAGGGTTGCGTGGATAGCATTACGACTGATGCGCTGGTGTCAGAATACGCCAAACAAACAGACGTACTGGAAATGTACCAATGAAACACCGTGATATCACTTAAATACTGTTGAAAGCGGCGTATAGTACTGTACAAAACAATCACTAACGAGAATTCAACTAAAATGCCTTTTAGCCTGACCCGGCACATTTTCAAACGTGATAACAATTGACCAGGTGTGCTCTACACATTATCTGATCGTTTTGCATTTGCGATTCGTGTAGATTTAGATAAACCTGAGATTCCGATCTGAATCTACACGGTTCGGCAGTTACCTAAAGAAACGTCCAAGAACCTGTGATGTGGAGTTAGATTGGCGCATGGGCAGATCAAAACCTACACTTGCTAACACATTGGTTTTCGTCAGTTTATTGGAACCTGACCTAAATACTTCACTGAACGTATATTGGATTGACGACACCGCATAAAAGGTCGTCTCTAATTATTTCTATATGCATTTCAATATTCTATACAATCGGGACGTTCGCCAATCACTATATCTCTATCTCGTTTATATGTATGGGTTATCTCCCCTGTTGAACCGTAACGTGTTTTAGGCAACCATTTGATTGGCTTACTTAAAGGTCAATCTGACACGACCGGTACTTGTCAGTCATCAGATCTATGCGAGCCTATGCTACTGTAGCGAAGCTTAATGAGATTGGGTTTTCCGGGAACACGAGTCGCATATAATTGGTTTCTCTTACCTAATCCATTTGTAAAACGTTTCACATAATTCTCAAACTTTCCTTCATATTCGTACTCAATACTCTTCGAATGATGATTGTAGGACGATACACATATGTCCTTTGGATTTCGTTGAACGAACAAAATTTTACACTTCTGTTCTAGGGTGTTTTTCGGCATATACTGAAACGGTATGTGTGTGTTTATGACTCTTTGTTCCGCAATGTTGTCGTACATCTGTTTTGTGAGCCTCTCCAACATCGATGTCTCTTTAATCAGCTTTACTCGGTCGGACGATCCGTTTACTAACATCGATGTCATTTCCCACAGCCAATATGTACCTAAAATATGACCGAGTCTATAATACAGGAGTCAGCTTCTTTGTTTTTTGTAATTGTTTACGCCCCTTTCAACACTTTTTCAGTTATATCACAGCGTTTCCTTGGTAAGTTACCAGTACTATTGGTTCTTTTATCCTGGAAAGGATAAGTACTTGACCTCTAGTTGAGTGTGAGACACTTACAAGCACCTCAGAAAAATCCAAACCCCGATCGGATTTTGAACCCAAGACCCCTAGGCCTAGACCCTAGAATCGACAGACCACCGGGCCTTTCATAAAAGAACTTTCGATGTCCATTAGTGTGACCCGATATATCGAAATACCTTTCACCGAAACAAACAAATAACCTCGATATGGGCGGTGCTCTGACAAAAAACAACTTAGTTTGAGCATTTGCGAACAGATTAGATTCAGACCAGCCAGCGCATCTGCATCATTTACCAAAAGGAAGGCTTCAAGAAAGTTCTGTAAAGCAGAATCCATTTATTCAGTTGAATCCTTTAACACAGGCCTTTTCCTAATTTTTATACTAATTACGCTAAGGTTTGTTTTCATGGAGCACCTCTCAATTATATCTACAAAGTCAGATGGAAGTAATTCATTTTCTATAGGAGACCATTATAGCGTTTTGGGCTGTGGCTCTTTCCCCAACAATCCAAATAACCCAGAAACCTATATTAAAATAAAGTTCATTCTGAAACCTACCAAAGAAGCACACGAACAATCACATGTTGAACTTCCTTTTTGTTCAGCTATGACGTCAAATCAACGGTCATCCTTATCCCGAAGTCAATTTTACTTCCAATTTCAGAAAATATTTGTTGTTCTGAAAATGCCTCTTAAGCTTTAAATATAGCTAAACGCAAACAAGTTTTGGTTACAAACCAGTCAAAGGGTATTTTACTTAATTAAAAACACTTTCCAACTTTCAAAAAAGTCATTATTGTCCGATGGGAGACAACTTCAGTCTGATTGAACCTGAAATTACCTGAACAATATTGTCTGCCGGGCGCGCCGATCCGAATTGCTTACCTTTGACCTACAGGCACACTAGCCTAGAGTTACCTGCCACTACCACCAGGCATCTACCGATGATGGCGAAGCTCTTTGTACATGGTGTATCAAGTGAAAGACTAAAGAGATCATATTCTGGACCAAACATGTCAAAAGTAGTTTGATTTATCATTTATATATTGATTCCAAACATCAAGTTGTATTGGTCCGCTGGATATATTACGAAACTCAGTTGTATACATGTTTTTACTAATCTACTATAGTACGCCGGATACCAGACTACATACTAACCAGTCGCGGCGCAACAATTATGGTGGAGTGCCTTTGGGCAAAGCACATTTCCTAGCCTAGTACTTGTGCGTTTGCAAGAATGAGTAAACTGTCGCCGTGATAAAACTTAAATTATATCGAAGACGGCATAAAAAATCCCAATAAAACATAAAAAACAAACTAACATACTTACCAGCCTTCCGATAAGCACAAATGAGAACATCATCAGATTTAAATAGCCAGTCCACCAACGTTCTAAAGACCGCCTCTTGGTCAGAAAATACCTGCTTATAAAGAAAATAATCAGACACCTAGATAGGGAAAAAAAGTATACAAATATGAGCCGTCCCGCGCGAAAACCAACATTGTGGACTGTGCGTAAAGTATCCACCCAGATTAGCCTAAGCATGCCGCGCAGGCTAACCCGGACTGACACTTTTCGCCTCCTGTGAATTTTCTGTTACAGGAATCATTACTCTATACATATATCCCCCCTGAGACGGAATGTGTCGACCCGGATTAGCCTGCGACCTGGGTCGATACATTACGCAAAGTCCACAATGTTGGTTTTCTCGTGGGACAGCTCATTATATAACAGTACATGTGTGCAAATCCTTGTCTGACAATATCTCTCTATAAGCAATCAAATCCAATTTCATGGCACTCAAATGTATACGGTCTCAGTGAGATGAGGCACCCAACTTATAGGGTTGTGCGGTCTGATATGGATTCAAAACGTTTAACCCTTTCCCACATACAGCATATCTGCAATAGACGACTTTGAAAATATCGTGGCAAAAATATGAAAAATATCCGTATATGTAAGAGTTGAAAACATTGTGGCAAAACGAAAAATTGCTCAATACGAGCATTTTTTTCTTTTGTCATAATCTTTTCAAAAGTCGTATGCTGCAGGGGCGTCAGAAAGCGTCTGTATGTTGAAAATGGTTAATAGCCTCTCGTCTAGATTCTGAATATTTTCACACACACAATTATCCTGTGGAAAATGACATTCTACTAACATATTAAACATGTCCAACGTTCTAACTGTAGAGATATAATATGATTACAAGATTCTTACAGAGAAATTTGCGAACAACAACGCTTCAGATCAACCTTTGCCTTTACACAGTCTCATCAGGGTCAAATTCCACCAACCTTACTTAGCGCTAAGTAATATATATATATATAATCTTTATTTCCTCCAATATTGAAGATTACAAGAATACAATATAAATGAAATTGAAAATAATAGAATGGAGATACAATTGATAGAAAAAGAAGAAGAAGAAGAAGAAAAAAAAAGAAGCAAAACAACAAAAACACTGTGAATGTGAATATGCACACATACATTAAGACGTATAAACGCCTCCATAATGTGTAAACATTCACATACATGTACAAACATAGACACACGATGTATACTTGACCATGAAAACCATACAAACATAGACAAACAATATATACATGCACATGAAAAAACACAAAAAACACAAAAAACATACAAAACATGTACCCTATCCCCCATGCAATGAAACTATTGCATAATTCTTAAACTGTTGGGGAAAACTTTTAAGCAGTCATAAAATGTTTTTAAGTAAATGAATAAATTGACATAAATAGTTACTTTGCTGACTAACAATACTAGTTAAGAAACGAAATATTTTGGCATTTTTATAAGGGAAACAAAAAAGCTGCAAGCCGCTTTTAAGTATTTTTAAAAGCGCTAAGTAGGGTTGGCGACATTTACACCTAAGTACTTCCATCTTCATCACATACGTATTAAAGTATTCTTCAATTCACCTGAAAAGTGTTATGATCACAAGCACATTTACATGTAATATGATCTGAATCGCCATTCATCTCACAACACCTGACTATAGGTGTTCGTTCGGCGTGCAACTCGCCTGTTTTGTTGCGGATGGTGTGTTAAACTCGCGTATAAGACGAGAGTGAGTCTCATTGCATCTGCACACAGTGATGACTCGGACAAGCCGGTGTACTAGCACAGTCTCACCAGAGACTTCACTGCCATAGATCACACGCATCCGAGTTTACATTTGAGAAAACAATGAAAATAAACTTACAATAATACTTTGTTAAGAGTTAAGATACTACAAATAGTCCTCTATATATGGTCCTTATGCTATTATCATAATGACCTCAATGTTATCATATGAGACAATTTGGGGAATCCCACACATAACCTTGTTATATTATATAAAAATACTACATTACTAACTGTTAAAACAAGCGAATGTTTATAGTCCTTTTTTACGGTCCTGGTGGGATTCCCTAAATGTTCCCTTAATTGAAAACTCGAACGCCTATGCACAGATATTATTACTGGCAAATTAGTAGAACTGTATACCCCATGTTTAAACATCGTGTCTCTTAACCGACATACAATAAATCTGCAGCAGACGATTTTGAAACATACCCGAATTAATTTGGAAACTCCCTTTAAATAAAGTACAATAATTAAATAGAGTTGAAAACATGGTGACAAAAGGAGAAATTGCTCGTTTTGAGCCATTTCTTCTTTTGTTGCCATGTTTTCAAAAAACCGTCTGCTTCAGAGACGTCAGAAAGCGTAGACCAAATGTAACAAGACGCATTTTAGACCAACACGCACCACCGTTGTTTTGAGTTGCTTTCATTATGGGTTTATTTTTTCATACCGAGTTCTTACCGTGTCAAATGTGGGCAGGTTGTATCCATCGACTTGCATCACGCGGACGGATTCCCCTGTTCCATCTTCTAGTTTAACGGCCGGCATGCTGGCGTTCGCGGTGAATTAATGCCCTGTCAAATAGAAAAGTGTCGTGGTATATACTTGACCTCGGTGAATTAATGCCCTGTCAAATAGAAAAGTGTCGTGGTAGATACTTGACCTCGGTGAATTAATGCCCTGTCAAATAGAAAAGTGTCGTGGTAGATACTTGACCTCGGTGATTAATGTCCTGTCAAATAGAAAAGTGTCGTGGTAGATACTTGACCTCGGTGAATTAATGTCCTGTCAAATAGAAAAGTGTCGTGGTAGATACTTGACCTCGGTGAATTAATGCCCTATAGAAAAGTGTCGTGGTAGATACTTGACCTCGGTGAATTAAATATGTCACTCGGATCAATGTATTTGGCGTACCGTGTTAAAACGAATTGTTAGTCAGCAAGGTAACTATTTATGTCAACTTAGTCATTTCCTTAACCCTTTCCCTCATATGGACGCTTTCTGACGCCTCTGCAGCAGACGGCTTTTTGAAAACATGGCAACAAAAAAAGAAATGCAAGTTCTCCCCCTTAGCTTGAACTCTGGTCGTTACAATGACAAGACAATGACAAATAATTTATTTAAAGTAATTAGGCCACCGGCCCATAGAACAAAGCATTCTATTTAACAAATAGTATATAACTGAGAATGATGTCCTTACCATGTTTTCATTAATATATATATGAAATATGACATTTATTACATCAGGATTGTCGTTTTGAAGCAATGTATACAAGTCATCAATGTTGGTGTCGCCTACATACCAATCAAATGAAAATACAGTTCTTAATTGATCAAACTTTTGGCAGTGAAATAACACATGCAATTCACATTCAACAATGTTTTTCTTTAACTTTTGAAAACAGTAAATGCATATCCTTAGTTCACGATCAATATTAATGTGACGACCAGTCTCGATGCCAAATTTGTGGTTCGAGCAACGGAATTTAGCAAGAGCTATTCTATATTTGAATGGCATGTCAATCAACATATATCTTTCGGTATTTAGCATATATTTATAGTGTTTGTAATGATAGCAACGACCAGATGAGTTGATTTGTACATGCCAGTTTTGTTGAAACAGTCTATTAAGCGCTGTTTGAAAATTTGACAAAATGGTTGGCGTTTCCAACGTCCTGTGCAATCCACACATAGCCAAAACCATATAGAAAAAGTAAGTATCAGTCCAACAAAAGTTTGAGAGTTTGCTACGTCCATGGAACCAACGCAGATAAACTGGAGATATAGAAAACTGTTTGAAATTAAAAACAAAATCAAGCGGTAATCCAAGAAAACAAATCATACGATTTAAATGACAAGTGCAGATAAAAGATCAGTTGCAACATCAGTTAACTGTGTCCGAAAGTATAAAGCTCTTAAAGCGTTCTCTGTTCTCCGAAAGGAATTATGTGCTCAAAGCAGAACTTCTGATTGGTCAATTTCGAGGATGAATTCGTTTCTGACCAATCAGATACTTGAGCACAAAGACTGAGCACCGAGTTTAGATTTAGGATTTGGAGCTTGTTTGCTCAACCATGCAATCTGACCAAACTGTTTGATAATGTTTGCCGGTTTGTTTCATGGTGTTTAACGCCGATACCAATATCAGTTATATCACGGTATTTCCTGGATAAGTTTTCAGTACTTCCGGTATTATTTATTCTGACATTGATGAATCAGTCATAATGCTATTCACGCAATCCCGAACGCAACGGTGGGAAGCCTTGGTTTCGTTTTTGATGAATTTTGTATTTATAACTTTACCGGGGCTTGAACCTTGACCTCTAATGTTTGTTAGTATCTGCTGAAAAGTGAATTTGTCAAACGGGTGAATCAAAATACGATTCAAATCACGGCGCACATGGTGATCAGCATATACTCTGACCACTTATACCCTGTGGCTGGGTGTTTTTCGTGTCGAGAGCGTAGACAAGCCCTTCATCGAAAGTGAAGAACATGGTGATTTTAGAAGTTGACCCTTTCCCACATGCAACCGCAGTTTTTGTTATTACATGAGCAAATTCTCCCCTTACCACAATGTTTTCAACTCAATTCAATAATTTAACTTTGATTCTTTTTTTACAGATTTGACATATTTTTGCCTCCATGTTTACAAATTGCTGCATGTCGGAAAGGGTTTATCTGTGTATATGCATAGCTAATGATAAATTGACGCAGGGCGAAACTGACATGTAATATTCATAAATCCGGTAATTAACATATAATATATGAATTTATAATATAAATGTAAAACTAGAAAATATATATTTAATTATTTATAATATTAAAGGCAAGAATAATCTCACAAAATGAGAGGGGTAAAGAACTGTGCAGAAATTACATTAAAACAGGTATGCAAGAAAACTAACTCGCTATACAATGTATAGCCCGTTTAATATTACTTTTCAGACGTGTGCTGACCTATATGTTTTTATACTGATTGAAAAAGTCTACGCAAAATAAGAACAAGACGAAATTTGATGCTAAGCATCAAAGACGCCGCGCATGAATTTAAAGCATGACTTAAAGGGAAGCAGATGCAGTTCAATACATTTAAATAACCTGTGCAAACGGACAGGATGTAAATATTTTGAACAAGAAGGCCAAATGTACCTTTATCTTAAACAAGAAGGCCAAGATGTTCCTTTAAGGCTCACCTGGATACCATAGTCTATAATAAAATGTTATCAAGAGCAAAAAGGGTCCATTTTGACGTAGGGATTATACACTTTATATGCTACGATCTATGTGATATTCAGCATGTAAAGTTTAGTCTTCAAACCATTTGGTTTACCGTTTGCTTAACATTGACTGCAAAAATAAAGTGTCATACAAGCTGAAGTTACTTAATTTTAAATCTGCTCTAACTAGATCAATTAGATAAACAAAAAACATAGATACTGAAATATTAACAAATATTAACTTAAGTGTTAATGCCTCTAGTTATAAGTTAAGTGTGACACAAGCTTTAGAAGGAGAGAGGGAAGTCTATTCTCCTTCCAGTTGAGCAGAAGTATGATATCAAAAAACGAGAGTATATAAACAAAAAATACAAATAATTCTAACAATTTTAAAGATATTTAATATCAAAATTAAGCATTTATTTTTTTCAAACAGAGTTTTTCTTTACAATAATATTTGTTGGTACAACATTTAAACCTATCCCATACTGACGCCGCGCTTCCGCGCGGCGTCAATAAACGATAAAAGTCGGTCTAGATATGAAAGAATTAGTATGAACTAACCGGTATGTTTATAAGTTATTCAACAAACTTCAGCTAATATACAAATAGAACTTCGAACTAGAGAAAACACTCTCTCCACGTCCTAACTACATACACAGAATGTATATACTGAACTGCATACTTGATACTGTCTGAACGTGTTTAATAATAAGTAATCTAGTAGTTCCATTTTTTTTAACTTTTCGTACAAATGTTAATTCCCACATAACACAACACTTTAATGTTCTTAAATATCGATTTAAAAAAAATTGATTAAAAAGACGACAATAATTTTCTATCCGTTTTTTCGTCTCATTATATACATACCCAAAATATCGATTTAAAAAAAAGATTACAAAGACAACAATAATTTTCAATCCGTTTTTATTCCGTCTCATTTATACATACCCAAAATGGCGGCCCCCATTGATTTGTCCAGTTCTATTTCAGAAAGCTTCATGGGTTATTAAAAAAAAAAAAAAATCTCACACCATTTATGTTTGTTTTTTTAAATATATCTATAGGTGCTACCTATTTATGCCTGATCCAGGGAAGATGAGCAAATACTTGAACGAGTTTGAGTAAGGTAACGATAAGCGTTCAGACCAAGGGCAGTAGGACTTGTATGTCATGAATAAAACACTGAAGAACAGGTTGAATGAAAATGGGCATTTATTAATGCCATAAAATAATAAACATGGTTACACATGTAACCAAATCAAAATTAATGTCATAAAGTAATAAACATGGTTACACATATAACCAAATTAAATGTGAAGATTTATACATGACATATCTGGGAGACATAACCGCCAACATGTGTCAGGTATAAATAAATGGAAATAACAAATACAACATAAATGGTAAAAAATATACAACATATATACATTCATTGGATGGAGGAGGGGAGGTGGAGGTTCAATCCTGTAAACAAAGCGTGTTTCTTTTCCTGATAAAAAATTATCAAGATGGCGAAAGAAGCACGTCTGTGCGTATCATGATTTAATTGGTTGCCGATACCCTCTTATATGTAAATTGATCTATTTATATCTATCGTTTAGATTTAAAGGTACGCAACCGTATCACCCTGAACCATTCATAGAATATTTTATGTGTTTACATAAAATACCATTTACGAAAAAACGCAAGATAATTATAAACAAAAATTAAAGAGCATACTTTGGCCATAAAAAAGGATTTATAAGTAATTGACTAGACAATAATAATGTTAATGTCATGTTTCTTGCATTATCAAAACATATTTGGAATTCGTATTGCTGTCGTCTATTATTACGAACAGAAAATAATAAAGTAAAGACTTTCAGAAAATCAAGGAATACATTTATAATGAACGAGGTTAAAACATGAGGGCCAAGATGATCTTTAATCGATCACCTGCATTATGGTAAAGAAGCAAATAGATCAGCCCTTTTCTGATGCCACCTGGCGACTGCCTTTTTCAACCAGTCAATATGACTGGAACAAATTATGTAAATGGTCACATTTCTGCTAAACCCTTTCCCTATTAGAGACGATTTCTGAGACCTTTGCAACAGACGATTTAGGAAAAGATTGTCGCCAAAAGAACAATTGCTCCTTATGAGAAAGTTATCCTTTTGCCACAATGTTTGATAAATAATTATACTTTGAATGAGTGAGTCAATAGCTCATGTATAGGAATTTGGGGTCTTTCATGTTGATACCACTTTTTTTGCGGTAAACGACGTCGCTCCATTGACGTTACGCCAAAATGAAGTGTTACGGAAATGACGTCACGTCCTTCTTTGGCTACGATACAGTCAACATTTAGGTTCGGGCGTAAGACTAGTGCTGTCGTTTTTTTGACGAACGGGAAAACATATTTCTTACGGAGTTCCATTTATTTTTTAACTTTTCGTACAAATGTTAATTCCCACATAACACAGCACTATAATAATCTTAAATAATGATTAAAAAGACGACAATAATTTTCAATTCGTGTTTTTTCGTCTCATTTTATACCTACCCAAAATATCGATTTAAAAAGAAAATGATTAAAAAGACGACAATATCCTGGCCAAATCCATGGGGACCGCCATTTTGGGTATGTATAAAATGAGACGAAAAACACGGATTTAAAATTAGTGTCGTCTTTTTATTATTTTTTTTTAAATCGATATTTTGGGTATGTATAAATTGAGACGAAAAACACGGATTGAAAATTATTGTCGTCTTTTTAATCATTTCTTTTTAAAATCGATATTTAAGATCATTTAAGTGCTGTGTTATGGTGGAAATTAACATTTGTACAAAAAGTTAAAAATAAATGGAAAAATGTTTTCCCGTTCGTCAAAAAAACCGACCGCATTCGTCTTCTTACGCTCGAACCTAAATTTTGACTGTATCATAGCCAAAGAAGGACGTGACGTCATTTCCGTAACACTTCATCTTGGCGTTACGTCAAAGGATCGACGTCATTTCTCGCAAAAAAAGTGGTATCAACATGAAAGACCCCAAATACTGTACATGAGCTATTGACTCACTCATTCAAAGTATAAATATTTATCAAACATTGTGGCAAAAGGATAACTTTCTCATGAGGAGCAATTGTTCTTTTGGCGATTATCTTTTCCTAAATCGTCTGTTGCAAAGGCCTCAGAAACGGTCTCTAATAGGGAAAGGGTTTAAAAGAAATGTGACCCCTTACATCATTTATTCCAGTCATATTGACTGGTTGAACACGGCAGTCGCCAGAAGGCATCAGAAAAGGGCAGATCTATTTGCTTCTTTACCATAATGCAGGTGATCGATTAAGGATCATCTTGCCCCTCATGTTTTAACCTCGTTCATTATAAATGTATTCCTTGATTTTCTGAAAGTCTTTTTACTTTATTATTTTCTGTTCGTAATAAAAGACGACACCAATACGAATTCCAAATATCTTCCGATAATGCAAGAAACATGACATTAACATTATTATTGTCTAGTCAATTACTTATAAATTCTTTTTATGGCCAAAGTATGCTCTTTAATTTTTGATTATAATTATCTTGCGTTTTTTCGTAAATAGGTAGCACCTATAGATATATTAGAACATACACTGAAGGTGATATAGTAATAAAGTCTTTAATTACAAGAGTGTGTATAGAAATGCATATATATATTAACTATTTTATTTCTTGATGTGGAGAATGTGATGTGTGCTTTGTTGTTGGATATCAGCAGTATATGCTACAGATGAAGACAAGCGTATGCCTACTGACCCTATCTTATATAGATAACAAGTTCACATCGAAATCTCAGTTAGCCCTATGCCTAGCTTTCTACACCGTATAGCTTATTCGGTTCCTATAAAACGAAGACACATGTGTCAACAAAGAAAGAAGTACTCAGACATGGCATTAGATAAAATTCAGTTGAAAATGAATAAGGGTTGCGTTAGGCGAAAATAAGTCTAATAGTGCCTCTGTGCATGTAGAAGTCTCCGGTCAACCGCATAGTTCAATAGACTTAATGTCTCAGGTCAACCGCATAGTCAAATACACTTACTGTCTCAGATCAGCCGCAAGTCAGCCGCATAGTCCACTACACTATCCGTCTCAGGTCAACTGCATAGTTCACTACACTAATTGTCTCAGGTCAGCCGCATAGTCCAATACACTAACTGTCTCAGGTCAGCCGCATAGTCCACTACACTAACTGTCTCAGGTCAGCCGCATAGTCCACTACACTAACTGTCACAAATCAATCGCATAGTCCACTACACTAATTGTCTCAGGTCAGCCGCATAGATCACTACACTAACTGTCTCAGGTCAGCCGCATAGTTCACTACACTATCTGTCTCAGGTCAGCTGCATAGTCCACTACACTAACTGTTTCAGGTTAACCGCATAGTTCAATACACTAACTGTCTCAGGTCAACCACATAGTCCACTATACTAACTGTCTCAACTCAGCCGCATAGTTCACTACACTTACTGTCTCATGTCAGCCGCATAGTTCACTACACTAACTGTCTCAGGTCAACCGCATAGTCCAATACACTTACAGTCTCAGGTCAACCGCATAGTCCAATACACTTACTGTCTCAGGTCAGCCGCATAGTCCACTACACAAACTGTCTAAGGTCAACCGCATAGACCACTACACTAACTGTCTCAGGTGAGCCGCATAGTTCACTACAATAACTGTCTCAGGTTAGCTGCATAGACCACTACACTAATTGTCTCAAGTCAACTGTCTCAGGTCAACTGCATAGTCCACTACACTAACTGTCTCAGGTCAATCGCATAGTCCACTACACTAACTGTCTCAGGTCAGCTGCTTAGACCACTACACTTGCTGTCTTAGGTCAACTGTCTCAGGTGAAACGCCTAGTCCACTACACTAACTGTCTCAGGTCAGCCACATAGTTCACTACATTAACTGTCTCAGGTCAGCAGCATAGTTCACTACACTAACTGTCTCAGGTCAACTGTCTCAGATCAACCACCTAGTCCACTACACTAACTGTCTCTGGTCAGCCGCATAGTTCACTACACTAACTGTCTCAGGTCAACTGTCTCAGGTCAGCCGCATAGTCCACACTACACTAACTGTCTCAGGTCAACCGCATAGTTCACTAAACTAACTGTCTCAGGTCAGTCGCATAGTCCACTACAATAACTGTCTCAGCTCAGTTGAATAGTTCACTACACTAACTGTCTCCGGTCAACTGTCTCAGGTCAGCCGCCTAGTCCACTACATTAACTGTCGCAGGTCGGCCGCATAGACCACTACACTAACTGTCTCAGGTCAACTGTCTGGGGTCAGCCGCATAGTCCACTACACTAACTGTCTCAGGTCAACCGCATAGTCCACTACACAAACTGTCTCAGGTCAGCCGCAAATACCACTACACTAACTGTCTCAGGACAGTCGCATAGTTCACTACAATAACTGTCTCAGGTCAACTGTCTCAGGCCAGCCGCCTAGTCCACTACACTAACTGTCTCAGGTTAACCGCATAGTTCACTAAACTAACTGTCTCAGGTCAGCCGCATAGTCCACTACAATAACTGTCTCAGGTCAGTTGCATAGTTCACAACACTAACTGTCTCAGGTCAACTGTCTCAGGTCAGCCGCCTAGTCCACTACACTAACTGTCTCAGGTCAGCCGCATAGACCACTACACTAACTGTCTCAGGTCAACTTTCTGGGGTCAGCCGCATAGTACACTACACTAACTGTTCCAGGTCAACCGCATAGTCCACTACAATAACTGTCTCAGGTCAACCGCAGAGTTCACTACACTAACTGTCTCTTGTCAGCCGCATAGTCCACTATAATAACTGTCTCAGGTCAGCCGCAAAGACCATTACACTGACTGTCTCAGGTTAGTCGCATAGTTCACTACAATAGCTGTCTCAGGTCAACTGTCTCAGGTTAACTGTCTAAGGTTAGCTGCCTAGTCCACTACACTAACTGTCTCAGGTCAACCGCATAGTTCACTACACTAACTGTCTCAGGTCAGCCGCAAAGTCCACTACAATAACTGTCTCAGGTCAGTCGCATAGTTCACTACACTAACTGTCTCAGGTCAACTGTCTCAGGTCAGCCGCATTGTCCACTACACTAACTGTCTCAGGTCAGCCGCAAAGACCACTACACTAACTGTCTCAAGTCAACTGTCTGCGGTCAGCCGCCTAGTACACTACACTAACTGTCTCAAGTCAACCGCATAGTCCACTACACGAACTGTCTCAGGTCAGCTGCCTAGTCCACTACACTAACTGTCTCATGTCAGCCGCATAGTCCACTACAATAACTGCCTCAGGTCAACCTCATAGTTCACTACACTTACTGTCTCAGGTCAACCGCATAGTTCACTACACTTACTGTCTCAGGTCAACCGTATAGTTCACTACACTTACTGTCTCGGGTCAACCGTATAGTCCACTACACTTACTGTCTCAGGTCAACCGCATACACCACTACAATTACTGTATCAGGTCAGCCGCATAGACCACTACACTAACTATCTCAGGTCAGCCGCATAGACCACTACACTAACTGTCTCAGGTCAACCGCATAGACCACTACACTTACTGTCTCAGGTCAGCCGCAAATACCACTACACTAACTGTCTCAGGACAGTCGCATAGTTCACTACAATAACTGTCTCAGGTCAACTGTCTCAGGCCAGCCGCCTAGTCCACTACACTAACTGTCTCAGGTTAACTGCATAGTTCACTAAACTAACTGTCTCAGGTCAGCCGCATAGTCCACTACAATAACTGTCTCAGGTCAGTTGCATAGTTCACAACACTAACTGTCTCAGGTCAACTGTCTCAGGTCAGCCGCCTAGTCCACTACACTAACTGTCTCAGGTCAGCCGCATAGACCACTACACTAACTGTCTCATGTCAACTGTCTGGGGTCAGCCGCATAGTACACTACACTAACTGTTCCAGGTCAACCGCATAGTCCACTACACTAACTGTCTCAGGTCAACCGCAGAGTTCACTACACTAACTGTCTCTTGTCAGCCGCAAAGTCCACTATAATAACTGTCTCAGGTCAGCCGCAAAGACCATTACACTGACTGTCTCAGGTTAGTCGCATAGTTCACTACAATAGCTGTCTCAGGTCAACTGTCTCAGGTCAACTGTCTAAGGTTAGCTGCCTAGTCCACTACACTAACTGTCTCAGGTCAACCGCATAGTTCACTACACTAACTGTCTCAGGTCAGCCGCAAAGTCCACTACAATAACTGTCTCAGGTCAGTCGCATAGTTCACTACACTAACTGTCTCAGGTCAACTGTCTCAGGTCAGCCGCATTGTCCACTACACTAACTGTCTCAGGTCAGCCGCAAAGACCACTACACTAACTGTCTCAGGTCAACTGTCTGCGGTCAGCCACCTAGTACACTACACTAACTGTCTCAAGTCAACCGCATAGTCCACTACACGAACTGTCTCAGGTCAGCTGCCTAGTCCACTACACTAACTGTCTCAGGTCAGCCGCATAGTCCACTACAATAACTGCCTCAGGTCAACCTCATAGTTCACTACACTTACTGTCTCAGGTCAACCGCATAGTTCACTACACTAACTGTCTCAGATCAACCGTATAGTCCACTACACTTACTGTCTCAGGTCAACCGTATAGTCCACTACACTTACTGTCTCAGGTCAACCGCATACACCACTACAATTACTGTATCAGGTCAGCCGCATAGACCACTACACTAACTATCTCAGGTCAGCCGCATAGACCACTACACTAACTGTCTCAGGTCAACCGCATAGACCACTACACTTACTGTCTCAGGTCAGCCGCATAGACCACTACACTAACTGTGTCAGCTCAGCCGCATAGACCACTACACTAACTGTCTCAGGTCAGCCGCATTGTCCACTACAATAACTGTCTCAGGTCAGCCGCAAAGACCACTACACTAACTGTCTCAGGTCAACTGTCTGAAGTCAGCCACCTAGTCCACTACACTAACTGTCTCAGGTCAACCGCATAGTCCACTACACGAACTGTCTCAAGTCAGCTGCCTAGTCCACTACACTAACTGTCTCAGGTCAGCCGCATAGTCCACTACAATAACTGCCTCAGGTCAGTCGCATAGTCCACTACAATAACTGCCTCAGGTCAGTCGCATACACCACCACTACACTTACTGTCTCAGGTCAGCCGCATAGACCACTACACTAACTGTCTCAGGTCAGCCGCATAGACCACTACACTTACTGTCTCAGGTCTGCCGCTTGGACCACTCCACATACTGTTTCAGGTCAGCCGCATAGTCCACTACACTTACTGTTTCAGGTCAGCCGCATAGTCCACTACACTAACTGTCTCAGGTCAGCTGCTTAGACCACTACACTTACTGTCTCAGGTCTGCCGCTTGGACCACTCCACATACTGTCTCAGGTCAGCCGCATAGACCACTACACTTACTGTCTCAGGTCAGCCGCATAGACCACTACACTAACTGTCTCAGGTCAGCCGCATAGACCACTACACTAGCTGTCTCAGGGCAGCCGCATAGACCACTACACTTACTGTCTCAGGTCAGCCACATAGTCCACTACACTAACTGTCTCAGGTCAGCCGCATAGACCACTACACTTACTGTCTCAGGTCAACCGCAAAGTCCACTACACTAACTGTCTCAGGTCAGCCGCATAGACCACTACACTTACTGTCTCAGGTCAGCCGCATAGACCACTACACTAACTGTCAGATCAACCGCATAGACCAATACACTTACTGTCTCAGGTCCGCCGCATAGTCCACTACAATAACTGTCTCAGGTCAGTCGCATAGTTCACTACACTAACTGTCTCGGGTCAACTGTCTCAGGTCAGCCGCCTAGTCCACTACACTAACTGTCTCAGGTCAGCCGCATAGACCACTACACTAACTGTCTCAGGTCAACCGCATAGTTCACTACCCTAACTGTCTCAGTTCAACCACAGAGACCAAACCACTAACTGTCTCAGGTCAACCGCATAGTTCACTACACTAACTGTCTCAGGTCAACCACATATACCACAACACTAACTTTGTCAGGTCAACCCCATACTTCACTACACTTACTGTCTCAGGTCAGCCGCCTAGTCCACTACACTAACTGTCTCATGTAAGCCGCCTAGTCCACTACACCAACTGTCTCAGGTCAGTCGCCTAGTCCACTAAACTTACTGTCTCAGGTCAGTCGCATAGTCCACTACACTAACTGTCAGATCAACCGCATAGACCAATACACTTACTGTCTCAGGTCAGCCGCATAGACCACTACACTAACTGTCTCAGATCAACCGCAAAGGTCACTACACTAACTGTCTCAGGTCAGCCGCATAGACCACTACACTAACTGTCTCAGGTCAGCCGCATAGACCACTACACTAACTGTCACAGATCAACCGCAGGAATCCGCTGTGGTCGAGTGGTTAGCGTCGGGGATTTCGAAACCGGGTGTCCTGGGTTCGATGCCCAGTCGCGGTACTACGGTCATGGTGGAGTGCCCTTGTGCAAGGCACATTTTCCTAGTACTGGTTTGTTTACCCAGGGATCATGAATATGTGAACTGTCGCCGTCATATAACTGAAATATTGTTGAAAGCGGCGTAAAACCCCAATAAATAAATAACTCAGATGAACCGCAAAGTCCACTACACTAACTGTCTCAGATCAACCGTATAATCCACTACACTAACTGTCTCAGATCAACCGTATAATCCACTACACTTACTGTCTCAGATCAGCCGCATAGACCACTACACTAACTGTCTCAGATCGACCGTATAATCCACTACACTAACTGTCTGAGATCAACCGTATAATCCACTACACTTACTGGCTCAGATCAGCCGCATAGACCACTAAAATAACTGTCTCAGATCAACCGTATAATCCACTACACTTACTGTCTCAGATCAACCGTATAATCCACTACACTAACTGTCTCAGGTCAGCCGCATAGACCACTACACTAACTGTCTCAGATCAACCGTATAATCCACTACACTAACTGTCTCAGATCAACCGTATAATCCACTACACTTACTGTCTCAGGTCAGCCGTATAATCCACTACACTTACTGTCTCAGATCAACCGTATAATCCACTACACTAACTGTATCAGATCAACCGTATAATCCACTACACTTACTGTCTCAGGTCAGCCGTATAATCCACTACACTTACTGTCTCAGATCAACCGTATAATCCACTACACTAACTGTATCAGATCAACCGCATAATCCACTACACTTACTGTCTCAGATCAACCGTATAATCCACTACACTAACTGTCTCAGATCAACCGTATAATCCACTACACTAACTGTCTCTGGTCAGCTGCATATACCACTACACTAACTGTCTCAGATCAACCGTATAATCCACTACACTTACTGTCTCAGATCAACCGTATAATCCACTACACTAACTGTCTCAGGTCAGCCGCATAGACCACTACACTAACTGTCTCAGATCAACCGTATAATCCACTACACTTACTGTCTCAGATCAACCGTATAGTCCACTACACTAACTGTCTCATATCAACTGTAATATATCTATAGGTACTACCTATTTACGAAAAAAACGCAAGATAATTATAAACAAAAATTAAAGAGCATACTTTGGCCATAAAAAGGGATTTATGAGTAATTGACTAGACAATAATAATGTTAATGTCATGTTTCTTGCATTATCAAAACATATTTGGAATTCGTATTGCTGTCGTCTATTATTACGAACAGAAAATAATAAAGTAAAGACTTTCAGAAAATCAAGGAATACATTTATAATGAACGAGGTTAAAACATGAGGGCCAAGATGATCCTAAATCGATCACCTGCATTATGGTAAAGAAGCAAATAGATCAGCCCTTTTCTGATGCCACTTGGCGACTGCCTTTTTCAACCAGTCAATATGACTGGAACAAATGATGTAAATGGTCACATTTCTGCTAAACCATTTCCCTATTAGAGATGGTTTCTGAGGCCTTTGCAACAGACGATTTAGGAAAAGATTGTCGCCAAAAGAACAATTGCTCCTTATGAGAAAGTTATGCTTTTGCCACAATGTTTGATAAATAATTATACTTTGAATGAGTGAGTCAATAGCTCATGCATAGGAATTTTGGGTCTTTCATGTTGATACCACATTTTTTGCGGGAAACGACATCGCTCCATTGACGTTACGCTAAGATGAAGTGTTACGGAAATGACGTCACGTCCTTCTTTGGCTACGATACAGTCAAAATTTAGTTTCGGGCGTAGAAGGTTAATGCTGTCGATTTTTTGACAAACGGGAAAACATATTTCTTACAGAGTTCAATTTATTTTTAACTTTTCGTACAAATGTTAATTCCCACATAACACAGCACTTAAATGATCTTAAATATCGATTTAAAAAAAAAAAAGGATTAAAAAGACGACAATAATGTTCAATCCGTGTTTTTCATCTCATTTTTTACATACTCAAAAATCGATTTTAAAAAAAAATGATTAAAAAGACGACAATAATTTTCAATCCGTGTTTTTCTGCTCATTTTATACATATCCAAAATACCGATTTAAAAAAAAATGATTAAAAAGCCGACAATAATTTTCAATCTGTGTTTTACGTCTGCCTTTTATACATATCCAAAATGGCGGCCCCCATGGATTTTTCCAGTTTCATTTCAGAAAGCTTCATGGGTTATTGAAAAAAAAAAAAAAAAAAAAAAAAAAATCTCACACCCGTTAACTTTAAGCGAAAAAACCCATTCATGTTTTTTTTTCGTATAATCCACTACACCATCTGTCTCAGCTCAACCGTATAATCCACTACACTAACTGTCCTAGATCAACCGTATAATCCACTACACTAGCTTCTTGTGGCAACCGTTTTGCGGTAAATACAACCATCAAGTAGAATAATTAATGGTATAAGCATATTTTGCTTGTTTTCAGATCCATGTATGTACTTTTCTGTATATAAATATGTTTAAACCAACCGCATAGTCTCACGAGAGTTTGAAATGTCCGTCTACAATTCAAACAGCAAAAGATTTAATCCCTTGCGATGTTCTTGAATCATGTGCCGCCCGGGGCTGTGGCTTCTTTCGTATACCTCTTTATCTGCTGTTAATGTATTTAACCCTTTCCCACATACAGACGCTTTCTGACGCCTCTGCAGCAGACGACGTTTGATAACATTCTGACAAAAAAGATAGAATGCTTAAAATGAGCAATTTCTCCTTTTTACCACAATCTTTGCAACTCTATTTCCCAATACGTTTTTCAACGTTGTATGCTGCAAATTTGTTGTATGTGGGAAAAGGTTAATTCTTTACGCACTTGCTAACTTGCTCATTTTACACGTCTTTAGAAGACGACTTTTGAAAAGATTTAGACAAATGGAGAAATTACTCAAAATTAGTTCCAATAAGGTTTTCAAACTTTTTCAGCATTTGAGCCGTCCCGCGAGAAAACCAACATTGTGGACTCTGCATAAAGTTTCGACCCGGATTATACTTAGCATGTGGCGCAGGCTAACCTGGACAGACAATTTTCGCCTCCTTTGGATTTTCTGTTTCAGGAATTATTACTCTATACCTCTATCACCCTGAGACGGATGTGTCGGCCCGGATTAGCCTGCGTGGATTGATCAGGCTGATCTGGGTCGATACATTACGCATACGTTGAGGTTGAGGTGGATATAAATTTCCCTCTGATACTGCATGTGTATGTGTTTCAACCCTTTTCTTGATATAGACAACCAATTACAACTTATGGAATTGGCGAGTTTTGAAAACATTGTAGAGAAGGGAAAACATCGTTTTACCATTTACCTCTTGCACACGCATTTTGACGCATCTTCATTGTAGGGACAATTTTGAAATCCTACATTGCATATGACGAACACAAGTGGTGGTTTTGGTCATACAGAAAACACAAACTATCTATAACCACATGCAGATGTATTCACATTTTCGGACAAAATCAACACTTACCACTCTCAGCTTACAGTTGTTAGTGCATTTATTTTACCTTTGCTAACTAATTGTTCGCAGAGGCGTACGTGCGCATGTCTGGGTACACGCATGTAGCTTTGAAAATAAATTTTCAACACTTATTTCTTTGTTACAACACATGACGAAATTAGATTGATTGATTGGGGTTTAACGCCATTTTTCAACAATTTTTCAATCATAACACGGCGACCAATTCACCTACTAATGCGTTTCCTGGTTTTCTCACACCAGTACACCATACAACATACCTTCCAGGCAACTGGCTGCTTTTCCACATAGACTGTTAAACAGCCCATTGGTGAAAGACAAATGACGCAGGTCACAATGACTTTTGTCAAACGTCGGAAAGAATGTTGGCAGAGCTGGGATTCGAACTCACAACCCCTTGATTGACAGCCCGCGTCGCTACCGACTGAGCTACCGAAGAATTTAGAGAATAGATGTCGGACGAACTCTTATCGTTGGTTACCAAATATACAATTTTAATCTGTGAGATGCATTTAGCGAAAAGAAGTCTTGTTGCATCCCCATACAACACATTTCTATCAGACGACTTTTAAAACATGTTGACAATGAAATAGAAAACTCTATCAATGAAAGTACAAATGAGCCGTCTCACGAGAAAACCAACATTATGGACTCTGCGTAATGTATCGACCCAGATCAGCCTGGTCAATCCACGCAGGCTAATCCGGGCCGACACATCCGTCTCAGGGTGATAGAGGTATAGAGTAATAATTCCTGAAACAGAAAATCCAAAGGAGGCGAAAATTGTCTGTCCAGGTTAGCCTGCGCCACATGCTAAGTATAATCCGGGTCGAAACTTTATGCAGAGTCCACAATGTTGGTTTTCTCGCGGGACGGCTCAAATGCTGAAAAAGTTTGAAAACCTTATTGGAACTAATTTTGAGTAATTTCTCCATTTGTCTAAATCTTTTCAAAAGTCGTCTTCTAAAGACGTGTAAAATGAGCAAGTTAGCAAGTGCGTAAAGAATTAACCTTTTCCCACATACAACAAATTTGCAGCATACAACGTTGAAAAACGTATTGGGAAATAGAGTTGCAAAGATTGTGGTAAAAAGGAGAAATTGCTCATTTTAAGCATTCTATCTTTTTTGTCAGAATGTTATCAAACGTCGTCTGCTGCAGAGGCGTCAGAAAGCGTCTGTATGTGGGAAAGGGTTAAATACATTAACAGCAGATAAAGAGGTATACGAAAGAAGCCACAGCCCCGGGCGGCACATGATTCAAGAACATCGCAAGGGATTAAATCTTTTGCTGTTTGAATTGTAGACGGACATTTCAAACTCTCGTGAGACTATGCGGTTGGTTTAAACATATTTATATACAGAAAAGTACATACATGGATCTGAAAACAAGCAAAATATGCTTATACCATTAATTATTCTACTTGATGGTTGTATTTACCGCAAAACGGTTGCCACAAGAAGCTAGTGTAGTGGATTATACGGTTGATCTAGGACAGTTAGTGTAGTGGATTATACGGTTGAGCTGAGACAGATGGTGTAGTGGATTATACGAAAAAAAAACATGAATGGGTTTTTTCGCTTATAGTTAACGGGTGTGAGATTTTTTTTTTTTTTTTTTTTTTTTCAATAACCCATGAAGCTTTCTGAAATGAAACTGGAAAAATCCATGGGGGCCGCCATTTTGGATATGTATAAAAGGCAGACGTAAAACACAGATTGAAAATTATTGTCGGCTTTTTAATCATTTTTTTTTAAATCGGTATTTTGGATATGTATAAAATGAGCAGAAAAACACGGATTGAAAATTATTGTCGTCTTTTTAATCATTTTTTTTTAAAATCGATTTTTGAGTATGTAAAAAATGAGATGAAAAACACGGATTGAACATTATTGTCGTCTTTTTAATCCTTTTTTTTTTTTAAATCGATATTTAAGATCATTTAAGTGCTGTGTTATGTGGGAATTAACATTTGTACGAAAAGTTAAAAATAAATTGAACTCTGTAAGAAATATGTTTTCCCGTTTGTCAAAAAATCGACAGCATTAACCTTCTACGCCCGAAACTAAATTTTGACTGTATCGTAGCCAAAGAAGGACGTGACGTCATTTCCGTAACACTTCATCTTAGCGTAACGTCAATGGAGCGATGTCGTTTCCCGCAAAAAATGTGGTATCAACATGAAAGACCCAAAATTCCTATGCATGAGCTATTGACTCACTCATTCAAAGTATAATTATTTATCAAACATTGTGGCAAAAGCATAACTTTCTCATAAGGAGCAATTGTTCTTTTGGCGACAATCTTTTCCTAAATCGTCTGTTGCAAAGGCCTCAGAAACCATCTCTAATAGGGAAATGGTTTAGCAGAAATGTGACCATTTACATCATTTGTTCCAGTCATATTGACTGGTTGAAAAAGGCAGTCGCCAAGTGGCATCAGAAAAGGGCTGATCTATTTGCTTCTTTACCATAATGCAGGTGATCGATTTAGGATCATCTTGGCCCTCATGTTTTAACCTCGTTCATTATAAATGTATTCCTTGATTTTCTGAAAGTCTTTACTTTATTATTTTCTGTTCGTAATAATAGACGACAGCAATACGAATTCCAAATATGTTTTGATAATGCAAGAAACATGACATTAACATTATTATTGTCTAGTCATTACTCATAAATCCCTTTTTATGGCCAAAGTATGCTCTTTAATTTTTGTTTATAATTATCTTACGTTTTTTTCGTAAATAGGTAGTACCTATAGATATATTACAGTTGATATGAGACAGTTAGTGTAGTGGACTATACGGTTGATCTGAGACAGTAAGTGTAGTGGATTATACGGTTGATCTGAGACAGTTAGTGTAGTGGTCTATGCGGCTGACCTGAGACAGTTAGTGTAGTGGATTATACGGTTGATCTGAGACAGTAAGTGTAGTGGATTATACGGTTGATCTGAGACAGTTAGTGTAGTGGTATATGCAGCTGACCAGAGACAGTTAGTGTAGTGGATTATACGGTTGATCTGAGAGAGTTAGTGTAGTGGATTATACGGTTGATCTGAGACAGTAAGTGTAGTGGATTATACGGTTGATCTGATACAGTTAGTGTAGTGGATTATACGGTTGATCTGAGACAGTAAGTGTAGTGGATTATACGGCTGACCTGAGACAGTAAGTGTAGTGGATTATACGGTTGATCTGAGACAGTTAGTGTAGTTGATTATACGGTTGATCTGAGACAGTTAGTGTAGTGGTCTATGCGGCTGACCTGAGACAGTTAGTGTAGTGGATTATACGGTTGATCTGAGACAGTAAGTGTAGTGGATTATACGGTTGATCTGAGACAGTTATTTTAGTGGTCTATGCGGCTGATCTGAGCCAGTAAGTGTAGTGGATTATACGGTTGATCTCAGACAGTTAGTGTAGTGGATTATACGGTTGATCTCAGACAGTAAGTGTAGTGGATTATACGGTTGATCTCAGACAGTTAGTGTAGTGGATTATACGGTTGATCTGAGACAGTAAGTGTAGTGGATTATACGGTTGATCTGAGACAGTAAGTGTAGTGGATTATACGGTTGATCTGAGACAGTTAGTGTAGTGGATTATACGGTTGATCTGAGACAGTTAGTGTAGTGGACTTTGCGGTTCATCTGAGTTTTTTTTTTGTGGTTTTACGCCGCTTTCAACAATATTTCAGTTATATGACGGCGACAGTTCACTTATTCATGATCCCTTGGTAAACAAACCAGTACTAGGCTAGAAAATGTGCCTTGCCCAAGGGCACTCCACCATGACCGTAGTACCGCGACTGGGGATCGAACCCAGGACACCCGGTTTCGAAATCCCCGACGCTAACCACTCGACCACATCGGATTCCTGCGGTTGATCTCTGACAGTAAGTGTAGTGGACTATGCGGCTGACCTAAGACAGTAAGTGTAGTGGTCTATGAGGTTGACCTGAGACAGTTAGTGTAGTGGTTTATGCGGCTGACCTGAGCCAGTAAGTGGATTGGACTATGCGGTTGACCTGAGACAGTTAGTGTAGTGGTCTATGCAGCTGACCTGAAACAGTAAGTGTAGTGGTCTATGCGGCTGACCTGAGACAGTTAGTGTAGTGGTCTATGCAGCTGACCTGAAACAGTAAGTGTAGTGGTCTATGCGGCTGACCTGAGACAGTTAGTGTATTGGACTATGTGGCTGACCTTAGACAGTTAGTGTAGTGGTCTAAGCAGCTGACCTGAGACAGTCAGTGTAGTGGTCTATGCGGCTGACCTGAGACAGTTATTGTAGTGGTCTAGGCGGCTGACCTTAGACAGTTAGTGTAGTGGTCCATGTGGCTGACCTGAAACAGTAAGTGTAGTTGTCTATGCGGCTGACCTGGGACAGTTAGTGTAGTGGTCTATGCGGCTGACCTGAGACAGTTATTGTTGTGGTATATGCAGCTTACCTGAGACAGTTATTGTAGTGGACTATGTGTTTGACCTGAGACAGTTAGTGTAGTGGTCTATGCGGCTGACCTGAGACAGTTATTGTAGTGGTCTATGTGGCTGACCTTAGACAGATTTTGTAGTGGTCTATGCGGCTGACCTGAGACAGTTATTGTAGTGGTGTATGCGGCTGACCTGAGACAGTTATTGTAGTGGTCTATGTGGCTGACCTTAGACAGTTAGTATAGTGGTCTATGCGGCTGACATGAGACAGTTATTGTAGTGGTCTATGCGGCTGACCCGAGACAGTTATTGTAGTGGTCTATGTGGCTGACCTGAAACAGTTAGTGTAGTGGTCTATTTGGTTGACCTGAGACAGTTATTGTAGTTGTCTATGCGGCTCACCTGAGACAGTTATTGTAGTGGTCTATGTGGCTGACCTGAAACAGTTAGTGTAGTTGTCTATGCGGCTGACCTGAGACAGTTATTGTAGTGGTCTATGCGGCTGACCTGAGACAGTTATTGTAGTGGTATATGCGGCTGACCTTAGACAGTTAGTATAGTGGTCTATGCGGCTGACCTGAGACAGTTATTGTAGTGGTCTATGCAGCTGACCTGAGACAGTTATTGTAGTGGTCTATGTGGCTGACCTGAAACAGTTAGTGTAGTGGTCTATTTGGCTGACCTGAGACAGTTATTGTAGTTGTCTATGCGGCTGACCTGAGACAGTTATTGTTGTGGTCTATGTGGCTGACCTGAAACAGTTAGTGTAGTGGTCTATGCGGCTGACCTGAGATAGTTATTGTAGTTGTCTATGCGGCTGACCTGAGACAGTTATTGTAGTGGTCTATATGGCTGACCTGAAACAGTTAGTGTAGTTATCTATGCGGCTGACCTGAGACAGTTATTGTAGTGGTCTATGCAACTGACCTAAGACAGTTATTGTAGTGGTCTATGCGGCTGACCTGAGACAGTTATTGTAGTGGTCTATGCGGCTGACCTTAGACAGTTAGTGTAGTGGTC
This sequence comes from Serripes groenlandicus, assembly GCA_031761405.1. NCBI lineage: Eukaryota > Metazoa > Mollusca > Bivalvia > Cardiida > Cardiidae > Serripes > Serripes groenlandicus. The sequence goes on from JASEVX010000003.1 coordinate 51,364,800, forward strand.
TATGTGACTAACCTGAAACAGTTAGTGTAGTTGTCTATGCGGCTGACCTGGGACAGATAGTGTAGTGGTCTATGCGGCTATTCTGAGACAGTAAGTGTAGTGGATTAGGCGGCTGACCTGAGACAGTTAGTGTAGTGGTCTATGCGGCTGACCTGAGACAGTTAGTGTAGTTGTCTATGCGGCTGACCTGGGACAGATAGTGTAGTGGTCTATGCGGCTATTCTGAGACAGTAAGTGTAGTGGATTAGGCGGCTGACCTGAGATAGTTAGTGTAGTGGTCTATGCGGCCGACCTGAGACAGTTAGTGTAGTGGACTATGCGGTTGACCTCAGACAGTTAGTGTAGTAAACTAGGCGGTTACTCTGAGACAGTAAGTGTAGTGGTCTATGCGACTGACCTGAGACAGTAAGTGTAGTGGACTATGCGGTTGACCTGAGACAGTCAGTGTAATGGACTATGTGGCTGATCTGCGACAGTGAGTGTAGTGGACTTTGCGGTTGACCTGCGACAGCTAGTGTAGTGGACTATACGGTTGAACTGAGACAGATGACCTGAGACAGTAAGTGTAGTGAACCATGCGGCTGACCTGAGACAGTAAGTGTAGTGGTCTATGTGGTTGACCTGAGACAGTTAGTGTAGTGAACTATGCAATTGACCTGAGACAGTATGTGTAGTAGTCTATGCGGCTGACCTGAGACAGTTAGTGTAGTGGACTTTGCGGTTGACCTGAGACAGTAAGTGTAGTGGTCTATGCGGTTGACCTGAGACAGTTAGTGTAGTGGTCTATGCGGCTGACCTGAAACAGTAAGTGTAGTGATCTATGTGCTTGACCGGAGACAGTTAGTGTAGTGGTCTATGCGGCTGACCTGCGACAGTTAGTGTAGTGGTCTATGCGGCTGACCTGAGACAGTAAGTGTAGTGGTGTATGCGGTTGACCTGAGACAGTTAGTGTAGTGGACTATACGGTTGACCTGCGACATTAAGTGTAGTGGACTAGGCGGCTGAATTGAGACAGTAAGTGTAGTGGACCATGCGGCTGACCTGAGACAGTAAGTGTAGTGGTCTATGTGGTTGACCTGAGACAGTGAGTGTAGTGAACTATGCAATTGACATGAGACAGTAAGTGTAGAGGTCTATGCGGCTGACCTGAGACAGTTAGTGTAGTGGACGTTGCGGTTGACCTGAGACAGTAAGTGTAGTGGTCTATGCGGTTGACCTGAGACAGTTAGTGTAGTGGTCTATGCGGCTGACCTGAAACAGTAAGTGTAGTGATCTATGTGCTTGACCTGAGACAGTTAGTGTAGTGGTCTATGCGGCTTACCTGCGACAGTTAGTGTAGTGGTCTATGCGGCTGACCTGAGACAGTAAGTGTAGTGGATTATACGGTTGACCTGAGACAGTAAGTGTAGTGGACTAGGCGGCTGACTTGAGACAGTTAGTGTAATCTAGGCGGTTGACCTGAGACAGTTAGTGGTTTGGTCTATGTGGTTGAACTGATACAGTTAGTGTAGTGAACTATGCGGTTGACCTGAGACAGTTAGTGTAGTGGTCTATGCGGCTGACCTGAGACAGTTAGTGTAGTGGACTAGGCGGCTGATCTGAGACAGTTGACCTGAGACAGTTAGTGTAGTGGTCTATGCGGCTGACCTGAGACAGTTAGTGTAGTGGTCTATGCGGCTGACCTGAGACAGTTAGTGTAGTGGACTAGGCGGCTGACCTGACACAGTTGACCTGAGACAGTTAGTGTAGTGAACTATGCGACTGACCTGAGACAGTTATTGTAGTGGACTATGCGGCTGACCTGAGACAGTTATTGTAGTGGACTATGCGGCTGACCTGAGACAGTAAGTGTAGTGGTCTATGCGGCTGACCTGAGACAGTTAGTGTAGTGGACTAGGCGGCTGATCTGAGACAGTTGACCTGAGACAGTTAGTGTAGTGGTCTATGCGGCTGACCTGAGACAGTTAGTGTAGTGGTCTATGCGGCTGACCTGAGACAGTTAGTGTAGTGGACTAGGCGGCTGACCTGACACAGTTGACCTGAGACAGTTAGTGTAGTGAACTATGCGACTGACCTGAGACAGTTATTGTAGTGGACTATGCGGCTGACCTGAGACAGTTATTGTAGTGGACTATGCGGCTGACCTGAGACAGTAAGTGTATTGGTCTATGCGGTTGATCTGACAGTTAGTGTAGTGGACTATGCGACTGACCTGAGACAGTAAGTTTAGTGGACTAGGCGACTGACCTGAGACAGTTGGTGTAGTTGACTAGGCGGCTTACATGAGACAGTTAGTGTAGTGGACTAGGCGGCTGACCTGAGACAGTAAGTGTAGTGAAGTATGCGGTTGACCTGACAAAGTTAGTGTAGTGGTATATGTGGTTGACCTGAGACAGTTAGTGTAGTGAACTATGCGGTTGACCTGAGACAGTTAGTGGTTTGGTCTCTGTGGTTGAACTGAGACAGTTAGGGTAGTGAACTATGCGGTTGACCTGAGACAGTTAGTGTAGTGGTCTATGCGGCTGACATGAGACAGTTAGTGTAGTGGACTAGGCGGCTGACCTGAGACAGTTGACCTGAGACAGTTAGTGTAGTGAACTATGCGACTGACCTGAGACAGTTATTGTAGTGGACTATGTGGCTGACCTGAGACAGTAAGTGTATTGGTCTATGCGGTTGATCTGACAGTTAGTGTAGTGGACTATGCGACTGACCTGAGACAGTAAGTTTAGTGGACTAGGCGACTGACCTGAGACAGTTAGTGTAGTAGACTAGGCGGCTTACATGAGACAGTTAGTGTAGTGGACTAGGCGGCTAACCTGAGACAGTTGACCTGAGACAGTTAGTGTAGTGAACTATGCGACTGACCTGAGACAGTTATTGTAGTGGACTATGCGGCTGACCTGAGACAGTTAGTGTAGTGAACTATGCGGTTGATCTGGGACAGTTAGTGTAGTGGACTAGACGGCTGACCTGAGACAGTTAGTGCAGTGGTCTTTGCAGCTGCCCTGAGACAGTAAGTGTAGTGTTCTATGCAGCTGACCTGAGACAGTTAGTGTAGTGGACTATGCGGCTGACCTGAGACAGTAAGTGTAGTGGTCTATGCGGCTGACCGGAGACAGTTAGTGTAGTGGTCTATGCGGCTGACCTGAGACAGTTAGTGTAGTGGTCTATGCGGCTGACCTGAGACAGTAAGTGTATTGGTATATGAGGCTGACCTGAGACAGTTAGTGTAGTGGTATATGCGGCTGACCTGAGACAGTAAGTGTAGTGGTCTAAGCAGCTGACCTGAGACAGTTAGTGTAGTGGTCTATGCGGCTGACCTGAAACAGTAAGTGTAGTGGTCCAAGCGGCTGACCTGAGACAGTAAGTGTAGTGGTCTATGCGGCTGACATGAGACAGTTAGTGTAGTGGATTATGAGGTTGACCTGAGACAGTTAGTGTAGTGGACTAGGCAGCTGACTTGAGACAGTTCGTGTAGTGGACTCTGCGGTTGACCTGAGACAGTTAGTGTAGTGGACTATGCAGCTGACCTGAAACAGTAAGTGTAGTGGGGTCTATGCGGCTGACCTGAGACAGTTAGTGTAGTGGTCTATGCGGCTGACCTGCGACAGTAAGTGTAGTGGTGGTGTATGCGACTGACCTGAGGCAGTTATTGTAGTGGACTATGCGACTGACCTGAGGCAGTTATTGTAGTGGACTATGCGGCTGACCTGAGACAGTTAGTGTAGTGGACTAGGCAGCTGACTTGAGACAGTTCGTGTAGTGGACTATGCGGTTGACCTGAGACAGTTAGTGTAGTGGACTAGGTGGCTGACTTCAGACAGTTGACCTGAGACAGTTAGTGTAGTGGTCTTTGCGGCTGACCTGAGACAGTTAGTGTAGTGGACAAGGCGGCTGACCTGAGACAGTTAGTGTAGTGGTCTATGCGGCTGAGCTGACACAGTTAGTGTAGTGGTCTATGCGGCTGACCTGAGACAGTAAGTGTAGTGGTCTATGCGGTTGACCTGAGACAGTTAGTGTAGTGGTCTATGCTGCTGACCTGAGATAGTTAGTGTAGTGGTCTATGCAGCTGACCTGATACAGTAATTGTAGTGGTGTATGCGGTTGACCTGAGACAGTTAGTGTAGTGGTCTATGCGGCTGACCTGAAACAGTAAGTGTAGTGATCTATGTGCTTGACCTGAGACAGTTAGTGTAGTGGTCTATGCGGCTGACCTGCGACAGTTAGTGTAGTGGTCTATGCGGCTGAACTGAGACAGTAAGTGTAGTGGTGTATGCGGTTGACCTGAGACAGTTAGTGTAGTGGACTATACGGTTGACCTGCAACATTAAGTGTAGTGGACTAGGCGGCTGAATTGAGACAGTAAGTGTAGTGGACCATGCGGCTGACCTGAGACAGTAAGTGTAGTGGTCTATGTGGTTGACCTGAGACAGTTTGTGTAGTGAACTATGCAATTGACATGAGACAGTAAGTGTAGTGGTCTATGCGGCTGACCTGAGACAGTTAGTGTAGTGGACGTTGCGGTTGACCTGAGACAGTAAGTGTAGTGGTCTATGCGGTTGACCTGAGACAGTTAGTGTAGTGGTCTATGCGGCTGACCTGAAACAGTAAGTGTAGTGATCTATGTGCTTGACCTGAGACAGTTAGTGTAGTGGTCTATGCGGCTTACCTGCGACAGTTAGTGTAGTGGTCTATGCGGCTGATCTGAGACAGTAAGTGTAGTGGATTATACGGTTGACCTGCGACATTAAGTGTAGTGGACTAGGCGGCTGACTTGAGACAGTTAGTGTAATCTAGGCGGTTGACCTGAGACAGTTAGTGGTTTGGTCTATGTGGTTGAACTGATACAGTTAGTGTAGTGAACTATGCGGTTGACCTGAGACAGTTAGTGTAGTGGTCTATGCGGCTGACCTGAGACAGTTAGTGTAGTGGACTAGGCGGCTGATCTGAGACAGTTGACCTGAGACAGTTAGTGTAGTGAACTATGCGACTGACCTGAGACAGTTATTGTAGTGGACTATGCGGCGGACCTGAGACAGTTATTGTAGTGGACTATGCGGCTGACCTGAGACAGTAAGTGTAGTGGTCTATGCGGCTGACCTGAGACAGTTAGTGTAGTGGTCTATGCGGCTGACCTGAGACAGTTAGTGTAGTGGTCTATGCGGCTGACCTGAGACAGTTAGTGTAGTGGTCTATGCGGCTGACCTGAGACAGTAAGTGTATTGGTATATGAGGCTGACCTGAGACAGTTAGTGTAGTGGTCTATGCGGCTGACCTGAGACAGTAAGTGTAGTGGTCTATGCGGCTGACCTGAGACAGTTAGTGTAGTGGACTTTGCGGTTGCTCTGAGACAGTAAGTGTAGTCGTCTATGCGGCTGACCTGAGACAGTTAGTGTAGTAGACTATGTGGCTGACCTGAGACAGTAAGTGTAGTGGTCTATGCGGCTGCCCTGAGACAGTAAGTGTAGTGGTCTATGCGGCTGACTTGAGACAGTTAGTGTAGTGGTCTATGCGGCTGACCTGAGACAGTAAGTGAAGTGGTCTATGCGGCTGACCTGAGACAGTTAGTGTAGTGGTCTATGCGGCTGAACTGAGACAGTAAGTGTAGTGGTCTATGCGGCTGACCTGAGACAGTATGTGGAGTGGTCCATGCGGCAGACCTGAGACAGTAAGTGTAGTGGTCTAAGCAGCTGACTTGAGACAGTTAGTGTAGTGGTCTAAGCAGCTAACCTGAGACAGTTAGTGTAGTGGTCTATGCGGCTGACCTGAAACAGTAAGTGTAGTGGACTATGCGGCTGACCTGAAACAGTAAGTGTAGTGGTCTATGCGGCTGACCTGAGACAGTTAGTGTAGTGGTCTATGCGGCTGACCTGAAACAGTAAGTGTAGTGGTCTATGCGGCTGACCTGAGACAGTTAGTGTAGTGGTCTATGCGGCTGACCTGAGACAGTAAGTGTAGTGGTGGTGTATGCGACTGACCTGAGGCAGTTATTGTAGTGGACTATGCGACTGACCTGAGGCAGTTATTGTAGTGGACTATGCGGCTGACCTGAGACAGTTAGTGTAGTGGACTAGGCAGCTGACTTGAGACAGTTCGTGTAGTGGACTATGCGGTTGACCTGAGACAGTTAGTGTAGTGGACTAGGTGGCTGACTTCAGACAGTTGACCTGAGACAGTTAGTGTAGTGGTCTTTGCGGCTGACCTGAGACAGTTAGTGTAGTGGACAATGCGGCTGACCTGAGACAGTTAGTGTAGTGGTCTATGCGGCTGAGCTGACACAGTTAGTGTAGTGGTCTATGCGGCTGACCTGAGACAGTAAGTGTAGTGGTCTATGCGGTTGACCTGAGACAGTTAGTGTAGTGGTCTATGCGGCTGACCTGAGATAGTTAGTGTAGTGGTCTATGCGGCTGACCTGATACAGTAATTGTAGTTGTGTATGCGGTTGACCTGAGACAGTAAGTGTAGTGGACGATACGGTTGACCTGAGACAGTAAGTGTAGTGAACTATGCGGTTGACCTGAGACAGTAAGTGTAGTGAACTATGAGGTTGACCTGAGGCAGTTATTGTAGTGGACTATGCGGCTGACCTGAGACAGTTCGTGTAGTGGACTATGCGCCTGACCTGAGACAGTTCGTGTAGTGGACTATGCGGTTGACCTGAGACAGTTAGTGTAGTGTACTAGGCGGCTGACCGCAGACAGTTGACCTGAGACAGTTAGTGTAGTGGTCTTTGCGGCTGACCTGAGACAGTTAGTGTAGTGGACAATGCGGCTGACCTGAGACAGTTGACCTGAGACAGTTAGTGTAGTGAACTATGCGACTGACCTGAGACAGTTATTGTAGTGGACTTTGCGGCTGACCTGAGACAGTTAGTGTAGTGAACTATGCGGTTGACCTGAGACAGTTAGTGTAGTGGACTAGGCAGCTAACCTTAGACAGTTGACCTGAGACAGTTGACCTGAGACAGCTATTGTAGTGAACTATGCGACTAACCTGAGACAGTCAGTGTAATGGTCTTTGCGGCTGACCTGAGACAGTTATTATAGTGGACTATGCGGCTGACAAGAGACAGTTAGTGTAGTGAACTCTGCGGTTGACCTGAGACAGTTAGTGTAGTGGACTATGCGGTTGACCTGGAACAGTTAGTGTAGTGGACTATGCGGCTGACCCCAGACAGTTGACCTGAGACAGTTAGTGTAGTGGTCTATGCGGCTGACCTGAGACAGTTAGTGTAGTGGACTAGGCGGCTGACCTGAGACAGTTGACCTGAGACAGTTAGTGTTGTGAACTATGCAACTGACCTGAGACAGTTATTGTAGTGGACTATGCGGCTGACCTGAGACAGTTAGTTTAGTGAACTATGCGGTTGACCTGAGACAGTTAGTGTAGTGGACTAGGCGGCTGGCCTGAGACAGTTGACCTGAGACAGTTATTGTAGTGAACTATGCGACTGTCCTGAAACAGTTAGTGTAGTGGTCTATGCGGCTGACCTGAGATAGTTATTGTAGTTGTCTATGCGGCTGACCTGAGACAGTTATTGTAGTGGTCTATATGGCTGACCTGAAACAGTTAGTGTAGTTATCTATGCGGCTGACCTGAGACAGTTATTGTAGTGGTCTATGCAACTGACCTAAGACAGTTATTGTAGTGGTCTATGCGGCTGACCTGAGACAGTTATTGTAGTGGTCTATGCGGCTGACCTTAGACAGTTAGTGTAGTGGTCTATGTGACTAACCTGAAACAGTTAGTGTAGTTGTCTATGCGGCTGACCTGGGACAGATAGTGTAGTGGTCTATGCGGCTATTCTGAGACAGTAAGTGTAGTGGATTAGGCGGCTGACCTGAGACAGTTAGTGTAGTGGTCTATGCGGCTGACCTGAGACAGTTAGTGTAGTTGTCTATGCGGCTGACCTGGGACAGATAGTGTAGTGGTCTATGCGGCTATTCTGAGACAGTAAGTGTAGTGGATTAGGCGGCTGACCTGAGATAGTTAGTGTAGTGGTCTATGCGGCTGACCTGAGACAGTTAGTGTAGTGGACTATGCGGTTGACCTGAGACAGTTAGTGTAGTAAACTAGGCGGTTACTCTGAGACAGTAAGTGTAGTGGTCTATGCGACTGACCTGAGACAGTAAGTGTAGTGGACTATGCGGTTGACCTGAGACAGTCAGTGTAATGGACTATGTGGCTGATCTGCGACAGTGAGTGTAGTGGACTTTGCGGTTGACCTGCGACAGCTAGTGTAGTGGACTATACGGTTGAACTGAGACAGATGACCTGAGACAGTAAGTGTAGTGAACCATGCGGCTGACCTGAGACAGTAAGTGTAGTGGTCTATGTGGTTGACCTGAGACAGTTAGTGTAGTGAACTATGCAATTGACCTGAGACAGTATGTGTAGTAGTCTATGCGGCTGACCTGAGACAGTTAGTGTAGTGGACTTTGCGGTTGACCTGAGACAGTAAGTGTAGTGGTCTATGCGGTTGACCTGAGACAGTTAGTGTAGTGGTCTATGCGGCTGACCTGAAACAGTAAGTGTAGTGATCTATGTGCTTGACCGGAGACAGTTAGTGTAGTGGTCTATGCGGCTGACCTGCGACAGTTAGTGTAGTGGTCTATGCGGCTGACCTGAGACAGTAAGTGTAGTGGTGTATGCGGTTGACCTGAGACAGTTAGTGTAGTGGACTATACGGTTGACCTGCGACATTAAGTGTAGTGGACTAGGCGGCTGAATTGAGACAGTAAGTGTAGTGGACCATGCGGCTGACCTGAGACAGTAAGTGTAGTGGTCTATGTGGTTGACCTGAGACAGTGAGTGTAGTGAACTATGCAATTGACATGAGACAGTAAGTGTAGAGGTCTATGCGGCTGACCTGAGACAGTTAGTGTAGTGGACGTTGCGGTTGACCTGAGACAGTAAGTGTAGTGGTCTATGCGGTTGACCTGAGACAGTTAGTGTAGTGGTCTATGCGGCTGACCTGAAACAGTAAGTGTAGTGATCTATGTGCTTGACCTGAGACAGTTAGTGTAGTGGTCTATGCAGCTTACCTGCGACAGTTAGTGTAGTGGTCTATGCGGCTGACCTGAGACAGTAAGTGTAGTGGATTATACGGTTGACCTGAGACAGTAAGTGTAGTGGACTAGGCGGCTGACTTGAGACAGTTAGTGTAATCTAGGCGGTTGACCTGAGACAGTTAGTGGTTTGGTCTATGTGGTTGAACTGATACAGTTAGTGTAGTGAACTATGCGGTTGACCTGAGACAGTTAGTGTAGTGGTCTATGCGGCTGACCTGAGACAGTTAGTGTAGTGGACTAGGCGGCTGACCTGACACAGTTGACCTGAGACAGTTAGTGTAGTGAACTATGCGACTGACCTGAGACAGTTATTGTAGTGGACTATGCGGCTGACCTGAGACAGTTATTGTAGTGGACTATGCGGCTGACCTGAGACAGTAAGTGTATTGGTCTATGCGGGTGATCTGACAGTTAGTGTAGTGGACTATGCGACTGACCTGAGACAGTAAGTTTAGTGGACTAGGCGACTGACCTGAGACAGTTGGTGTAGTTGACTAGGCGGCTTACATGAGACAGTTAGTGTAGTGGACTAGGCGGCTGACCTGAGACAGTAAGTGTAGTGAAGTATGCGGTTGACCTGACAAAGTTAGTGTAGTGGTATATGTGGTTGACCTGAGACAGTTAGTGTAGTGAACTATGCGGTTGACCTGAGACAGTTAGTGGTTTGGTCTCTGTGGTTGAACTGAGACAGTTAGGGTAGTGAACTATGCGGTTGACCTGAGACAGTTAGTGTAGTGGTCTATGCGGCTGACATGAGACAGTTAGTGTAGTGGACTAGGCGGCTGACCTGAGACAGTTGACCTGAGACAGTTAGTGTAGTGAACTATGCGACTGACCTGAGACAGTTATTGTAGTGGACTATGTGGCTGACCTGAGACAGTAAGTGTATTGGTCTATGCGGTTGATCTGACAGTTAGTGTAGTGGACTATGCGACTGACCTGAGACAGTAAGTTTAGTGGACTAGGCGACTGACCTGAGACAGTTAGTGTAGTAGACTAGGCGGCTTACATGAGACAGTTAGTGTAGTGGACTAGGCGGCTAACCTAAGACAGTTGACCTGAGACAGTTAGTGTAGTGAACTATGCGACTGACCTGAGACAGTTATTGTAGTGGACTATGCGGCTGACCTGAGACAGTTAGTGTAGTGAACTATTCGGTTGATCTGGGACAGTTAGTGTAGTGGACTAGACGGCTGACCTGAGACAGTTAGTGCAGTGGTCTTTGCAGCTGCCCTGAGACAGTAAGTGTAGTGTTCTATGCAGCTGACCTGAGACAGTTAGTGTAGTGGACTATGCGGCTGACCTGAGACAGTAAGTGTAGTGGTCTATGCGGCTGACCGGAGACAGTTAGTGTAGTGGTCTATGCGGCTGACCTGAGACAGTTAGTGTAGTGGTCTATGCGGCTGACCTGAGACAGTAAGTGTATTGGTATATGAGGCTGACCTGAGACAGTTAGTGTAGTGGTATATGCGGCTGACCTGAGACAGTAAGTGTAGTGGTCTAAGCAGCTGACCTGAGACAGTTAGTGTAGTGGTCTATGCGGCTGACCTGAAACAGTAAGTGTAGTGGTCCAAGCGGCTGACCTGAGACAGTAAGTGTAGTGGTCTATGCGGCTGACATGAGACAGTTAGTGTAGTGGACTATGAGGTTGACCTGAGACAGTTAGTGTAGTGGACTAGGCAGCTGACTTGAGACAGTTCGTGTAGTGGACTCTGCGGTTGACCTGAGACAGTTAGTGTAGTGGACTATGCAGCTGACCTGAAACAGTAAGTGTAGTGGGGTCTATGCGGCTGACCTGAGACAGTTAGTGTAGTGGTCTATGCGGCTGACCTGCGACAGTAAGTGTAGTGGTGGTGTATGCGACTGACCTGAGGCAGTTATTGTAGTGGACTATGCGACTGACCTGAGGCAGTTATTGTAGTGGACTATGCGGCTGACCTGAGACAGTTAGTGTAGTGGACTAGGCAGCTGACTTGAGACAGTTCGTGTAGTGGACTATGCGGTTGACCTGAGACAGTTAGTGTAGTGGACTAGGTGGCTGACTTCAGACAGTTGACCTGAGACAGTTAGTGTAGTGGTCTTTGCGGCTGACCTGAGACAGTTAGTGTAGTGGACAATGCGGCTGACCTGAGACAGTTAGTGTAGTGGTCTATGCGGCTGAGCTGACACAGTTAGTGTAGTGGTCTATGCGGCTGACCTGAGACAGTAAGTGTAGTGGTCTATGCGGTTGACCTGAGACAGTTAGTGTAGTGGTCTATGCTGCTGACCTGAGATAGTTAGTGTAGTGGTCTATGCGGCTGACCTGATACAGTAATTGTAGTGGTGTATGCGGTTGACCTGAGACAGTTAGTGTAGTGGTCTATGCGGCTGACCTGAAACAGTAAGTGTAGTGATCTATGTGCTTGACCTGAGACAGTTAGTGTAGTGGTCTATGCGGCTGACCTGCGACAGTTAGTGTAGTGGTCTATGCGGCTGAACTGAGACAGTAAGTGTAGTGGTGTATGCGGTTGACCTGAGACAGTTAGTGTAGTGGACTATACGGTTGACCTGCAACATTAAGTGTAGTGGACTAGGCGGCTGAATTGAGACAGTAAGTGTAGTGGACCATGCGGCTGACCTGAGACAGTAAGTGTAGTGGTCTATGTGGTTGACCTGAGACAGTTTGTGTAGTGAACTATGCAATTGACATGAGACAGTAAGTGTAGTGGTCTATGCGGCTGACCTGAGACAGTTAGTGTAGTGGACGTTGCGGTTGACCTGAGACAGTAAGTGTAGTGGTCTATGCGGTTGACCTGAGACAGTTAGTGTAGTGGTCTATGCGGCTGACCTGAAACAGTAAGTGTAGTGATCTATGTGCTTGACCTGAGACAGTTAGTGTAGTGGTCTATGCGGCTTACCTGCGACAGTTAGTGTAGTGGTCTATGCGGCTGATCTGAGACAGTAAGTGTAGTGGATTATACGGTTGACCTGCGACATTAAGTGTAGTGGACTAGGCGGCTGACTTGAGACAGTTAGTGTAATCTAGGCGGTTGACCTGAGACAGTTAGTGGTTTGGTCTATGTGGTTGAACTGATACAGTTAGTGTAGTGAACTATGCGGTTGACCTAAGACAGTTAGTGTAGTGGTCTATGCGGCTGACCTGAGACAGTTAGTGTAGTGGACTAGGCGGCTGATCTGAGACAGTTGACCTGAGACAGTTAGTGTAGTGAACTATGCGACTGACCTGAGACAGTTATTTTAGTGGACTATGCGGCGGACCTGAGACAGTTATTGTAGTGGACTATGCGGCTGACCTGAGACAGTAAGTGTAGTGGTCTATGCGGATGACCTGAGACAGTTAGTGTAGTGGTCTATGCGGCTGACCTGAGACAGTTAGTGTAGTGGTCTATGCGGCTGACCTGAGACAGTAAGTGTATTGGTATATGAGGCTGACCTGAGACAGTTAGTGTAGTGGTCTATGCGGCTGACCTGAGACAGTAAGTGTAGTGGTCTATGCGGCTGACCTGAGACAGTTAGTGTAGTGGACTTTGCGGTTGCTCTGAGACAGTAAGTGTAGTCGTCTATGCGGCTGACCTGAGACAGTTAGTGTAGTAGACTATGTGGCTGACCTGAGACAGTAAGTGTAGTGGTCTATGCGGCTGCCCTGAGACAGTAAGTGTAGTGGTATATGCGGCTGACTTGAGACAGTTAGTGTAGTGGTCTATGCGGCTGACCTGAGACAGTAAGTGAAGTGGTCTATGCGGCTGACCTGAGACAGTTAGTGTAGTGGTCTATGCGGCTGAACTGAGACAGTTAGTGTAGTGGTCTATGCGGCTGACCTGAGACAGTATGTGGAGTGGTCCATGCGGCAGACCTGAGACAGTAAGTGTAGTGGTCTAAGCAGCTGACTTGAGACAGTTAGTGTAGTGGTCTAAGCAGCTAACCTGAGACAGTTAGTGTAGTGGTCTATGCGGCTGACCTGAAACAGTAAGTGTAGTGGACTATGCGGCTGACCTGAAACAGTAAGTGTAGTGGTCTATGCGGCTGACCTGAGACAGTTAGTGTAGTGGTCTATGCGGCTGACCTGAAACAGTAAGTGTAGTGGTCTATGCGGCTGACCTGAGACAGTTAGTGTAGTGGTCTATGCGGCTGACCTGAGACAGTAAGTGTAGTGGTGGTGTATGCGACTGACCTGAGGCAGTTATTGTAGTGGACTATGCGACTGACCTGAGGCAGTTATTGTAGTGGACTATGCGGCTGACCTGAGACAGTTAGTGTAGTGGACTAGGCAGCTGACTTGAGACAGTTCGTGTAGTGGACTATGCGGTTGACCTGAGACAGTTAGTGTAGTGGACTAGGTGGCTGACTTCAGACAGTTGACCTGAGACAGTTAGTGTAGTGGTCTTTGCGGCTGACCTGAGACAGTTAGTGTAGTGGACAATGCGGCTGACCTGAGACAGTTAGTGTAGTGGTCTATGCGGCTGAGCTGACACAGTTAGTGTAGTGGTCTATGCGGCTGACCTGAGACAGTAAGTGTAGTGGTCTATGCGGTTGACCTGAGACAGTTAGTGTAGTGGTCTATGCGGCTGACCTGAGATAGTTAGTGTAGTGGTCTATGCGGCTGACCTGATACAGTAATTGTAGTTGTGTATGCGGTTGACCTGAGACAGTAAGTGTAGTGGACTATACGGTTGATCTGAGACAGTAAGTGTAGTGAACTATGCGGTTGACCTGAGGCAGTTATTGTAGTGGACTATGCGGCTGACCTGAGACAGTTAGTGTAGTGGACTAGGCAGCTGACCTGAGACAGTTCGTGTAGTGGACTATGCGGTTGACCTGAGACAGTTAGTGTAGTGTACTAGGCGGCTGACCGCAGACAGTTGACCTGAGACAGTTAGTGTAGTGGTCTTTGCGGCTGACCTGAGACAGTTAGTGTAGTGGACAATGCGGCTGACCTGAGACAGTTGACCTGAGACAGTTAGTGTAGTGAACTATGCGACTGACCTGAGACAGTTATTGTAGTGGACTTTGCGGCTGACTTGAGACAGTTAGTGTAGTGAACTATGCGGTTGACCTGAGACAGTTAGTGTAGTGGACTAGGCAGCTAACCTTAGACAGTTGACCTGAGACAGTTGACCTGAGACAGCTATTGTAGTGAACTATGCGACTAACCTGAGACAGTCAGTGTAATGGTCTTTGCGGCTGACCTGAGACAGTTATTATAGTGGACTATGCGGCTGACAAGAGACAGTTAGTGTAGTGAACTCTGCGGTTGACCTGAGACAGTTAGTGTAGTGGACTATGCGGTTGACCTGGAACAGTTAGTGTAGTGGATTATGCGGTTGACCTGGAACAGTTAGTGTAGTGGACTATGCGGTTGACCTGGAACAGTTAGTGTAGTGGATTATGCGGCTGACCCCAGACAGTTGACCTGAGACAGTTAGTGTAGTGGTCTATGCGGCTGACCTGAGACAGTTAGTGTAGTGGACTAGGCGGCTGACCTGAGACAGTTGACCTGAGACAGTTAGTGTTGTGAACTATGCAACTGACCTGAGACAGTTATTGTAGTGGACTATGTGGCTGACCTGAGACAGTTAGTGTAGTGGTATTTGCGGCTGACCTGAGACAGTTAGTGAAGTGGTATTTGCGGCTGACCTGAGACAGTTAGTGTAGTGGACTATGCGGTTGACCTGAGACAGTTAGTGTAGTGGACTATGCGGCTGACCCCAGACAGTTGACATGAGACAGTTAGTGTAGTGGTCTATGCGGCCGACCTGCGACAGTTAATGTAGTGGACTATGCGGCTGACCTGAGACAGTTGACCGGAGACAGTTAGTGTAGTGAACTATTCAACTGAGCTGAGACAGTTATTGTAGTGGACTATGCGACTGACCTGAGACAGTTAGTTTAGTGAAATATGCGGTTTACCTGAGACAGTTAGTGTAGTGGAATAGGCAGCTGACCTGAGACAGTTGACATGAGACAGTTATTGTAGTGAACTATGCGACTGTCCTGAGACAGTTAGTGTAGTGGTCTTTGCGGCTGACCTTAGACTGTTATTGTAGTAGACTATGCGGCTGACATGAGACAGTTAGTGTAGTGGACTATGCGGCTGACCTGAGACAGTTATTGTAGTGGACTATGTGGCTGACCTGAGACAGTTAGTGTAGTGAAGCATGCGGTTGACCTGAGACAGTTAGTGTAGTGGACTAGGCGGCTGACCTGAGACAGTTGACCTGAGACAGTTGACCTGAGACAGTTATTGTAGTGAACTATGCGACTGACCTGAGACAGTTAGTGTAGTGGTCTTTGCGGCTGACCTGGGACAGTTATTGTAGTGGATTATGCGGCTGACATGAGACAGTTAGTGTAGTGGACTATGCGGCTGACCTGAGACAGTTAGTGTAGTGGACGAGGCGGCTGACCTGAGACAGTTAGTGTAGTGGACTATACGGTTGACCTGAGACAGTTAGTGTAGTGAACTATGCAGCTGACCTGAGACAGCTAGTGTAGTGGACTAGGCCGCTGACCTGAGACAGTTAGTGTAGTGGACTAGGCCGCTGACCTGAGACAGTTATTGTAGTGGACTATACGGTTGACCTGAGACAGTTAGTGTAGTGAACTATGCGGCTGACCTGAGACAGTTAGTGTAGTGGACTATGCGGTTGACCTTAGACAGTTGTTGTAGTGGACTATGCGGCTAACCTGAGACAGTAAGTGTAGTGGTCTTTGCGGTTCATCTGAGACAGTTACAGTAGTGGTCTATGCGGCTGCCCTGACAGTTAGTGTAGTGAACTATGCGGTTGATCTGAGACAGTTAGTGTAGTGGACTAGGCGGCTGACCTGAGACAGTTAGTGTAGTGTGGACTATGCGGCTGACCTGAGACAGTTGACCTGAGACAGTTAGTGTAGTGAACTATGCGGCTGACCAGAGACAGTTAGTGTAGTGGACTAGGCGGTTGATCTGAGACAGTTGACCTGAGACAGTTAGTGTAGTGAACTATGCTGCTGACCTGAGACAGTTAATGTAGTGAACTATTTGGCTGACCTGAGACAGTTAGTGTAGTGGACTAGGCGTTTGACCTGAGACAGTTGACCTGAGACAGCAAGTGTAGTGGTCTAAGCAGCTGACCTGAGACAGTTAGTGTAGTGGACTATGCGATTGACCTGAGACAGTTAGTGTAGTGGACTATGCAGTTGACCTGAGACAGTTGACTTGAGACAATTAGTGTAGTGGTCTATGCAGCTAACCTGAGACAGTTATTGTAGTGAACTATGCGGCTCACCTGAGACAGTTAGTGTAGTGGTCTATGCGGTTGACCTTAGACAGTTTGTGTAGTGACTATGCGGCTGACCTGAGACAGTAAGTGTATTGGACTATGCGGTTGACCTGAGACTGTAAGTGTATTGGACTATGCGGTTGACCTGAGACAGTTAGTGTAGTGAACTATGCGGCTGACCTGAGACAGTAAGTGTAGTGAACTATGCGGCTGAGTTAAGACAGTTAGTATAGTGGACTATGTGGTTGAACTGAGACAGTTAGTGTATTGAACTATGCAGTTAACCTGAAACAGTTAGTGTAGTGGACTATGCGGCTGACCTGAGACAGATAGTGTAGTGAACTATGCGGCTGACCTGAGACAGTTAGTGTAGTGGTCTATGCGGCTGACCTGAGACAATTAGTGTATTGGACTATGCGATTGATTTGTGACAGTTAGTGTAGTGGACTATGCGGCTGACCTGAGACAGTCAGTGTAGTGGACTATGCGGCTGACCTGAGACAGTTAGTGTATTGGACTATGCGGCTGACCTGAGACAATTAGTGTAGTGAACTATGCAGTTGACCTGAGACGGATAGTGTAGTGGACTATGCGGCTGACTTGCGGCTGATCTGAGACAGTAAGTGTATTTGACTATGCGGTTGACCTGAGACATTAAGTCTATTGAACTATGCGGTTGACCGGAGACTTCTACATGCACAGAGGCACTATTATACTTATTTTCGCATAACGCAACCCTTATTCATTTTCAACTGAATTTTATCTAATGCCATGTCTGAGTACTTCTTTCTTTTTTGACACATGTGTCTTCGTTTTATAGGAACCGAATAAGCTATACGGTGTAGAAAGCTAGGCATAGGGCTAACTGAGATTTCGATGTGAACTTGTTATCTATATAAGATAGGGTCAGTAGGCATACGCTTGTCTTCATCTGTAGCATATACTGCTGATATCCAACAACAAAGCACACATCACATTCTCCACATCAAGAAATAAAATAGTTAATATATATATGCATTTCTATACACACTCTTGTAATTAAAGACTTTATTACTATATCACCTTCAGTGTATGTTCTAATATATCTATAGGTGCTACCTATTTACGAAAAAACGCAAGATAATTATAATCAAAAATTAAAGAGCATACTTTGGCCATAAAAAGAATTTATAAGTAATTGACTAGACAATAATAATGTTAATGTCATGTTTCTTGCATTATCGGAAGATATTTGGAATTCGTATTGGTGTCGTCTTTTATTACGAACAGAAAATAATAAAGTAAAGACTTTCAGAAAATCAAGGAATACATTTATAATGAACGAGGTTAAAACATGAGGGGCAAGATGATCCTTAATCGATCGCCTGCATTATGGTAAAGAAGCAAATAGATCAGCCCTTTTCTGATGCCTTCTGGCGACTGCCGTGTTCAACCAGTCAATATGACTGGAATAAATGATGTAAGGGGTCACATTTCTTTTAAACCCTTTCCCTATTAGAGACGATTTCTGAGGCCTTTGCAACAGACGATTTAGGAAAAGATAATCGCCAAAAGAACAATTGCTCCTCATGAGAAAGTTATCCTTTTGCCACAATGTTTGATTAATATTTATACTTTGAATGAGTGAGTCAATAGCTCATGTATAGTATTTGGGGTCTTTCATGTTGATACCACTTTTTTTGCGAGAAATGACGTCGATCCTTTGACGTAACGCCAAGATGAAGTGTTACGGAAATGACGTCACGTCCTTCTTTGGCTATGATACAGTCAACATTTAGGTTCGGGCGTAAGAAGACGAATGCGGTCGTTTTTTTTGACGAACGGGAAAACATTTTTCCATTTATTTTTAACTTTTTGTACAAATGTTAATTTCCACCATAACACAGCACTTAAATGATCTTAAATATCGATTTTAAAAAGAAATGATTAAAAAGACGACAATAATTTTCAATCCGTGTTTTTCGTTTCAATTTATACATACCCAAAATATCGATTTAAAAAAAAATAATAAAAAGACGACACTAATTTTAAATCCGTGTTTTTCGTCTCATTTTATACATACCCAAAATGGCGGCCCCCATGGATTTGGCCAGGATATTGTCGTCTTTTTAATCATTTTCTTTTTAAATCGATATTTTGGGTAGGTATAAAATGAGACGAAAAAACACGAATTGAAAATTATTGTCGTCTTTTTAATCATTATTTAAGATTATTATAGTGCTGTGTTATGTGGGAATTAACATTTGTACGAAAAGTTAAAAAATAAATGGAACTCCGTAAGAAATATGTTTTCCCGTTCGTCAAAAAAACGACAGCACTAGTCTTACGCCCGAACCTAAATGTTGACTGTATCGTAGCCAAAGAAGGACGTGACGTCATTTCCGTAACACTTCATTTTGGCGTAACGTCAATGGAGCGACGTCGTTTACCGCAAAAAAAGTGGTATCAACATGAAAGACCCCAAATTCCTATACATGAGCTATTGACTCACTCATTCAAAGTATAATTATTTATCAAACATTGTGGCAAAAGGATAACTTTCTCATAAGGAGCAATTGTTCTTTTGGCGACAATCTTTTCCTAAATCGTCTGTTGCAAAGGTCTCAGAAATCGTCTCTAATAGGGAAAGGGTTTAGCAGAAATGTGACCCCTTACATAATTTGTTCCAGTCATATTGACTGGTTGAAAAAGGCAGTCGCCAGGTGGCATCAGAAAAGGGCTGATCTATTTGCTTCTTTACCATAATGCAGGTGATCGATTAAAGATCATCTTGGCCCTCATGTTTTAACCTCGTTCATTATAAATGTATTCCTTGATTTTCTGAAAGTCTTTACTTTATTATTTTCTGTTCGTAATAATAGACGACAGCAATACGAATTCCAAATATGTTTTGATAATGCAAGAAACATGACATTAACATTATTATTGTCTAGTCAATTACTTATAAATCCTTTTTTATGGCCAAAGTATGCTCTTTAATTTTTGTTTATAATTATCTTGCGTTTTTTCGTAAATGGTATTTTATGTAAACACATAAAATATTCTATGAATGGTTCAGGGTGATACGGTTGCGTACCTTTAAATCTAAACGATAGATATAAATAGATCAATTTACATATAAGAGGGTATCGGCAACCAATTAAATCATGGTACGCAGTCACGTGCTTCTTTCGCCATCTTGATAATTTTTTATCAGGAAAAGAAACACGCTTTGTTTACAGGATTGAACCTCCACCTCCCCTCCTCCATCCAATGAATGTATATATGTTGTATATTTTTTACCATTTATGTTGTATTTGTTATTTCCATTTATTTATACCTGACACATGTTGGCGGTTATGTCTCCCAGATATGTCATGTATAAATCTTCACATTTAATTTGGTTATATGTGTAACCATGTTTATTACTTTATGACATTAATTTTGATTTGGTTACATGTGTAACCATGTTTATTATTTTATGGCATTAATAAATGCCCATTTTCATTCAACCTGTTCTTCAGTGTTTTATTCATGACATACAAGTCCTACTGCCCTTGGTCTGAACGCTTATCGTTACCTTACTCAAACTCGTTCAAGTATTTGCTCATCTTCCCTGGATCAGGCATAAATAGGTAGCACCTATAGATATATTTAAAAAAACAAACATAAATGGTGTGAGATTTTTTTTTTTTTTTAATAACCCATGAAGCTTTCTGAAATGAAACTGGACAAATCAATGGGGGCCGCCATTTTGGGTATGTATAAAATGAGACGGAATAAAAACGGATTGAAAATTATTGTTGTCTTTGTAATCTTTTTTTAAATCGATATTTTGGGTATGTATATAATGAGACGAAAAAACGGATAGAAAATTATTGTCGTCTTTTCAATCAATTTTTTTTAAATCGATATTTAAGAACATTAAAGTGTTGTGTTATGTGGGAATTAACATTTGTACGAAAAGTTAAAAAAAATGGAACTACTAGATTACTTATTATTAAACACGTTCAGACAGTATCAAGTATGCAGTTCAGTATATACATTCTGTGTATGTAGTTAGGACGTGGAGAGAGTGTTTTCTCTAGTTCGAAGTTCTATTTGTATATTAGCTGAAGTTTGTTGAATAACTTATAAACATACAGGTTAGTTCATACTAATTCTTTCATATCTAGACCGACTTTTATCGTTTATTGACGCCGCGCGGAAGCGCGGCGTCAGTATGGGATAGGTTTAAATGTTGTACCAACAAACATTATTGTAAAGAAAAACTCTGTTTGAAAAAAACAGCCTTTATGATTGAATAAATTGTATTAACTGATTTAAGAAACAACAAGATACAAAACATGTACATCGTTTACCGCTGTTACAAAACTTTAGACACATTTAAATTGTTTATAATAACTGTTCCCGACTCGATTCATCAAAGCTCAGAAAAAAGATTCGGGAGATACTTTTTCCTATTTATTTCTGTTGTATTACTAAACTTAAAACGTTCCTCCCCATACAGTTGTTCATTCAGTCCATTGTATTATTGCTATATGTTGACTTTACATGAGAACTTTTTCTTTTAATTTCATAAATGCTTAATTTTGATATTAAATATCTTTAAAATTGTTAGAATTATTTGTATTTTTTGTTTATATACTCTCGTTTTTTGATATCATACTTCTGCTCAACTGGAAGGAGAATAGACTTCCCTCTCTCCTTCTAAAGCTTGTGTCACACTTAACTTATAACTAGAGGCATTAACACTTAAGTTAATATTTGTTAATATTTCAGTATCTATGTTTTTTGTTTATCTAATTGATCTAGTTAGAGCAGATTTAAAATTAAGTAACTTCAGCTTGTATGACACTTTAATTTTGCAGTCAATGTTAAGCAAACGGTAAACCAAATGGTTTGAAGACTAAACTTTACATGCTGAATATCACATAGATCGTAGCATATAAAGTGTATAATCCCTACGTCAAAATGGACCCTTTTTGCTCTTGATAACATTTTATTATAGACTATGGTATCCAGGTGAGCCTTAAAGGAACATCTTGGCCTTCTTGTTTAAGATAAAGGTACATTTGGCCTTCTTGTTCAAAATATTTACATCCTGTCCGTTTGCACAGGTTATTTAAATGTATTGAACTGCATCTGCTTCCCTTTAAGTCATGCTTTAAAATCATGCGCGGCGTCTTTGATGCTTAGCATCAAATTTCGTCTTGTTCTTATTTTGCGTAGACTTTTTCAATCAGTATAAAAACATATAGGTCAGCACACGTCTGAAAAGTAATATTAAACGGGCTATACATTGTATAGCGAGTTAGTTTTCTTGCATACCTGTTTTAATGTAATTTCTGCACAGTTCTTTACCCCTCTCATTTTGTGAGATTATTCTTGCCTTTAATATTATAAATAATTAAATATATATTTTCTAGTTTTACATTTATATTATAAATTCATATATTATATGTTAATTACCGGATTTATGAATATTACATGTCAGTTTCGCCCTGCGTCAATTTATCATTAGCTATGCATATACACAGATAAACCCTTTCCGACATGCAGCAATTTGTAAACATGGAGGCAAAAATATGTCAAACCTGTAAAAAAAAAATCAAAGTTAAATTATTGAATTGAGTTGAAAACATTGTGGTAAGGGGAGAATTTGCTCATGTAATAACAAAAACTGCGGTTGCATGTGGGAAAGGGTCAACTTCTAAAATCACCATGTTCTTCACTTTCGATGAAGGGCTTGTCTACGCTCTCGACACGAAAAACACCCAGCCACAGGGTATAAGTGGTCAGAGTATATGCTGATCACCATGTGCGCCGTGATTTGAATCGTATTTTGATTCACCCGTTTGACAAATTCACTTTTCAGCAGATACTAACAAACATTAGAGGTCAAGGTTCAAGCCCCGGTAAAGTTATAAATACAAAATTCTTCAAAAACGAAACCAAGGCTTCCCACCGTTGCGTTCGGGATTGCGTGAATAGCATTATGACTGATTCATCAATGTCAGAATAAATAATACCGGAAGTACTGAAAACTTATCCAGGAAATACCGTGATATAACTGATATTGGTATCGGCGTTAAACACCATGAAACAAACCGGCAAACATTATCAAACAGTTTGGTCAGATTGCATGGTTGAGCAAACAAGCTCCAAATCCTAAATCTAAACTCGGTGCTCAGTCTTTGTGCTCAAGTATCTGATTGGTCAGAAACGAATTCGTCCTCGAAATTGACCAATCAGAAGTTCTGCTTTGAGCACATAATTCCTTTCGGAGAACAGAGAACGCTTTAAGAGCTTTATACTTTCGGACACAGTTAACTGATGTTGCAACTGATCTTTTATCTGCACTTGTCATTTAAATCGTATGATTTGTTTTCTTGGATTACCGCTTGATTTTGTTTTTAATTTCAAACAGTTTTCTATATCTCCAGTCTATCTGCTATGGTTCCATGGACGTAGCAAACTCTCAAACTTTTGTTGGACTGATACTTACTTTTTCTGTATGGTTTTGGCTATGTGTGGATTGCACAGGACGTTGGAAACGCCAACCATTTTGTCAAATTTTCAAACAGCGCTTGATAGACTGTTTCAACAAAACTGGCATGTACAAATCAACTCATCTGGTCGTTGCTATCATTACAAACACTATAAATATATGCTAAATACCGAAAGATATATGTTGATTGACATGCCATTCAAATATAGAATAGTTCTTGCTAAATTCCGTTGCTCGAACCACAAATTTGGCATCGAGACTGGTCGTCACATTAATATTGATCGTGAACTAAGGATATGCATTTACTGTTTTCAAAAGTTAAAGAAAAACATTGTTGAATGTGAATTGCATGTGTTATTTCACTGCCAAAAGTTTGATAAATTAAGAACTGTATTTTCATTTGATTGGTATGTAGGCGACACCAACATTGATGACTTGTATACATTGCTTCAAAACGACAATCCTGATGTAATAAATGTCATATTTCATATATATATTAATGAAAACATGGTAAGGACATCATTCTCAGTTATATACTATTTGTTAAATAGAATGCTTTGTTCTATGGGCCGGTGGCCTAATTACTTTAAATAAATTATTTGTCATTGTCTTGTCATTGTAACGACCAGAGTTCAAGCTAAGGGGGAGAAAACTTGCATTTCTTTTTTTGTTGCCATGTTTTCAAAAAGCCGTCTGCTGCAGAGGCGTCAGAAAGCGTCCATATGAGGGAAAGGGTTAAGGAAATGACTAAGTTGACATAAATAGTTACCTTGCTGACTAACAATTCGTTTTAACACGGTACGCCAAATACATTGATCCGAGTGACATATTTAATTCACCGAGGTCAAGTATCTACCACGACACTTTTCTATAGGGCATTAATTCACCGAGGTCAAGTATCTACCACGACACTTCTCTATTTGACAGGACATTAATTCACCGAGGTCAAGTATCTACCACGACACTGTTCTATTTGACAGGACATTAATTCACCGAGGTCAAGTATCTACCACGACACTTTTCTATTTGACAGGGCATTAATTCACCGAGGTCAAGTATCTACCACGACACTTTTCTATTTGACAGGGCATTAATTCACCGAGGTCAAGTATATACCACGACACTTTTCTATTTGACAGGGCATTAATTCACCGCGAACGCCAGCATGCCGGCCGTTAAACTAGAAGATGGAACAGGGGAATCCGTCCGCGTGATGCAAGTCGATGGATACAACCTGCCCACGTTTGACACGGTAAGAACTCGGTATGAAAAAATAAACCCATAATGAAAGCAACTCAAAACAACGGTGGTGCGTGTTGGTCTAAAATGCGTCTTGTTACATTTGGTCTACGCTTTCTGACGTCTCTGAAGCAGACGGTTTTTTGAAAACATGGCAACAAAAGAAGAAATGGCTCAAAACGAGCAATTTCTCCTTTTGTCACCATGTTTTCAACTCTATTTAATTATTGTACTTTATTTAAAGGGAGTTTCCAAATTAATTCGGGTATGTTTCAAAATCGTCTGCTGCAGATTTATTGTATGTCGGTTAAGAGACACGATGTTTAAACATGGGGTATACAGTTCTACTAATTTGCCAGTAATAATATCTGTGCATAGGCGTTCGAGTTTTCAATTAAGGGAACATTTAGGGAATCCCACCAGGACCGTAAAAAAGGACTATAAACATTCGCTTGTTTTAACAGTTAGTAATGTAGTATTTTTATTTAATATAACAAGGTTATGTGTGGGATTCCCCAAATTGTCTCATATGATAACATTGAGGTCATTATGATAATAGCATAAGGACCATATATAGAGGACTATTTGTAGTATCTTAACTCTTAACAAAGTATTATTGTAAGTTTATTTTCATTGTTTTCTCAAATGTAAACTCGGATGCGTGTGATCTATGGCAGTGAAGTCTCTGGTGAGACTGTGCTAGTACACCGGCTTGTCCGAGTCATCACTGTGTGCAGATGCAATGAGACTCACTCTCGTCTTATACGCGAGTTTAACACACCATCCGCAACAAAACAGGCGAGTTGCACGCCGAACGAACACCTATAGTCAGGTGTTGTGAGATGAATGGCGATTCAGATCATATTACATGTAAATGTGCTTGTGATCATAACACTTTTCAGGTGAATTGAAGAATACTTTAATACGTATGTGATGAAGATGGAAGTACTTAGGTGTAAATGTCGCCAACCCTACTTAGCGCTTTTAAAAATACTTAAAAGCGGCTTGCAGCTTTTTTGTTTCCCTTATAAAAATGCCAAAATATTTCGTTTCTTAACTAGTATTGTTAGTCAGCAAAGTAACTATTTATGTCAATTTATTCATTTACTTAAAAACATTTTATGACTGCTTAAAAGTTTTCCCCAACAGTTTAAGAATTATGCAATAGTTTCATTGCATGGGGGATAGGGTACATGTTTTGTATGTTTTTTGTGTTTTTTGTGTTTTTTCATGTGCATGTATATATTGTTTGTCTATGTTTGTATGGTTTTCATGGTCAAGTATACATCGTGTGTCTATGTTTGTACATGTATGTGAATGTTTACACATTATGGAGGCGTTTATACGTCTTAATGCATGTGTGCATATTCACATTCACAGTGTTTTTGTTGTTTTGCTTCTTTTTTTTTCTTCTTCTTCTTCTTTTTCTATCAATTGTATCTCCATTCTGTTATTTTCAATTTCATTTATATTGTATTCTTGTAATCTTCAATATTGGAGGAAATAAAGATTATATATATATATATTACTTAGCGCTAAGTAAGGTTGGTGGAATTGGACCCTGATGAGACTGTGTAAAGGCAAAGGTTGATCTGAAGCGTTGTTGTTCGCAAATTTCTCTGTAATTATTTTTCGAATCTTGTAATGATATTATATCTCTACAGTTAGAACGTTGGACATGTTTAATATGTTAGTAGAATGTCATTTTCCACAGGATAATTGTGTGTGTGAAAATATTCAGAATCTAGACGAGAGGCTATTAACCATTTTCCACATACAGACGCTTTCTGACGCCCCTGCAGCATACGACTTTTGAAAAGATTATGACAAAAGAAAAAAATGCTCGTATTGAGCAATTTTTCGTTTTGCCACAATGTTTTCAACTCTTACATATACGGATATTTTTCATATTTTTGCCACGATATTTTCAAAGTCGTCTATTGCAGATATGCTGTATGTGGGAAAGGGTTAAACGTTTTGAATCCATATCAGACCGCACAACCCTATAAGTTGGGTGCCTCATCTCACTGAGACCGTATACATTTGAGTGCCATGAAATTGGATTTGATTGCTTATAGAGAGATATTGTCAGACAAGGATTTGCACACATGTACTGTTATATAATGAGCTGTCCCACGAGAAAACCAACATTGTGGACTTTGCGTAATGTATCGACCCAGGTTGCAGGCTAATCCGGGTCGACACATTCCGTCTCAGGGGGATATATGTATAGAGTAATGATTCCTGTAACAGAAAATTCACAGGAGGCGAAAAGTGTCAGTCCGGGTTAGCCTGCGCGGCATGCTTAGGCTGATCTGGGTGGATACTTTACGCACAGTCCACAATGTTGGTTTTCGCGCGGGACGGCTCATATTTGTATACTTTTTTTCCCTATCTAGGTGTCTGATTATTTTCTTTATAAGCAGGTATTTTCTGACCAAGAGGCGGTCTTTAGAACGTTGGTGGACTGGCTATTTAAATCTGATGATGTTCTCATTTGTGCTTATCGGAAGGCTGGTAAGTATGTTAGTTTGTTTTTTATGTTTTATTGGGATTTTTTATGCCGTCTTCGATATAATTTCAGTTTTATCACGGCGACAGTTTACTCATTCTTGCAAACGCACAAGTACTAGGCTAGGAAATGTGCTTTGCCCAAAGGCACTCCACCATAATTGTTGCGCCGCGACTGGTTAGTATGTAGTCTGGTATCCGGCGTACTATAGTAGATTAGTAAAAACATGTATACAACTGAGTTTCGTAATATATCCAGCGGACCAATACAACTTGATGTTTGGAATCAATATATAAATGATAAATCAAACTACTTACGGAGTTTGACATGTTTGGTCCAGAATATGATCTCTTTAGCCTTTCACTTGATACACCATGTACAAAGAGCTTCGCCATCATCGGTAGATGCCTGGTGGTAGTGGCAGGTAACTCTAGGCTAGTGTGCCTGTAGGTCAAAGGTAAGCGATTCGGATCGGCGCGCCCGGCAGACAATATTGTTCAGGTAATTTCAGGTTCAATCAGACTGAAGTTGTCTCCCATCGGACAATAATGACTTTTTTGAAAGTTGGAAAGTGTTTTTAATTAAGTAAAATACCCTTTGACTGGTTTGTAACCAAAACTTGTTTGCGTTTAGCTATATTTAAAGCTTAAGAGGCATTTTCAGAACAACAAATATTTTCTGAAATTGGAAGTAAAATTGACTTCGGGATAAGGATGACCGTTGATTTGACGTCATAGCTGAACAAAAAGGAAGTTCAACATGTGATTGTTCGTGTGCTTCTTTGGTAGGTTTCAGAATGAACTTTATTTTAATATAGGTTTCTGGGTTATTTGGATTGTTGGGGAAAGAGCCACAGCCCAAAACGCTATAATGGTCTCCTATAGAAAATGAATTGCTTCCATCTGACTTTGTAGATATAATTGAGAGGTGCTCCATGAAAACAAACCTTAGCGTAATTAGTATAAAAATTAGGAAAAGGCCTGTGTTAAAGGATTCAACTGAATAAATGGATTCTGCTTTACAGAACTTTCTTGAAGCCTTCCTTTTGGTAAATGATGCAGATGCGCTGGCTGGTCTGAATCTAATCTGTTCGCAAATGCTCAAACTAAGTTGTTTTTTGTCAGAGCACCGCCCATATCGAGGTTATTTGTTTGTTTCGGTGAAAGGTATTTCGATATATCGGGTCACACTAATGGACATCGAAAGTTCTTTTATGAAAGGCCCGGTGGTCCGTCGATTCTAGGGTCTAGGCCTAGGGGTCTTGGGTTCAAAATCCGATCGGGGTTTGGATTTTTCTGAGGTGCTTGTAAGTGTCTCAAACTCAACTAGAGGTCAAGTACTTATCCTTTCCAGGATAAAAGAACCAATAGTACTGGTAACTTACCAAGGAAACGCTGTGATATAACTGAAAAAGTGTTGAAAGGGGCGTAAACAATTACAAAAAACAAAGAAGCTGACTCCTGTATTATAGACTCGGTCATATTTTAGGTACACATTGGCTGTGGGAAATGACATCGATGTTAGTAAACGGATCGTCCGACCGAGTAAAGCTGATTAAAGAGACATCGATGTTGGAGAGGCTCACAAAACAGATGTACGACAACATTGCGGAACAAAGAGTCATAAACACACACATACCGTTTCAGTATATGCCGAAAAACACCCTAGAACAGAAGTGTAAAATTCTGTTCGTTCAACGAAATCCAAAGGACATATGTGTATCGTCCTACAATCATCATTCGAAGAGTATTGAGTACGAATATGAAGGAAAGTTTGAGAATTATGTGAAACGTTTTACAAATGGATTAGGTAAGAGAAACCAATTATATGCGACTCGTGTTCCCGGAAAACCCAATCTCATTAAGCTTCGCTACAGTAGCATAGGCTCGCATAGATCTGATGACTGACAATTACCGGTCGTGTCAGATTGACCTTTAAGTAAGCCAATCAAATGGTTGCCTAAAACACGTTAAGGTTCAACAGGGGAGATAACCCATACATATAAACGAGATAGAGATATAGTGATTGGCGAACGTCCCGATTGTATAGAATATTGAAATGCATATAGAAATAATTAGAGACGACCTTTTATGCGGTGTCGTCAATCCAATATACGTTCAGTGAAGTATTTAGGTCAGGTTCCAATAAACTGACGAAAACCAATGTGTTAGCAAGTGTAGGTTTTGATCTGCCCATGCGCCAATCTAACTCCACATCACAGGTTCTTGGACGTTTCTTTAGGTAACTGCCGAACCGTGTAGATTCAGATCGGAATCTCAGGTTTATCTAAATCTACACGAATCGCAAATGCAAAACGATCAGATAATGTGTAGAGCACACCTGGTCAATTGTTATCACGTTTGAAAATGTGCCGGGTCAGGCTAAAAGGCATTTTAGTTGAATTCTCGTTAGATTGGTTTGTACAGTACTATACGCCGCTTTCAACAGTATTTAAGTGATATCACGGTGTTTTATTGGTACATTTCCAGTACGTCTGTTTGTTTGGCGTATCCTGACGCCAGTGCATCAGTCGTAATGCTATCCACGCAACCCTTAGCGCCAAGAAAGAAAAGCCACTTCAACCGTTTTTAAAGTATTGTGTATGACCCGACCGGTTATCGAACCATGGTATGCCGTTTGATTGCCATTGATATCAAACTCTCTGAATGTCGGCTTACGTATGGCGTGGAGCAAATGAAAGGCATTTAACTTAACTCTTTCAGCGCCGAATTGTTTAGAGTAGACTCTTCTATGTTCAAAATCGGGTGTGTCCATTTCAAAATTTATGAAAGTTTTGGTAACTAAAAGGCAAACAATGCTGATTCAGGTGAGACAGCTCGTTACGAGCTGACTCTCCTGAATCTGCATTGTTTTCAAAAACCTCAATATTGCCTGTGGCGCTGAAAGAGTTAAGGCAACACTATATTTTCTCGAGTTGACTACGTATCCTGGTTTTTTTAACACTCTGGATTCGTTGAAATACATTAAAGAAATGTATTTCCTTATTTTAATAATGGAACTTGTCTTAGGCAGCAACGCAGGGCATAATCTAAATGTTGCGGCTGAGCACAGACGGATGCTTAATACAAGTGAAATAAAGAAACAAATTCGGTTAATCTTCAAGTGGATGCTTAATACAAGTTGGCTGCATAACAGAGGTGACCGCTAACACAAGTTCTACTGTTTTTTTCAGTTGACTACGGATCGTGGTTTGACTACACTTTAGGCTGGGAAAAGTTCATCAAAGATAACCCACAGCACCCAGTACATATATTAAGTTATGAGGACCTTAAACAGGTAGGAAAGGGGAACTCTTTTACCATGATCTCAAACTTTGACCCCCTTGGCGCTCAGGGTTGCGGGGTTAGCATGACGACTGACTGGTGTCAGACGGACCAGTAGTACTGGTAACTTACCCAGGGAACGTCGTGATATAACTGAAA
Source organism: Serripes groenlandicus (assembly GCA_031761405.1). Taxonomy (NCBI): domain Eukaryota; kingdom Metazoa; phylum Mollusca; class Bivalvia; order Cardiida; family Cardiidae; genus Serripes; species Serripes groenlandicus. Next base: position 51,394,817 of record JASEVX010000003.1, read on the forward strand.
CATAGTTAAAAGCGGCTTCAAACGTTAGCACCCTTTCCCACACACAACAAAACTGTAGCAGACAAACTTGAAGGCAAAAACACAGACATTCTCTATAATTGAAGGTATAATTACTGAAGATTAAAATCGTTTTGAGTAATGTCACTCCGCTATCTCGAAAAGTCGTCTGCTGCAGTCGCGTCAGAACCATCTATATGTGGGATAGGCTTCACCTTATACTGTATATGTTATAGACGACTTTTATCAATATTTGATTGTCATATCAACGTTTGTTAACAAAGATCAGTGTGCACTTTTGTGTAGTTTAATCTCGGTCTTCATATTTTAATTACTGGTTTGGTTTTAACATTAATGTATGTTCTATAGATGAGCCGCCCACGAGAAAACCAACATTTTGGAATCTGCGTAATGTATCATGAGTTTAATTTACAATTGGCACCTGAATATGTTACTCGAACCACAACATATAATTATGTTGTTTAGTTCTATCGTTCGTGCGCGGAATGCTTATGCTTATCCGTGTCGATGCTTTACGCAGAGTCCACAATATTGGTTTTCTCGCGGAACGGCTCAGATATTTAAACAATCTAATCAAAATTCAAAGGTTCTGATACCAGTTGTAGTAATTTAAGAAGGATTTTGGTTAAATCAAAGTCTGAGATTGTAGATGTGTCAGCTTTTAATCTGCAACCAATGTTAATGTGAGGTTGCAAATTCACGAATTCAAACACTTACAATCGACGGTCAAAATGCTGGCTTATCGTCGTCGACGTAAGTTTATTTACCATCGCCATTCGGCATTTAGCCATGCTGGCTTACAGAGGTCCAGACACGGAGGGGGTATACAGCTCTTTCCCCCACAATATCTCACTTATCATCCAACCAAACCCTATGATGTATGTACTCAAAAGAATCGTCTCATTGAGACGATACATATTAATACCCACAACATATGGTTAGCGGATAAAACAAGGATTTTAGAACAAGCAAAACGCTCCTTATCTGGAGTCATGCTGGCCTTATTCAGATTAGGGTTTGAATTTATACTCCTGGTCGACCAAACCGTTACTAACAACTTGAGTATGTTCACTGTTCCTATCAGCTAATATAGAACGCTATGTTTAGATGTTTCATAGAACAGCTACCTCCATCCTTGTGTGAGATATGTCAGGGGTATTATAGCATTTCGAAGTTGGTATAAGTTAACCCTTTCCCTCATATAGACGCTTTCTGACGCCTCTGCAGCAGACGGCTTTTTGAAAACATAGTGACAAAAGAAGAAATTGCACAAAACGTGCAATTTCTCTTTTTGCCACAATGTTTTCCACTTTTTGTCATAGGTTATCCATTCAACTATGGAGATTTTCTATGTTTTGACAAAATAAGTTCAAAGTCGTCTGCTGCAGAATTGTCGTATGAGGGAAAGGGTTAAATAGGAAGAAAGTTGATTGAACCATCTGAGAAAATATTCTTTTTTTCCCGGATTGTATCTTTAACTTTTATAATTGTAGACAAATCGTGAAGTTTCTTGGGGGACTGAGCATCTATCTGCATAGGTTCACCCGAGTCGTCATTTGATATCTATCGAGATACGTGTGTATTTATGTTTCAAATCAATACTATTGTAAATGCAACGGTCACATGATTGCTTCAAAGCAATGTCAGTCCATACAAATACAAAGTAAACTGACCTTGTCATGCATCCATTATTCGTCAGTTGAATTTACAGGGACAATAAATAAGCAAACTACCAGAGGCCCGTATTCAACAATCTTTCAGATCTGGGCTAGATCTAAATCTAAATCTCAAGTCCGCTTTTTGGATTCCCGGATATTTAGATTTAGTGGTATTCACCAACGCGTTTTAAACCCGTCTCAATATAGTGTAGTTTGTAAATGTGGTAAGCGGCTGCGCACCAACTCCGGTTCCCGAATTATTAATAGAGTTATATAAAAAAAGACAAAATCATTCCTCTATAGTCTATTTTTAGATGTTCATGTTATCGCAATATCACAAAACTGGCATCTCAATTTTTCATTCCACCTCTGTATGTTATTCACTTGCTTTGTTTTAGTAATCTCGTGTACCTACTGAAAGGAACGAACGATAGAACTAAACAACATAATTATATGTTGTGGTCCGAGTAACATATTCATGTGCCAACTGTAAATTACTTACAACAACTCATGATAACATATTTTTAGGGAGAAATCTGTCTCTAGCTCCCACTCCTCTATTGTACCATGGTACAATCTAACATTGTGCTATTATTTAATACTTTTTCTATTATTTATTGTATCAATATTTATCTGTTTAGCTTCATATACAATTAAACCTGTGTTTCAAGACCAACCATGGGATGTGAACAATCTGGTCTTAGTTCACAGGTGGCCATTAATTACAGGGTCATTGATACAGAACATGAGTATTTGGGTAACTAAAAAGATGGTCGCTATAGACAAGAATTTGCTATTCCAAGATTATCGTTAGCACAGATTCGACTGTACATGCTTTCTGTTGTACTAATATAATTATGTTTTCGTAGGAGTGATATTTATATAAGCTGTTAGTTTTCATCTCAATCCTATCATTTGTTCAATAATGTAAGTATTTATATATTTAGGCCTAATTAAGTGAAAAATTAGTGTTTTAACCGATAATTTACCATACTATATTTAACAGTCAAGATTGCGTCATGTTTGGTGATTAATACATTACCTTAAACTTTAATCTTAATTATAGGACAGTGTATCAGAGTTAAAAAAGATTCGGGAATTTCTGGGTGTTAAAGCCGACGATGAACTGTTAGAAGAGATTGCAGATAAGTGTGAGTTCAGTAAAATGAAGAAGGAAAAAGATCTATTAGAGAGTGGTGCGGATTGGAAGGATGGGAAACCCGGAATGTACCGTAAAGGTAAATTACACGAATATTTTAAACTGTAGATCTATATTATCAGTATAATTGAGCCGTCCCGCGAGAAAACCAACATTATGGCCTCTACGTAATGTATCGACCCAGATCAGCCTGCGCATTCCGCGCAGACTGATCCAGGCCGACACATTCCGTCTCAGGGGGATGGAGAGGTATAGAGTAGTGATTTCTGAAACAGAAAATCCACATGAGGCGAAAAATGTCTATCCGGGTAAGCCTGTGCGGCATGCTAGGCTGATCCGGAACGATCCTTAAAGCAGAGTCCACACTGTTGGTTTTCTTGCGGGACGGCTCAATTAATTATATCGCGTATGATATTATACATTCATTGAGCGTTAAAGTGGGCGATGGAGCGACATATAATTACACGTAATTCTTGTTTATTTATTGTAGGGCAAGTCGGGGATTGGAAAAACTGGTTTACGGTGGCACAGAATGAATACTTCGACGCTGTGTTCTCAGAGAAAATGAAGGACTCTTCCTTGACGTATAGATTTTCGTGAGACGATAAAAATGCAACACATCTGCTACTCGCAAGTTGTGGATATCTGTCGAATACTACCTGGTGCTAATAACAGAACCGAAATTCAAAATGGTCTGGTATGATACAGAAATACAATGTATAGAAAGTTTCAAACGTATGAGATCGTTGGGGGCATTTAGTAGTACGTATGATGAATATACGCAATATGGATATTTGTAAATTGAATAGCCCCTTAGTATGAGACATAAGGTAAAAATACGAAACGTTTGAATATTATTCTGTTTATAAAACTATTTTAAGTATCAGATTTTAACATTTTCCCTTTTAACCCTTTGCCACATACAACAAATCCGCAGCAGATGACTTTGAAAACATGTCGGCACACACATTGAAAGTCCCCATAAATGAAGGTTTAATAAAGTTGAAAACATTATGGCAAGAGGAGAAGTTGCTCGTTTTGAGCAATTTCTTCTTGAGCCACAATGTTTTCAAAAAGTCATCTTCTGCAAAGGCGTCAGAAAGTGTCTATATGTGAGAAAGCGTTAAACATATGTTTTTTCCTAGAAAGAAAAAAAGAAGTCTTAGTAGCGATTTCTTCCTTTATTTTTTATTGTTATTATTTTATTTTTTATAAATAGCTCTTTACTTAAACGATGTTGCAATATAGAAATTAAATCGTTAGTTATATTATACATGTATATATGCTTCAAACAAATATTTTACTTTCTTTTGAGATATATATTTCCATTTATTTTTTAAAATGTAATATTCATCACTTTTGCAATTATTATTAAAATAAACAAAACAGATTTAGATATTGCCGAAAACATTCTGAAAGGCTAGCAAATTGACTTTTTTCTTTGAATTGTTAACACTCACATATATATTTTCTAATTTATTATGCTGTTACCATCAGTTTTAACGAAATTACCCCATATAAATTAAATCCCCGACCGGGTCATACCAAAGACATTATCCATGGTAGTAATGGCCGCCCTCAATGGCACTCAGGATTGTGGGATTAGCATTACACCTGTAGGATGGTGTCAGGATAAATGGACGATTAGTACTGGTAAATAACACAGGAAATGCAGACATATAACTGAAAACATGTTGAAAGCGGTGTAAAAACCTGGTTTTCTCGCGGTACGGCTCATATCATCTGCGTAATGTATCGACCAGATCAGCCTGCGCTGTTCAAGCAGACTGATCCGGCCGACACATTCCGTCTTAGGGGGAAAGATGTATAGAGTAGTGAATCCTGAAAACATGCTGAAAGCGGCGTAAAAACCTGGTTTTCTCGCGGTACGGCTCATATCATCTGCGTAATGTATCGACCAGATCAGCCTGCGCTGTCCGCGCAGACTGATCCGGCCGACACATTCCGTCTTAGGGGGAAAGATGTATAGAGTAGTGATTCCTGAAACAGAAAATCCACAGGAGGCGAAAAGTGTTTATCCGGGTAGGCCTGTGTGGCATGCTTAGGCTGATCCGGGTCGCTACTTTACGCAGAGTTCATAATGTTGATTTTCCTGAAAACATGTGGAAAGCGGTGTAAAAACACCAAACAATCAACATAGAAATTAATTGGCGTCATGAGGCAGTTATTTTAAAAATCTCTTTCATGGTCGACCGGTTTACAAAAAGACATTATTGCTACATCTAGAAAATTGCAAGTATTTTAAACAATGTTGAAAATACTATGGCGAAAGCAGAGCTTGATTGTTCTGAGTAGCTTCACCTTCTCTCACAATGTTGAAAATACTATGGCGAAAGTAGAGTTTGATTGTTCTGAGAAGCTTCACCTTCTCTCAGATTGTTTGGCATAGCAGTCCGCTGCATCTAAATGGTATTTTAAAAGTTCTAAAGGGTAACGGTTGAACCATGCCAACCAACTGTCGCTGCATTTTGACTGCAGCAGACGACTTTTGAAAACATTGTGGCCAAAGCATATGGGAATTGGTTAATGAAAACGTTTTACAGTAAACGAAATCTGTGCAGAGTATGTGGTACCATGGTGCAATGTTGTGTTTTTACTATTTTCTTATTAACCATGTTCGGGCTATATTTGAGCCGTCCCGCGAAAAATCCAACATTGTCAACTCTGCGTAAAGCATAGACACGGATCAGCCTAAGCATGCCGCGCAGGCTAACCAGGACAGACAATTTGCTGTTTCATGAATTACTACTCTATACCCCTGATACGGAATGTGTCGGCCCGGATTAGACTGCGCGGATATATTACGCAGAGTCCATAATGTTGGTTTTTCTCATGGAACGGCTCATTTTACATGAATTTTGGTGCCGAGTATACGTCCCATAACTCAAATTGCAAGTATTCATAGTCTGTTTGTATGGGGTTCTACGCCCCTTTCTACAATATATCACGGCGTTTCTTGGATAAATGAACAGGACTACATGTAGTAAGTATATTCTGACACCAGCCTATCAGGCGTAACGCTATTCCAGCAACACTGCGCGCCACGGAGGGAAGCCACTACTACCATTGTAATGTTTATAATTGTTCCTAGGTTTCAGTGTACACAGGCTGATGATTGTTTAAATGTTATTCACTTTGCAAAGTGTTTTAAGTTAATAGTATTGATAATGAGATATTTGCACTAGTTCTTCTAGGTAATTATAATATGGTATTGCAAGATTAAAGGAGATAAAGGGAACGATTATAGAAAACAATATCGTCAATAGGCTTCGCGCCTAGGAGATCCAGATCAGTATCTTTTCTGTTGTTCAAACATTCAGTAATTCCCATGGGACGTAAACCTGACAACGATCTACCCCGCTTTCTTTACAATAGGGGTATAATTGTAAATGTTTCATATAAAAGTTTTTGTCTTTATCCCAAAGAAGAATTTATAGATGGTGTAGGAATAAACAATTTAACCTTAAGGGCGTTATCTGTAACTGTAACACTTGTATCACGTGACACATATGTATGCCCGCTATTTCACACTCCAAATAAGGCAAATATGAGGAAACAAATGCGCACTGAAACGTACTCACTCCTCAATCGACATTGAATTATGGCGGGATATGATATTTGCGTATACAAACAATTTAGAAGTCCTATTGAATGTTGAGGGAATAGTACCATTAAAGTATTAAAAGAGTCATGGCATGCAAAAAACCGACATTGGTAGCTACATTTGTATTTTAAAGAATGGCTCCTACATTCAAACGATACTTCTCTAATCCGAGTTTGGTTATATGTGAATGTCCTGATCAGACAGCACATATTTGCAGTCTGATCAGGTTTCTTACCGGTCTCAAAATCTCGAATGATTGTTTTCGCTTGGCATGTCAATCATGATGCAAATATTAATTATTTTCGAGAAAAAAGAAGTTAGGATTGAAATATATATAACATGTACATGTATTAGAAATAAAAAGAGAGATATATTACATACTATTATAAAGAATACTAGATTATGAAGGTTTTGTTCTGGGTCGATACATTACGCAGAGGCCGTAATGTGTGTTTTCTCGCGGGACGGCTCACTTTATCTTTTGTCAACAATATTTCAAACTCTGTAGTTAATCATCCCGATTTATATCTGTTGAAGCTGTTACATAATATGTTCAAAGGAGACGATTGTAAAATATCATATCGAGTATTCTCGGTCGAAATGTCGAAGTCACGTGGCTGATAGGTCAGTGAACACTATTAGTCTAGAGTAACCTGCCCCTACCATTACGTCATATAATACATATTCGTCGGGTACCAGACTATATACAGTATATGAGCCAATGGAGGGGAAGAGATCCAAGTTGGCATTTCAAAACAGTGTAGGTTCAGATTATCTTGCTCAGTGTCACCAGAGTCTACACAGGTTGACACAATCTTCCAACAATCTTGCATAAATGATATGTGAACAGTGTAGATCCCTATCAGACTATGCGCAAGCAAATGTTGGTCTGGATCTATACTGTTCACAAAGGCCAACATCGTTATTATGTTTTTATTATGCGACAGTTAATTTTACACGGACTGTATACATTTAGGACAAATTCCGTTAGATGTGTTATCGTTTGAGTGTTTTCAGTCCTCTGTGGGTTATCTCAAGATAACCTAAATTTGAATGTCTTCTTTCGCACGATATACATGTACAATACGTATATGTCCATGTGATCGGAGTAGATTAGCCTAGGTCAATGTTTATGTAACTCAGATGATTGTCAGGTCGGATAGAGAAATGCAAATGGTAATGGATTGGTCATACCGGCAAACCTGTGTTTTAGCTCACCCATCATGGGAAGTGAACAATCTGGTCTTTGTTCACAGGTTGTCTTTAATTGCAGGGTCATTTATACATTTATATATTCGCTATAGACAGGGAATTGCTATTCCAAGGTGTTCTGGCACAGGCTCTACTGAATATGAAAAAGAAAAACGCCAATCACAGTATTATTTCCTGAAAAGTTTTCCAACAAAATATAATATCACTTATAGATAAAATAAAACAAAGCTTAACCGCCTCATTGACTGGTGTAGTCGATGAAGTATCATCTTCGAGAGCCTAATACCAGGGTTCGATCCCCGTTTGGGTCAAACGAAAGTCTTAACACTTGGAATTTATGTCATTCTTTCCTGTCGTTGGTGCCAGCATAATCTTACCAGCAGTATTGGTAAATTTGCACAGGAAATCACGTGATATGGCAGAAAATACTTTTGGGACGGTGTAAAACACCACTTAAGAAGAAAAAGTCAATACATTTAGCATTTGTAGGTTTTTAAAAACGCAACAAATAAATGCTGTCGTTTTGTTAATTGATTACTTAATTGAATGATAGGTATCGCCGCCTTCAACAATTGTTCAGTTATATCACAGCATTTTTTACCAGTTCTACTGGTCCATTTGTTCAGAAACAACCATGTTATTCGTAATGCTAACCCCGCAATTCTGAGAACCACAGATAGCAGCCATTACTAACATTCTTAAAGTATTTGGCATGACCCGGTCGAGGATCGAACCCACGACATCCCGCACGCGAAGCGGACACTATACCGCTACACCACCGAGTTATTTCCCCGTCTTGCTTTGTACATGTTGGTATGCTAAACATTAACCCTTTCCCACTTGCAGACGCATTTTGAGGAATTTGCAGCATGCTTCTTCTGAAAACAATTTTTTGGCAAAAGATGAAGATGTTCATAGTGAGCAATTTCTCCTTTTGTCACTATGTTTTCAACTGTATTCAATATATATACTTTCATTTCTAGAGATGTGTTCATTAATTTTGACTTGATATTTTTAAGATCGTCGGCTGAACATTTGTTGTATGTTGGAAAAGGGATAAGGAATTGGAAAATATCATTACGACTGATTATGTCACAAGGTGTTATTAACTAGATTATACTTCCTCCACTATATGCTTTCTTTAAAAGTGTGTTGCGATGTTTGGGAATTGCGCTCCGTGTAAACATGATGAGAGGGCATTAACCCTTTCTCACCTGCAGACGCAATAGCAGCAGACGACTTTTGAAATCATTGTGGCCAAAGATGTGCAATTTCTCCTTTGGCCACACTGTTTACAACTTTATTTGACAATTAAGCTATCTTTTATGGAGATTTTTCAGGTTTCACAACATATTATTTTCAAACAAACCAATTCCTTTTTAATTTGGATTACCAAAGACGGAATTGTGTCACGTTTTATTTTCTTCCTGGTTAAATGAATTACGATGGAGTAAGGCCCGTGCTACAAAATGTCAACATAACTATGTTTCCCGACGTTTACCCCGATATTATTGTAGAATCATAGCTGCACCTTTTGACGATATATCGCATAGCATATCCATGCCAAAACTGTGAGGGGTGATCCGAAAGTAATATGACTTTCTTGATAACTTTTGTATTCGTTGATATACCTTGATGAAATTCATCTTCTTTATGGTGACCCAGTATTTTGAATATTGTCATAGGTGTTTACTTATGACCCGTTGTCTTAGAAACGATTTTAGTCATATGCGGAACACAACATAATTGTTCTGAAAAATATAATTTTCAACTCTTTATATCTCAACTATACACTGAAAGGCGATAACGCAAATTTACAAAATACAAAAACACTTGGTTCTAATTACACAATTTTAATATTATTATTTTGTGATCAAAGCCATAATAATAAAACTGATTATCAATGTACAAGAAAGTCATTTACAAAATGACGTCGAATGAAAAAAATGAAAAGTTGCCGGATAGAAATAAAAGCACTGCAGTGCTGACGGCCTGTGGGCTGCTTGAAGGTTGGATTTTTCGACGCACGGGCCCTACGGCCCCCGGTTAATCCGCCACTGTATATTTCACGTAACTTCTTTCGTGGGGTGGGGGGAGAAGGGCACGGACCATATAGGCCCTGCTAAATCCGCCACTACATCTGACACGCTTTTTCTTTGTTTACCATTATCTTTCGACGCACGGGCCCTACGCCCCCGGTTAATCTGCCACTGTATTGTTCACGTGGCTTCTTTCTTTTTTTCCGTTCCTCTTCGCGAATGTTAATAATGTTAATAAGCCTCCATATATAACAAGCGGCGCATTAATTTCTAAAGCTCCTAACCTTTTAAATGCAGATTTGTTGTATCCATGATGGACTATTTTTCTCCCGCAGTTTCTGATGCGTTGTTTGGTTCTTACAGCAATTGGCAGGCTGCCAACTCCGAAAAAAATGGTATGACATGTACTACTATGACCAGGGGCTAAAGCCCCAGGCCAAAAACTATAATTCCATGGAGTTACTCATGTGTTCATGGTTGGTGGGGCGAACTAAGTGTAGAATTAATGACACCTTGCAAGAGAACCAATTCTGGCGTTGATAGTAACAGTTCAATGACCTTTATTTACACCATGAGGGATAGACAAAATCAAAGGTCAATAACTTTGTCAAGAATGTTGAAACTTTAGAAACTGATAATATGAACTTCTCATATCATTGTCGGACACCCACGGTTGTTGAGTTGGTTATGTATCTATTCTCGGTGATCTCAAATATGGTACACTATTCAAATAAAGTTTAATTTAATTATAGCTTGCATCTAATGGGAATAGGAGGAGACATGACACACGGATTTTAAAATGTCATAGGGTCATACATCCAAAGAACGCCACGGTGGTGTAGTGGTAGAGCGTCCACATCGGGTGCGGGAGGTCGTAGGTTCGATACCCGGCCGGGTCATACAAAATACTTTAAAAATGGTAGTAATGGCTGACATCCTTGGCGCTCAGGATTGTGGGGTTAGCATTACGACTGACTCGCTGGTATCAAGATAAATGGACTAGTAGTACTGGTAACATACCCAGGAAACACCCTGATATAATTAAAATTGTTGAAAAGGACGTTAAAACCATGCAAACAAACAAACAAATACATCCATAGAAAATGTCGAATCTTATTTAGTTGATAACATCCGCATCTCAAATTTGTACTTCAGATTTTTACTAAGTTTCATTGTGTTCAAGCCAGCAAATGTTGAGAAATATATTGCAAGGTCACGAAAGCAGGCATCAAAGGGGCCTACATCTTCAAAAATGTTTCATTCGCAAATAACCATCGTATAATGCTCATTAAAGTCGTTCAAATCATAACATATTCGTTCAAATCATAACGCCTTCCGTCACAAAATGACTGGATCGTCTTGTAAACGTGTTAAACTGTTGTTCGCCAATCTTCTTTCGGGCTCTCATTATTGCAACATTAGGGGCAATCATTTTATGTTTTGGTATCGAGAGTCTCCACACTTTACCATTGCTAACGTTAACTTGGAACACCTCTTCACTGATGGTCCGCGTGCTGAAAAAACGGTATTACAAGATTTGTTCTTAAACATAACATAACATAACATAAACTTTATTTAGATTATTTATATAACTCATAGTCAAATAATACAAATATAATAACATACAGTGGGAAAGGGCATGGTACATATTTACATGTAGACACACAATTATACGTGTAGGTGAAAGCACTGCTTCAAGAATACATTTAGAGTCAAGGACATGCCAATTTGTTTTCTGGTGCATAAATACTCTTATTAACTATTATTTGATTTTGAAAATATTTGGTTTATGACATACACTAGCACATATGATAATACCTTGTTTGATTTTACATTGAATGAGTGTGGTTTAATGCCTGTTTCTACAGTTATATCGCGTCGCCAAATTAACTTAACCATGCAAATCCTTGTTATCTTGCACCAGTACTCAACACAACATTATTACAATGCAACTGGCTATTTTCATGAATAGACTATTGTTTGCCTATTGGATGAAAAAGAAGGACGCTAGTCACGATTACTTTTTCGATAATCGGAAGGAAGCAATTGCCGAATCTTGGTTAGAACTCACGACCTCTGGACTGATATCCCTCGTCGTAACATACTAAGCTATCAAGGCTCAACATAGACCGGTACAGTTCCGGTAGAGCTCCTAATAAATTGAATAAATTCAGTTCGTCACTATCAAGGCTCAATATAGACCGGTACAGTTCCAGTAGATCTCCGAATAAATTTGATATATTCAGTTTGTCACTATCAATACTATCTTTATTTATAAAGGTTTCATATTAAGATGTATTTTGATATACAAACAAATAATCTAAACTAGCATATGGCCTTCAAAGTATATATCTTTACATTCATTCATGCACACAAACATATATACATATACATACACACTCATACCAATATACTTACATACACATACACATCCGCACACGTAAATATTTATAAATATAAACAGACACGCATACATAACGTTATCGAATACCTTAATGTATAAGACTATAATATATATATATATATACATGTATATGTAAACACGAATACTAATTTAACTTGTTATCAACTTCGTAACATACCCTCAGCAGCTTATATACTTAATATAGGACAATTTCATTATAAACAACAGTCATATATAATTTAATTAGGTAAGCTAATACTCAAGAATGTACTCAGGTACAATAGTTCATAGTTGGAGCCTGACTATAGCAGACTCAGTTGATACTGATCGACACGACAGCACTGTCACTAGAACAAGTGAAACCTAAATCAAAATATGGTAATCATGCGGCCTTTTTTTTTTCGAATAAAGACCCCCCCCCCCCCCCCCCCCCCCCCCCAAGCTTATTTGGATTGAGCCTTAAAACATGCAGGATTTAAATTTTGGTCCGTAATTACATTGTATAAAAAGAATTATTACGTATCGGAAAAGGAGAAAACTAACTCCAATTGGGAAAATAACGGTAGCTAAGACGATTATAATTCCTATATTAACACATTTATTTATCAGTTTACTATCACCAAAAGATGATTTGATCAAACAGTTAAATGACATATTATTGGATTATGTATGGGAGGGTAAAGCGAAAATTAAAGTTCTGTTTTAATAAAACAATATGCAGATGGAGGTTTAAAGATGATTGAAATCAAAAGTTATATTTGTAGCATGAAAATAAAATGGATAAAAAATGTTTAATTAGTGAAGAAAGTAATTGCTACAAGTTAGTTTACAATATTTTTGATTTTAGATAATAACATTAATATGGGGAAAATATATTATGTATGGGAGGGTAAAGCGAAAATTAAAGTTCTGTTTTTATAAAACAATATGCAGATGGAGGTTTAAAGATGATTGACATCAAAAGTTATATTTGTAGCATGAAAATAAAATGGTTAAAAAATGTTTAATTCGTGAAGAAAGTAATTGCTACAAGTTAGTTTACAATATTTTTGATTTTAGATAATAACATTAATATGGGGAAAATATACTGTGAATACGTATAAGAAATAAATTTTGGATAGATGTATTGAAGGCATATGTAACCTATAAGGAAAATAATAAATAGATTGGTATAACGTTTTACACTTGCCTTTGTTTTATAATGAACATTTTCTTATTAAATCAAAACATATTTTCTATGATGTATGTAAATGGACATTTTCTAACCTTTGAGAATATTGAAAGCATTATGGAAAAAAGAGTCAATTGGCTTATATTACATAGTCTAAGAAATTCTATAAGGTCCTTTATAACAAAGAACAATATTGCAAACACCGATTTCCCGTTATTTATAGCTCAAGTTCAAGTTCAAGTTCTTTATTTACATAACATTATATATATATATATATATATTATGTATTTATTAAAGTCTCATCTATGTACAAACACACATATAAAAACATCTCAATAACACATACAATGTACATAGCCATTCAATATTAGAATTATAAGAGACTGCAGTTATAAAACTAATTGACACAAAATAAATACATATAACGCATATTTTGTATGCATAATATTTAAACAAGCAGTATACATGTGTAGTATATCATTATATACACAGTAAGACTAAAAGTAAAAGTTGAGAAGTAAAAGTAAAAGTTGAGAAACCGGCGCTAATCTTGACTCTAAGCCTAAAAATGTGTTAAAATAATGTTTTAAACCGTGAAGTGAAAAATAAATTCAAATGCACCGCTATATATATCGAAAAGCAATTTAAAAAAAAAGCTTAACAGATCAGTTATCATCCCAGATCAGATCTGGTATGACCTGATTAGCACCGATTTCTCAACATTATATTAAAAGTTTGTATCACATTTTAAGATAATTATTTACATTATTTATATAAAATATTGTTACGTTCTTGTAGTATTTTAAAACAGGTTTTGGCACATAGCCTTATCAAATCATAATTGGAAAAGAGAAATTTCGTTTATTACAGTCATCAAAGTATTGAAAATTAGCGTCTAGGCTTACAGCCTTAAGTATTAATTCTTTTCTAATATCTTCACACATAGCACATTTCAAAATAACATGACATTCATCTTCTTTATCGTTTTTACAAAACGGACAAAGTCGGTCATTCTAAACTAAACCCTCATACCGACCAGTTTCAATTTTAAGAGGGGCTACGCCGCATCGGAATTTTGCAAATGCTGATCTATGAGCAATTGGTAAAGATATTTCACTATAACTTTCTACCTCGTAGTCAAATTTAAATAAACAATACGTTCTTAATTTGTTACGTCCATTACCACGTATAGCATTAGTTCGACTAACGTTTACTTTCCAATCCGCAACATGTACAGACATCATCCATCATATACAACACAAATAAATATACTTTTGTTTACGCTAGTATACATATCAAAAATTGTGTTAAGTTGTAAACTATCAAATTGTTTTTTGACTGTGAAAACCCAGTTCTTACAAGAGTTATTTCGTCTACGTTTAGCCCATTCAAATATTCTCTTGTTCAATCTGGTATCAAGCGTATGGATGCTGCGTACCCATTGCTGTGATAAACACTTCCAATGTTTAACATAAGGAAGGGCCCAGCCCATATCTCCTGAAATAGCTGCGGTCGGTGTATATTTACCCGTTCCCAGGAAAAATCGCATAGCTCTATTCTGAATTGAATTTATGCATGAATAAGTTTTGTTTGTTTGCTTAGAGTTTAACGCCGCTTTCAACAGCTTTGGTCATATCACGGCGGTCAGTGCACCTACCCATGTTTTCCTGGCTTTCCTACACCAGCACTTACACAACATTCTTTCGAAGCCACTGACAACTTTCTCACATAGATCAGAGGTGAGATGCATGAGTAAGACTTTACACTCCAAATTGCAGCTCCATATGATATAACAGACCAAACAAGTGAGTCAAACAGTTTAGTAAATACTTTATAAGGCATTCCTTCCAGTCTTTTATATTTAGCAATAAGTAAATCCAAAGCACGACCCGCGCTCTGAGCCACTATTTTTGCAGTTACATCACAGTCAATATGTTCAGTTAGCGTTAAGCCAAGAGATATATATTTATCAATATATGTTAAAACATTAGTACCAGAAGTAAACACAACATTCGATACTAAAGTAGAACATGGCATAAAGTGAACAATGTTACACTTATTATAATTAATGGTCATACTGTTAACATTACACCAGTTATTGAACTCATTAAGCATGTGCTGCAAATCTTCCTCATTTTTAGCAATCAACACAATATCATCAGCATACATTAAAATACTAACATTTTCGCTATCAATATTGACCCTTTTACCAAGAGATTTTATATGTGATGCTAGGTCATTAATAAACAGGTTAAACAACAACGTTGACAATGAACAGCCTTGACTTAAACCAGAACTCACACGAAACCAGTTTGTATAAAAATTATTGACTCTTACACAAGAGGAAACAGATGTATATAATGATTTAATAGCTACAAGCATTTTACAAGAAACACCACTATTCTGTAATTGTTCCCAAAGCTTGTCTCTATTAATATAATCATAAGCTTTCTTGAAATCGATGAATGCGCAGAATGTAGAACATTTAAGCTTCTTCCTAGTGTCTATAATGTTAATGAGAGATGAAAGTTGGTCAATTGTGCTACGAAATTCATTCTGCTCGTCAACAATTTTATTGTTGTTCTTAGACCAAATAGTCAGGCGATTATTTATAAAAGAATTATACAATTTTATACATAGATGATGATAATGCTATACCCCTATAAGATAATGGGTCTTTTGGGTCGGCGGAACTTGACCTAGGTATAGGATTTATAATGGATTTACCCCAAAGAGATGGAATACAACCTGTATTAAAACAAACATTAAAAAGAACATGTAAAAAGCAAACAGAAGTATCATTTTTTAAAACATCAACCGGTATTTTATCTATGCCATGGGCTTTACCCTTTTTAGCACTATCAATTGCTATTTTAACTTCTAAAATAGATATATGTTCTAAACCGAAATTTGTATTAGTATTTATATTTTAATTATTATCACTAGTTATTAATGGATTGATAGATGAGTTATAAAGATTACTATAGTCTTTCTCCCATTTACTTAAAACATCCTTAACATTAGAGGTCAAGCTACTATCATCCAAAAGTATCTCCATTGGAATAGACCTTTTCTTAGTATTATTTATGCCTATTTTACCAATTCACTTCCAAAATTGTTTTGGGTTATTATCTACCTCAACTAAAATTGTATCTTGTAATTAATACCAGTGTTGTCGTTTAGAGTGTTGAACATCACTATCAAATCGTTTTCTAGTCTGACAGTAAACAGACTTAAGGTTATTCTCTAGAGTCATAACTTTCAATTTAACCACTCCTTTTCAGACTTGCAAACAGAATTCCATAAATCAGTTAATGTATTGCTCCACCAAGGCTTTCCAGGACGCATTTTCTTATTGTCAGCACCGCAACGTACAGATCAAAACGGCAGCCGATTATACATTTCGTCATTCACAATCCTACACCAACCATTAAAAGCTGTATTGATATCCGTTTGTGAACGGACACTGCCTTCAAGATCTGCAATTGCGGCATTAACATTTGTTAAAATATCAGAATTAGCCAAAAAATTATTTGAAATACTATGAACGTCAAGTTTATCATAACCTTCAGAAATATCTGAAGTATCAATAAAAACAGATGGATTTTCGAAATTTATATACCAGGTTAACAATGAATTATTTGGAATGCACGTTGGAGCAAGTACACTTATATTATCACACAAGTTGACAGCATCAACTGCTCGTACAAGTGAAAAATCAGTAAACATTGATAAATTATCATGACTTACTAAACAAAAGTCAACGACAGAACAGCCTTTAGAAGGTATAGATGTAAAATCATTGTTGATGAAATTACGACCATTTAACATACACATGTTAGCATTTATAAGAAATTCAATTGAAATATCGCCAAATCAGTTGGTCTTAAAATCAACGACATTCGTTCACTTAAAAGATCAACACCATCAATACAATAAAATCACCTTTTTCGCCGCAACGGCTATTAAAATCTCCACATAAAAAAAAATGGTATTGCAACATTTTGATATTTATATATATATCTGTCAATAGACTATCATAAAAATTAAATGCATCGACGTGGCGGGATGAGTTCTCGGGAGGAAGATAACATACACAGTGCAAATTAACTATATCTTCTGTTTTATGTATAAGTTTCAACCAAAGAACACCTTCTTTTGTGTTATCTAAAACAGAGATATTGAAATTATATACAACATCATTACGGATATAAAGAAACCAACTCCCCCGGAACCAGTCCAAGCCTGCTTATGCAAATGTTTACGATTATTACCATACCATTGATAACCGTCTAGCTTAAGTACATCGATCGATTTAAGATGGGATTCAGCTATCCCTATAATGTCTAATTTAAAGTGTTCAAACAGGATGATCTTAAAATAAAATTGTCACTATCAGAATCACAGTTGCAACCTCTAACGTTCCAGAACCCGACATGTACCTAGTAACGACCCCTGTAAGCATTACCACGTCGACCATTTCCTCGACAACCACGTCTACCGTTGGCATTGCTCCAGCTAGAGTGATTCTGGTTATTAGAGTTTTGACCTTGATTGTTCGTGTTATGATTCGAACTAGTGTTAGATGTAGGTATTGAACCATTCCTAAAAACACGTGAGCCACGCAAAGACAATTTATCCCAACGATTTACTGCATCAACGATTGCCTTCAGATTACTGGCAGATGTACGCTCCTGGAGAGACTGATCATGGTTGATGTAAACATTGGAGTGCTGCCTGCTGTCTTTCAACTGAGACTTAGCGGCCATGATCTTAGACTTATCCTCTGCAGATTTAAATTTGGAGATGACGACTCCAGGAACGGTTGGCCGCTTGGATGTTTTCCTATCTGAACAAGCAACAGCGATATTCTT
This sequence comes from Serripes groenlandicus, assembly GCA_031761405.1. Classification (NCBI taxonomy): domain Eukaryota; kingdom Metazoa; phylum Mollusca; class Bivalvia; order Cardiida; family Cardiidae; genus Serripes; species Serripes groenlandicus. The sequence continues at coordinate 51,412,977 of JASEVX010000003.1, forward strand.
GATACGTAGTGAGTCTTTAATGAGAACATTGACTTTCTCATCTAGGTTTTCATTCACGGATTCCGGAAGATTACGTATTACAACGTTTAAAGAAATATCAGAACTCGAGGAACGTTGTTCGGATGACACAAGTGAAGACACTTTCGTGCTTAGAGTTTCCATATCATCGACCAACTCTTCGCGCATATTTTTTCTGAATGTATCCAATCTCGCGTTGACATCCTTCTTGATTCGAGGGAGTTCAACGTTAACTCGTTTGTCAAGCAGATGCGCGACTTTAGAAATGATACGTTCTTCTAAACCAGACTCTAGTTTATCAATACGTTCATCCAAACACGTAAATCGCACGTGCATATCAGACGACATCTTTGCAGGAATGTCCTTATCACTTGGTTCATTGTCAATCTGCACTTCGGTGTCGGCGACCTTATTGCTCATTGGCTTAGGTTTTAATAAGGATATAATATATATTTACATTAAAAGTTTAAATTTGGAGTTACTTTCGTATGTTATACATTCTATATTGTAGTTTCACGGGCTTATTTTTGAATTTTTGATTTACATTTTGTTCTAACTATTATCATTTTTGAAGAAGAAATAACTTCCTCAGCATATACATATGCCATAGAGCTCTTAATCAAGATCATATATTACAACAGCAGTTGAATGTTTATTGTTTCAATCGGCAATTATGCATTCGGATGTTAATGTCCTGTGCCCAACGTCTATGTTGGGCTCTAGATATTGCTCGAATATCTAATGTCTAACAAGACAAAAAGACATTCGTTTTTTCCATGACAAATGACCTACGTCGAATTTTGGTTCTAATTATTATAATTTGCGAATGTCTTATCGAATGTCTAATGTCTAACTAGGCATTTAGACATTTGTTTATTGCATGTAAAATGTTCAACGTCTACTTTGTGTTGTAGAGCTTCGAACTTGCGAATGTCTTATTCAATGTCTCATGTCTAACTAGGCAATTTGACATTCGTTGTTTGCATGTAAAATGACATTCGACGAATTTGGTTTCTATATCTTGTAATCTGCAATTGTCTCAGCAATATCGAATCAAATGTCTGATAGAAAGTCTAATGTCTAACTAACCAATTAGACATTCGTTTTTTGAAACATACAATGTTCAATGTCTAATTTGGCCTCTAGATCTTCTTATTTGATAATGTCTTATCGAATGTCTAATGACTAACTAGGTAATACGACATACGTTTTTTAATGTATCCTATGTCGAATTTGGGTTGTAAATATTCTAATTTGTGAATGTCTAATGTTTAACTTGGCAATTTGAAATTAGTTTTTTGAATATCTATTTTATCTTCTAGTTTTCTTTGCGAATGTTAAATTCTAATGTCTAATGTCTAATTAGACATCCATTTTTTTAATGTCTATTGTCTAACGTCTAATTTGCCGTACCGATATTAAAATTTGCGAATGTTTAATTGAATGTCTGACGTCTAATAAGACATTTGAATTTGAATAATATCTAACTTGCCTTCTAGATATTAAAATTTATGTCTAATGTTTTAGGGCTTATGTCAGGCCAACTCCCCTAATTAACATGCCCAGATGTACTTAAAGGCACACTATTGAAAATCAAATAATAAACTCTATGTTAAATGTTTAAATACAGGTCCTTTCCAGTATTTTCATGCTTTCAAATAGGTCAATTCCGGTATTTCCATTGTCCATTCCGGTATTTCCAATGTTCATTCTGGTACATTCATGTAAGACACTTCCGGTCCATTTCGGTATTTCCATAAGTCCATTCCGGTATTTCCATACGTCCATTCCGGTACATTCCTGCCCATTTCGGTCCATTCCGGTATTTCCATGCACCCTGTAGCAGCCCCCTCTAGCGTTAAAATACGATGTGCGGAATCTCCGCCAGAAACATCCTTGTTTGCATTATGACAATTATATCTTTCGTTGTTGTATTTTAGGAATTGTTGTCTTTGTTTCTTCTTCAAAAATAATAATAGTTAGTACTTTCCGATTAAAACGAACGTTTTCAATCTTAAATGTAAATCAAAATCCAAAAATAAGCCCGTGAAAACTACAAAATAGAATCTACATTTAAGAATTTGTAAAATACGAAAGTTAACTGCAAATTTAAACTTTTAATGTAAATATGGCAAGAAGAAACTAGATCGTTAAAAGTGTATTTGTCAAGTAATAATTTTAAGACTGTAATAATCATTTTATAAATGTAACAGGCATTTTGAAGATGTAATAAGCATTTTATAAATGTAATAAGCATTGTGAAACCTCAATTAGAAAATGAAATGAACTGGCGGATATCCCCTCCCATACTCCGTATACTGCTGCTGATGGTGTTTGTTTCCGCACACCAAGAATTTGTTTTAAAAACTTTAAATGTACTTTTTCTACGTCGTCAGCTTTATGAAGACCCCATACATTAACCCCATACATCAAAATTGGTAAAATAAGTGAATCGAACAATTTCAATTTTTCGCCCTCCTTTAAAGGGGTTTGCCAAAACGTAGAATACAACGCGAAAATAGCTTTCATAGCTTGTTCAGATAACCTTTTCTGTGACATGTAGAACTTCCCATTGTAGGACAATGTAACACCCAAATATGTAAAATGTGTGACTGTATTTAATTTCATTCCGTTATAAACAATTTCAGGATCAATACTTGGGCGCCTATTGTTACATACCATAATAACGTGTTTTTTTTAAGTATTTACTGTCAGACCCCATTTATTACAATAACTATGCAATGAATCCAATAAGGATTGTAAGTCTTCTTAAGTGTATGAAAACAGTACCGCATCGTCTTCAAAAATTAACAGAAATAACTTTATGTTGTTCAGGGTAAAATAATCGTTATTTCTTGTAATAAGGTTCTCATAGAAATCATTGATGAAAAGAATGAACAACAACGGTGAACTAGACTCGCCCTGTTTGACTCCGCTTAAGCATTCGAAACAGTTATTTATAGCCTATAACCCATGTATCAACTTGTATTTTACGATATTTTAATAAAAGCTGACTCGAACAAATTTGTCTATAATACATTAACATGTAATAGTTCGGTGCCAACACGTCAGGAAAAATGAATGGTGTGGGTTCAAAATGAAAACATTAACTGCAAATCAAAATATTGCAATGTTTTCAAATGTACAAATGATACCTATAAACAAGGGCTACAGACCAAATAATATATAGGATAATTGTTATATGAAATGAAATTAGTAGAAACAAACGTATGCAATTTCTGTTTAACGCAAGAGGAAACCTTGAACCATTTATTTTTTGATTGCGAAAAAGTTAAACCGTAATCTAAAATATTAAATTGAATATCAAAGAAATATATCCAAATTTAGAGATATCAAATATAGATATCTTCTAGGTTGCGATAAGGAAGATTTCAAACTGGAAACTCTATTATTAAATGTCAAACGCTATTTATACTTATGTAAAATAAAAATAATTATTCCTTCTTTGTATGGTTTAAAGAACAGCTTACATCTGGCTTGGAGTATATACAAAGCGACCAAAGCAACAACAAAAGACATAGAAAAGTGGGCAATTGTAAGAAATCTGAATCAAGATCATCCTTTATCTCTATAACTACAAGGGCGTCACTTTGGAGGCATTTCAGGAAATGGCTTAAGTGGGTTTTTTAAGTGGTTGGTGACGTCATCACCTAACAATACGCTGACGTCAGGGTCGGAAACATTAATACCATGTTTGGGGGGAGCACAGTAAATAAGACAGGCAACCTGCGCAGTGAGTCATTCGTATGTTTATAACTCTATGGTTACATTTTCGCGAAACGAAATATTTTTAAACATGGGTGGAGTATCGTGCGTAGATGGTGATATAACTGATATTCGTTACGTCCACGCCATAGTACATCAAGTCGCACGGGTTATCGGCAATAATAGGTAATAAATACCCGTGGGCAGACGTTTACTCGAAGATGACGTCGCTTAATTCCACGTAGTCTGTATGGAAGTGCATAAAGAGCTTATTCGGAGCAATGATTTCGATACTTATAGATATGTCCGTGTAAGGGTTGATCACACATACAGTTTTCCAACACACACCCTTTTTATGAACAGACGGCGATGTAAGCGTCTTGATTTAAAAGTATAGGATATAGGCGGTGTTTTTTAACAAAAAGTATTGAACGATATAAAATTCGTAAATCAGAAAGTTTGTTGTCACAGTTTTGTTTTATAAAAACGTTTTTATATATTTTTATCGCGTACTAAAACATTAAACGCTGAGCAGTAATGAAGGTAAGAATAAGCACTTGACAAGCCACTTAAAGTTCTCGAACAATCTTACTAACGACCCTTTTTAAATCATTCTACGTTATAAGAACTTTAGTTTGCGTGGTGTTTTACGCCTCTTTCTGCATTTATTCGGTTATATCACGGCGTTTCCTGGGTAAGTTACTAATGTTCCTCGTTGGGTTTTCATTAAGGCCAAAACAAATTTCTTTGCGCGTGTCCCCCACAAATTAATTTATTTAAGAATGGCTTAACTTCTCCCGATTGACCTCGCGATTGACCTCCCGGCGCTCCCCGGAGCTTTTAAAAGCGCGCACGAAGCTATTAAATGAGCTCTTAAATGATCTCCCGGAGATCCTGTATGCGCGGGCAAAGCTCTTAAATGAGCTCCAATATGCGCGCGCGGCGTTCCCGAATGAGCTCCCAGAGATCCAATATGCGCGCGCGGCGTTCCCGAATGAGCTCTTTGAGCTCCTATACGCGCTCGCGGCGTTCCGAAATAAGCTTCCGGATGTCTTATATGCTCGCGCGGAACTCCTTAACGAGTTCCCGGAGACGCTCAGTGCGCTAGCGGCTCTGCTAAATAAGTTCCCGCATATCAAGAAGCGTACCGATAGTTAATTATGAACGATACGGTATAACGTCAATTGCACGATGTCTTTTTACCCGTTTTGATTGAATTGCCATTACTGTAAAGCGCTAATCCCCGGTGCGCTATATTGACCGGGACGTAATAAATTGATAAAAATAATAATATGTTTTTAGTACTTTTTATTGGTAGACCTGCGCATGCGCAGAGGCTGCCATAGTCATAGTGAGTTTGAAGTCACGTGATGTATATGCCCTTCACCACCAACAATTAAGTGCAATTTTTGGTTTGACTAATTTACGAATGCTCACAAACGCAAACATAGAGTAACGAAAAAAAATCCGATTATTCAAGCTTATAATAGAAAATAACAAGTCTTGTAAGTGTAAATATCATATTTAAAGTGTACACAATTATTTAGATATCACTACGCCAATATAGCACTGCACCGCGCAATTACCCTTTGTAAATTGTAACCCTTTTTTCCCTCTCGGCAGAGATGTAAACATCCACTCGCCCGCTAGCATAAGCGAGTGGAATGAAGGATCGGCTAGTACGAAATTCTAGGCGCTAGTCCATACATATTCGTTCATGTCCTTATTCATAAAGATAGTATGCATTGCTAAGCCTTTTCTTTCTCTTTCTCTCAGTCCATCTATTCCTTCGACAACGATTAACGATGACTTGCATTTTGGATAGGTGCTTTCGACTAGGTCCGCGTCTAAAGAAACAAATTTCATCAAATGATTTGAGCGCTTTAAATCACTTGTTTATAAAGCGTTTAGAATACTTTGATTATAATAGGCAGAACGAATAACGAATAAATCTTGCAAGAAATCGATCATTTCTTTCGGCCAAAATCAGGTAAATGACCCGCGGATATTGGTTGTTACAACATAACTGATTCATCCTTTTATTCTAAATTTGTATTACACAGTTCAAAATTAGATTTTGACAGTTTGTTCGTTATGATTTTGACGCGATTCCAGATTTTGACGCGATTATTTCGTTCATAGAGTTGATTACTAACAGATGACTAAGTTGATGATGGAAAGAACATTAACAAGTTAAGTTAAGCTAAAACATGCACAGGCAGGCGAGTGTTTCATTAGGATAAGTGCAACACTCAATTCCCAATCCTGCTTGCCCTTTAACAAATCACAACCCACCCCACAATATAAAAACTCTGCAGCAGACGAATTAAAAGAAATCTGAGCAAAGTTACAGAAAATCACATTTATTGGAAGTGTAATCATTGAATATAGTTGAAAATATTGTTGCAAAAGGAGAAAGCTTGTTATGAGCAATTTCTTCTTCTGCATCAATGTTTTCAAAAGTCGTCGGCTGCAATTACGTATGCAAGTGGGAAAGGTTTAAATAAGAAACACTTTTTCAAATGATAGTCAGTTGGCTATTCTAGTATATAATGTCCGTCTTAAATAATAATGACAAAACTTTCAAAAAACAAGAAAAAGATTTTTTACAATTTAATTGAAAACATATTTAATCAAAGTTGGGAAAGTTGTCCCTTTCCGTGCTTTTTTTATGAGAGTTCAAATCACAAGCAAAACTTATGGGACAGAGTTGACAAATAACACATTGACACAATTTCAGATTTAGGCTTTGTTTCTGTCAAACTGCTAAAGAAGACAACACTGAGACACACATTTTGATTAAAAGTTTATTTAAAAAAAGGAATAATTTTATTTATGATAAACAACATTACAATGATGGTGTAGAAAATACATGTCAACAATACATTTTTCAATTTGTACATTCATTGCACAGACCAAATCTTAGCAAGCTTGAAATTATGGACCTCTCAGCACATTTTTTGCTTTTACTTCTTGGCAGGATTTTACTGCTAAAATTGATGATTTTTTTTAATTTTTGCCGGATTGCTTTAGCAATTCCGGTCTATAGATTGGCGATGTCTGTCTCTCCGTCTGTCTGTTCGTCAACATTTTGTAAAATAAATATACATATATGCACTTCTGTATCTCTTCTTAAACGATCGCAATTCTACCTTCAGTACTTCAGTACTTTGATTATATTTGTATACACGTATGAAAATAAAATACAGATAAAAACGCATAATGTACACTATTCATAACATTGATGCACACGAACTGCGTCGACCTCACTTATAACCCGGTATACCGGGCGGTCTCATCGAAAATCCTTTCGGCTTTTATACGCTCGTCGTCTTTTCGCCATGTTCGTCCCCGTTTTCTTAGTCATGCTTTTGAGTTCGGATTTAGCCATTTCGATATCTTGAGCCAATGGCGTGACGAATTCTATCTTCCGTTCCCGAGATTTCCCACCGACTTGTACATTTTCCACGATATATTGACCCTTGTGATTGGATCGTAATTTGCCTGCCGCCATCAGGTCGAAATGTCTCTTCCACTTTTCGACCTCGGGATTAACTACCTCTGTATCGCCGTTAGCTTCGTCATCGAATACTACTTCCGTACCTTCATCGTCCGAAGCTTCGTCCGCGTCATCGTCCTCAGATACTACTTCTATGTCATCGTCGTCCTCCATCCTTGGTCGGCCCTCGACCCGTCTCACCGGTTCATCGTCGCTCCCCTCCGTGTTTCGTTTCATCGGGCACCACGCTTTGACGTGTTTTTGTAAGTGATGAATGTCCGATAAAACGGACCCGCAGTCGTCGCAAGACATTGGAATGGCTTCCGATCTTTCGTTGGTACGTTCGGGCGAGCGCGTTAAAGCCGGTTCGGGGATTGGATCTCTTATACTATCGAGTACATTTGTGCGCATTCGCCATGATTCCGGCGTCGTCGGTTTTAAATCGACTAACAGGTACCCGTACGGTCGTTGAATGGCATCCTCGAAACGACGTAGGAGCTGTTGAGGGTTATTAGGGTACATTCGTCTGGCTAAAGTCATAACCCGTTGCCTGTCCACGGGATTATTAAATAATGATAGATAATGAGAGTTTCTTCTCTGGGTCGGGTCTTTACTAAAATATAGGTTCTGGTTTAGCGCGATCACCGACAAATTTCTGTGGTGACTTCCTTCAGTAAATAAATCCGTTACTCTCGAATCCTTGGCCGCTTCCGTAGCCATATCATCGAGCACTATAACGTTTCTAACTCGAGTGTCCAGAAATTCGTCTCTCTCGAGGTTCCAAGGCACACCCTGAATAAACTCGACCTTCGGATGAACGGTTCTCCGTATGATGTCGTAAAGCGGTTGCCATCGTTTGTATAACCAGATAATGCGTCTTGTATCTTGACGCGGGCTCTCTGTAACAGTCGAGTTATGAAGTAGGTTTTGCCGCATGACGTAGGTCCGCTAACGATACAGGTAAACGGATGTCGGAAAACAAACATATTGTCCGCTGGAATGCATTCTGAGGCTGTCGTCGCATTTAGAGCTCCCTGCGGTGTCTGCGCATCATGAGTTTCTAGAATGTTCTCTGATGTCTGAGGTCCTCGGTATATTGAAAGACTCGGATCATCCCCGTGTATATTCTGTTTGTGACGCTTCAAATTGTAGTCGTTGCTAAAGCTTTTACCGCAGACTTGACACTGCATGATTAGCATTGTCCTTACATCTGTTTGTTTCATCGGTATCTCTTATAAACTTTATTTCGCAGAGCGAGCAAATTAATAGTCATGGTCGTCGTAGAAGCCTTCGTCATTATCTGAACACCCGTGCTTCTGTCCGATATAGTTCAAAACGGCGAAGCATTTTCCGCATTCTACGTAGATTGACTTTGAACAAAGTTGGCAAGGCACTTTCATTGCGGGATATCTGAAAAATAAAGATCTACATCAGTTATCAGATTAAATTAAAAAATTAAAGGACGATTTCGTTGAGATGAGTATGTATGAAGGAGTGCCTCCTCCTCCTCCTCCTCCTCCTCCTCCTCCTCCTCCTCCTCCTCCTCCTCCTCCTCCTCCTCCTCCTCCTCCTCCTCCTCCTCCTCCTCCTCCTCCTCCTCCTCCTCCTCCTCCTCCTCCTCCTCCTCCTCCTCCTCCTCCTCCTCCTCCTCCTCCTCATGCACTTCCTCCTCTTTAAAATACCAAACAAACATGTCAAACTTACGGCGCTTTTATTTCCGCTGGTATTATAAAAACATAGACTCGTAACAGCTGACTGGAAGTTTTTTTCAGTTGCCTATGTTAAAATAGATCTATACACTGTATAATATCTTGATATCTAGACATATTGTAAATGTTAAATGTAAATGAAAGAGTATCATTTTTTTTTTTGCTCATGAAAGGTGGTCGAAGAAATAAATCAGTTATTTGGTCTGTTACTGACCCACTACGGAAAAATAGGGGGTCTGTTGAATGTATAGGGGGACTAGCCTTACGCCTCGCCCCTTATAAATTCCACAGACCCCCCTATTTTTCCGTAGTGGGTCAGTAACAGAACAAATAACTAATCATAACTGTTCCTTCATTCAGTCCAAAGCGTTTAATGACTAAGTACGCGATAAAAAGATAAATCAAAGCGCTGAAGGCACTGCATTTGTTTGGGTACATAAAACTGTTCAAACATTTGCCTTTGCATAGATGTGTGATTTATAAACTATGCATTGTTTATAAATATTACAACTTCGGGTAAAAGAATAAATGACGCATCCATTAAAATTAAATGCCATTTTAGTTGTCTATAAAAATAAATCATGAGACATACATGTAAATATTATATTTAATTTCCAAGTTTCAAAAGACATGTAAAACAAATGGATAACCATTATGGCCCCTACTCACTCATCTAAGTATTTACCAATTTTTGTTACAAAAAAAATCACAATTGACCAAAGGTTTTCTAAAATCTTACTCAAAAGCTTCCTGCTTAACAAGAGATTTTTCAAGTTTTCACTATAGCCATATAAGGCCAAATAGCCCTGCCCCCTGGCGGCCATGTTTGTCGACCAATCAACATGGCTTGGAGGAATCTGATAGATGGTCTCCTAATGAACATTTCTACAAAAAGAATTGAAAATTGGTCAAACACTTTCGGAGGAGAAGATTTTTCAAGTTTTGACTATAGCCATATAAGGCAAAAAAGCCCCGCCCGCTGGCGGCCATGTTTTTCGACCAATCAACTTGGCTGGAAGGAATCTGATAGAGGGTCACCCTAGGAACATTTCTACAAAATTATTTGAAAGTCGGCCTGGGAACACTTCTTTAAAATAATTTGAAAATCTGCCAACCAGTTTGGTAGAAGAAGAATTTTAAAGTTATTTTATTTTCGTTGCCATGGAAACCATAATTCTGCATGAATCACAAACATTTGAAGGAATTCTGGTGAGGTCAATGAGAGGATGCTTTCTGTGAAGTTTCATCCCAATTGACCCACTCGTTACTGAGGAGAAGATGTTGACGGACGACAGACGCCGGACAAAAGGAGATCACAATAACTAACTTTCAGCACTTCGTGCTCAGGTGAGCTAAAAAAGAAACATCTATCCAAATGAAAGAGTAATTGAAATCATGTAGAAAATATTGTGGAAAAAGGCAGTACTAATATTTATATGAGCACTTTAAAAGAAACATGCTTCAGACTTCAGAGGCTTTTGAGTTCATTTGCATTATAAAAGGATTAAATGCTCCAGAGAAAACCACTGGCCGCTGTTTCCTTTATAGGGTGTTTAAGCTTGCCAAATCAATTAAGGATGCGTGACCATACACTGTTAATTACCATTGTGTACGAGTGTCATTCCAAACAAATTATAAATGTAACCACTTTTCCCAATAAACCTTTCATATACATTTATGTATTTGTAACTTGCCGGGATGTGTCGATACCGTCATGGTACAATGTGATATATGCACAAATTGGTTTCACAAATCTTGTGTTAATGCACCTGTGGATATTTCGACAACAGATGCGGACTTAAATTGTAACTTTTGTTAATTATTTGGCTATTATAATGATAAGATATGTGATTAAATTGGCAACATTTAAGTTTTTTACTTATAACAGCCTTCAAATACAAATTTGGTTTATACGACGGTAAAGAAAGGTTATGGAAATTAAGAAATTGTTTAAATAAGCAAATTCTCCTTTTCCCACAATGTTTTCAATATATGTTGCTTTTTACTATTTACACAGCAAGAAAAAAACATTTAACTTATTTGTTATAGATTAGTATTATTGTTGTATATATATATAATTACTAGAAACAAATTAAGATTAAAAGTGTTGTATATATATATATACTTATTGTTTATTTGTTATTTAAATTGTTCTGCCCCTTCCAAGTACCCTACAGAATAGAATGTTGCATGGATCATTTGCCTCGTAGTATGGCACATGGAAAACTGTTGAAAGTTACAAAGTAGAAAATGAAGAGGCCAAACAATAACTAGAACCCATGACCCTTCAATCGATTGTAAAGGAGAGGATATAATTGAAGCAAAACATATGGCTAGTTACTAGCAACCTATTCTATTCTTGCAATGTTTTCAAATGACGTCCGCTGCAGATGCGTCAAAAGACATTTACTTGTCGGAAAATCAATCCATCAATTCTCGTTATTGATATCTATAGATATGATATACAGAGGAAAGTCGTTAAAACACTTTACAAAGAGATTCGATTTCAGCATGATCTCGATTTTTGGTTTAATCTATATCACTGATAAAAGCAATCAAACACATTATATATTTACAAAGAAAACCCCGGATATGATCATATGTAACACATTATACACATTTGCCCATCTTTAATTAAACATTTTTTACAACAAATCATAGCGTCCGCAGATTTGCTCTATATTCTATAGCGTTCGCATTTTCCCTCTACATTGCATTTGTCCGCATTTTCCCTCTATAATGTATTTGTCCGCAGATCGCGTCCGCACTTTAGACCCTCCCCCATACCGTTGTATTTATAAATAGAATTCGACGATCACGATTTCTCTGCAAATGTGTTACTCTCATTTGAAATGCATTTTATGACGCACATATTTGGTTTTTTAATTCTTTATACTATATTTATATGGCCGACAAGGCACAAAGAAAATATTTTCAATTCTGTTTTTATCTACATTTTCAATGCGTGATTGAAAATTCAAATACCGTATCTGGAGCTTAAATCGGAAATAGTTCTCCCTGTAGCAGTTCACTCATTGAGATTTATAAATCTCTCCGCGTTCATGTTTTAAAATACAATGTTTCATTTTATTTCCAAATTCTCTTTGAATATAATAACCACATAAGAAAACAAAGACGATATAAATATATCATTATTTCAAAAATCGTGATATCTTTGAAAAGTAAGAGCAAGTATTGAGTACTACTTTCACGCGTATGAAATTCATGGACTTTTCCATAAGACGAATGGCTTCAGAATTGCAGCTACTAAATTTGTTTGTTCCAAACAAATAAAAACGGATATGAAAGCGGTTGAAAACAAAACTGTGACGATAACCTTCTGATTACAAATGATATGCTTGATTGATTTGGGTACTGTAACGCCATTCTTAAAACAAAATTCAGTCATATCGCAGGGGCCACAAAACTGTCTTTCAAAATAACTAACTTCTTTTCCGCGTAGATTATAAGCCAATTGGTTGAGAACGAATGACGATTGACAAACATCGGAAAAATGTTGATAGAGCTTATACTTGTAATTTACAGACTGATTAATCTGATATCGTTTTGCTTTATTGTGTTTTAGTTTTATATCGTGCCACATGCACGTATTATAATGCGTACTTGATGTCTGTTAAAAAAAAAGTCAAAACACAAAATGGAAAATACAATATATCTTACAACTTGTTGAAAAGGGACCCCCCTGTTTGCTTATAAATTAAAGGATGTGTAATACAGTATTACTTTTTTTCAAAGGTATAATAATGAACATCCAAAATACTATAATGACACGTTAATGATAGTATTCTCTTTGAATACGTCTCATATAGTCGCGTCAGCTAGGATGGAAACTTACCGATCACGTGTGTTGTTCTATCTATACCGTATCGTTCATAATTAACTATCGGTACGCTTCGTGATAAGTGGGAACTCATTTAGCAGAGCCGCTAGCGCACTGAGCGTCTCCGGGAACTCGTTAAGGAGCTCCGCGCGAGCATATAAGACATCCGGGAGCTTATTTCGGAACGCCGCGAGCGCGTATAGGAGCTCCGAGAGCTTATTTCGGAATGCCGTGCGCGCATATTGGATCTCCGGGAGCTGAATGTCCCGCCGTCTATATAAACCACAGAAATATCTGTTTCACAATAAATGTTGCCATCTAGTTGAAATGTTAATGTTTATCAAACTTATTCATACGAATCGCAAGAACAAAATCCTGGTAATACTTAAAGGGAGGTAATTTGAAGTATATACGCACAATTTAACTAAGATCCTATTTGGTCTGACACCTTTGTCTAATAATACACATGTATGACGATTAAAATAAACAATTTAAAGGGAATACAAATATTTAACAGAGTTAAACATTTAAATACATGTTCAGTAGCTAACCGTTTCCCACATACAACAACCAATTTGGTAGAGGAAGTTCACGTCGTGCCGGGTCAGCTAGTCTCAATATAAAACCGCAAATATTGGAAATATACTTATACACAAACGGACGTTTCTAGTTTCAGTACATACAAAAACGGTTCATACATTTACTGTTAACATGTTGGTATATTGAAATGAGTGTTTCTGTGAGATTCACAGACTTAGTACGATGAAAAGCATGAAGATGATTTATGACGTTGTTTACCCTCGCGCTCGGCAATAACGCTGAAAAGCAAATTTGTTTATAAACTTATAAATTTTATATTTATACCTATATTAGGGTATCTACAAACAATTAATGAAATGTGTACACATTTATCTTGGCTTAAATTTGATTTTGATGTTGTTACTAATTTAAATAATAGTTTTCACTCATATAATTTCAATGTTTATCAATCTTATTCATACGAATCACAAGGTAAATATCCATGTATTGCTTAAAGGGAGGTAATTTGAAGTATACAACAGTCTTCAAAGGGATAAATATGTCAGCATAATACCGTCTACAGTTGTTTGTGGATTTAAATGTTCTTTTTTTCTTATTTCTACATGTACAACGAAAAATTGCGGCTTCTCTTTGACGCTTTTCGTCAAACATTCGTCTTGTCGGTATATGGATTAATTCGGAAAATCTATTTCACTTATGTCCCAAATTTGTCGTGTAAAGGATTTGTACCAGATCATACGAAAAGGGGGAAAACCTTGCGAGGAAGAAATCTGTCTAATCACGAATCCATGACGATTCATTACCAAACATTTACCACACAAAAATGCAAATTGATCTTATTATGCAATTAACACTAACAATATTCAAATGCGGAATTTATGCTAACGAGGTTGATTTAAGTAAAATCCTCACGCGCTATGACGTAGCCAGCAGTTTCTTCTTTTGCCATAATGTTTTCAACTGTATAGAATATCCTAATTTCTGATGTTTTTTACACATGTCAAGGTCGTGTTTTTGTTTCTCCTTTTGCCATAATGTTTTGAACTGTTTTCAATGATTATACTTTATAGAATTTCCTAATTTCTGATTTTTTTTACAAATGTCATGGTCGTGTTTTTGTTTCCCTTCCATGGTCACGCGATGTAAGAATTGTTGACCAAAAATTATTAGTACAATTCTGACAGAGGTCGCGAGTTGGAGCTAATCATGATTAAGGGTGAAGAGATAAATAGTGTGTATGTTAGGTTTGTGGTGTTTTTACAACTTATGTCAAACCTTAAGCATCAATTATAAATTCGATAATTGTCACGCGTACGTTTACCCGGGTTCGTATCATGTGTAACCAAACATCACCTCAACGACCGGTTTGATCGATATGCTTTAACAAACATACATGTATAAACGGTGACAGTCTGCATATCATTACGAAAGTGAAAGTCAAGTTTCGTAAAAACCTCCCAGCTTAACCAAAACCTAGTCGATGTTTACATCAAAGACAGCTATTGCAACAATTGCATAAATCATATTTAACATAGCAGTACGTCTCAAAAGTATGCAGCTTTCCTCTTTACATCTTTAAAATCGAATTCACATCAGCGAACAAATTTAATCGTCCGCAATTTTGTTTTCTTCCAACTCCCTTTACTTTTTGTATGAATAAAATATATCATTACTTCGTTAATTATTTGATTGGGATAAATATTAAATTCGGTAACCAAGCGACACCGGAATGAATTAACGGATCAGAAAACGTTGCAATTCTGTTGATCGTTTCGAGTGGATATTTTTCTTGATTTACCTCAACTTGAAATTCAAATATATTTGTTGAGAAAAAAAAAGAGTGTAAGAACAGTTGAAAACATGCCATATATACCTAAACAATAACTTACACTTATACTTGGAAAATCGCAATTATTTGAAAAAGGAAATTGAGAGTACCAGCATTCGGATAAATCTGAAATCGTATACAGATTTTATTCGAAAAACCAATATTCGAATATTGTTTTCAGTATTCGTTCCCATCCCTAAATTTATACCAATTCATTTTATTTGTTTCTTAATATCTTCACAGGAAACTCTCTCCAATAACAATTTGAATTAACACTGAATCAGGCAGTGACCAACTATCTATTGTCTTAATTTTCTCCGGGGGACATTCAAAACCTATATGGTCAAAACCTATATGGTTCCTTTTTGTCATAGTAGTCAAAACCCATATGGTAAAAAATAAAACAGGGTAGTCAAAACCCATACGATAGAAAATGCAGGTTAGTCAAAACTCATACGATAGAAAAAACAGGGTAGTCAAAACCCATATGGTTGAAAATGCAGAGTAGTAATAATTCAGTCACAGATGATAATTACTTTAAGTATTTAGTATATGGTTGCCATTTATCTAAGATGTAGGTTACTTGCATAAAGAAAAGACTAAACAATTAAAATTTCACAAATATATACACTTCAGAAGTTCCTTGTGTCTTCTTTCCTTTCCAAATGCTAAGTCTTTTTATTTAAACATAACACAATTTATAAATATAAATGAAAAAAGGGAAAAGCATAAAATTGCTTTTTTATTTCAAAACAACCCTTTGATGTATGTTAAAAGGGTTAAACTGTAACATCTGTTTCATAGCACATTTAACAATATTTTAACAAAGGACATCTTAAGATAGTAATTACTAATAGCATAGTAATTATGATTAACACAATCAATAACTGTGAGGAACAGAGAGCATAAAGGCATACAACCTATTGTTATCATTTATAGAAAATATAACTTTAAGGTAATTATCACCTTAATTCAATTATGTGATATTGGACAGGCACCAAAGACGCATGTAAAGAGAGGAACTCTCATCCACCAGAAAAGACTTCAGTCTCTTTGTTCAGATTATGTAAATGGAGGACGTCTCTTTAGGACTTTTTAAACACGATAGGAACTTTTAATAGGCTAAAATAATTGTTGAAAATGTGTTTACTGTTAAATGTGCTATGAAACAGATGTTACAGTTTAACCTTTTCCAACATACATCAAAGGGTTGTTTTGAAATAAAAAAGCATTTTTAAGTGGGCTATGCTAATTAATTATATTTTGCTTTTCTCTTTTTTAATTAATATTTATAAATTATTGTGTTATGTTTAAATAAAAAGGCTTAGTATTTGGCATCCATATACTAATTACTTAAAGTAACTATCATCTGTGACTGAATTATTACTACTCTGCATTTTCAACCATATGGATTTTGACTACCCTGTTTTTTCTATTGTATGGGTTTTGACTACCCTGCATTTTCTATCGTATGGGTTTTGACTACCCTGGTTTTTTTACGATATGGGTTTTGACTACTATGACAAAAAGGAACCATATGGGTTTTGACCATATGGGTTTTGACAAACACTCGTTTTGACTATTTTCCACATTTATACCATTTGTGAGCCTCTGCAGCAGACGACTTTTGAAATCATTGTGGCAAAAGGTGAAATTGCTCATAATGAGCAATATCTCTATTTGCCACAATAATTTCAACCCTTTTCGATTATCTAAATCATTTATAGAGATTTTCTATGTTTTGTACTGGATAATTTCAAAGTCTGTCAGGTTAAACATCCTTGAAAACATTGTGGCAAAAGGGGAAATTGCTCATGATGAGCAATTTCTTCATTTGCCACAATAATTTCAACACTTTTCAATTATCATACTATCATTTATAGAGATTTTCTTTATATACTAGATCATTTCAAAGTCGTCTGCTGCAGATTTGTGTTATGTGGGAAAGGGTAAAACTAAGATGACCTACCGATACAAAACCAAAACAGAGTTTCTGTATGTCAGCATTATTTGACAAAACTTTAACATAATAACATTGATTTATTTGGTACAAATTGAAATAAACCATAACCACCTCATGTCCATTAATGTTTAGAATTTGTCATATATGTCACTTTTAATATTAATAATTATAAATGAGTGGCGAGTTATGAAGTCTACCAATGGGCTAAAATGTGTAAGTATATGGGTATATGTGTGTATTTATATGTATATATGTGTGTGTGCATGAACAAATGTAAAGATATATACGTTGAAGGCCATATGCTAGTTCAGATTATTTGTTTGTATATCAAAATACATCTTAATATGAAACCTTCATTAAATAAAGATGTAATTATATGTTGAGCCTCGATAGTGAAGAACTGAATATATCCAATTTATTCGGAGCTCTACCGGTACTGTACCGGTCTATGTTGAGCCTTGATAGCTTAGTCTGTTAAGACGAGGGCTACCAATCTAGAGGTCGTGAGTTCGAACCTCGATTCGGCAATTGCTTCTTTCCGATTATCGAAAAAGTAATCCTGACTAGCGTCATTCTTTTTCAGCCAATAGGCAAACAAAAGTATATTGTGGAAAATATCCAGTTACATTGTAATAATGTAGTGTTGAGTACTGGTGTAAGACAACAAGGACTCGCATGACTAGGTTAACTGGGCCACGCGATATAACTGTAGAAATAGGCATTAAACCACGCTCGTTCAATGTAAAATCACACAAGGTATTACATGTGCTTATGTAAGTCATAAACCAAATGTTTTCAAAATCAAATAATACTTAATAAGAGTAGGTATGCACCAGAAAACAAATTGGCATGTCCATGACTCTATATGTATTCTTGAAGCAGTGCTCTCACCTTATGTATACACGTATAATTGTGTGTCTACATGTAAATATTCACCATGCTAGTTTCCACAGTGTGTTATTATATTTGTATTATTTGACTATGATCTATAATGCTTTGTGTCTAAATACATTTTATACTGTGTTATGTTATGTAATGTTTAAGAACAAATCTTGTTATGCCGTGTATTATTTTTTTCAGCACGCGGACCATCAGTCAAGATGAGTTCCGAGTGAACGTAAGCAATGGCAAATTTTGGAGACTGTCGATACCAGAAGATAAAATGGTTGCGCCTAATGTTGCAATAATGAGAGCCTGAGAGAAGATTGGCGACAACAGTTTAACACGTTTACAAGACGTTCGAGTCATTTTGTGACGGAATGCGTTATGAAATGAATGAGTTTAATAAGCATGGTTATTTGCAAATGAGACTTGTCACACGAAAATCGACCTTCGTGGAAGATTAAGGTTAGCCCATGAGCATCCACGCCATCTGATAATGATCAGTCATATTGGCCTTCATTAGCTGAAGTTTCTAGGTAATGTTATGAGCCAAACACCAACTACACATTATACCGGTAAATATAATGTACTTTGATCTTAATGGAAATTTCATTAAAAAACGAAACCGTGGAAAAACAGACAAAAAATAATCCACCAACTACACACAATGGCGGTAATTATTTTATCTTAATCTTAATTAAATAAAAACGAGTGTATTACACACTACCTGTCATTATTATGTATTTTGATCCTATTGTAATTATTGTTTAAAAACCTTCCGCATGTCTATTTTCGTGTGACGTACATGTACTTTTTGTAAATTGTTCAAAAGTGACGCTAAATCTTTTCCCACATACAAAGTTTAGCCATTGACTTTGACAAAAACTAGGAAAATAATTGAAGATCTATATGAATGAAGATTATTATTATTAAGGAAATTGTAATGGAAGGAGGGGAAATTGCTCATCTTGTACATTTTTTTAAATTCTCCATCAACCACAATACCTTTTACCTCTATTTACTAATTTTATTTTCATTTTTTTCATGACGTATGTTCCATATGTTTTTCTATATGGTTTCGTAAGTCCAAAATGCTACAGATTTCTTGCATATGGGAAATTATATGGAACTTTGGGCTCATCACTTACTATAAATAGTTCCAAGAACTACAATATTTAACTGCCCTGGCAACCATTTTGATAGGCAAATTGACTATATGTTGAATAGAGATATATAAAATATAAATGAATTATACAATTGCATGTGCAGAACTGATTAAATAAAGAAGTCGATATAATCAGATCGTACAAAGGCCTCAACGAAATATGGTTGTCAAACTCAAAGTCTTTAGTGTTTTCCTAATTATTTCATATTTTTGAAAATACTCTTTTAATGCTCATCATATCTGTCCATTAAAATGGCCGACAAGGGAGAAACTATTGTAGTTCTTGGGACTATTTATTGTGTTTTATAAGACGACTTTATTTAGATTGCTTTGAAATACCCTGGTCACAACTTGCACACACCTGTCCGCAGCTTCAGTCGGGTTGTGGTTCGACACCTGTGGTTCTAGACGGGTTGACTAGACTGTAATAACTGTACAGTCACCTTACAGGCTTCTTCACCCTTCAAACAGGCCCTGGTGGTACGCCGCTTTCAACAATGTTTCAGTTATATCACAGCGTTTCTTTGATAAGTAACACGTATTTCTGGTCCTTTTATGCTGACACCAGTCAGTCAGTTGTACTGCATGCCCGCAACCCTGAGCGCTAAGGAACCCACGACCTCTCGCACGTGAGACTGACGTTCTACCATACCACCAACGAGACGGTATATTGCCCGCAAACTGAATAGAGTGCCTCCGTATAGATGCCGTGAGCTATGGTACAGTTTTGTACGGTTTTGTAGGGAGGCCAAAAGCTCCATGAGTACTCCCTGAGTACTGCAAGATTCAATAAGAGCTCAAGTACAAGACACGTGTCTGTTGTTCCCGGGTTAGCGGGGACATTGAATTGATTTAAAGGTCGTTTGCTAGTGTAAGAGCAAAATAACCATTGTTAAAAATACAATGTGGTAGAATCACACAATCTTCAGGCTGATATCATCCCAGTGAATGAAAGATCTTGTTACCAAGACAGGTCGAACTTATATAAGACTGCGAGGCCAAAGTGCATGTGCCGCTGGAGCAAGAACGTGTTTACCGTTAGGTGTGCGGCCACGCGATTGCACATTGCAAACACGTCGATTGTGCGATGACTGTAAATTAACCGCAGAATAGTTGTTCATGTAATTGTACAGCTCCGTGCACCTCCTTGCAATGACTTAACGTGTGGCATGTGTTCATTAGAAAACGTAACTAACCGCCTTATGAACATGTCCAACAGCATTCTGAGACTGCTTGCGAGCTCTTGCGAACCTGAACAAATTCCAGTGCAAACCCATGCAACGATTGGTTGCCATTTGTACATTTGTTGAATACCTGTGAACTTGAGTTATATGAGTGGCGCTATGCACAAACCAGTCGTAAGGCATTTGCGACCATAAAGACATTGATCAGCCAGTGCGCCTGCACATTCTTCTTGATATGACCATTCTTGAAATGACAACACCTGGTATTAAAAATTGGCCACTAATTCCCAAGGCTATCCCCTACAACACGGAGTGGGAAGTTAATTGATTCGGGCAGCACTCCGTTTTCAACATAATATCAATTATATAACGATGGCCAGTTCACCTTATCACATGTTTCTTGGTTTACCCGCGCCAGTTCTCCAATCAACATTCTTCTTCTCATATACATTAAGCTAATTGGTGAAAAACATATGAAAGAAGTCACAATGAGTTTTGTCAATCATCTCGATTAAAAATAAACAGGCATTAGTACATTGATTCTATTGATGACATGCATTACTACATTGACTAGATTCAAGACAGGCATTTATAAATTGACTCGATTCAAAACGGGCATTACTATATTGACTCGATTCAAAACGGGCATTACTATATTGACTCGATTCAAAACAGGCATTACTATATTGACTCGATTCAAAACAGGCATTACTATATTGACTCGATTCAAGACAGGCATTACTATATTGACTCGATTCAAGACAGGCATTACTATATTGACTCGATTCAAGAGATGCATGACTATATTGACTCGATTCAAAACAGGCATTACTATATTGACTCGATTCAAAACAGGCATTACTATATTGACTCGATTCAAAACAGGCATTACTATATTGACTCGATTCAAGACAGGCATTACTATATTGACTCAATTCACAACAGGCATTTCTATATTGACTCGATTCACAACAGGGATTTCTATATTGACTCGATTCAAGAGATGCATGACTATATTGACTCGATTCAAAACAGGCATTACTATATTGACTCGATTCAAGAGATGCATGACTATATTGACTCGATTCAAAACAGGCATTACTATATTGACTCGATTCAAAACAGGCATTACTATATTGACTCGATTCAAAACAGGCATTACTATATTGACTCGATTCAAGACAGGCATTACTATATTGACTCGATTCAAGACAGGCATTACTATATTGACTCGATTCAAGACAGGCATTACTATATTGACTCGATTCAAGACAGGCATTACTATATTGACTCGATTCACAACAGGCATTTCTATATTGACTCGATTCACAACAGGGATTTCTATATTGAATCGATTCAAAACAGGCATTACTATATTGACTCGATTCAAGACAGGCATTACTATATTGACTCGATTCACAACAGGCATTTCTATATTGAATCGATTCAAGACAGGCATTACTATATTGACTCAAGTCATTGATTACTTTTTTCAAACGAAAGTTTCACAACCGAGTGAAGACAAGGTGGTCACGAAAGTAACCTAGATCTGGTCATATTCTTGTAACCGTAACCATCATCTCCTGATTTCTGACTTGTTCTTATGTGTTTATGGTTTATTCTATACAAAATAAATATAAATGAGTAGCGAGTTATGTAGTATACCAATGGGCTAAACATGTGCATATGAGCCGTCCCACGAGAAAACCAACATTGTGGACTCACCGTATTAGCCTAAGCATGCCGCGCAGACTAACCCGGACAGACACTGTTCGCCTCCTGTGGATTTTCTGTTTCAGGAGTAATTAGTGTATACCTATCCTTCTGAGTAGATATGTGTCGGCCCGGTCCACAATGTTGGTTTCTTCGTGGTACGGCTCATATGTAGCCTGTTGCTAGGGAAGAATGATGTGTATAGAACTGGTGCGAGAAAGCCAGAAAAGAGCGTAAAAATGTGAAGGGGAAATGGAAATAAAGTGAACAAATCTTCATCATGCAAAATTGTTATCAAAATTGGCTGTACATCGAGAAGAGTCAATATATAAGTATTGCGAAGGTTCAAACTATATGGCCTAACTACGATAACATGGTTATCTTCAAAATGTGATAAGCTTAACATAGAATAGGCGGATGAGACTGTTCATGGTTAGATTTTCATCTTACAGATCGGATAATTGTTCACCCAAGAAAGTAACGTATGTACTTCATATTTCATTTTGTGAATATTTGACTCCCAAACTCATTTCATAGACTGTTGATTTTCGAGCAAGCGAATTATTATTAAATTTGGATGACCAATGACTAATACACGTCAGGTTTTAGTTTCTTCCTGGTCTAATGTAATTCGGTTAAGTCAGGCGAATACAAAGTATGGATATTGTTGCATCTTCGAACAGTGAAGGCCAGAAGAGCCTGTGTTTGTCACAAAATGTCAGCAGAGCCATTTTCCAACGATATTTTGAAGGGTCATAGATATACTTTTTGGCGAAAAACTAGAAAAAGACAAAAACTCGGTGTGGGATACAACAAGATCCCCTTTATGCCTTATTGACGCAACTTAAACTAATTTAAAACTATGAGCCGCATCTTGCCATTTGGCGTTCACCGTAACGGGAGCACACCTAGGTAAATTGGCGTTAAACTAATCGAACTACAGTTCTCGTAATGTTGTCAAAATATTTATCTGGGGCATTAACAGTTCCCGGCGAAGCTGTTTGGATACAAAGGTTAGCATAGGTGTCCACTGTTCGAAGATCATGATATATGCAGCTCATTTTGTTTATCGTAGTCTTAAGTATTCATAAATAGTGAATCTACTGCAACGAACCAGTCGTTGTCAAAATTAACGACGAAGTGTATCGAGCAACAAATATGAAAAGTATTGACTCCTATTGAAACATTGAAATCTAGTTGAATTAGATATTAGCGGATTGAACAAAATTCTATAACTCATGAAAAGATAATGATGAATGCCATGTCTACTATAAACAGTATATCGATAAACCCCGGTTGAACGGGTAATAACATATCAAAGTTCCATAACTGCGTGATGAATTAAAACTTTAGAAGCTGATAACATGCCGGCAACTGCTGGGTATAAGCGCGAACAAGCAAAATGGGTTTTAAAATATCAAAGGGTCACATATTTCCAAGAAACCGGAAAGATATACATATATATATATATATATATATATATATATATATATATATATATATATATATATATATATATATATATATATATATGCAGATATGTTACTTGTTTAGTTTGTATTTGCATGATGGACAGTACTGTCTTTTGTTTGCCAATACACTTTGACATTTTAAACATATATCCATAGAAAATTTAATTGATAACATCCGCATCTACTAGTGTACGTACTCTCTTCACTAAGTTTCATTAGATCCTAGACAGCATATGTTAAGATATATATTGCAAGGACACGAACACAGATTATAAAACATCGAAGGGGCATTGATCTCCCAAAATCGTCTAATTTGATAACAATCACACGTGTTCTTGGTACTGAGGTATCCGATACTACTTAATTGAATCCCCGCCAGAAGTTCTGGGAAATAGCTAGGAGACGCACACTCGACGCACGGACGGATGCACATGCAACGAAGCTACTATTATATTCCCTCAAAATGTTCGGTAGCATGATAAATATACGCTGACATGACTATTACCTTGCAGAAACAACGATTACTAACATTATGGGTGCGAACCAGTCAAGCGGTCATATAAATGATTTTGTACTAATGGAGATAACTGACTGGGAAGAAATAATACCAGGGATGCCCCTTTCTTTGAAGTACTACGGTATATGGCATGCCATCATCGTAACTGGGACAGAACGGGACGAAGGCTATATTAAATGCATACACTATGGATTTCAGGGTGTTCTAAGGTTAGATTTTGAGTGTCCTTTGTGCAAAAGTAAATATAATAATAACGCCATTGTTTTTTCTAATTAAACGTTTGATTAAAACAGTTTCTTTTTGATACATCGCATATTACACTTTTCAAACTTGCTTCTGCAACAGACAACTTGAGAAAAAACGTGGATAAAGGGTGTGTAAATTATATATATGACTGTTGTTTATAATGAAACTGTCCTATATTAAGTAAATAAGCTGCTGAGAGTATGTTACGAAGTTGATAACAAGTTAAATCAGTATGCTTGTGTATATATGTATTATAGTATTATCCATTAAGGTATTCGATAACGTTATGTATGCGTGTCTGTATATGTATACTATTATATGTGTGTATGTGCATGAATGAATGTAAAGATATATATGCTGAAGTCCATATTCATGTAGTTCATGTAGATTTATAAACCAGATAAGTTGTTTAAGACTTATATTAATGCGTTTGTGGGTCCTTTAACTGTTTGTTTTCCCATGTTGGAATTATGCGCTTATGGTTAAGCACATGGTTGTCTTCAGTCTTTTAATCAAGACTGATATTTTTTTATTTCTTTTACTTTCAACTTTTGTTTACAATCTAATATGGATTTTGTTTTAAAATTATTTACAACTATACATATTTGTCTACGACACAACACGTTTGTACTCGCCTAGCCCCGTCCTTCATACTGACGCCTCTACAGCAGACACCAAGGAAACTGAAATCAATCGATCGTAATAAGAAATCCCTTCCTATGTCCGAATGCTTCCAATTTTAATCGCTTTATACTTTGAATTACAGAGACTTCTCACGTCTCTGCCCGGATGATTTCAGAGCCGCCCGCTGTAGAATTGGTGTCTGCAGGAAGTAGTTAGATTGTCCTGCTTCAATTATTTTACCTGTTTGAACTTAAGTTTATTTAATTTAACATTTAGAATATTTAGTTCTAATAATGATTGTTAATTTAGTAGGGGTTATACAATTTGAAATGAAATTTATTTGGAACATACCAGAACTTATTTAGTCTTAATTTGAATGCATTGCGTGTTGGTGCTTCGACTATCTGAGGTGGAAGATTATTCCAATCATTTATAACCCTGTGACTATAGCAACTTTTTCGTATCAGTTTGTTGGTTCTAGGTTTACATATTTTGTATTTGTGCAATCTTGTACCTCATGTTTAATAATTTAATAGATTTTGTTTGTTTATCAAAATACATCTTAATATGAAACCTTCATTAAATAAAGATTTTATTATCATTATATGTTGAGCCTTGATAGTGACGAGGGCTATCAAACCAAGGGCTGTGATCTCGAATCCCGATTCGGTAATTGATTCTTTCAAGTTATTGAAACAGCAATTGTTGTAAGCGTTATTCGTTTTCAACTAACGGGCTCAGATAGCCAATGTGGGAAATTAATCATTTACCCAGGAAGAATGCTGTATGCAAGTTCAGGTGCAAGAAAGTCAGAATCCGCATGGTAAGATGAACTGGGCGCCGTGATATAACTTAAAACTGTTGAAACGGCGATAAACCCCAATTAATCAATGTAATTTTAATGGGTTGTTTAACCGTACATGTAACTGTTAACTGAGCGCACACTTTGTACTTATTGTGATTTCAGAACGCGGATAATCAAGAAGGATAAGTTCCATGTGAACCTAAGCGCGGGCCATGTGTGGACTTACATGGTACCACCAAGTAAACGGGTTCCTGACAAGGTTGCAGTTAAAAGGGCCAAGGCGAAAATTGGTGAAGAAAGGTTTAACATGTTTACAAGACGCTCAAGCCACTTTGTGTCAGAATGCATTTTTCAATGAATGACTTTTATGTTCAATGATGGGTGTTATCAAATGAGAAATACCACACGAAATTCGGCCTTTACGTTTCTGTGAAAATACAAGATTAAGATTAGTTCCTTAGCATCTGCGCAGTCTGAAAACTGATCTCCTCGTTTGCCATCATAACGTACAGAGATACCTCCGAGAATACATTGAACCAAACTAAACCGTCTTCATCATACGGATATCCATTGTATTTTTTTTTTATCACTATTGTAATGATTTAATAGAAGAAACGAGCAACTACACACACTACCAGTAATTATTATGTTTTTTATCCTAATTGCGATTAAATTAAAAACATTCCGAATGTCTATTTTCGTGTGATGTATCTGTAATATTTGTAGACACTTCAACATAAAGATATTTTCGGAAGTGAATTGTTCAAAAAAATGCGCTAACCCCCCTTTCTCACGAGCAACACACCTTCAGCGGTCGACTTTGAAATCATCTAGGCATAATATGGACAATCTCTCAAAATAAAGATATAATAATTGTGCGGCAGAAGGAGATATTGGGCAGTTTATAATTTCTCCTCTTGGCACAATATTGTTCAACTCTATTCAATAATTATTCTTTCATTTAGAGATATATTCCATAAGTTTTCCTATATATTGCTGAAGTACAAAATGTAGTATTTTGCAGAATTCTTGCATGTGGGAAAGGCTTCTTAGAGATGTTTGACTCATACACTATGCTGAAAGACATTACTTGAACTATATTGTGTATACCGTTAGTAGAATGAATATCTTAAACCTTAGGCTTACCACTTACTTATGTAATCTATATTTAGATTTCTACGCCAAGTAAGCCCTGGTCTAAACTAACAGTGTGTGTTTTTGCTCACGAATATACGTAGCTGTGGCCTGATTATGGTCCAACGCCTGCGTTTTTTGTACGGCTTCGGACAAGTTGAACGCACAACCTCCGTACAGGTGACACGCAACTGACGTGCGGTTGTTTCAGGGTCCGCACTGATCCTTGAGACCACTGCAAGAAGCACATTCGTTGTTTAAGGAGGTACTAACCCGGTGTGTAAGACATGTGCCAAATTGTCTTTTGTTCCCGAGTGTGAGAGTGTGAACGAGTATACTATAGAGTAGTGATTCCTGAAAACATGTTCAAAGCGGCGTAAAAACACCAAACAATCAACATAGAAATTAATTGGCGTCATGAGGCAGTTATTTTAAAAATCTCTTTCATGGTCGACCGGTTTACAAACAGACATTATTGCTACATCTAGAAAAGTGCAAGTATTTTAAACAATGTTGAAAATACTATGGCGAAAGCAGAGTTTGATTGTTCTGAGTAGCTTCACCTTCTCTCAGATTGTTTGGCATAGCAGTCCGCTGCATCTAAATGGTATTTTAAAAGTTCTAAAGGGTAACGGTTAAACCATGCCAACCAACTGTCGCTGCATTTTGACAGCAGCAGACGACTTTTGAAAACATTGTGGCCAAGGCAAATGGGAATTGGTTAATGAAAACGTTTTACAGTAAACGAAATATGTGCAGAGTATGTGGTACCATGGTGCAATGTTGTGTGTTTACTATTTTCTTATTAACCATGTTCGGGATATATTGGAGCCGTCCCGCGAGAAATCCAACATTGTGAACTCTGCGTAAAGCAAAGACACGGATCAGCCTAAGCATGCCGCGCAGGCTAACCCGGACAGACAATTTGCTGTTTCATGAATTACTTCTCTATACCCCTGATACGGAATGTGTCGGCCCGGATTAGACTGCGCGGATATATTACGCAGAGTCCATAATGTTGGTTTTCTCATGGAACGGCTTATTTTACATGAATTTTGGTGCCGAGTATACGTCCCATAACTCAAATTGCAAGTATTCATAGTCTGTTTGTATGGGGTTCTACGCCCCTTTCTACAATATATCACGGCGTTTCTTGGATAAATGAACAGGACTACATGTAGTAAGTATATTCTGACACCAGCCTATCAGGCGTAACGCTATTCCAGCAACACTGCGCGCCACGGAGGGAAGCCACTACTACCATTGTAATGTTTATAATTGTTCCTAGGTTTCAGAGGACAGGCTGATGATTGTTTAAATGTTATTCACTTTGCAAAGTGTTTTAAGTTAATAGTATTGATACTGAGATATTTGCACTAGTTCTTCTAGGTAATTATAATATGGTATTGCAAGATTAAAGGAGATAAAGGGAACGATTATAGAAAACAATTTCGTCAATAGGCTTTGCGACCAGGAAAGCTCCAGATCAGCATTTTTTCTGTTGTTCAAACAATCAGTAGTTCCCATGGGACGTAAACCTGACAACGATCTACTCCGCTTTCTCTACAATAGGGGTATACTTGTATGTTTCATATAAAAGTTTTTGTCTTTATCCCAAAGAAGAATTTATAGATGCTGTAGTCGTAAACAATTTAACCTTAAAGCGACTGAATCGGTGAGATTTTCTTGTTTTCGATACTTTTTCCATCGCAAATTATACCCTGTCAGTAAGTATTTTTTAAATAGGAAACCCCTTCATCGGGTCAATTGAAAACGACTCAAGTTCACTTTATTGATAAAAAACGATACATTTTCCTGTTTTTACTTGGATAACATAAAGAATAACATTTAGGGCGAATTTGAGGTTTTTTCTTTTTTTTTCTTGTTTTTTTTTCCGTGCCATCTGGATTTCAGTAGCTTTAAGGCCGTTAGCTGTAACTGTAACACGTTTGTCACGTGACACATATGTATGCACGCTACACTCAAAAAAGGGCAAATATGAGTAAACAAATGCGCACCGAAACGTACTCACTCCTCAATCGACATTGAATTATGGCGGGATATGATATTTGCGTATACGAACAATTTAGAAGTCCTATCAAATGTGAACCCTTTCCCTCAAACGACAATTCTGCAGCAGACGACTTTGACCACATTTTATCAAAAAATAGAAAATCTCTATAATTAAATGGATAACCTATGACTAAAAGTGGAAAACATTGTGGCAAAAGGAGAAATTGCACGTTTTGTGCAATTTCTTCTTTTGTCACTATGTTTTCAAATAGCCGTCTGCTGCAGAGGCGTCAGAAAGCGTCTATATGAGGGAAAGGGTTAATTAAGGGAATAGTACCATTAAAGTATTAAAAGAGTCATGGCATGCAAAAAAACGACATTGGTAGCTGCATTTGTATTGAAAAGAATGGCTCCTACATTCAAACGATACTTCTCTAATCCGATTTTGGTTATATGTGAATGTCCTGATCAGACAGCACATATTTGCAGTCTGATCAGGTTTCTTACCGGTCTCGAATGTTTGTTTTCGCTTGGCATGTCACACATGATGCAAATATTAATTATTTTCGAGAAAAAAGAAGTTAGGATTGAAATATATATAACATGTACATGTATTAGAAATAAAAAGAGAGAGATATATTACAAATTATTATAAAGAATACTATAGATTATGAAGGTTTTATTCTGTTTTATATTAAAATTGCGTATGTTTTTACTTTGACAATAATTTAGCCCTATCCTAACACAGACGATTTTGGACGACGCTTCTGAAGCTAACGTTCTGAGGAACAAAGTGTTGGAAAGGGGGTTAAACATTGCGCACAATGTACACTTGAGCCGTCCCGCGAGAAAACCAACACTGTGGTCTCTGCGTAAAGTATCGACCCGGATCAGCCTAATCATGCCGCGCAGGCTTACCCGGATGGACACTTTTCGCCTCCTGTGGATTTTCTGTTTCAGGAATCATTACTCTATACCTCTATCCCGCTGAGACGGAATGTGTCGGCCCGGATCAGTTTGCGCGGACTGCGCAAGCTGATCTGGATCGATACATTTCGCAAAGGCCATAATGTTTGTGTTCTCGCGGAACGGCTCACCTTTTCTTTTGTCCACAATATTTCAAATTCTTTAGTTAACCATTTCCCACGATTTATATATGTTGACGCTGTTACATAATACGAAAAAAACCCATCGCTTATAGTTAACGGGTGTGAGATTTTTTTTTTTTTTTTTTTTTTTTTTCAATAACCCATGAAGCTTTCTGAAATGAAACTGGCAAAATTCATGGGGGCCGCCATTTTGGGTATGTATAAAATGAGCCGAGAAACACGGATTGAAAAAAAATTATTGTCGTCTTTTTAATATTTTTTTTTTAAATCGATATTTTGGGTATGTATAAAATGACACGAAAAACACGGATTTTTAAATTATTGTCGTCTTTTTAATATTTATTTTTTTAAAACGATATTTATTAAAGTGCTGTGTTTTGGGGGAATTAACATTAAAAATAAATGGAACTCTGTACGAAATATGTTTTCCCGTTCGTCAAAAAAACGACAGCATTAGACTTCTACGCCTGAACCTAAATGTTGACTGTATCGTAGCCAAAGAAGGACGTGACGTCAATGGAGCGACGTCGTTTCCCGCAAAAAAGTGGTGTCAACATGAAATACCCCAAATTCCTATACATGAGCTATTTATCAAACATTGTTGCAAAAGGATAACTTTCTCATAAGGAGCAATTGTTCTTTTAGCGAAAATCTTTCCCTAAATCGTCTGTTGCAAAGGCCTCAGAAACCGTCTCTAATAGGGAAAGGGTTAAGCAGAAATGTGACCCCTTACATCATTTGTTCCAGTCATATTGACTGGTTGAAAAAGGCAGTTGCCAGGTGGCATCAGCAAAGAGCTGATCTTTTTGCTTCTTTACCATAATGCAGGTGATCGATTTAGGATCATCTTGGCCATCATGTTTTAACCTCGTTCATTATAAATGTATTCCTTGATGTTCTGAAAGTCTTTACTTTATTATTTTCTGTTCGTAATAATAGACGACAGCAATACGAATTCCAAATATATTTTGATAATGCACGAAACATGACATTAACATTATTATTGTCTAGTCAATTACTTATAAATCCTTTTTTATGGCCAAAGTATGCTCTTTAATTTTTGTTTATAATTATCTTGCGTTTTTTCGTAAATAGGTAGTACCTATAGATATATTATGTTCAAAGCAGACGACTGTAAACTATCATATCCGGTATTCTAAATTTAAATGTCGCAGTCACGTGGCTGAAAGGTCAGTGAACACTATTAGTCTAGAGTAACCTGCCCCTACCAGTACGTCATATAATACATGTTCGCCGGGTACCAGACTATAAACATTATATGAGCTAGTCTGGATTACCTGCCCCTACCACTATGTTACGGGTCGTAGTATTTGTCATAAAGTACGCAGGGAACCAGACTATATATGAGCCAGTGTATGGGAAGAGATCCAAGTTGGCATTTCAAAACAGTGTAGGTTCAGATTATCTTGCTAAGTGTCATCACAGTATACACAGGTTGACACACTCTTCCAACAAGCTTGCGTAAGTGATATGTGAACAGTGTAGACCCGATCAGATATATACTGTTTACCAAGGCCAACATCAGTATGTTTTTATTATGCGACAGTTAATTTTACACGGACTGTACACATTTAACACAAATTCCGTTAGATGTGTTATCGTTTGAGTGTTTTCAGTCCTCTGTATATTATCTCAAGATGACCCGCATTTGAATATCTTCTTTCGCACGATATACATGTACACTGCGTGTACGTCCATGTGATCGGAGTAGATTTGCCTAGGTCAATGTTTCTGTAACTCAGATGCTTGTCTCCTGACAGCATTGATTGTCTTGCACCATAACCCCAACCTGTCGGGTCAGATCGAGAAATGAAAATAGGAATGGATTGTTCACAGGTGGTCTTTAATGTATTCCACCAATGGGCTAAGTCTATGTGGAAAAGCAGCCAGTTGCTTGGGAAGATTGTTGTGTGAAGTACTGGTGTGAGATAACCAGGAAATGCATGGGTAGGTGAACTGGCCGCCGTGATATAACTGCGAAATTGTTAAAAACGGCGTTAAACCCCAATCAATCAATCCAATCTTTAATTGTAGGGCCATTTATACATTTATATAGTCGCTATAGACAGGGAATGGCTATTCCAAGGTGTTCTGGCACAGGCTCTACTGAATATGAAAAAGAAAAACGCCAATCACAGAATCATTTCCTGAAATGTTTTCCAACAAAATATAATATCACTTATAGATAAAATAAAACAAAGCTTAACGGCCTCATTGACCAGTGTAGTATCCTCGAGAACATAATACCAGGGTTCGATCCCCGTTTGGGTTATACGAAAGTCTTTAAACTTGGAAGTTATGCCATTCTTTCCTGTCGTTGGTGTCATTGTAATCTTACCAGCAGTATTTGGTAAGTTTGCACAGGACATCCCGTGATATGGCAGAAAATACTTTTGGGACAGTGTAAAACACCACCCAAAAAGAAAAAGTCAATACATTTAGCATTTGTAGGTTTATAAAAACACAACAAAAAAATGCTTTCGTTGTGTTAATTGATTGCTTGATTGAATGATAGTTTTCGCCGCCTTCAACATTTGTTCACTGAGTTATATCACAGCATTTCCTAGGTAAGTTACCAGTTCTACTGGTCCATGTATTCAGACACAAGCATGCCATTCGTAATGCTCACACCGCAACCCTGAGCACCAAGGATAGCAGCCATTACTAACATTCTTAAAGTATTTGGCATGACCCGGTCGGGGATCGAACCCACGACCTCCCGCACCTGCGGCGGACGCTATACCACTACACCACCGAGTTGTTTCCCCGTCTTGCTTTGTACATGTTGGTATGCTAAACATTAACCCTTTCCCACTTGCAGACGCATTTTGAGGAATTTGCCGCATGCTTCTTCTGAAAACAGTTTTTTGGCAAAAGGTGAAGATGTTCATAGTGAGAAATTTCTCCTTTTCTCACAATGTTTTCAACTGTATTCAATATATATACTTTCATTTCTAGAGATGTGTTCATTAATGCTGACTAGATATTTTTAAGGTCGTCGGCTGAATATTTGTTGTATGCTGGAAAGGGATAAGGAATGGGAAAATATCATTACGACTGATTATGACACAGGGTGTTATCAACTAGATTATACTTCCTCCACTATATGCTTTCTTTAAAAGTGTGTTGCGATGTTTGTGAATTGCGCTCCGTGTAAACATGATAAGAGAGCATTAACCCTTTTCCACCTGCAGACGCATTGTGACGCAATAGCAGCAGACGACTTTTGAAAACATTGTGGCCAAAGGTGAAATTGCTCATGCTCTACTTTATTTAACAAATAAGCTATGTTTTATGGAGATTTTTCAGGTTTGTGTCACTATGTTTTCAAATTCGTCTGCTGCAGATTTGTTGTATGTGGGAAAGGGTTAAGTTATCTTAGACAAGTAGGTTTTCGCGATATGCGATTCTTTATATAGTTGCACGGTACTGTGTATAGGTTAAATTTTCATTTAACAGATCGGGGGGATACTTGTTCACGGAAGTAAGTGACGTGTATACTTCATATTTTGCTTTGCAAACTCATTTCAGAAACTGTTAATTTTTAAACAAGCGAATTCCTTTTTAATTTGGATTACCAAAAGGCGGAATTTTGTCACGTTTTATTTTCTTCCTGGTTACATGAATTTCGATGGAGTAAGGCCCGTGCTACAAAATGTCAACATAACTATGTTTCCCGACGCTTACCCCGATATTATTGTAGAATCATAGCTGCACCTTTTGACGATATATCGCATAGTGTTCCATGCCAAAACTGTGAGGGGTGATCCAAAAGTAACATGACTTTCTTGGTGAAATTCATCTACTTTATGGTGACCCCAATATTTTGATTATTGTCATAGGTGTTACTTATGACCCGTTGTCTTTGAAACGATATTAGTCATATGCGGAACACAACATAATTGCTCTGATTGCTCTGAAAAATATAATTGTTAACTCTTTATATCTCAACTATACACTGAAAGAAGATAACGCAAAATTACAAAATACCAAAAAAATCGGTTTTAAATACAAAATGTTAATATTATTATTTTGTAATCAAGGCCATAATAATAAAACTGAATATCAATGTACAAGAATGTCATTTACAAAATGACGTCGAATGAAAAAAAAAATGAAAAGTTGCCGG
Source organism: Serripes groenlandicus (assembly GCA_031761405.1). NCBI lineage: Eukaryota > Metazoa > Mollusca > Bivalvia > Cardiida > Cardiidae > Serripes > Serripes groenlandicus. The sequence goes on from JASEVX010000003.1 coordinate 51,447,115, forward strand.
ATAGAAAAAACTATAATTCAATGGAGTTACCCTTGTGTAATACGGCCACTGGCGATGTATAGTCGTGCACGCAGTTTGTTCATGGTTGGTGGAGCGAAATAAGTGTAGAATTAATGACACCTTGCAAGAGAACCAATTATGGCGTTGATAGTAACAGTACAATGACCTTAGTACACCATAAGGGATAGACACAATCAAAGGTCAATAACTTTTGTCAAGAATGTTGGAACTTTAGAAACTGATAATATGAACTTCTCATATCATCGTCGGACATCCACGGTTGTTGAGTTGGTTATGTATCTTCGGTGATCTCAAATATGGTACACTATTCAAATAAAGTTTAATTTAATTATAGCCAGCATCTAACGGGAATAGGAGGGGACATGACAAACGGGTTTTAAAATATCATAGGGTCCTACATCCAAAGAACGCCACGGTGGTGTAGTGGTAGAGCGTCCACCTCGGGTGCGGGAGGTCGAATGTTCGATAACCGGCCGGGTCATACAAAATACTTTAAAAATGGTAGTAATGGCTGCCATCCTTGGTGCTCAGGATTGTGTGGTTCGCATTACGACTAACTGACTGGTATCAGGATAAATGGACCAGTAGTACTGGTAACATACCCAGGAAACGCCCTGATATAATTAAAATTGTTGAAAAGAGCGTTAAAACCATGCAAACAAACAAACAAATACATCCATAGAAAATGTCGAATCTTATTTAATTGATAACATTCGCATCTCAAATTTGTAGTTCAGATTTTCACTAAGTTTCATTGAGTTCAAGCCAGCAAATGTTGAGAAAGATATTGCAAGGTCACGAAAGCAGGCATCAAAGGGGCATAAATCTTCAAAAATGTCCTATCTGATAATACATGCATGTTTTTTTCGGATTGAGATATCCCATAAATGGCTTTTGAATACCAGTCAGAAGTTGTTTGCAAATAGCCCGAAGACTGGACGGACGGACAAATATACATACGTGGCTACTATAAATTCCCTTAAACTGTTCGGAAGGACAACCCCATAAAGCGATGTATTCGTTCCTAGTAACACACAAGGGAAACAATCAATTACCTATGAAACTTTCTGAAATGACCTCGATGGCTTTCTCGCACCAGTTCTATACACATCATTCTTCCCGAGCAAATACACATTTTTAGCCCATTGGTAGACTACATTGCTCGCTACTCATTTATAATTATTAGGTAATATAATGCCTGTCTTGAAAATAGTCAATTTAGTTATGCCTGTTTTAAATCGAGTCAATGTAGTTATGCCTGACATCATAAATCGAATCAATGTAGTAATGCCTGTTTTGAATCCAGTCAATGAAGTAATGCCTGTTTTGAATCCAGTCAATGTAGTAATGCCTGTCATCAATCAAATCAAGGTAATAATGTCTGTTTTGAATCTAGTCAATGTAGTAATGCCTGTTATGAATCTAGTTAATGTAGTATTGCCTGTTTTGATCTAGTCAATGCAGTAATGCCTGTTTTGATATAGTCAATATAGTAATGCCTGTCTGGATCTAGTCAATATAGTATTGCCTGTTTTGATCTAGTTAATGTAGTCATGCCTGTTTTGACCTAGGTTATATAGTAATGCCTGATTGTATCTAGTTAATGTAGTAATGCCTGTTTTGATCTAGTCAATGCAGTAATGCTTGTTTTGATCTAGTCAATATAGTAATACCTGTCTGGATCTAGTCAATGTTGTATTTCCTGTTTTGAATCTAGTCAATGTAGTAATGCCTGTTTTTATCTAGTCAATGTAGTTATGCCTGTTTTGATCTAATTAAGGTAGTATTGCCTTTTCTGATCTAGTTAATGTAGTAGTGCCTGTTTTGAATCTAGTTAATGTAGTAATGCCTGTTTTGATCTAGTTAATGTAGTATTGCCTGTTTTGATCTAGTTAATTTAGTATTGCCTGTTTTGATCTAGTTAATGTAGTATTGCCTGTTTTATCTAGTCAATGTAGTAATGCCTGGTTTGAATCTAGTTCATGTAGTTATGCCTGTTTAGATCTAGTTAATTTAGTAATGTCTGTTTTGGTCTAGTTAATGCAGTTATGCCTGTTTTGACCTAGTTATTGTAGTAATGTCTGTTTTGATCTAGTTAATGTAGAAATGCCTGTTTTTATCTAGTTAATGTAGTATTGCCTGTTTTGAATTTAGTAAATGTAGTGATGCCTGTTTTGTATCTAGTTAATGTAGTCATGCCTGTTTTGATCTAGTCAACATAGTATTGCCTGTTTTTATCCAGTCAATGTAGTAATGCCTGTTTTGATCTAGTTAATGTAGTAATGCCTGTTTTGATCTAGTTTAATGTAGTAATGCCTGTTTTGATCTAGTTAATGTAGTATTGCCTGTTTTGATCTAGTTAATGTAGTATTGCCTGTTTTGAATCTAGTTAATGTAGTAATACCTGTTTTATCTAGTCAATGTAGTATTGCCTTGTTTGAATCTAGTTAATGTAGTAATGCCTGTTTTATCTAGTCAATGTAGTAATGCCTGGTTTGAATCTAGTTAATGTAGTTATGCCTGTTTTGATCTAGTTAATGTAGTAATGTCTGTTTTGGTCTAGTTAATGCAGTTATGTCTGTTTTGGCCTAGTTAATGTAGTAATGCCTGTTTTGATCTAGTTAATGTAGTAATGCCTGTTTTGATCTAGTTAATGTAGTATTGCTTGTTTTGAATTTAGTAAATGTAGTAATGCCTGTTTGTATCCACTCAATGTAGTAGTGCCTGTTTTGAATCTAGTTAATGTAGTCATGCCTGTTTTGAACTAGTGAACATAGTATTGCCTGCTTTGAATCTAGTTAATGTAGTATTGCCTGTTTTGCTCTAGTTAATGTAGTAATGCCTGTTTTGAATCTAGTCAATGTAGTAATGCCTGTTTTGATCTAGTTAATGTTGTAATGCCTGTTTTGATCTAGTTAATGTAGTAATGCCTGTTTTGATCTAGTTAATGTAGTATTGCCTGTTTTGATCTAGTTAATGTAGTATTGCCTGTTTTGAATCTAGTTAATGTAGTAATACCTGTTTTATCTAGTCAATGTAGTATTGCCTTGTTTGAATCTAGTGAATGTAGTAATGCCTGTTTTATCTAGTCAATGTAGTAATTCCTGGTTTGAATCTAGTTAATGTAGTTATGCCTGTTTTGATCTAGTTAATGTAGTAATGTCTGTTTTGGTCTAGTTAATGCAGTTATGTCTGTTTTGGCCTAGTTAATGTAGTAATGCCTGTTTTGATCTAGTTACTGTAGTAATGCCTGTTTTTATCTAGTTAATGTAGTATTGCCTGTTTTGAATTTAGTAAATGTAGTAATGCCTGTTTGTATCCACTCAATGTAGTAGTGCCTGTTTTGAATCTAGTTAATAAAGTCATGCCTGTTTTGATCTAGGTAATGTAGTAATGCCTGTTTTGATCTAGTTAATGTAGTAATGCCTGCTTTTATCTAGTTAATGTAGTAATGCCTGTTTTGATCTAGTCAATGTAGTAATGCCTGTTTCGATCTAGTTAATGTAGAAATGCCTGTTTTGATATAGTTAATGAAGTAATGCCTGTTTTGATTACAGTCAATATAGTAATGCCTGTTTTGAATCTAGTTAATATAGTAATGCCTGTTTTGATTACAGTCAATACAGTAATGTCTGTTTTGAATCTAGTTAATATAGTAATGCCTGTTTTGATCTAGTTAATGTAATAATGCCTGTTTAAATATAGTTAATGCAGTTTCGCCTGTCATCAGTAGAATCAATGTAGTAATGCATGTTTATTTTTAATCGATATGATTGACAAAAGTCATTGTGACTACTGTCTTATGTTTTCCACCAATTAGCTTAATGAGAATAAGAATGTTGATTGGAGAACTGGTGCGAGTAAACCAGGAAACATGTGATAAGGTTAACTGGCCATCGTTATATAATCGATATTATGTTGAAAACGAAGTACTGCCCGAATCAATTAATTTCCCACTCAGATATGTTACTTCTTTAGTTTGTATCTATCTGCATGATGGACAGTACTGTCATTTGTTTGCCAAACAAAAAACTTCGAATTTGATAATAATCACACGTGCTTTTGGTATCCCATACTATTTAATTGAATCCCAGCCAGAAGTTGTCGGAAATAGCCCGGAGACGTACACTGGACGGACGGACTGATCGATGCACATGCAACGAGGCCAATATTATATTTCCTCGAAATGTTCGGTAGCATGATAAATATATACGCTGACATGAGTTTTACCTTACAGAATCAACGATCACTAACAGAATGGGTCCGAAGAAGTCAAGACGAAGCTGTAATGTAAATGAATTTCGACAGATTAATGTTACTTCCTGGAAAGCCATAACACCAGGGATGCCCCTTTATTTGAAGTACTACGGTCTATGGCATGCCATCCTTGTGACTGAGACAGAACCGGACGACGGCTATGTTGAAGGCATACACTATGGATGGCAGGGTTTTCTAAGGTTAGATTTTGAGTGTCCTCTGTGCAAAAGTGAATATAAATTAATAATGATGCAACTGTTTTTTCTAATTAAACGTTTGATTATGATACATCGCATATTATACTTAAACACTTTTCAAACTTGCTTCTGCAACAGACAACTTTAGAAATCAAAGTACTGAAGTACTGGTAACGAATTATTTTGAAAATTAATAATTACATTATGTTTTTTGTTTGTTTTAAACTTGCTTTAAAACTTAGTAGTTTTTAGACAATCTAGTCTATTTCATGATTATAAATAATCTTTGTCCATATATATTTTAAAAGAGACATCTGGAAATGTTCAATATATACTGTAATATACTGGGTGTATACGGATAAGTGTGAAAATGTATGGGTAAAACATTTTTTTATTTAAAAAAAATAAACATGCATAATGTAGTAGCATAACGGACAAAATATGCTACTCGCACTGTTGCATACTATGTCTTTTTCAAAATATTCCTTACTTAATCATTTGAGTAAAAACTTAAAATCACAAAATTTGGAAGCAATATAGTAAAAATTGAGATAATGTAATTTTGCTCATTTTTTTTAAAGCTTGTTACATGGTTTGTTTATTAACCCTTTCCCTCATACAACACATCTGCAGCAGACGACTTTAAACATATCTTTGCAAACAAATATAAAGCTCTCTATAATGGAGGTAAAATACAAAGGGGAAGAAGATATTATGGGAAAATTGGAATTGCTTGCATTGAGCAAGTTCTACTTCAGTCAAAATGTGTTCTAAAGATGTATACAGCAATGTCATCAGAAAGCCTCTACATGGGGTAAAGCAGGGTTTTACACCAGTACAAAATGTTGGGAGTCCTTGGGATGCAGTCATGTAAAATTAGGGAGTCCCTCCCTAAAAAACAGGGGTCCCAATACATGATACGGAGCCAAATGTTTATTGTTATATTATGTGTAAGCTGTTGTTATACATATTCATGATTATTATGATTTATCATAAATATGTATAAAACAGCTTATGAATTTAAAATGTATTATCAAATTTAATTTATGCTACTTTGGCACAGTAATGATATTGCTAAGCTTTTTTTTCTGTCTCACAACTTGTGTACTTTTTGGTATCGTAAATAAAGAAAAAGAAAAATGCTGATTGTTTAAGTTTTTTTAATTACTGGAATTTCCTAACTTTCTTTCCAATATTCTCCGAAACTGACGTACTTTCATTGCAACATTTCTCCTCAACTTCTAATTCGGGCTTTCTTTTTCCCCATATCGACCGCAAATCCGTTTGTTTTGACATATTAGCGTCAAGCGTATCGAATAGTTTTCGGACGTGTAAAAATAGCGATAGCTTCGAAGATAGTGTTTTCCTCCGACGACGATTGGTCAATTCATGTCACGTGTTTACTCCAGAGCTCGCATAATGAGATTCCTAATTCTATTATTAGAAGCAGGGAAAACCAGCTTTTTAACATTTGATGGATGTATAATATATTCTGGGCTAGAATTTATGTTCGCATATTCGCAAATTGCAAATTTCAATTTGCCGGGTGAGATTTCAGCCACTAGTATATTATTGCCAGTGAAATTGTTGGACCGAAATACTACGCATTTCTAATCGTCGATCTTTTATGACGTTACTCCATTTCAATTGATAAATGTCTCGCGCACATGCCAATTCAAAGACCCCAATATTGGTGACGTTTACTGCATACATTGAGAACAACAAGTTTTAATTGACATATCGCAAATACGATTGGCTGGAATAGTCACGTGTATATTTGGTTTCCCAAATTGTATTTTTATCTACAGATATCTATGATTGGCTGGAATAGTCACGTGTATATGTTTGATTTCCCAAAATATATTTTCTCTACGGAGCTTGTATACGATGACTAGATCTAGTTATATTGTACTTTACCTTTTTAATATGATCTTTTTACAGGCATGCGTCCGATGGGACTCAATTTTAATTTTGTCAGGGGTTCCGGTTTATCATTTTATGCGTATTAGACGCAGAAATGCGCGTCCCGTAAAACCCTGCATGGTTCTTCAGCATGGGTTCGACTTCCGTTAACTACGTCACTCACTAGTGAATGGGCATATAACTAAAAATTCATACGCTTGCCGACAAATGAAATATATATGCATTTACTGTTAATTTGATATTTTCTAGAGAATTGATTATCTATGTTGATTCGATAGTATAAATATGACTTCACTGTATTGAAAAAACACGTAGAAGTCATTTTAATATCGAAAAAATACTAGGACTATTTAGGTGCAGCTAATGTGAATTCTAAGCGGAAGTGTAGTTTAACCGTGACTTCCGCCAAAGCAACACGATCGCATTAACCGCATTATTTTTTGAGAAAAAATAATTCGTTAAAAATGAGAAAAAGGGTGTATGTGTGTGTGGGGTGGGGGTTGGGAAATGCGCCTATGATGACCAATTTCTCCTTTTGCCACTCAAACTTTATTCTTAATGATTTATCGAAGCTAATAGTATGGGGGTCTTTTTCGTGGCCATCTTCTCTCACATCAAAATGCAAATGTATCATAAGAATATAATAATATATACAGTCAAATGTGTTTAAAAGTAGTTTTTTCATTTTAACCCTTATCATGCTTAATTGTGTTTATAACAACAGTATGTCTCTGCTTTGCTGATCATATCATTGTTTATTGTTCATTTTATTCTTTGGTGCTTTTGTAAAGCTTAATTCTTCACAAAACCAAATATAAACCCATAATACGTTGTACAGATATACACTCTATTATTGGTCTATACTGTTTGCAGATGTATTATAAGAGTTCTTTACAGCATGACAAGGGTTAAATACTGTTTACACTAAGTATTTTTCCAAACGCAAATTGTCTTCCTTTTCCATAATGTCTTGTATATGGAAAGGCTGATCTTTTTTAAGTTTACTGCTGCAGATTTGTTTTCTTACAATAAGAAGAGATATATACAGTTATGACATTCAAAAAGTGTATTTATACATTATAGACACTTGTATTTAGTTTTTAGTTCATAGTTTAAATATAAAAAGGACATATTCTAATAAAGCCAGAAAAAACCGATGGTGGTGGGGTGATAACTTGGGGATAAAGAAAACAAAAATACAAAAAACATAGGTGTGAGAAAAATCTTGCATATTTCTCTTCACACATCTTTTTTTTATAAAGATTAAGGATGATCTTGAATCAGATTTCTTACACTTGCCCACTTTGCTTTGTCTTTTGTCCTTGCTTTAGTCGATTTGTATATACTCCAAGCCAGATGTAAGCCGTTCTTTAAACCATACCAAGAGGGAATATTTATTTTACATGAGTATAAATAGCGTTTGACATTTAATAATAGAGTTTCCAGTTTGAAATCTTTCTTATCGCAACTTATATTTGATATCTCTAAATTTGGATATATTTCATTGATATTCAATTTAATGTTTTGGATTAAGGGTTTAACTTTTTCTCAATCAAGAAATAAATGGTTCAATGTTTCCTTTTGCGTTAAACAAAAATTGCATACGTTTGTATCTACTAGTTTCATTTCATATAGCAATTATCCTATGTATTATTCGGGTCTATAACCCTTGTTTATAGGTATCATTTGTACATTTGAAAACATTGCAATATTTTGATTTCCAGTTAATGTTTTCATTTGGAAACCACACCATCCATTTTTCCTGACTTGTTGGCACCGAACTATTACATGTTAATGTATTATAGACACATTTGTTCGAGTCAGTTTTTATTAAAATATCGTAAAATAGAAGTTGATACATGGGTTATAGGCTATAAATAACGGAAATCAGTCTTTGCAATATTGTTCTTTGTTATAAAGGACCTTATATAATTTCTTAGACTATGTTATATACGCCAATTGACTCTTTTTCTCATAATGCTTTCAATATTCTCAAAGGTTAGAAAATTTCCATTTACATACATCATAGCCTTTATAAGCCTTATGTCTCGATTATCGAAATCTTCGATGAAATTATGTTTTGATTTAATAAGAAAATGTTCATTATAAAACAAAGGCAAGTGTAAAACCGGTCTATGTTGAGCCTTGATAGCTTAGTCTGTTACGACGAGGGATATCAGTCCAGAGGTAGTGAGTTCGAACCCCGATTCGGCAATTGCTTCTTTCCGATTATCGAAAAAGTAATCGTGACTAGCGTCCTTCTTTTTCATCCACTAGGCACACAATGGTCTATTCATGAAAATAGCCAGTTGCATTGTAATAATGTTGTGTTGAGTACTGGTGCAAGACAACAAGGATTTGCATGGTTAGGTTAATTTGGCGACGCGATATAACTGTAGACATAGGCATTAAACCACAATCATTCAATGTAAAATCACACAAGGTATTATTATATGTGCTAATGTATGTCATAAACTAAATATTTTCAAAATCAAATAATAGTTAATAAGTACTTATGCACCAGAAAACAAATTGGCATGTCCATGACTCTATATGTATTCTTGAAGCAGTGCTTTCACCTTATGTCTACACGTATAAGTGTGTGTCTACATGTAAATATGTACCATGCCCTTTTCCACTGTATGTTATTATATTTGTATTATTTGACTATGAGCTATAATGCTTTAAATTTAAATAAAGTTTATGATATGTTATGTAATGTTAAAGAACAAATCTTGTAATACCGTTTTTTCAGCACGCGGACCATCAGCGAAGAGGTGTTCCAAGTTAACGTTAGCAATGGTAAAGTTCGGAGACTCTTGATACCAAAACATAAAATGGTTGCGCCTGAAGTTGCAATTATGAGAGCCCGAAAGAAGATTGGCGAACAACAGTTTAACATGTTTACAAGACGATCCAGTCATTTTGTGACGGAATGCGTTATGATATGATCGACTTTAATGAGCATTATTCGATGGTTATTTGCGAATGAGTCTTGAATTTTTGGGTAATATTATGCACCAAACACCAACTACACATTATACCGGTAAATAGTATGTACTTTGATCCTAATGGCAATTTCATTGAAAAACGAAACCCTTGGGGAAAAAAAAAAAAAATTACGATTATTACGATTTTTCACGAATTATAATCCGCGGAAAAAACTGACTCAAAAATATCCATTAACTACATACAATAGTGGTTATCATTTTATCTTAATTAAATAAAACAAGAGAGTAATACACACTACCTGTAACTATTATGTATTTTGATCCTAAAATGCATGTACTTTTTGTAACCGCGGTTTTAAGTTGTTCAAAATTGGCGCTTAATCTTTTTCGACATTCAATAAAGATTCCGTCGTTGACTTTGAAATATCCAGGAAATGGATTGAAGATCTATATGAATGAAGATTATAAGATTCTTCTTATTATTAAAATTGTAATGGAGGGATGAGAAATTGCTCATCTTGTGCAATTATTAATTTCTCCATCTTCCACAATACCTTTTACGTCAATTTACTAATTTTACTTTCATTTTGAGATGTTTTCCATATGATTTCGTAAGTCCAAAATGCTGCAGATTTTTTACAAATTGGAAATGGTTATTATTAGAGATACTTCACTCATACACTTTACTGACTTAAAATAAACTATAATTTGTATATCATTAAAAGACATATATATGGAACTTTAGGCTCATCACTTACTATATTTAGTTCCAAGAATTATACTTTTTACCTCCCCTGGCAACCATTTTGATAGGCATTACGTTGAATAGAGAAATAACAAATATGACAAATATGACAATTGAATGTGCAACAATAATTAAATAAAGAAGTCGATATAATCAGATCGTACACAGGTCTCAACGAAATATTGTTGTCGAACTCAGTCTTTGGTGTTTTCCTAATCATCACATCTATTTTTTGAAAATACTCTATTATGTCGTCATCATATTTGTCCATCAAAATGGCCGACAAGTGAGAACTTTTGTAGTTCTGGAAACCATGTATTGTATTCTAACATGACGTTGTTTTCCTTGCCTATAGAGAGTGAAGAAAATAACCGTTGATTATTCGTCAATAACCAATATTAATGCACTACTTTTCACATTGGCTATTCCAGTTATCCCCCCCGCGTATAAGCCTGTGATTCAGCGTCACGTGATGTAAAGAAACATACATGTATAGTATACTACGTCGTCGGCAATGGCTGACTCGATAAATCTACCGTACGAAAAATCGCATAAAACACCATCTCAGTGTCTCTCTGGCGTTGCATCAGCTACCAACAAACACGAGGCTATAATTACCCAACCCACTGTCACATCACTCCCACGTTGTCCTACATAATCTAATCTAGACATAAGTCTACACGAAAGCAGGGCTATGCACATGTTTACTGGTGCTATATCCAACAGTAAAGTCACTCGTAATGTGTACAATGCCAAATAATCACAAAATCCGCAAAACGTTGAATAAAACATTGTTGTCGCTGTGTAATCATTTGCGGAATTGACATGTATTCAAGTTATATTTTTAGAACAGGTCAGCACAGACTTGTTATTGTTGATATGTTTTTATCAATGTCAATACATATTGTTAACTTGTCGAGTACAATGAAAACTAAACAATTAATTAAATAAAATTACATTGTCTTGTTGCTGAGTCTACCCCTCTTTGTCGTTTTTTTCTGCAGTTATGCGTATAATGCAGTGGGTAGTCACAATTGATGGAACAGCACACATGTCCTCGCATTCTAAGGGAAGTAAAACTGGTGGGTAAACTGGTTTGCTAAATGGTACATTTATTTTCTTTTGTTAAGGTGTCGGATCATGTTAGAATCGAAAACCGTGGCCCATGGCCTTCGTGGTTAATTCCTGCGCATCAAAACTCCAAACCCTTGTTTATTCGCCAATAAACCACGGTTTTTGATAGTTTATTTCTTAATTATAAGACTACTTTATCTAAATAAAAAATCCCTCTGAATACCCTGGTCACAACACTCCGTGTGCTATTTGACACACACCTGTCCGCAGCATTCGGGTTGTGGTTCGACACATGTGGTTCTTTACGGGTTGACTAGACTGTAGCAACTGTACATTCACCTAAAATGCTTCTTCGCCCTGTAAACGTTCTTTGGCAGTACGCCGCTTTCAACAATATTTCAGTTATATCACAGCGTTTCCTTGGTAATTTACACATACTACTGGTCCATTTATCCGGACACCAGTCAGTCAGTTGTAATGCATGCCCCGCATCCCTGAGCGCCAAAGTGGGCAGCCATTATTACCATTTTGTTAAGTGTTATGACCCGGCCGTGGATCGAACCCAATACCTCCCGCACAAGAGACGGACGCGCTACAACTACACCAACGAGGCGGACTTTCAACCAAACCACCACTGAGGCGGTCTATTTCCTACGGAATACCGTTAGGGCCATCACAGACCATCGCCTGTGAATGTGTTGATCTGAAACGCGATACTCGACAGTACGACAGTAGTACGATGATGATAATGCGACAGTACGATTTCCTGCAAAGTGACTGTACTGCCTCCGGACAGGTGCTGTGAGCCATGGTACAGTTATGTACGGTTGTGTAGGGAGGTCAAAAGGCTCCGTGAGTACAAGAAGCCCCTGCGATGTTTTAATTAAGAGCTCAAAGGATATGTACACGCCACGTGTCTGTTGTTCACAGATACGCGGGGACATTGAATTAATATAGAGGTCGTTTGCTGGTGTTAGAGCATAACAACCATTGTTGAAAATACAATGTGGTAGAAGCATACAGTCTTCAGCTATTATGTTAATAGGCAAAGCCTATGTCGTGTGAAAGCAAGAACAATTAATTAAGCAGTGTCAGTCCCCCAAACAAGAAACAAATTAATAGTAAAACCGGAATGGCAGTAAGAATTTCTTATGGGGGGGGGGGGGGGGAAAGAGAGATTTGATATGTGAAAAACAGTAAGATTGTACTGAATTCTCGTTTATGATCTCTTATGATATCTTCGTACGGGTAACCTTAAGGCGTGATTCGGCTCACAAGTAATATCATCCCAGTGAATGAATGCTATTGTTTCCAAAAATATCGACCTTATACAAGACTGCGAGGACAATCTCAACGAGCCGCTGGAGCAAGAAGGTCATTACCGTTAAGTGTGCGGCCACGTGATTGCACAGTGCAAAAACGTCGACGGTGCGGTGACCGTAAAATAACAAAGCTGAATAATTGCTCATGTGATGACATTACCAAACCTTCCATCCAACGCACGTTGGTCGTACAGCTCCGTGCACCTCCTAGCAATGACTAAACATGTGACTTGTGTTCATTAGAAAAGGTAATTAATCGCCTTATGAACATGTCTTACAGCCTTCTGAGACTGCATCGAGCTCTTGCGGACATGAACAAAATCCAGTGCAAACCCTTGCAACGATTGGTTGCCTTTTGTCCATTTTATGAATACATGTGAAATGAGTCATAAGCGGCGCTATGCAAAAAACAACCGTCAGGCATTTTCGACCATAAATACCTTGATTAGCCAGTGCGCCCGCGCAGCAAGATCTTACTCTACACTGTTCGCCAATCATTTTAAGAAGGTTTAAAGATACTGTTGTAAACAAGTATCAAATTGGACCCTAAACATAGATGATCAGTCTAATAATTACGTTAAGGCTGGTTTTCGCAGACTAATCCTCAAGTATGTTTCTTCTGTGGGAAAAAGTACCTCAAAGGAGAGTTGGCCTCGTGATCCAAAGGTTCCGGGTTCAATTTCCATGAGAACGGGATCAACATTTGTAAAGGGTTTATTCTATGACTCTCCACAACCAAAAGTATCCAAAGAAAATGGATTCAACATTTGCAGAGATGCCAACAGCTGAATTTCTGTTTGTTTGAATGTCTTTTTTGTGTGTTGCGTTCAACAGTATTTCAGTTTTACCAGGATGTTTCCTTGGCAAGAGGCAAGCGTTACCGGTATTAATTAACCTGCCAGCGATGCATCAATCGAAGTTCTATCCCCTTCATCACAATAACCATTTCATTAAGTTTGTGATATGACCAGTTGTTTTATTGGGGTTTTAAGCTGCTTTCATCATTCATATCACGGCGATAGTTAAATTATTCATAATTCCCGGATAAGAAAAAACAGTACAAGGCTAGGACATGTGACTGGGGATCAAACCCGGCACGCACGGTTCCAAATCTCCGACGCTAACAACTCGGCAAAGGCGGATTTCTCTTGATATGTCCATACTTGATATGACAAATTGGCTTCCAATTCCCAAGGCTACCCACTACAACACGGAGTGGGAAATTAATTGTTGAGTAGCACTCCGTTTTCGACATAATATCAATTGTATTATGTAGGCCAGTTCACCTTATCACATGTTGCTGGTTCGCACCAGTTCTCCAATCATATACATTAATCTAATTGGTTGAACACATATGACAGTAGTCACAATGACCTATGTCAATAATCTCGATTAAAAATAAACAGGCATTACTACATTTACTAGATTCAAAACTGGCATAACTATATTGACTATATTCAAAACAGGCATTACTATTATTGAATCGATTTAAAACAGGCATTACTACATTTACTAGATTCAAAACAGGTATTACTATATTGACCCGATTCAAAACATTGATTACTTTTTTAAACGAAAGTTTTACAACCGAGTGAAGACAAGGTAGACTCGAAATTAACCTAGATCTCGTCAGTCTCTTGCAACCGTAACCATCATCTCCTGATTTTTGACTTGTTCTTATGTGCTTATTGTTGTTTCTATACTGGATAATTATAAATGAGTTGCGAGTAATGTAGTATTGATTGATTGGGTTTAACGCCGTTTTTAACAATTTCTCAGTTATATCACGGCGGCCAGTTCACCTAGTCATGCATTTCCTGGTTTTCTCACACCAGTACTCCACACAACAATCTTCCTTAAGCAACTGGCTGCTTTTCCACATAGACTTAGCCCATTGGTGGAAGACGAATGACGCATGTCGCATTGACTTTTGTCAATCCTCGGAAACAAAGTTGGCCGAGCCGGGATTCGAACTCACAACCCCTGGATTGATAGCCCGCGTCGCTACCGACTGAGCTACCGGGGCTCGGCCAGAGTAATGTAGTATACCAATGGGCTATATATGTGCATATGAGCCGTCTCCGGAGAAACCCAACATTTACCGTATCAGCCTAATCTGAGGCTTTCCGTCTCCTGTGGATTTTCTGTTTCAGGAGTCATTAGTCTATACCTCTATCCTCCTTAGACAGAATGTGTCGGCCCGGATTAGCCTGCGCGGACTGCACAAGCTGATCTCGGTCGATACATTACGCAGAGTCCACAATGTTTGTTTTCTTGTGGTAAGGCTCAAGTGTAGCCTGTTGCTTGGGAAGAATGATGTGTATAGAACGTGTGCGAGAAAGCCAGAAAAGAACGTCAAAATGTGAAGGGGAATTGGAAATAAAGTGAACAAATCTTCATCATGCAAAATTGTTATTAAAATTGGCTGCACATGGAGAAAAGTCAATATATAAGTATTGCGAAGGTTCAAACTATATGGCCTTACTACGATAACATGGTTATCTTCAAAATGTGATAAGCTGTACTTAGAATAGGCGGATGTGACTGTTCATAGGTTAGATTTTCATCTTACAGATCGGAGAATTATTCACCTAAGAAAGTAACGTATGTACTTCATATTTCATTTTGTGAATATTTGACTCCCAAACTCATTTCATAGACTGTTGATTTTTGAGCAAGCCAATTCATATTTAAGTTGGATTAGCAATACACGTCAGGTTTTATTTTCTTCCTGGTCTAATGTAATTCGGTTAAGTCAGGCTAATAAAAAGCATAGATATTAACGCATCTTAGAACAGTCAAGGTTCAGAAGAGCCATTGTTTGTCACAAAATGTCAGCAGAGCCATTTTCCACCGACATGTGTAAGGATCATTGATATACTTTACGGCGAAAAACTAGAAAATACTCAAACTATCAGCCGCATCTTGTAAACCAAGAGATTTAGTACGGGATGAGGTTTGTCGTGTGCGTGTTGTTTGCTGCTGGGGATTCTGGGTGAGGCATAACAGTAATTATATTATAAAGACATTTTTTATTTTAAATTAAGATATATTGAGACAATAGTTTAGTCTAATTTCATTTATCACTATCAATACGCCATATAATTTTGAATATGATGCAAATTTATCTGTTGAAAGGAATTTGTATGAGTGTCTATGACGCTTGTTTTCCAATCCTATGAACATATCATGCATTACATATATGCCAATGTACAACTATTTCTCAATAAATATGTTTAAACTAATTTGGCGTTCACCGTAACGGGAGCTCAACAAGGTAAATTTGCGTAAACGTAATAGAACTGCAGTTCTCGTAATTTTGTCAAAATATGTATCTGGGGCAGTTAAACGTCCTGACGAAGCTGTTTGGATACACAGGTTGGCCTAAGTGGTCAATGTTCGAAGATGCATTAAATCGCTAGATATGTGCGTCTCATTTTGTTTATTGTAGTTTTAAGTATTCACAACTAACGACTAAGTATATCGAGCAACAAATATGAAAAATATTGACTTCTATCGAAACATTGAAATGTTGAATTAGATATAAGTGGATTGAACAATATTCTAAAGCTTATACACAGATACCGGTGAATGTCATGTCTACTATAGGTTACAATACACCAAATACATTTCTTCTTTGTTTCCATGTAAATCGACCAGTTTCAGTCCTCAATTGTCACACTTTCTAAGATTGTCTCAAGAGTGTCTCATGTAGTTCACAATATATCATTTATTAAGTTACCTATAAGCTTTAAAACAACCCAAAGAAAACGGGCGGGGGAGGGGGGTCATGCTTTATTCAAGAAAGAACTCGCCAGGAGAAAATGGTTACCGTCATTTTGGACCAAATCGGACCCGGACAAAACTGGTGTTTAGCATTCTCTAAATACTTAACGGCAACAAATCAATCATTTCTAGTACATCATATACACATTTACAATGATTTTAAACTCAATGTCATATATTCAATACATTCTTGAGATGGTATATACTCCTTTCTACGCAAACAAAGTTTTTTTTGGGACTATTTAGGTGGAGTGAATGAATGTACATTGTTTTATGGCGCATCGACAGCTAAGGTCATTTAGCGCGCAATTAAATTTAGGTGGAGACAGAGACATATAAACACAATATTTATTGACGCCGCGTGGGAGCGCGGCGTCAGTATGGGATAGGTTTTAATTTTGTACCATGCGGTGACGTAATCGATGTTATAATATTTTTAAAAAACAGCCTTTATGATTGAATAAATTGTATTAACTGATTTAAGAAACAACAAGATACAAAATATGTACATCTTTTACCGTAATTACAAAACTATAGACACATTTAAATTGTTTTTAATAACTGTTCCCCAACTAACTAGGCTAAGCCTTTTTTATAAGTTGGTTTACGGAGTTCACTAGGCTACGCTCTTTTAATTGTTTGGTTTACTGCTCTGACGACTCGATTCATCAAAGCTCAGAAGAAAAAAATCAGGTGATGGTTTTTCCTATTTATTTCTGTTGTATTACTAAACTTAAAACGTTCCTCCCCATACAGTTGTTTATTCAGACTATTGTATTCTTGCTATATGTTGACTATACATGAGAACTTTTTCTTTTAATTTCATAAATGCTTAATTTTGATATTAAATATCTTTAAACTTGTTAGAATTATTTGTATTTTTTGTTTATATACTCTCGTTTTTTGTTATCATTCTTCTGCTCAACTGAAAGGAGAATAGACTTCCCTCTCTCCTCCCAAAGCTTGTGTCACACTTAACTTATAACTAGAGGCATTAACACTTAAGTTAATATCTGTTAATAGTTCAGTATCTATGTTTTTTTGTTTATCTAATTGATCTAGTTAGAGCAGATTTAAAATTAAGAAACCTCAGCTTGAATGGCACTTTATTGTTGCAGCCAATGTTAAGCAAACGGTAAACCAAATGGTTTGAAGACTTTACTCGTCATTTCACGACTAAACTTTACATGCTGAATATCACATAGATCGTAGCATATAAAGTGTATAATCCCTACGTCAAATTGACATTTTTTGCTCTTATAGACTATGGTATCCAGGTGAGTAATAAAGGAACATCTTGGCCTTCTTGTTTTAGATAAAGGTACATTTGGCCTTCTTGTTCAAAATATTTACATCCTGTCCGTTTGCACAGGTTATTTAAATGTATTGAACTGCATCTGCTTCCCTTTACGTCATGCTTTAAAATCATGCGCGGCGTCTTTTATGCTTATCATCAAAATTTGTCTTGTATATCTCTGGTGTAGATCAGCATGACAGCGGATGTAATTTGCGTAATTTGACATATAAACATAATGTGTTTTACAATAACACAAAGGGTCACAGATTGGTCAAGAAACCGGAAATATCTAATTATATAGCATATACATGTATATGTAATTATGTTAATTGTTTAGGTTGTATTTGCATGATGGACAGTACTGTCTTTTGTTTGCCTATAAACTTTGAAACCATAGATAATGTCGAACGATTTAATTGATAACATCCGCATCTACTATTTTACGTAAGCTCTTCACTAATTTTCGTTGGATCCAAGATACCATATGTTTAGATATATATTGCAAGGAAAAGTAAACAGGTTGTAAAACATCTGCCAAAATCCCACGTGTGTTTGGTACTGAGTTTTCCCATACTACTTAATTGAATCCCAGCCAGAACTTGTGGGGAATATATTATAGACGCACACTGGACGGACGGACGGATGCACCGTGACATGCAAAGAGTCTACTATTATATTCCCTCAATTTACCGGTAGCATAATACATATATACGTGCCATGACTATTACTTTGCAGAAACAACGATCACTAACAGAATGGGTGCGAAACAGTCAAGCAGAAGCTGTAATATCAATGATTTTCAAAGGATTGAGATAACTAACTGGAATGAGATAACACCAGGGATACCCCTTTATTTGAAGTACTACGGTTTTTGGCATGCCATCATCGTGACGGAGACAAAACAAGACGACGGATATTTTAAAGGCATACACTATGGATGTCAGAATGTTCTAAGGTTAGATTTTGAGTTTCCTTTGTGAAAAAGTGAATATAATACTGATGGAATTGTTTTGTTCTAATTAAGCGTTTGAATAAAACAGTTTCGTTTCGATACATCGCATATTATACTTTTCAAACTTGCTTCTGCAGCAGACAATTTAAGAAAACAAATGTGAAACAATTGGTGTGTGTGGGGGGGGGGGGGGGGGGGGGGGCGGGGGCGTGCGACGGGGGAAATGCCTATGATGACCAATTTCTCGTTTTGCCACTCCGTCTTTTCTCAATGCTAAACGGAAGCTAACAGTATGGGTGTCTTTATTTAAAAAAAAAAGGCCGCATGATTACCATATTGTGGTCTAGGTTTCACTTATTCTAGTGACAGTGCTGTCTTGTTGGAAGCTTCCAGTAGGAATGCATGGACATTTAGCACAAGGAGATTTATAGACCTGCCAGTGTTACCACATATCGGGATTTCTCTTCGTCCTTATTAAGTATATTAATTTAAGGTAAATGACTATTAAAACATCTCTTTTACACTCTATAGACATGTGTGAGTTTTACAAATTAAAAAGAAAAGACCAATGCCGGTATATAAATTCAATGTCTGTCTATTTTTTGTTTAGGGAAATTCATACTGTATCTAGTCTAACAGTAAAAAGTGAGCAACTCTACTGAATGTGGTAACTTGCCTCAAACGCTTTATAATTTCAATAGTATCTGTTTTATCTCAAACCTGGATCCTTAAAAAGGCGCGCTAAATGCAATCTGGTTCCAGACATACTATGCTAGTACACAGTACTCCAAACTACGCTAAATGAACTAATGAAAATCTCGCTTTTATTCATCTTGTGTTCGTATTACGTCACTGCGTTGTATAAACAGTATGCATATCTAGCAAGCATATACTATTCTATAACAATAGTAAACCATTCCATTGATTATGGCAGAAACGTAGATAAGAATTGCTTGAACCGAGAACGAATCAAAGCGCCAATGGCACTGTAGTGGCGATCGTATAGAAAATCTTGCAAAGTAACAAGCACTATCTCAATGTAGACCTTGCGATTTTCAATAATAGTGCACTCTGGTGCGGGTAAATTTAAGAAAAGCTGCATCTTTTGACAGTTGAATAATGTTAGTTTGCCAGAATGTTGTCTTGGTGATTTTTAAGTTACGTTCTAAAATTGGTCATGATGTGTTCACAATTAGGCCATTCCAAATTTAAGGAAAATCTAGTTGGTACTCGATAGACTATCCTTTAAGCTTTTTAGAATGTTTGTCTTGGTTATTTGTAATCTAAATTGTTTGGGTTATCACCTGTTTATAACCAGGTCGCTAGGTCATATTAAGATGAAATAGTTTGTACACTTTTGAAATGACTAAATTATCATAGAAAGGAGTGAAAACAGTATCCATTAGTTTGATGTTTGCTTCAATGATGTCCGATATTGAACAGGTCTGTTCGATTTAGTTCCTTCACATGGAGGGTTTCTTCCTAGAAAAGATAAACTGCTTTGAAAAATTTGAGAGCAAAAGCAAACACAAAAAATGCCCATAAAGCATAATTTCTCTATTTACCAAGCTGTTCAATTAATACAAATATAGACATATATGATGATGCTCGATCTTCAACTAAATTAGGCTACACTTTCAGCATTGCTTGCTAATTGACTCTAGAACGTACAGAGAGTTGCGCTCGAATGTGTATAACTTGTGTACACATTAACATCGTGTCCTTAAAACCTTTGTAAACCAGTCTTATCATCTAGACGCTTTCATATATTGCAACAATTACAAAGTAAAGCGTTTATAATATTGAGATTGGAGAACAATCGATAAACAGTCTCGCGAGCTATTTATAGAACCTTTTGGAATTTTCAGACGCCTTCTACTGCGTCATTGATGTGTTTTCAGTATCATGAGAGTTATAGAACGCACAATGGTATTTATTAACTTCCCAAACATGAAGAAAGATAATATATACATATTTTAACTTTATGTAGATATTATCTCAATAAATCTCAAATCTTAGTATCAATCCGGTACCAAAGTAGCACTGACATGATTATTATTAATCGTGTCTCTGCATCACTGATGGAAATATATATTTGGCGGTTTAACAGATGTAGGTTAATTGTTTTGCAGTAAGGAATAAAAAATTATACGGGCTGTTCAAAACTGACTTTGTAAATGTTTCCGTTGTTGTTGTTTCTGTTAGCATTGTGGCGATTGTCAAACCAATCGCCACAAAAATGAGGTTTGCTCGTTCGACATTTTGATGAATCAATAAATGAATTAAGTGGTGTTTTTGCAGTATACTCGTGTTGTAATTTCTAACTCCTTTACCTTTCATCCTTTTATACCCATTAGATTTTTTGTGACTTAATATCTTCACAGAAAACTCTCTCCAATAACAATTTGAATTAACACTGAATCAGGTAGTGACCAACTATCTTTTGTCTTTTTTTTTCCATTTAAGGTTTTAACTATTTTCCACATATATACCATTTTTGAGTCTCTGCAGCAGACGACTTTTTAATCTCATAATGAGTAATATCTCCATTTGCCACAATAATGTTAACCCTTCTATTTTCTATGTTTTATACTTCATAATTTCAAAGTCTGTCAGGTTAAACATCCTTGAAATCCTTGTGGCAAAAGGGAAAAATGCTCATGATGAGCAATTTTTGTATTTGCCACAATAGTTTCAACACTTTTCAATTATCATTTATAGAGATTTTCTTTATTTTATACTTAATCATTTCAAAGTCGTCTGCTGCAGATTTGTGTTATGTGGGAAAGGGTTAAACACTTTTTCTACTAAGATGACCTACCGATACAAACCAAAACAGATCTTCTGTGTGTCAGCATTATTTGACAAAACTTAAACATAATAACATTGATTTATTTGGTACAGATTGAAATTAATCACAACCACCTCATGTCCATTAATGTTTAGAATGTGTCATATATGTCACTTTTAATGATCACTTTAATTCTAAATCATCTCATCCGCTTTAAACACAAACCTTGTCAGGTTAAATATCCTACTTATATATCTTATACAACTTAAATCTTCAAATACCGATATCTATATTACTAATTACAGATTTATTTTTTCTAATGTTTGTGGATTTAAAGGTACTTTCTTTTTTAATTCTTCATGTGTAACGAAATATTGCGGCTTCTGTGATGCTTTGCGTCAAACATTCGTCTTGTTGAGTATTAGTCTACCTAATTAAATAAAATATGACTGTTGTTTACAATAACATTTTCCTAAATTAAGTATATCAGCAGCTGAGCATTTTTAACGAAGTTGATAGCAAGTTAAATCAGTATGCGTGTTTACATATACATGTATATATATATATTAAATTCTTATCAATTAAGGTATTCGATAACGTTATGTATGCGTGTCTGTTTATATTTATAAAGTTTCGGTTAGAAACTTCTTACGGTCAGGGTCAAAGGTCACACATACTATGGTGCTATTTTTGCTTGTTACAAAACGAATTATATGGGAAATTCGGCTCTACTCGGACATCCGATTTTCCGATTTCAAAACTGTATATCAAATATTAACATCATTGAACATGTATAAAAGATTCTGTTCAGAGAACAATTTCATAAAAATGTCGTCAGTGTCACTTAGCGCATTCGAATTTCAAGCTTTTTATTAACCACGTTAACAATGGTGGATTCTTGACCTCTGGCCCGTATCGATTCGATTAACTTTTTCGATCTTGTAGATCCGATATGCGTTCGTTGGTAACAAAATACAGGAAACACCCGTCATTTTGTCATTTAGAAAACTGTTCAATGGATTTATTGTGTTAAACTGTCCATAACTGTTGAAAGTCAACGACCGTCAGGTAAGCTGGTGCTATCGTTATTCATTCAAAACGGTTGATCATTGCCCATTTGTCACAAATTGTGGTCACTCAGTTTATTCTAAGGCAAATTTGTCACATGATATGTTTATTGCTAGGCATAGTCATGTTGTTTTGTTTAATCTGTGTGTCACGAAACCATATTAGTGCGAAACATGATAATTATTTGCAATGTTCCGGTTAACGTAGTTAGAGTTACCGTTCATGTTTGACATGCTTGTAAAGACAACCAATATGTGCAGACTCGGAGTGTTTTGTCGAGCCATTATGTAAGTTTGACATGCTTGTAAAGACAACCAATATGTGCAGACTCGGAGTGTTTTGTCGAGCCATAATGTAAGTTTGAGCTGCATCCTCACAAACATATGATTATATAAATATTTGTTAAGCACCTCGCAACATTCTTTCCATGTCAGACATGTTCAATGCTTATTAATGCTTAAAATGAAACCAAATGTGAAGTTGTGAACAGTATGTATCGTCTTTCGTTTAGCTGCTTCTCTGATAAGTAGAACCACTGATGATATTCTCTGTTCATATATGTTGTAATCTTGCGTCGCCTTGAGGCAGACATTATAGTGATGGTTTAGATTTTGTTATTGTTACTTCTTTATGGATAAAGATAACATTTCTTTATATTTAGTTAATACCGATTTTTATTCATTTAACCGATGGATCAGCTTATTAATTATAAGTGATCAATTGTTAGATCCATCGGTGTGAATGTGTAGAATCTAATGAACCTTGGAAGATCTGTAGAAAAGACAATTCCCTATCCAAGTTGCCCATTTGTACTGGTTTGAACCAATGAACAGTCATTATGACAAGTAGTAAATGTTACGGTTATCTTTATAAATATGTATGTGTTTAGATATGTATGTATATGTAAGTATATGGGTATCTGTGTGTATGTATATATGTGTGTGTGCATGAACGAATGTAAAGATATATACGTTGAAGGTCATATGCTAGTTCAGATTATTTGTTTGTATATCAAAATACATCTTAATATGAAACCTTCATTAAATAAAGATATAATTATATGTTGAGCCTCGATAGTGACAAACTGAATTTATCCAATTTATTCGGAGCTCTACCGGTACTGTACCGGTCTATGTTGAGCCTTTATAGCTTAGTCTGTTAAGACGAGGGCTATCAATCTAGAAATCGTGAGTTCGAACCCCAATTCGGCAATTATTTCTTTCCGATTAAAGAAAAACTAATCGTGACTAGCGTCTTTTTTTTTTTTTCAGCCAATAGGCAAACAAAAGTATATTCATGAAAATAGCCAGTTACATTGTAATAATGTATTGTTGAGTACTGGTGCAAGCCAGCAAGGACTCGCATGACTAGGTTATCTGGGCCACGCAATATAACTGTAGACATAGACATTAAACCACACTAGTTCAATGTAAAATCACACAAGGTATTATATGTGCTTATGTAAGTCATAAACCAAATGTTTTCAAAATCAAATAATAATTAAGAAAGAGTACTTATGCAGCAGAAAACAAAATGGCATGTCCATGAGTCTATATGTATTCTTTAAGCAGTGCTATCACATTACGTCTACACGTATAAGTTTGTGTATACATGTAAATATGTACCATGTCATTTTCCACTGTGTGTTATTATATTTGTATTATTTGACTATTTATGTTATGTTATTTTATGTTATGTAATGTTTAAGAACAAATCGTGTAATACCTTGTACTATTTTTTTCAGCACGCGCACCATCAGTGAAGATGTGTTCCGAGTTAACGTAAGCAATGGCCAATTTTGGAGACTCTCGATACCAAAAGATAAAATGGTTGTCCCTAATGTTGCAATAACGAGAGCTCAAGAGAAGGTTGGCGAACAACAGTTTAACACGTTTACACGACGATCCAGTTACTTTGTGACGGAATGCGTTATGAAATGAATGACTTTAATTAGCATTATACGATGGCTATTAGCGAATGAGACTTGTCACACGAAAATTTACATTCAGGGAAGATTAAGATTAGCCCATGAGCATCTGCGCAATCTGATAATGATCAGCCATATTGCCCATCATTGCTTGAAGTTTATGGGTAATATTATGAACTAATCACCAACTACACATTATACCGGTAAATATTACGTTTTTCGATCCTAATGGCAATTTCATTGAAAAACGAAACCCTTGAAAAAAACACAAAGAAAAACACGCAAATCTCCACCACCAACTGCACACAATACGTTAATTATTTTTGATATTTTATGTATTATAATCCGCGGAAAAGCAGACAAAAAAATATCAACCAACTACACACAATAGTGGTTATTGTTTATCTTGGTCTTAATTAAATAAAACAAGAAAGTAATACACACTACCTGTAAATATTATGTATTTTGATCCCAATTGTGATAATTGTTTAAAAACCTTCCGAAAGTCTATTTTCGTGTGACGTGCATGTACTATTTGTAACCAATGTTTTAAATTGTTCAAAATTGGCGCTTAATCTTTTCCAAAATACAATAACATTTCAGCCGTTGACTTTAAAAAGAAATCTTGGAAAATAATTGAAGATCTGTATAAATGAAGATTATTATTTTATGAAAATTGTAATGGAAGGAGGAGAAATTGCTCATCTTGTGCAATTATCAATTTCTCTACTTCCACAATAATACCTTTTACGTCTATTTACTAATTTTACTTTCATTTTGAAATACTTTCCATATGTTTTACTATTGTAGTTCTGGGAACTATGTATTGTGTATTATAAGACGACTATACTTAGATTTGATTCGCATTGTAATACCTGGTCACAAAACTCCGTGTGTCTTTTTGCACACACCTGTCCGCAGCTTCAGTCGGGTTGTATTTCGACACATGTGAGTCTAGGCGGTTGACTAGTTTGTAATAACTGTACAGTCACCTTACATGCTTCTTCACCCTTCAAACGGGTCCTGGCGTGGTACGCCGCTTCATAATTTGTTCAGTTATATCACAGCGTTTCATTGGTAAGTAACACGTACTTCTGGTCCTTTTATCCTGACACCAATCAGTTAGTTGTACTGCATGCCCCTCAACGTTGAGCGCTAAAGAGGGCAGCCATTGTTACCATATTTTAAAGTCTCAGGTATGACCCATCCGGGGATCGAACCCGAGACCTCTCGCACCTGAGGCGGATGCTGTACAATTACACCAACGAGGCGGACGTTCTACCATACCACCACCACCGAGGCGGTATATTGCCGCAAAGTGAATAGAGTGCTTTTGCAACAAAATGTCTCCCTCTGTATACCTGAGCATTTACGTCACGATGTTACCATAGTGATAAGCAAGCCAGGTATATAAGCCTTACCCTAAAACAGCGACGAGGGCTTTTTGATGCAACTGACTAGAGAGAGGAGAGAGAGAGAGAGAGAGAGAGAGAGAGAGAGAGAGAGAGAGAGAGAGAGAGAGAGAGAGAGAGAGAGAGAGACAGAGAGAGACAGAGAGAGAGAGAGAGACAGAGACAGAGAGAG
>JASEVX010000003.1:51473209-51826361 GCA_031761405.1 Serripes groenlandicus
GACTCTAGAACGTGCAGACGTGTACATTATACATAACGTGTGTACACACTGACATCGTGTGTCCTTTAAACCTTTGTAAACCAGTCTTATCATCTAGACGCTTTCATATATTTAAACAATTACAAAATAAAGCGTTTATAATATTGAGATTTAAAAACATCAATCTCGCGAGCTATTTATAGAACCTTTTGGAATTTCCAGATTTGAAAATCATCAGAGTTATCATCAGAGTTATTTGCAAGGCAGATAGGACGCGCAATGATATTTAGTATCTGCCCAATCATGACGAAGATACTATTTACATATTTTAACTCTATGTAGATAATGTCCCGATATAAAACTCAAATATTAGTAACAATCCGGTACAAAGTAGCACTGACATAATTATTATTAATCGCGTCTCTGCATCAATGATGGAACTATAACGGATGTGAGTAAATTAGTTTGTAGTAAGGAAAATAAATATCAAACGACTTTTCAAAACCGGACTATGTAAATATTTTTCGTGTTGTTGTTTCTGTTAGCATTGTGGCGATTGTCAAACGTGGCGATTGTCAAACCAATCGCCACAGAAACCACCTGTTTACATAATCATGAATGGAATTCCCGGAAAAATACTACGAATCAATCCCTTTACCCAGAGCTGTGCTTGATACAATCGATCTTCGACAAGATTGGAGAAAGAAAAAAAAACACATGAACTGAACTTTTTGTTTTTACTAGTGCTGAGCAATTAGTTTAATGGTTACTGTTTTATATATTATATATTACATAAGTGACGAATTTTATTTATGTATAAACACTTATATGTTGATCATGTTATATACATGCTAGTTTAATAACTATCCGGAATGAATTTATATGTTAAGTTTTAGATGAACTTTTAAGCTTGTTTTCATTACAAATGCTTTTTTGAAAGAGAGAGAGAGAGAGAGAGAGAGAGAGAGAGAGAGAGAGAGAGAGAGAGAGAGAGAGAGAGAGAGACAGACAGAGACAGAGACAGAGAGAGACAGAGACAGAGAGAGGACATATAGAGACAAGAGAGAGAGAGAGAGACAGAGACAGAGAGAGAGAGAGAGAGAGAGAGAGAGAGAGAGAGAAGAGAGAGAAGAGAGAGAGAGAGAGAGAGAGAGAGAGAGAGAGAAGAAAGACAGAGAGAGAGAGAGAGAAAGACAGAGAGAGAGAGAGAGAGAGAGAGACAGAGAGAGAGAGGACATAGAGAGAGAGAGAGAGAGAGAGATGAGAGAGAGAGAGAGAGAGAGAGAGAGAGAGAGAGAGAGAGAGAGAGAGAGAGAGGAGAGAGAGAGGACACTGAATTGATTTAAAGGTCGTTTGCTTGTGTTAGGCGCATAACAGCCATTGTTGAAATAAACAAGTAGTCTAATAATTAAGGTTAAGGCTGGTTTTCGCAGAATAATCCGCAATTATATTTCTGTGGGAGAAAGTACCTCAGAGGTAGAGTGGCCTCGTGATCCAAAGGTTCCGGGTTCGATGTCCATGAGAAAGGGGTCAACATGTGTAAAGGGTTCAATCTTTGACTCCCCAGAACCAAAAACATCCAAAGAAAAGGATACAAAATGTGCACAGATGCCAAACGCTGAATATTTGTTTGAATGGTTTTATTGTTCTGCGTTCAACAGTATTAAAGTATAACCAGGATGTTTCCTATGCAAATGGCAAGCGTTACCGGTCTTAATTAACCTGCCAGCGATGCAACACTCGAAGTTCTATCCCCTTCATCACAATTACCATGTCTTTAAGTGTTTGATATGACCAGTTGTTTTATTGGGGTTTTAAGCTGCTTTCATCATTATATCAGTTATATCATGGCGACAGTTCAATGATTCATGATCCCCGGGTAAGAAAACCGGTACTAGGCTAGGAAGTGTGCCTTGTAGAAGGGCATTTCAACATGACCCGCCGCGTCTGGGGATCGAACCCGGGACGCCCGGTTCCAAATCTCCGACGCAAACCACTCGGCAACGGCGGATTCCTCCTGATATGACCATACTTGATATGACAAGACCTGGTATTGAAAATTAGCCTCCAATTCCGTAGGCTCCCCACTACAACACGACGTGGGAAATTAATTGAATCGGGCAGCACTCCGTTTTCAACATAATATCAACTATATAACGATGGCCAGTTCACCTTATCACATGTTTTCATGTTTGCTCGCACCAGTTCTCCAAACAACAGTCTTCTTATCATATACATTAAGCTAATTTGTTGAAAACATAAGACAGTAGTCACAATGACTGTTGTCAATCATCTAAATTCAAAATAAACGGGCATAACTACATTGATTCTATTGATGTCAAGCATAACTGCATTGACTAGATTCATAACAGGCATTTATACATTGATTATATTGATGTCAAGCATAAGTGAATTGACTAGATTCATAACAGGCATTTATACATTGATTATATTGATGTCAAGCATAAGTGCATTGACTAGATTCATAACAGGCATTTATACATTGATTATAGTGATGTCAAGCATAAGTGCATTGACTAGATTCATAACAGGCATTTATACATTGATTCGATTCCAACCAGACATGTTTTCATTGATTCGATTTAAAACATGCATTACTACATTGACTAGATTCAAAACAGGCATTTATACATTGATTAGATTCAAAACAGAAATTACTACATGACTAGATTCAAGACAGGCATTACTACATTGACTAGATTCAAGACATGCATTACTACATTGACTAGATTCAAGACATGCATTACTACATTGACTAGATTCAAGACAGGCATTACTACATTGACTAGATTCAAAACAGGCATTTCTACATTGATTCTATTCAAGAGATGCATTACTATATTTACTCGACTCAAGAGAGGCATTACTATATTGTCTCGACTCAAGAGAGGCATTACTATATTGACTCGACTCAAGAGATGCATTACTATATTGACTCGATTCAAAACAGGCATTACTAAATTGATTCGATTCAAGAGAGGCATTACTATATTGACTCGACTCAAGATATGCATTACTATATTGACTCGATTCAAAACAGGCATTACTATATGGACTCGATTCAAGAGATGCATGACTATATTGATTCGATTCAAGAGAGGCATTACTATATTGACTCGATTCAAGAGATGCATTACTATATTGACCCGATTCAAGACAGGAATTACTATATTGACTTGATTCAAGAGAGGCATTACTATATTGACTTAATTCAAGAAAGGCATTACTATATTGACTCGATTCAAGACAGGAATTACTACAATGAATCGATTCAAGACATTGATTTCTTTTTTCAAACGAAAGTTTTACAACCGAGTGAAGACTAGGTGACTCGAAACTATCCTACATCTCGTCAAACTCTTGCAACCGTAACCATCGGCTCCTGATTTCTGACTTGTTATTATGTGCTTATGCAGGGGTCAAGATAAGAAGGGGTTTAACAGGTCTTTTCCCAAAAGTATATATTTTTTTATGAAATTAAACCCTATGATGTGGGTAATCAAAATAACCGTCTCAGTGATACGATTCTTTTGAGTACCCACACCATAGGGTTAGAGGGTCAAATAAGAATTTTAGAACATGCAAAACGCCCCTTATCTAGAGCTCTGCTTAAGGTTTGTTCTATACTAAATTATTATAAACGAGTAGCGATCAATGTAGTCTACCAATGGGCTTAAAATGTGTATATGTAGCCTGTTGCTTGTGAAGAATGATGTGTTTAGTACTAGTACGAGACAGCCAGACAAGAACGTGAACATGTTAAGGGGAATTGGAAATAAATGTCTTTATCATACATATTGTTTATCAAAATTGACTGTACGTGGAGTATTGCGAAGGTTTAAATGATATGGCCTTACTGCGATAAAAATTATTATCTTCAAAAAGTGGGTTTTCACGATATGCTATACTTAGAATGAGACTGTTCATAGGTTAGATTTTCATTTTACAGATCGGATAATTGTTCACCTAAGAAAGTAACGTATGTTATTCATGTTTCAAATTGTGAATATTTGACTCCCAGACTCATTTCATACACTGTTCTTTTTCGAGCAAGCGATTTATTATTAAATTTGGATGACCACTGACTAATACACGTCAGGTTTTATTTTCTTCCTGGTCTAATGAAATTCGGTTAAGTCAGGCGAATACAAAGGATGTATATTGTTGCATCTTCGACCAGTGAAGGCTCAGAAGAGCCTGTGTTTGTCACAAAGTGTCAGCAGAGCCATATTCTAACGATATTTTTTAGGATCATAGAAATACCTTCTGGCGAAAAACTAGAAAAGACTGCAATGCCATTTTGCTTCTTGCAAAAAACTCGGTGTGGGATACAACAAGATCCCATTTATGCCGTTTTGACGCGTAGATATATGCAGATATGTTACTTGTTTAGTTTGTATTTACATCATGGAGAGTACTGTCTTTTGTTTGCCAATAAACTTTGCCGTTTTAAACACCATAGATAATGTCGAACAAAGTCAAATTTAATTGATAACATCCGCATCTACTATTGTACGTAAGCTCTATACTAAGTTTCATTGAATCCAACACAGCATATGTTAAGATATATATTGCAAGGACACGAACACAGGTTGTAAAACATCATAGGGTCATTATACTGCCCAAAACGTCGAATATGATAATAATCCCACGTGTGTTTGGTACTGAGTTTTTCCATACTACTTAATTGAATCCCAGCCAGAAGTTTTGGGAAATATCTTATAAACGCACACTGGACGGACGGACGGACGGACGGACGGACGGACGGACGGACGGACGGACGGATGCACCGTGACATGCAACGAGGCGACTATTATATTCCCTCAAAATGTTCGGTAGCATAATAAATATATACGCTGACATGACTATTACCTTGCAGGTCACTAACAGAATGGGTGCGAACCAGTCAAGCAGAAGCTGTAATATAAATGATTTTCAAGAGATTGAGGTTACTTCCTGGGAAGACATAAAACCAGGGATGTCCCTTTATTTGAAGTACTACGGTCTATGGCATGCCATCATCGTGACTGGGACAGAACGGGACGACGGCTATGTTTACGGCATACACTATGGATGTCAGGGTGTTCTAAGGTTAGATTTTGAGTGTCCTTTGTGCAAAAGTGAATATAATAATAACGCAATTGTTTTTTTCTAATTAAACAGTTTCGTTTTGATACATCGCACTTTTCAAACTTGCTTCTGCAACAGACAACTTGAGAAAAATGTTAAATGGAAGCTAACAGTAGGGGGGTCTTTATTTATTTTGAAGTTAAATCAGTATGCGTGTGTATATATGTATTATAGTCTTATCCGTTAAGGTATTTGATAACGTTATGTATGCGTGTCTGTGTATGTATATATGTGTGTGTGTGCATGAATGAATGTAAAGATATATACGTTGAAGGCCATATTCATGTAGTTCATGTAGATTTAGAAACCGGATAAGTTCGTAAAGACTTATAAACAGTAATGCTTTTGTAGGTCCTTTAATTGTTTGTTTTCCCATGTTGGAATTAAGCGATTATGGTTAATCACATGGCTTTTTTTTTTCAGTCTTTTAATCAAGACTTATTTTTTTTTTATTACTTTTACTTTCAATTTTTGTTTACACTCTAATATGGATTTTGTTTTAAAATTATTTACAACTATACATATTTGTTTACGACACACCAAGTTTGTACACCTCTAGCCCCTTCCTGCATACTGACGCCTCTACAGCAGACGTCTGTTGGGACCACCTAGACAACTGAAATCAATCTGACAAGGGTGAAAATCGATCATTATGAGAATCCCTTCTCATGTCCGAATGCGTCCAATTTTAATCGCTTTATACTTTGAATTACTTTGAGACTTCTCACGTCTCTGCCCGGATGATTTCAGAGCCGCCCGCTGTATAATTGGTGTCTGTAGGAAGTAGTCAAAGTAGTTCTAATAATGATTGTTAATTTAGTAGGGGCTATAACATTTGGCATGAACTTTATTTGGAACATACCAGAGCTTATTTAGTCTTGATTTGAATGCATTGAGTGTTAGTGCTTCGACTATCTGAGGTGGGAGATTATTCCAATCATTTATAACCCTGTGACTATAGCAACTTTTTCGTATCAGTTCGTTGGCTCTAGGTTTAAATATTTAGTAATTTAATAGATTGTTTTAGTTTATCAAAATACATCTTAATATGAAACCTTCATTAAATAAAGATTTTATTATTATTATATGTTGAGCCTTAATAGTGACGAAGGCTATCAAACCAGGGGTTGTGAGCCCGAACCCCGATTCGGTAATTGATTCAAGTTATTGAAACAGCAATTGTTGTAAGCGTTATTCGTCTTCAACAAACGGGCTCAGATAGCCAATGTGGGAAATTAACCAGTTACCTAGGAAGAATGCTGTATAAAGTACTGGTGCAAGAAAGCCAGGATCCACATGGTTAGGTGAACTGGGCGCCGTGATATAACTTAACAAACTGTTGAAACGGCGATAAACCCCAATTAATCCATGTAACTTTGATGGGTTGTTTTACCGTACATGTAACTGTTAACTGAGCGCACACGTTGTACTTATTGTGATTACAGCACGCGGACAATCAGGGAAGATGCGTTCCAAGTGAACATAAGCGCGGGCCATGTGTGGACTAAAATGATACCACAAAGTCAAAGGGTTTCCTACGAGGTTGCAGTTAGAAGGGCCCGGGCGAAAATTGGTGAAGAAAGGTTCAACATGTTTACAAGACGCTCCAGCCACTTTGTGTCAGAATGCATTTTGCAATGAATGACTTTGATGTTCAATGATGGGTGTTATCAAATGAGACCAAATTCGGCCTTTACATTTCTGTGAAAAGTCTGAAATCAGTTTGCCATCATAAAGTACAAACCTTCGAGATACCTCCTAGAATACATTAAACCAAACAACAAGATCTTCACAATACGGATATCCATTGTATTTCTTTTTTTTTATCATTATTGTAATTATTTAAAAAAAAAAGAAACGAGCAACTACACACACTACCAGTAATTATTACGATTTTTTTTTTTCCTAATTGCGATTAAATTAAAAACATTCCGAATGTCTATTTTCGTGTGTTGTATCTGTTATATTTGTAGAGACTTCAACATAAAGATATTTTCGGAAGTGAATTGTTAAAAGAAAACTGCGCTAACCCCCTTTCTCACGAGGAACACAACTTCAGCGGTCGACTTTGAGATCATCTAGGCATAATATTCTATATATATGGAGAATCTCTCAAAATAAAGATATAATAATTGTGTGGCAGAAGGAGATATTGGGCAGTTTATAATTTCTCCTCTTGGCACAATATTGTTCAACTCTATTCAATAATTATTCTTTCATTTAGAGATATATTCAATAAGTTTTCCTATATATTTCTGAAGTACAAAATGTAGTATTTTGCAGAATTCTTGCATGTGGGAAAGGCTTATTAGATGTGTTTGACTCATACACTATGCTGAAAGACATTACTTGAACTATAATGTGTATACCGTTAAAAGAATGAATATCTTAAACCTTAGGCTTATCACTTATTTATGTAATCTATATTTAGATTTCTACGCCAAGTAAGCCCTGGTCTAAACTAACAGTGCGTGTTTTTGCACACAAATATACGTAGCTTTGGCCTGATTATGGTCTAACTCCTGCGTTTTTTGTACGGCTTCGGACAAGTTGAACGCACAACCTCCGTACAGGTGGCACGCAACTGACATGCGGTTGTTTTAGGACCCGCACTGATCCTTGAGACCACTGAAAGAAGCACATCCGTTGTTTAAGGAGGTACTAACCCGGTGTGTAAGACATGTGCCAAATTGTCTTTTGTTCCCGAGTGTGAGAGTGTGAACGAGGTAAAATTGAATTGATTTAACACTCGTTTGCTTGTGTAAGATCAAACTGACCATTGTTGAAAATACGCTGTGGTACAAGCACACATACTTCAGGCTAATATCATCCCAGCGAATGATTGATCTTGTTTTCAAACTGCACGTGCCGCGCTGAAAAAAGAACATGTTTAACGTTAGGTGAGCGGCCACGCGACTGCACAGTGCAAGCACATCGAGTGTGCGATGACCATAAATTCACCGCAAAATTAATTGTTAATGTGATGACATTACCAAACCTTCCATCCAACGCACGTTGGTCGTACAGCTCCGTGAACCTCCCTGCAAAAACTAAACGTGTGACTTGTATTCATTAGAAAACGTAATAAACAGCCTTATACACATGTCCAACAGCCTTTTGAGACTGCTTGCGAGCTCTTGCGGACTTGAAAAAATTCCAGTGCAAACACATGCATCGTTTGGTTGCATTTTGTCAATTTGTTGAATACCTGTGAACTTAAGTCAGTGCGCCCGCGAAGTCTAACCTGGCTCCATACTATTCGCCAATTATTCTAAGAAGGTTTCAAGAAACTAGAATTGGACTCCATTTTAGACATAATATGAATTATATTACGATACCCAGCTCAGCTTATCACATGAGTCTTGGTTTATTGTCACCAGTTCTGCAATCAACATTCTCCAAATGCAACTGGCTCCTTCCCGCATATACATTAAGCCAATTGGTCGAAAACGAATGACAGTACTCACAATGACTTTTTCTCTTCATTTACACCATTTAATTCAAAAATTACTTCTTGTCATTACTTTTTTTAACTTGATTCAAAACAGCCATTACTACATTAACTCGATTCAAAACAGCCATTACTACATTAACTCGATTCAAAACAGCCATTACTACATTAACTCGATTCAAAACAGCCATTACCTCATTAATTCGATTCAAAACAGCCATTACTACATTAACTCGATTCAAAATAGCCATTACTACATTGAATCGATTTTAAACAGGCATTACTACTTTGATTCGATTTAAAACAGACATTACTACATTTATTCGATTTAAAACAAGCATTACTACATTAACTCGATTCAAAACAGCCATTACTACATTAACTCGATTCAAAACAGCCATTACTAGATTGAATCGATTTAAAACATGCATTACTACATTGCTTCGATTCAAAACAGCCATTACTACATTAATTAGATTCCGAACCAGTTATACTTTAGTGAACTAATTCCATACAGGCATAACTATATTGATTCGAATCTAAACAAGCATTACTATATGGATTCGAATCCAAACAGGCATTACTTTATTACTTCATTGGATTGATTGAAAACAAGCATTACTCCATTGACTTGATATGAAACATATTTTACTAACATTGTCTAGATTCGAAACATACTTTTCTTCATTGACTATATTGAAAACGTTTATTTCTCAATGGACTTGATTCGAAACATACTTTACACCATTGGCTAGATTTAAAAACAGCCATTACTCTATTGACTTAATTGAAAACAAGCAATATTCCATTGACTTGTTTCTAAACATATTTTACGAACAGTGTCTAAATTCTAAAACAGGCATTACTCGATTGAATTGATTCGAAACATATTTTACTTCATTGACTATACTGAAAACAGACATTACTCCATTGACTTGATTCGAAACTTACTGTTCTTCATTGACTAGATTCTAAAACAGGCATAACTTCATTGGCTAGATTCTAAAAAAGGCATAACTTCATTGGCTAAATTCTAAAACAGGCATAACTTCATTGGCTAGATTCTAAAACAGGCATAACTTCATTGGCTAGATTCGAAACATATTTTACTTCATTGGTTAGATTGAAAACAAGGAGTACTCCATTGACTTGATATGAAATATATTTAACTTCATTGACTAGATTGAAAACAGGCCTTACTTCATTGATTTGACTCGAAACATACGTTACACCATTGGCTAGATTGAAAACAGACATTTACTCCATTGTCTATATTCTAAAATATACTTTATTTCATTGGCTAGATTTAAAAACAGGCATTTCTCCATTGTCTAGATTCTAAAATATACTTTACTTCATTGACTATATTGACAACAGGCATTACTCCATTGACTTGATTCGAAACATATTTTACTACATTGGATAGATTCTTAAACAGGCATTACTCCATTGTCTAGATTCGAAACAGGCCTTACTTCATTGTTTAGATTGAAAACAGGCCTTACTTCATTGTTTAGATTGAAAACAGGCATTACTTCATTGGCTTGATTGAAAACGGGCATTAATTCATTGACTTGATTCGAAACATACTTTACTCCATTGGCTAGGTTGAAAACAGTCATTACTATATTGACTTGATTCGAAACACACACTACTATATTATCGTAATGCTAAAACAGACCTTACATCATTTGCTAGATTTTAAACAGGCATTACTTCATTGGCTAGATTGAAAACAAGCTTACTCCATTGACTTGAGTCGAATAATACTTTACTTCATTATCTGGATTCTAAAACAGGCCTTACTTCATTGTCTGGATTCTAAAAAAGGCAGTTCTTCTTCGGCTAGATTGACAACAGGCCTTACTGCATTGACTTGATTCGAAACATAATTTAGTTTTATAGTCTAGATTCTAAAAATGGCATTACTCCATTGACTTGATTCAAAACATACTTTACTTCATTGTCCAGATTCTAAAGCAGGCCTTCGTTTATTGTCTAGATTATAAAACAGGCCTTACTTCATTGGCTAGATTGAAAACAGGCCTTACTTCATTGTTTGGAATGAAAACAGGCATTACTTCATTGGCTTGATTGAAAAAAGGCATTACTTCATTGTCTAGATTCTAAAAATATACTTTACTTCATTGACTATATTGACAACAGGCATTACTCCATTGACTTGATTCGAAACATATTTTAATACATTGGCTAGATTCTAAAACAGGCATTACTCTATTGACTAGATTGAAAACAGGCCTTACTTCATTGTTTGGAATGGAAACAGGCCTTACTTCATTGGCTTGATTGAAAACAGGCATTACTTCATTATCTTGAGTCTAAAATAGGACTTACTTCATTGGCTAGTTTTAAAAAAAAGAAACTGCCCTTACTTCATTGTCTTGATTCGAAACACACTTTACTTCATTGTTTTGATTCTAAAATAGGCCTTACTTCATTGGCTAGATTGAAAATAGGACTTACTTCATTGGCTAGATTGAAAACAGGCATTACTTAATTGATTTGATTCGAAACACACTTTACTACATTGACTATATTTAAAAACAGGCAATACTTCATTGATTTAATTCGAAACAGGCTTTCCTAAAATGACTCGATTTGAAACACACGTTACTACATTAATTAGATTCCGACAAATGCATTTTTTCATCGAGCAATGAAGTCTGTGAATGGGCTACAAATATTAATTTTGTGAAGATAGCCAGTTGCTTGGGAAGATTGATTGCTGTATAGAGTGCCGATGTGTGAAAGCAATGATACAAAGCAAAAACGTTAAGAGAAAATGCAAATAAAAGTAATTGAACAATTATTTCATTTTACAAAAGTGTTATACAAATTGTCTGTTTGTGGAGAAGGGTATATCTTTAAACATTGCGAAGGTTCAAATGCATTGGCCTAGCTAAGATAGCATTAGTTATCTTCACATAGTGGGTACGTTACTTTAAATACGTGAAGGGGCGTGTGACGGTTCATAGTTTAGATTTTCACTTTACTGATCGGATAATCGTTCACAGAAGTAAGAAACATATGCACTTCATATGTTTTTATATGAATATTTAACTCTCGCATAATCATTTTATAGACTTAAAGCGAATTAATATGTTATTCGGATTACCAATGACTAATTTACTTCCTGGTCTAATGTAAATCAGTTTGAGTCAGGCGAATGCAAAGGATGGATACCGATGCATCTTCTAACAGTGAAGGCTCAGAAGACCCAGTGTGTGTCACTAAATGTCAACTGAGCCATTTTCCAACGATATTGTTAAGGATCATAGAAATATCTCATGGCGAAAAACTAGAAAATACAGCAATGCCATTTTATTTCTCGCAAAAACTCGGTGTAGGATGCAACAAGATCCCCTTTATGCCGTATTGGCGCAGCTCTAACTAATTTTAAACTATAAGCCGCATCTTGCCATTTGGCGTTCACCGTAATGGTAGCACACCAAGGTAAATTGGTGTAACATTAATTGGACTACAATTCTCGTAATGGTAGCACTCCAAGTTAAATTGGCGTTACACTGATCGGACTACAGTTTTCGTAATGTGAGTGCACCAATGTAAATTGGCGTAAAACTAATATAACTACGGTTCTCGTAATGTTGTCAAAAAATGTATCTGGAGCAGTAAAAGGTCCTGGCGAGGCTGTTTGGATACATAGGTTGGCCTATGTGGTCACTCTATGAAGATACATTAAATAGATAGATATATGCGGCTCATTTTGTAATATTCACAAAAAGTGAATCTACTGTAACGAATCAGTCATTGTCACAATTCTACTGTAACGAATCAGTCATTGTCACAATTCTACTGTAATGAATAAGTCATTGTCACAATTCTACTGTAATGAATCAGTCATTGTCACAATTCTACTGTAACGAATCATTCATTGTCACAATTCTACTGTAATGAATCAGTCATTGTCACAATTCTACTGTAATGAATCAGTCATTGTCACAATTCTACTGTAATGAATCAGTCATTGTCACAATTCTAATGTAACGAATCAGTCATTGTCACAATTCTACTGTAATGAATCAGTCATTGTCACAATTCTACTGTAATGAATCAGTTATTGTCACAATTCTACTGTTACGAATCAGTTATTGTCACAATTCTACTGTTACGAATCAGTCATTGTCACAATTCTACTGTAATGAATCAGTCATTGTCACAATTCTACTGTAACGAATCAGTCATTGTCACAATTCTACTGTAACGAATTAGTCATTGTCACAATTCTACTGTTATGAATCATTCATTGTCACAATGATACTGTAATGAATCAGTTATTGTCACAATTCTACTGTAACGAATCATTCATTGTCACAATTCTACTGTAACGAATCAGTCATTGTCACAATTCTACTGTAACGAATCATTCATTGTCACAATTCTACTGTAACGAATCAGTCATTGTCACAATTCTACTGTTATGAATCATTCATTGTCACAATTCTACTGTAACGAATCATTCATTGTCACAATTATACTGTAATTAATCCGTTATTGTCACAATTCTACTGTAACGAATCATTCATTGTCACAATTCTACTGCAATGAATCAGTTATTGTCACAATTCTACTGTAATGAATCAGTTATTGTCACAATTCTACTGTAACGAATCATTCATTGTCACAATTCTACTGTAATGAATCATTTATTGTCACAATTCTACTGAAACGAATCATTCATTGTCACAATTCTACTGTAATGAATCATTTATTGTCACAATTCTACTTTAACGAATCATTCATTGTCTCAATTAACGACTAAGTTTATCGAGCAACACACTGATTTTCGTTTGACTCCTATAGAAATATTGAAATGTAGTGGAATAAAGGACTATCGCATTGAACAATTTTCTATACCGATGAATGCCATTTCTACTATAAATAGAAAATCGATAAATCCCGATTGAACGTCAAGAATGTTGCTGACAAGCAAAACGGATTTTGAAAAAAAACAAGCGCTCGACTATTCCACTGCTTATTAGTTACCGAGACTTTAACAAGAATTTCTAAGTAAAAAGGGGGGCCATAATTTGCATTATATGCTGGATAGAGTTACCATACTTTAATGTTTACATAGCAGTGATGGTTGTGAATTTACATATTTAGTTTCAAGGCAATGCATCAAGCAGTCACTAAGATATGGTCTCTTAATGTAGTTGCACGCACAACTTTAACCAGGATGTATAAGTCCAAAAAGTACGATAACTTGCATTTAATGCAGGATAGAGTTATCTAACTTGAAGATTTACATAGGTGTGATGGTTGGAAAGGGTTATATACAGTTTCAATGCAATGTGTCTGCCCGGATCAGTCTGCGCGGATTGCACAGGCTGATCTGTATCGATACATTACGCAGAAGCCGTATTAATGTTGGTTTTCTCTTGGGACGGCTCATATACGCTGACATGATTATTACCTTGCAGCCACTTCGATTACTAACAGAATGGGAGGGAGAATGTCAAATATAACGGATTTTCCAGAAAAGGTCATAAATGAATGGGAAGAAATAAAACCAGGGATGCCCCTTTATTTGAAGTACTACGGTCTATGGCATGCCGTCATTGTGACTGAGACAGAACCGGACGACGGCTATGTTAAAGGCGTACACTATGGATGTGAGCATCATATTCTAAGGTTAGATTTTGAGTGTCCTTTATGCAAAAATGAATGAATAATAAAATGAATAATAATGATGCAATCTTTTTTTTTTTTTTTTTGATTAAATGGTTGATTAAAACATAGTTTTATCCACTATATATTGCTAGATTGGTTACCTCCCATTATATCACGCTTTCGCATTGATATAGCCATTTTCAACGAGGAACAAGTTAATACATATTGCGAGATGAACAATTTGATGAAGTCCTGAAAATTGACGTCATTGCACAAGGGTCAGAATGTAAATCCATACGCAATGAAAGTACAGGAAAATCTCGCAGCAGACGAGTTTTGAAAAGCATTCTTACAGAATAAGAAATTGTTCAAAACGAGCAATTCCTCATTTTGTCACAATGTTTTCAACTGTTTTTGCATTAATTTTAACTTAATTTGTAGTTCTCCACGTTTTGCCTATATGTGTTCAATGTCGTTTGTTGCAGATCTGTTGTATGTAGGAAAGGGTCAATAACACGCCGGTAATAATGGTATCTCATTATTAAGATCGGTTGACGCCAGAACGGAATAGTTTTGTTCCCTACTATAAATGTTCTTGAACCTCAGACTTGCTAGCACCCCATTTATTTAGAATTAGGACACCAACACCAATTAATTCAGAACCATTTAAAACAAAAATATCTAGCTGTGTGAAGTTAGCTAAACATACGACATTCGACATTCGACATTCAAAAGTTGAAAAAAAAATCTCACGGGAGTGGAACAACGGCCTTAAGGTGGATTTCTAACCGAGTCTGCCGCGTGTATTACGGGGAGCACTTGGGCCTACAAGCCCTTGTCACGGGAGTCGAACAAAATAACAAAAAACACAATGGAGTGGAACACTTTTATTTTGTTTCTTATGGGCGTGGAACAACGGCCTTAAGGCGGATTTCTACTCGAGTCTGCTGCGTGTATTACGGGGAGCACTTGGGCCTACAAGCCATTGTCACAGGAGTCGAAAAAAAAATATCACAATGGAGTGGAACACTTTTTTTTTTCTTACGGGCGTGGAACAACGGCCTTAAGGCGGATTTCTACTCGAGTGTGCTGCGTGTATTACGGGGAGCACTTGGGCCTACAAGCCCTTGTCACGGGAGTCGAACAAAAAAACAAAAAACACAATGGAGTGGAACACTTCTATATTTTTTCTTATGGGCGTGGAACAACGGCCTTAAGGCGGATTTCTACTCGAGTCTGCTGCGTGTATTACGGGGAGCACTTGGGCCTACAAGCCCTTGTCACAGGAGTCGAAAATAAAATATCACAATGGAGTGGAACACTTTTATTTTTTTTCTTACGGGCGTGGAACAACGGCCTTAAGGCGGATTTCTACTCGAGTCTGCTGCGTGTATTACAGGGAGCACTTGGGCCTACAAGCCCTTGTCACGGCAGTCGAACAAAAAAAAATCGCAATGGAGTGGAACACTTTTATTTTATTTCTTACGGGCGTGGAACAACGGCCTTAAGGGCGGATTTCTACCTGAGTCTGTCGCGTGTCTTACGGGGAACACTCTGCTGCTAGTCGGGGAAATGTAAGCCGGGCCCGCATACTCTTTAAGGCAGGTCCCGCAGTCTACCCGCGCTTACGGCGAAGTGCTGGGCTTTGTTTTACGCTAGCGTTTTTATTTTTTTCAACTTTTGAATGTCGAATGTCGAATGTCGTATGTTTAGCTAACTTCACACAGCTAGATATTTTTGTTTTAAATGGTTCTGAATTAATTGGTGTTGGTGTCCTAATTCTAAATAAATGGGGTGCCAGCAATTCTGAGGTTCAAGAACATTTATAGTAGGGAACAAAACTATTCCGTTCTGGCATCAACCGATCTTAATAATGAGATACGACATTCGTTTTTTTTTCTTCAACTTTTGAATGTCGACTTTTTTTCCAACTTTTGAATGTCGAATGTCGAATGTCGTGCCAGCACGACATTCGTTTTTTTTTCCACTTTTTGAATGTCGAATGTCGAATGTCGTACCAGCACGACATTCGGATTTTGAAGTTTTATTTTTTTGAATGTCGAATGTCGAATGTCGTATGTTTAGCTAACTTCACACAGCTCAAATATCTTTGAAAAAGCTAAACGGCGATCAATATGAGAAAACACTAAGAAATTGAACATGCGCATATTATTTGATATTTTATCTTACTTATTAAAATGACAGAAAACAATAATAAAAAAACGTTAAATATGTAATATTTGGTTTATAAATGTTTTAGTTCATATATATACTTTGG
This sequence comes from Serripes groenlandicus, assembly GCA_031761405.1. NCBI lineage: Eukaryota > Metazoa > Mollusca > Bivalvia > Cardiida > Cardiidae > Serripes > Serripes groenlandicus. The sequence continues at coordinate 51,489,721 of JASEVX010000003.1, forward strand.
TTTTCATATGAATGAGAGAGAGAAAAAAAGCTTGCCTCTGCCGTGAAGCTAACCACAGACCTTTCACTTGACAATCCAAGTCAGCATTCATTACACTAGCGCGACATGACATTAATACCTTTCAAGGCCAAGAATTCATCACATGACTGGAGATTACGTGAGGCTCCAACTGAAAACTTATCATGTTTCAAAAATAATTAATATTTTGCTCTTAAATATTATATTTCATACGTTTTCACTGATTTCTTTCACTGAAATTTATTTCTTAAGGAAAACAATTAAAGGTTAGTATGCAGAAAATTTCATTTTAAAACTTCACCTTATTGGTGCCTCTCGTAGGATCGCCAACTTAACTATGAACCAATCAAAACGTTTTATTTCCTTTATTTCATTTACATTATTCATTAAATACAACATTTGATTGGTCTACAATCTAGATCATTTGTTTAACATCTAGGTCTAAACCCACGTCAATCAGCTATCGCCGATAAAAAATGTTGACGATAACATTCTAAAGACAATTATTATCACACACTTAATACATGACCCAGTTTGGGTGGCGAGTATACATGTGTGATATGTTTAATGTGTATGAGAGGGTGAATATAATTGTGTGTGCGTTAATAAACCTCATTATCTCTTGTCTATCTTTCTAAGTCATAGATCTTTTACATTTCGTTTTCAGTAAAGGACTTTGTCATACACTTTAGTAATTTAAGCAACTACATGATTAAAATACATTCTAAATAACAATTTGTTAGGATTTTCTTTCGCTTGGGCATCGCAGCTCTTTCCTCTCGAAAGGACGCATTTCACCCCCACGAAAGGAAAAATTGTGTTTCAAAAGTGACTGCAAATCTTTCATTCGAATCCAATCATGTGACTTACTAGTTGACTTTTATCTTTAAAATCACAAAAGGTATTATAGGTGCTAATGTTTGTCGCACAAACCAAATGTTTTCAAAATCAAATGCCCCATGCTATTAATAAGACTATTAGTAGCATGGCCATGACTCTATATGAGTCCTCCTTTAAGCAGTCAGGGGCGTAGCTTTGCAATATAATCAATGTGTAGGCCGTCTCGTGAGAAAATCAACACTGTGGACTCAGCGTAAAGTATCGACCGGATCAGCCTAAGCATGCCACACAGGCCTACCCGGATAGACACCTTTCGCCTCCTGTGGATTTTCTGTTTCAGGAATAACTTCTATACATTTATCCCCATAGACGGAATGTAACGGCCGGATCAGTCTGCGCGGACAGCGCAGGCTGATCTGGTCGATACATTACGCAGATGTCTATCGCCGCAGCTGCATTTTTGGGCATTTTGAGAAGAAATGTGTAGACACGTGCCTACAGTGCCTAAAGGGAGCTACGCCCCTGGCAGTGCTCTCAGCTCATGTTTATACCTATAATTTTGTGTATATATGTAAATATGTACCATTCCATTTTCCACTGTATGTTATTATATTTGTATTATTTGACTATGAGCTATAATGCTTAATGTCTAATTTAAGTGTATGTTATGTTATGATCATATTACCTTTGCTATGACTAGACTTTAAGTTGAATGCCAAGGCTATTATAGTTTCGTTTTGATGCATTGCATATTATACTTAAACTTTTCAAACTTGCTTCTGTAACAGACAACTTAAGAAAAAAATGTGAAATAAAGGAAAATAATGTATGTGATGAGCAATTTCTCCTTTTGCCACTGCATCTTTATCTTCAATGTAAAATGGAAGCTAACAGTATGGGGGTCTTTATTCGAGAAAAAGCATTCTCGTATTTTGATCTAGGCATCACTTGCATTATTAACCCTTTCCCACATACAACAATTCTGCAGCTGACGAGTTTCGAAAACATACCCGAAATTGTTTGGAAACTCCCTTTAAATGAAAGTACCATAATTGAATAGAGTTGAAAACATGGTGACAAAATGAGAAATGGCTCGTTTTGAGCCCTTTCTTCTTTTGTCGCCATGTTTTCAAAAAGCCGTCTGCTGCAGAGGCGTCAGAAAGCGACTATATGAAGGGAAGGGTTAACTCCGTCTTGTCCTAGTGATAGTGCTTTCTTGTCGATCAGTATCAATTGCGCTTGATACATGTGTACGTCATTCAACTGTATCATGCACCAACTATGGACTATTGTACCTGTATACGTTGAGCCGTGACAGTTTAGTCTGTGACGAAGGCTATCAATCCAGGGGTAGGGCTCGAACCCCGACTCGATAATCCATTCTTTCAAATTATTGAAAAGGCCATTGCGATTTAGCGTCTTAAACTAGCAAGCTACAACAGCCTAAGTAGGAAAGTAACAAGTTACACAGGAATAATGCTGTATGAAGTACTGGTGCAAGAATCAGCCAGAATCCACATGGTAAGGTGAACTGGGCGCCGTGATATAACTTAAACAACTGTTGAAATCCCAATTATTAAATGTAACTTTAACGAGCCCCGGTGGCTCAGTCGGTAGCTATGAGGGCTGACAATCCAGGGGTTGTGAGTTCAAATGACAGCTTGGCCATCATTCTTTCGGACGTTTGCTTCATTCACCAATGGGCTAACAGTCTATGAGAAAAAGCAGCCAGTTGCTTGGAAAGTATGTTGTGTGGAGTACTGATGTGATAAAAAGTCAGGAAACGCAAGAGTAGGCGAATTAGCCGACGTGATATGACTTAAACAATTGTTGAAAACGGCGTTACATGTAAACCCTAATCAATCAGTCAATTGAATGGGTTGAGTTGCCGTAACTGTTGTAATCGTAACACTTTGTAATGATTGTTATTCCAGCACGCGGACTATCATGGAAGATACGTTCAAAGTATTCATAAGCAAGGGCCAAGCGAAGACTTTCTCGGTTCCACAAAATGTAAGGGTCTCCTCCGAGGTTGCAGTTAAAAGGGCCCGGGCGAAAATTGGTCAAGAAGGGTTTAACGTGTTGAAAAGACGATCCAGCCACATGGTGTTAGAATGCATTATGAAATGAATGACTTTGATTGACATATCACGATAGCTATTGTCTAATGAGACATACATGTATTACACGAAATTCAACATTTGTGGCCATGGAAGATTAATATTAGTCCTTTGGCATCTGCGCAGTCTGAAAACAGATTATATATCGAGGGCTTGGCGTGAAACGGTTGTAAGTAAAAACCTATTTTGAATACCCTGGTTTAGGGGCAAATTTGGCCCCTTTGTAAACAATGCAAATTTAGGTGCCATTGCTCAGAACGAGCAATGGCACCTAAAGTTCCATTGTTTACCAAGAAATATTATTTAACGCTTATAATTAACTTTATAACGAGGTGATTAACCTTGGTAAAAAAATATCAATTTTAGTTACAACTGTTTCACGCCAAGCCCTCGATATGTATTGTGTTTTTATCCAAATTGAGATTTATCTGTTATATTTGTAGACACTTCAACATTAAGATATTTCTTGAAGTTAAATAAAAAAAACTCTGCTGACCCCTTTCTGCCGTGCAACGAAACTTCAGCGGTCGACTTTGAGATCATCTAGGCAAAATATGTAAAGATATAATTGTTGAACTTGAGGCGGCAAAAGGAGTAATTGCTCACCATGGCCAGTTTCAAATTTCTCCTCTTGGCACAATATTGTTCAACACTATTCAATAATTATTCTTTCATTTAGAGATATATTCCATAAGTTTTCCTATATGTTTCTGAAGTACAAAATGTAGTCTTTTGCAGATTTCTTGAATGTGGGAAAGGCTTATTAGGGATGTTTGACTCATACACTATGCCGACAGACATTAATTGAACTATATTGTATATGACATTAACAGAGAAATATCTTTAATTTTAGGCTCCTCACTTACTTATATTTCTTTACGCCAAGTAATGCTCTTGTCAAAACTAACCTTGCATGTTTTTGCATACATATATATATATATACTAGACAAAACTTCCAACGCCCATATGTACATAAGTATCAAACTAAAGTATCAAGCGACGCACACAACCAATGCGATTATCCAGGAGTGGCGTAACATTCCCATTAACTGTGTGCGTCGCTTGATCGCATCAATGCGAAGATGTTTAGCTGTGGTGAATGCTGCTGGTGGTCACACCCGCTACTGACTTATCCTGCGAACTTTAAAAATGCACCCTTCAATCAATTAATGCATTTTATTGTAATCTACTGTGGTATTTTGTTAAGTTTTTGTTTTTCATTCTGTTACAGGATAGTTATGTGATACTCTTGTCAAATTGCAGTGTATATGGTATAATATTAAATGAAATATTGATACTTATGTACATATGGGCGTTGGAAGTTTTGTCTAGTATATATACGTTGTTGTGGTATGATTATGGTCCAAGTCCTGAGTGTTTTTTGAACGACATCGGAGAAGTTGAATGCAAACCACCGTAGAGGTGACGCGCAACTGACGTGCGGTTGTTTTAAGGGGCCCGTACTGATCATTGAGATCCCTGCAAGAAACTCATCCGTTGTTTTAGGAAGTACTCACTTGCACAGTGCAGGCACGTCAGTCGTGAAGTGATCGTGCAGCCGCGGCAGAATAAGTGTTCATCTGATGGAATTGCCAAACCCGACAGCCACCGCATGTTGGTGGTGCAGCTCCCTCATTGCAATGAATGCACGAGTCACCTGTGTACATTTGGAAACGTAGTCAATCGCAAATAGTATGGACATGCCCAATTATTTGCGCGCTCTTGCGGAATTAAAAAATCAATGCAACAATTTTCTGCGATATCGGTATTCTTGATGATAAAAATAATGCTATTTTCAAGGTATATTTAAATGTTTGCGCTAAGTATTTGCTACACATTAGATATATATTTACATCGCCTCCAACATTTTTTCAGTAATATCACGGCGTTTTCTGGTTAAGTTACCAGTATTACTGCTCCATTTAACCTGACACCAGCCAGTCATGTCGTAATGCTAACCCCGCAACCCTGAGCGTCAAGGAGGGGGAGCCATTACTACAATTTTTAAAGTGTTTGGTATGACCAGACCGGGGTTCGAACACGCGACCTTCAGCACCAGATGCGGAAGCTCCAGCACTACACCAACGAGGCGGTAAGTACCCATTTGAATCCTAAGGATGGTCAGTTTTTTCAACGTCCAATAAGCCTTTCCCACTTACGACAAATCTGCAACTGACGACTTAGAAAACATCTTCGCCAACGTAAGGACACTCTCTACATATGAAATAATATTTAATCACGCTCGATGTCTGCTTCCTGGATACCTAACCAGTACTCGCGCCGTTTGTGTTGAAAGATCCCAAAGGCAGAACCCGCTTAAACGGGATTTGAATCCGGGACCTTTAGTAAAGAAGCCGACACTCTACATCTTTACCAGTCTTCCATCAAAACATTGTGGCCAAAGGAGATATTGCTCGTTACAGATGTTTCAAACTGTGTCTGCATGTCGGAAAGTGTTAAATACGTTAAGGCTGGTTTTCGCAGACCGATCCTCAAGTATGTTATTTCCGTGGGGAGAACGTGCCTCAGAGGTAGAGAGCCGACCTCGTGATCCGAAACTCCCTGGTTCGATTACCATGAGAACGGGGGTCAGCATGTGTAAGAAGTTCAATCTATGACTCTCCCGAAAGAGATGCAGAGATGGCGACAAATTGGGTTCTTTACTTGTTTGAATGGCGTTCACCACCGTGTTCGATAGTATTTTAGCTCTATCAGGGCGTGTCCTGTATAAGAAACAAGTTTTAAGGCTATAGATTATCCTGACACCGATGTGTCAATCAAAACGATTTCCTAAACTACAACAAGTACTAAGGAGGGAAGCTTTTACTACAGTGTTAATGTCTTTGATATATGACTAAACCTTGGCCTCCAGTTACCAACCACCACACTACGGATTTGGAAATTAATTACTTGGGGTTCCACTCCGTTTGTAACTCCCCTTTCCCCACATACAACAATTCTGCAGCAGACGACTTTAAAATCATATGGGGAAAAAAAGGAAAATCTCTCTAAATGAAATTTTAAATATTGAATACAGTTGAAAATATTGTGGCAGAACAGGGTCTTTCAAATAGTAACTATTTGAAAGACCCTGGGCAGAAGGAGAAATTGCTCGTTTTGAGCAATTTCTTCTTTTGGCACAATGTTTTCCAAAAGTCGTCTGCAGCAGAGTCGTAAGAAAGCGTCTATATGTGGGAAAGGGTTAACAGTATAATCAATATCTAATTCACCTTATCACATGTTTCCTGGTTTAGTCCCAGCAGTATTCTAATCAACATTCTCCTAACGCAACTAGCCCCCTTCCGATATAAATTTAGCTGATTGCTGGAAGAAGAATGACTGTAGTCAGATGACTTTAATCAACTATCAGAACAAATTAATGGCTGAGTCGGGATTCGAGCTCATGACCCCTGGATCAATAGTCTTCGTCGTAACCGACTGAACTATCCGGGCTCGAAACAGATAAAAGTAAAAATAACTTTTTAATTAAAATATATATATTTTTTTAATTTTCAAAAAGCACCCGATTATACGTTCAATGTTTCTTTTACTTATACATACTACATGTTCAATTTAGATTCTCTATTTCCTAGTCAAAAACATCATGGAAAAAATGTACCCATTGACACAAACATGGTAATAGGCAATTGTCAAACATCCTTTTCTATTACTGGGTGTGAATAAAACAAGTCTAGGGCAAATAACGTTATTCGATGGAGAGAAAAAAACGTAAAAAAAAAATACAAATGAAATTTCGAAATATCAACATACAGTAGAACAAAATTTAGTAAAAGCAAACACTACTTGTTATAAGAAATGACATCGTTTGAAATTCAGATTCATACAAGCACATTATGACCCAAGACCTATATTTGATTAACACAGCAATTTGAGTGCAAGACAAATTGAGTTACATCTAGTAGAATGGGGCATTTCAACACCTCTGTTTGGCATTCTCTCTAGGAGTTACATGTAGAAATAAATGGGAAATAACCTTTCCCACATACAAGAAATCTGCAGCAGACGACTTTGAACATATTTTGCCAAAAAATGGAAAATCTCTATAATTGAATGGATAATCAATGACTAAAACAAGAGGGCCATGATGGCCCTTGATCGCTCACCTTAATTATACAATGTACTGCAATGCAAAACACATCAAGACAATTATTCTGAATGCAACCTCCACAGTGTTAACAATATTTTCCTTCATTTGGCCTAGTGATCTATATTTTTTTACCTGATATGACCCATATTCCAACATGGACTAGATATCATCAAGACAACATTCTGACAAAGTTTCAACTTGCTCAAAGTTAAATTTCAGCCTCCGGAGTTTGAACAATATTTTCCTTTATTGACCTAGTTTCTGATCCAATATGACCCATATTCGAACTTGACCTAGATATAATTCAGACAAACATTCTGACCAAATTTCAAAAAATGTTGCATCCAACGTGCTCACAAGATTTTCCTTCAATTTGATCTAGTGACCTGGTTTTTGACCCAGCATGACCCATATTCGAACTTGGCCTACATATCATCAAGAAAAACATTCTGATAAAGTGTCATCATGCTGAAATTAAAAATGCCATATCCAGAGTGTTAACAAGATTACCCTTCAATTTGACCTAGTGACCTAGTTTTTGACCCGGCATAACCCATATTCGAACTTGGCCTAGATATCATTCAGCTCAACATTCTGAACAAATTTCAAGCCGCTGAAGCAAAACATGCGACTTCTACAGAGTTAACAAGATTTTCCCTCAATTTGGCCTAGTGACCTAGTTTCTGACCCAATATGACCCATATTTGAACTTGACCTAGATATCTTTAAGACAAACATTCTGACCAAGCTGCTAAAGCAAAAATTGCGGCCTCTGGAGTGTTAACAAGATTTTCCTTCAATTTGACCTAGTGACCTACTTTTTGACCTGACGTGACTCATGTTCGAACTTGACCTACATATCATCAAGACAAACATTCTGATAAAGTTTCAACATGCTCCAGATGAAAATGTGGCTTCCAGAGTGTTAACAAGATTTCCCTTCAATTCGACCTAGTGACCTAGTTTTTGACCTCATATGGCCAAGTTTCAATCTTGTCCAAGATTTTATGGAGATGAACGTTCTGATAAACTTTCATAAAGATTGGATGCAAAATGTAGCCCGTAGAGTGTTAACAAGCTCAAATGTTGACGACGCACGACGGACGGACGCCGGACAAAATGTGATCACAATAGCTCACCTTGCACTTCGTGCATAGGTGAGCTAAAAAAAGGTGGAAAATATTGTGGCAAAAGGAGAAATTGCTCATCATGAGCAATTTCTACTTTTGCCACAATGTTTTCGAAAGTCGTCTGCTTCAGATGCATCAGAAAGCTTCTCTATGTGGGAAAGGGTTTAAAGATTCATGGTCAATCTTTTCATTATGAGTGTTTGAAAAGACACATGTGTTGCCTTTCCAATAAATCAGTAATTGAAAGCATGACGGGCAGACGACAAGCGACACAAAAAGAAGCAGTCTGATTAACATGTATGAATATATTAAAGATATTGATATGCGGTACACAGCTATAAAACATATATAAACATGTACCTGTACTTGGTAAAAAATATTTCATAATGAGATCAATCAAAAGAGGTAACTAAGTTAACAGTTTTCCCTTTCCCACATACAATAAATCTGCAGCGGACGACATTGAAATTACCAAATCCAAAATATAGAAAATCTCTTTAAATGATAGTATGATTATTGAATAGAGCTGAAATCAATGCGGAAATGGTGAAATTGCTCATTATGCGCAATTGCTCCTTTTGCCACAATGATTTCAAAAGTCGTCTGCGGCAGAGGCATCAGAAAGCGCTTTATGTGGAAAAGGGTTAAATAACAATGAAACTTAATATTTTTATCCAAATAACTAGAATAAATGTTTATGAAAATCTATCTGGCTGCACAGTATGTTTGTTTTATATTTAAGCATGAATCATTTTGCATTGGGGTGGTGTGTTTTTATGCAGTCTGTCAGTTATATAAATGGAAATACATATTCATCAATCCTTGGTGACCAACCAGCACTAGGCATATAAATATGCCTTCTTGAAGGGCGCTACACCACGTGTATCAATGCACATTATCTAAAAAAAACTAGCCTTACTATTATGTGATATCAATATACTAATATGAAAAGAGCTCTATGAAAACCAACTGCAGGGCATTTGCAACCAGTATTATTCCTTTCCTTCATACGACAATTCTGCAGCAGACGACTTTGAAAATATTTTGTCAAAAAATAGAAAAATCTGTATAACTGAATGGATAACCTATGACTCAAAGTGGAAAATATAGTTGCTTAAAAAACTGAAAGCTAAGTGAACAATGAATATTTCTATGTAAATTCAACTTTCAACAGTTCAATGTGTAACTGTTGAACAGGTTATACACATTTAACTCATTCAAATCTGGACACATCTCGGCCGAACAACAGAGTCTTTGACCAATCCAGCGGTACCTGCATTCTCAACCTCCAACTTCCAAGCTTTGTCAGATAGGCGGATCTCCAAAGGAAAAACGATGGAAAACCTGAAACAAATTGTACAGAGAACTGCAGATCCCTAAATCACTTCACACTATGAGCCGTACCGCGATAAAACCAACATTGCGGACTCTGCGTAAAGTATCAACCCGAATCAGCCTAAGCATGCTGCATATCCTTACCCGGATAGACACTTTTAGCCTCCTGTGGATTTATTTTCTGTTTGGAATCACTACTCTATACATCTTTCCCCCTAAGACGGAATGTGTCGGCCGGATCAGTCTGCGCGGACAGCGCAGGCTGATCTGGTCGATACATTACGCAGATGATATGAGCCGTCCCGCGATAAAACCAACATTGCGGACTCTGCGTAAAGTATCAACCCGAATCAGCCTAAGCATGCCGCATATCCTTACCCGGATAGACATTTTTAGCCTCCTGTGGATTTTCTGTTCCAGGAATAATAACTCTTTACCTTTATCCCCCTGAGACGGAATGTGTTGGCCAGGATCAGTCTGGGCAGGCTGATTTGGGTCGATACATTAACTAGAGGACATAATGTTGGTTTTCTTGCGGGACAGCTAATATTTAAGCCTTTCTCTTATACAGTAGATTTTCAAACATACTTGGTAAATGAGAAATTGCTATCAATAATTAGGAGAAATATTTAATATATTAATGACTCCTGTTTGCAATATATTGGTAACTTCGTTAACCCTTTCCCTCATACGACAGTTCTGCAGCAGACGACTTTGAACATGTTTTGTCAAAACATAGAAAATCTCCATAATTGAATGGATAACCTATGACAAAAAGTGGAAAACATTGTGGCAAAAGGAGAAATTGCATGTTATGTGCAATTTCTTCTTTTGTCACTATGTTTTCAAAAAGCCGTCTGCTGCAGAGGCGTCAGAAAGCATCTATATGAGGGAAAGGGTTAAGCTCAGTCAAATTAAAACAAGAGGGCCAAGATGGCCCTAAATCGATCACCTAATTGATAGTAAATTAGTAGCAAATATTTAACTGCAAATATCTGGAAAATTTTATCAGGGAGTGCAAATGAAACTGAAAGGAGTGGACACTTCTCAAGAAACAGCTTATCAGTAAAGGCCATTTATATCTTGAAATCTAACAAGAACTTTAATAAGAATGGAATTATAAAGTTTTTGTCATTTTGCACCTTTCCTGATGCCGCCTTGCTGCCCTGTTTTTCAACGAAATCAATATGGCTTCAACAATTTATTTAGAGGGTCACTTAAGGAACATTTTTACCAAATTATCTTGCAATCGCACAAGTAGATTATGGAGGAAAAGGATTTTTAAATTTGGGTATTTTTCTCACTTTCTGATGCCGCAGCAACCAAAGTTCTCAATGGAATTTAAATCTTTGAACAATTTTGAAAGAGGACCACCAAAGGAACATTCTTGTGATGTTTTGTGGAAATTGGTCTATTGGAATGGTAGGAGTTGGTTGTCATTTGTAGCTAAAAGTTCAATTTACCCTTTTTGTGATGACGCCTGGTTGATACGATTGTGTAACCAATCAAAACGGCTTAAACAAATTAAATAAAGGATCATTACAGTAAGATTCGTATTATATTTTCTTAAAATCACACAAACACTTTCATAAAAATGGAATTTTCAAATTTTGTCATTTTGCCCCTTTTTTGATGCCGCCTGACTGCCATGTTTTTCGACCAATCAGTATGGCTTGAACAATTTTTATAGAGGGTCACCCAATAAACATTTCTACCAAATTATATTTGAATCTGACAGGCAGATTTGGAGGAGAAGATTTTTAAAGTTTGGACCTTTTGCCCCCTTTCTGATGCCGCAGCAACCAAAGTTCTCAATGGATTTTAAATCTTTGAACAACTTTGAAAGAGGCCAACCAGAGGAACACACCTGTGATGTTTCACGGAAATTGTCCTTGGAGTTTGGGAGGAGATGATGTTTAAAGCTAAAAGTTAATGCCGGACGGACGACGGACAAAAAGTGATCAGAATAGCTCACCTTGAGCCTTCGGCTCAGGTGATCTAAAAAACCATGACACATCAAACAAAAGGGCACTAAATAGATCACCTGAGTGATAGTATAGTACCAAATGCTACTGCTAATAATGGAAACAAGATGTGTTTGTGAAACACTGATGCCCCCCAATGGCAACATCTAGGTCAAAGGTCAAGGTCGCAAGGTATATACATGTGAAATATGGTAGCATTACCTGTTATTGTTCAAAAGTAGTGGGGAAGGTTAAAAAAAAAATTGAGAATGGCAACATCTAGGTCAAAGGTAAAGGTCGCAAGGTCAAAAATGTTGGTACTGACAGAAAGGTCATGTCACAAGGAATACACATGTGAAATATGGTAGCCGTATCTGTTATGGTTCAAAAGTAATGGCCAAGGTTAAAGTTTTTTTCGAGAATGGCAACATCTAGGTCAAAGGTCAAGGTCGCAAGGTCAAAAATGTTGGTACTGACATGTGAAATATGGTAGCCATACCTGTTATGGTTCAAAAGTAATGGCCAAGGTTAAAGTTTTTTTCGAGAATGGCAACATCTAGGTCAAGGTCAAGGTCGCAAGGTACTGACAGAAAGGTCATGTCACAAGGAATACACATGTGAAATATGGTAGCCATACCTGTTATGGTTCAAAAGAAATGGCCAAGGTTAAAGTTTTTTTCGAGAATGGCAACATCTAGGTCAAGGTCAAGGTCGCAGGGTGAAAAATGTTGGTACTGACAGAAAGGTCATGTCACAAGGAATACACATGTGAAATATGGTAGCCGTATCTGTTATGGTTCAAAAGTAATGGCCAAGGTTAAAGTTTTTTTCGAGAATGGCAACATCTAGGTCAAAGGTCAAGGTCGCAAGGTCAAAAATGTTGGTACTGACAGAAAGGTCATGTCACAAGGAATACACATGTGAAATATGGTAGCCGTACCTGTTATGGTTCAAAAGAAATGGCCAAGGTTAAAGTTTTTTTTTAGTATGGCAACATCTAGGTCAAAGGTCAAGGTCGCAAGGTCAAAAATGTTGGTACTGACAGAAAGGTCATGTCACAAGGAATACACATGTGAAATATGGTAGCCGTATCTGTTATGGTTCAAAAGTAATGGCCAAGGTTAAAGTTTTTTTCGAGAATGGCAACCTCTAGGTCAAAGGTCAAGGTCGCAAGGTCAAAAATGTTGGTACTGACAGAAAGGTCATGTCACAAGGAATACACATGTGAAATATGGTAGCCGTACCTGTTATGGTTCAAAAGTAATGGCCAAGGTTAAAGTTTTTTTTGTGCAGACAGACAGACCAACAGACAGACAGACCAACAGACAGGCCAAAAACTATATGCCCCCCGAATCGGAGATTCCGTGGGGGCATAAAAATGTCAAGAGTGGGAATGAACTGCAAATGAAACAGCTTACCAATAAAGGACATTTGTAATAATGCATTAAATCTTTGAACAATTTGAAAGAAGACCACATTTTTAACCATAAATCAAATTAAACTTCAATTTGCTTACAGATTACATTGTGTCTGTTAACCCGTTCCCAAATCCAGACATCTCTACAGCAGATGACCTTTGAAAGCATTGTGGCAAAAGGATGAGCATTTTCTCCTTTTTTTTTAGTCCAAAATGTTTCCAACTCTTTTCAATTATTATACTTTCATTCATGAAGATTTTCCACATTTTAACCAAGATATGTTTTAAGTTGTCTGTTGCAGTTTTCTTGTATTTTGGAAAAGGGTACATGTATTGAAAACAGATGTCCCTAAAAATGTCTTGTTAGATCAGCATTGAGTATTCACCCAACTTTGTAAAAAAATAAAAAATAAACATTTTGGATCCCAGGAGATTAATGTTTAGTCCTATTCACAAATGAGTTTTGAAAGAGTTCAGCACGTTTTTACATGTATATGTAGTTTGGCGTCACATACAAACTATGGTTTTGGAAGAATAAGACCAGCATACAAAACACGTTAAAAGAAAATGGTCTGCAGTAAGGAAACTTGCTCAACTAACTGGAGATTTGGTATGAGATAGTGAATCGGTGGTCTTTAACCCTTTCCCAAATAAAACAAATCTGAAGCAGACGACTTTGAAAACGTATAAGCAAAAGCACAGAAAATCCCTTTAAATGAAAGAAAACTAATTGAACAGAGTTTGTCGCCAAGTTTTCAAAAAGCTGTCTGCAGCAGAGGTGATAAAAAGCATCTATATGAGGGAAAGGGTTAAGTTATGTTTCTTTTATATGTATCTCCTTCCCTCTTATAGACGCTCTCTAACACCTCTTTAGTACTTAACTTTTGGAAAACATGGTGACAAAAGGAGAAATTACTCAAAACAAGGACCAATCCAGCGGAACTTGCATTCTCAACCTCCACTATTTCGAGTAATTATACCTTCATTTATAGAGATTTTCTATATTTTGGCTTAACAGTTTACAAAGTTGTATGCTGCAGATTATTTGTTGTATTTGGGAAAGGGTAAACATATATCAAATGCCTGTCTATTTGTGGTGGAAGACTGACCTTGTAATTTGACATCTGGAAGGTCAGACAGACCTTCATATTTCCCGATATAGGCTAGCATACCAGCACTGTTAAAGGTGAAATTTTCCTCGCTTGGTTTGTTCATGTGTTTGGCTACAAATAGACCCTGTCTTTCTGCTACCTGAAATATACATATGCTGTATGTCATCATATTTGAATATGTTGAGCGTCTTTTGATTTATTAGGTAAGGTTAAAGTTTTGTGAATGAATGAATGAATGGTGTTTTAAGGCCCGTCGACAATTAAAGTTTTGTGACGACGCAAACTACACAGACGCCAAGGTTATCGCAATAGTCCGACATTTTTCTTTCGAAAACAGACAAGCTTAAAAGAACTTCTTTAGAGCTTTGTTGCCAATGTTTGCTTATTCTAGTCCTTTTAGGATTATTTTTTCTCCACAAATGATATGAATTTAATTTTTCACAGAACTCTTTTTTTTTTTAATTTTTCAGCATATGAGCCGTGCTGCAGGAATATCAACCTTTACCCTTTCCCTCATACGACAATTCTGCAGCAGACGACTTTGAACATATTTTGTCAAAAAATAGAAAATCTCTATAATTGAATGGATAACATTGTGGCAAAAGGAGAAATTGCACGTTTTGTGCAATTTCTTCTTTTGTCACTATGTTTTCAAAAAGCCTTCTGCTGCAGAGGCGTCAGAAAGCGTCTATGTGAGGGAAAGGGTTAAGTGTAATAATGACACATGTGGAAAAAGACCTGCCAATGCATCCATGCTAAACAATCCAAATGAATACTGCTTAATGGAGATTCTTAAATCCTCGACTAATTGGCAAACAGTGCAGAGCCAGATCAGACTGCCTGGATGCTTTGGTTGATCTGGATCCCAAATGCCTTATGGTTGGTTTTGTAAGGGATGTTTATTTTATTTTTTCCTTAGAGGAATCCGCCGTGGTTGGGTGGTTAGTGTTGGGGATCCCGGGTTCGATCCCCAGTCACGGCATGACGGTCATGGTGTAGTGCTCTTGGGCAAGGCACATTTCCTACTTTCCTAGTCTAGTACTGGTTTGTTTACCCAGGGATCACGAATAAGTGAACTGTCACCATGAAATAACTGAAATAATGTTGAAAATGGCGTAAAACCCCAAAAAATAAATATCTATCCCTTTTCCACATACAGTCTTTTGGAAAGTATCAAAACCTACCTGGGCTGTACATGGTAGTGGGTATTCCTTTATATCAGCACAATCCCCAATGGCATAGACATCATCATATTCATTCCCCAGTATCTTACATTGTCTGTCGGTTAGTATCTGAAATAAGTTAATTAACCATTTCCTACATACAGCAAATCTGCAGCAGATGACTTTAAAAATGTCTACTAAAAATATGGAAAATCTCTATTATTGTAGGTATAATTACTGAAAAAAGTTGAAAACATTGTGACAAAAGGAGAAATTAATGTTAATACATGTTCACCTTAACTTATTAAATATTTCTTCATCTCCTATCACAATTTCAGAGCTGTCTACATTGAAGAGATCACAGGATATGTTGTTGTTTTTCTGTAGTAATACATGCTTAATTTAGATAAAGAGATAGAAACATTGTGGGAATAGTAGAAATTACTCATTGAGACCAATTCCTACTTATGCTTTAATTTTGCCATCTAAAATCCTCTGTATCAGTAAGAGGTTACAATTCTAACACAGAAAATGACATTTCATGGATATGCAGCACTTAACCTATGGAAACATTGTGGGAAAAGCAAGAATTGCTTTGTAACGATTTCTCTAATAGACTTAAATATGTCCTCCATTCCCTCTTAAAATAAAAGTTTCAATTTTCCATATTCTATACCATCTCTGCTAAAATTTGAAACCTTACTAAAAAAGTTAATTATTGAATAGAATTGATAACATTGTGATAAAAGGAGAAATTGCTCATCATGAGCACACACTTTTTTCAAAAGTGCAGATGCATGGAAAATCGTCTGCATGTGGTAAAGGGTAAATCAAAACGGAGTTGACAAAAACTTTTCACCTGCCCTCTGTTGTTTTTGGGGATGTCAAGCTCCCGTACAAAGGTTCTGGGTGCCAGCCCGGTGCTCCATACCACTATACCACATGGTATCTTCTTCCCACTCTTTAGGTGGACATGGTCCTCATGGACCGCTAAAATAGAAACAAGCATATCGGTATTCATTGTCTGATTGATTGATTGGGGTTTTACGCTGCTTTAAACATTTTTCCAGTTATATCACAGTGTTTTCCTGGGTAACTTACCAATACTACTGGTCCATTTATCCTGACACCAGCCAGACAGTTCGAGTGCTAACCCTGCAAGCGGACAGCCATTACTTCTATTTTTAAAGTCTTTGGTTGATCCGACCGGGGATCAAACCTGCAACCTCCCACACCCAAGGCGGACGCTCTACCATCACATCACCGAGGCGGTATCAAAACAAAAGATATTTGTAAAACATTATGCCAACCCTTTTGTGTCCTAGGTCACTGTGACCTTGACCGTTGAATGGATGACCTCGAAATCTATACTGGTCATGTACTGGTCATGCCCAACCTTCCTCCCAAGTTTGACTACTATAGGTCCAAACATTATCAAGTTATCAATCGGTCAAGCTTTGGTCTACCAATGGATCAACCAATGAAATGACTCGGATACAGATAATTTTTTATGCCTATTTTGAAGACAGCTTTGGATAGCAATGTTGATCAATGGGGTAGTAACTCTGGCTAGATAATTAACCTTGACTTAGGTATCATGTCATATAGACACTTTCCAATGCCTCTGCAGCGGACAGCTTTTTAAAAACATGGCAACAAGAGAAGAAATTGCTCAAAACAAGCAATTTCTCCTTTTGTCACCAAGTTTTTTATCTCTATTCAATTATTGTTCTTTCATTTTAAGGGATTTTCTGTGCTTTTGCCTAGATATTTTCAAAGCATCTGCTGCAGATTTGTTGAATGTGGGAAAGAGTCAACATTGCTGAAATAAGAGGAGGGTGACTTTTGTTCAATCTTTTGTAAAAACCTTTCCTACTTGCAGATGCTTTTTGACGCATCCATAGCTGACAAACTTTGAAAACATTGTGGCAAACGAAGAAATTTCTCATATTGTGCAATTTCTTCTTTGGAACTAATTTTTTCAACTTTATTCAATAAACTAGAATGACGTGCTCCCCGGAGCAGGTGTGTGACCTGCCGGGCGGGGCCTTGTCAGAAAATTTTAATTTTTGACAGAAAAGGGGCAATAACTCTGATATAAAAAATATTTGGATTATCCCCCTTTTGTAAACCCATCACAAAGATTGATATATACATTTGTCAGAAGTTTCAATCCAATTCTTTGAGTAGAAAAAAAGGAATTTGAAAAAGGAATTTGAAAATTTAAATTTTTGACAGAAAAGGGGCAATAACTCTGATATAAAAATATTTGGATTATCCCCCTTTAGTGAACCAATCACACATATTAATATTTGTCAGAAGTTTCAATGTAATCGTTTGAGTAGAAAAAAAGTTATTTGAAAACGTGACGAAAAAGTGTGACGACAGACAGACGCCGGACAAAAAAAAAAGGTAATCCCTAAGTGCCTACCATGCTACGCAGGTGACACAAAAACCTTCTATCTATAGTGATTTTTTCATATTTCAGTCTTAGTGTTTTAAAAGTCGTCTGTTTGAGAATCATTGTTAGATATTGGGCTGTTAACAATCAATTTTTTCCTACAACAACATCTACAGTGTATCCAAACTGTTCTGGCACAGTCCAGATTTTACGATATATGTATTAAAATATGTTCAATTTTGGAAAAGTAGAAAGTAAAGTTTAACCCCATCACAAACACATAATCTGTAGCAGATGACTTTGAAATCGTTCAGACAAAAATCTCAATAAATAACAAATTAATTATTGAAAACAGTTAAAAACATTTCAGCAAAAGGAGAAATTGCTCTTTATGACCAATTTCTTCTTTAGCAACGATGTTTAAAAAAAAAAAGTATTCTGCAGATGAGTCAAAATGTGTCTGCAAGTGGGAAAAGGTTTTAAATGCAATATTAACCTGTGACAAGATCCTGTTCCAACGTAAAACCTTTTCTTTCCGTGATTTTCTTTTCAGCATACTTTCGTAGTTTTTCATCGAATGATGCCAAGATTTGATTGGATTCCACCAGTGTCACCTGAACATGTTCTTTCTTTGTTTTGTATAACCGCGCCACATCCTGAAAAAAAACAAGGCTCTATAGCGTAAGACTTTTGAAAATACTGGGTGGGTGTGGAATGAAACTGTCACAATACACTTAACCCTTTCCCTCATACTGTCATACAACAAATCTGCAGCAGATGACTTTGAACATATTTTGTAAAAAAAATGGAAAAACTCTATAATTGAATGGATAACCTATGACTAAAAGTGGAAAACATAGTGACAAAAGGAGAAATTTCTCGTTTTGAGCAATTTCTTGTTTTGTCACTATGCTTTTCAAAAAGACGTCTGCTGCAGAGGCGTCAGAAAGCGTCTATATGAGGGAAAGGGTTATTTATGGATTTGATAAGGATTGCACAGTTACAAAGTTTGTTTATTTCTAAGGTGTTTTACGTAGCTTTAACCCTTTCCCTCATACAACAATTCTGCAGCAGACGACTTTGAATTTATTTTGTCAAAACATAGAAAATCTCCATAGATGAATAGATAACCTATGACAAAAAGTGGAAAACATTGTGGCAAAAGGAGAAATTGCACGTTTTGTGCAATTTCTTCTTTTGTCACTATGTTTTCAAAAAGCAGTCTGCTGCAGAGGCGTCAGAAAGCGTCTATATGAGGGAAAGGGTTAAACATTTTTTCAGTTATCTCATGTGTTTCCTGGGTAAGTTACCAGTAAAACTGATACATTTATCCTGACACCTGCGAGTCAGTGAAACACCAAGGAGGGAAAGCCATTGCAACCATTTTTAAAGTCTTTGGTATGACCTGGCCCACATGTGAGCACCCAAGTGGATGCTCTACCACTACACCACCTAGGTCGTCTACAAACTGGAAATGCTTCGTTCAACTTTAAAGTACCTGGGGGTATTTTTGGGGGGCTTAGAAAATTAATGAAACACCCGTAAACATAATCCAAGTACAGTCGAATCTGTATATAAAGAGCTTTCATTGGAAGTGCGAAACATGGTCTCTGTCCTCTTTAATTACAGGGTCAATTAGGCAGAAAATGATTAATTGGGAAACCAAACGTGCTGTTGCTATATACAGGGCATTGCTATGCAGAAGTAGTTTAGCACTGTTTTAGTTGAAAACTTCCAATATTTCATGACATAATGCTTTGTTCACTTTTCAGGATTTCAAGCAGATCACTCTTAACAACTTATATACAGATAATATTGTCAGGTAACAATTGAATACCTGTTCAACAAAGTCATATATCTCCGCACCAAACTCAACTCCTGTTGGACCTCCCCCGACAATGATAATATGTAGTAATCGCCTGCTTTCCTCCTCGGAGACAGTGGGCTGTGTGGCGAGTTCAAAGTTACTCAAGATTCGGTTACGTATTTTACGGGCATCTGCTACCTCCTGAAAATTCATGTTCACTTTTGTACGAGTAGTTTCAGGCAAAAATCTATTTTGTTTTGGCACAATAAAAAGGGATATTTGAATTGAACCATAACCAACAGTGTTAAAATTCTAGTGTAATATCTGAGTTATGTTCTGTCTTTTCTAAATGCAGGTGGACAGTCAATGCTCTGTTGTGACCGTGCATAATGCAATGGCTCTCCCAAGTCTTCACTGAAGGAAGAAGAGATGAGACTCCACTTACTCCAATGCCCCTCATATGTCCATCTCAGTATCTCTTCAAGAAAAGTTAAAATGTTTTTAACCTTTTACCCAAATACAACAAATCTGCAGTTGATGACTTTGAAGACATATAGGCAGAAATATGGAAACTTTCTATACATGAAAAGAAAATTATTGAATAGAGCTAAAAACGTTGTGGCAAAGTGTGAAATTGCTCAAGATGATAAATTTCCTCTTTTGCCAAAATGTTTTTCAAAAGTCGTTCAAGAAATTTGTTATTAAGCGAGCCCCTGGACAAGTTTAATAAAACTTTATGAAATGACAACAAACGTCAGATTCTATTTATCACATGATGAAACACACAAAAAAAAATCAGGTTTTTGTGGTCAGAAAATAGTCCCAACATGTAAAACTTAAAAAAACTGTTAACTAATCACAAAATAAATATTGTTATGACCGATAATGGTCCATTTTCCTTGTTCATCTATTGTGACGTTTGTGTTTACCGGATACACATTCTCAGCAATTTTGTACACAAGAATACAAAAGTGATTAGTGATTTGGTCATGTTATATTAAACACATAAGATATAAAGAAAAACACAATGGATATATATAAGATCTGATACAAGCATTGTCATGAGATCAATATATATATTTTGCATAAGAGTTGAAATCATTGTGACAAAATATATTGCCCAATATAAACAATTTCTTGTTTTGCCACATTGTTTTCAAAAGTCGTCTTCTGCAGAGGCGACAGAAGGCTTTGGTACATTGGAAAGGGTTAAACTCCAATCAATCAATCAACTTACCTTCAGAAAGAATGCATTCTCTTCCACACCAGGCGTATTGAATGTATTACTGAGAGCTCCGACCCCTATCACTAGCTTATCGTAATGTAGGTCGTAGAATGAGTCGGTACCCAGCACACTCTGTACATGAAGTATCTTGTGCTTGAGATCGATTCCTGCGGCACGGGAAACATGAAAGTGGTCTGTCTGTCTGAACCCAAAGTTTCTTATTGGTTCAATTATTGATCTAGAAATAGAGAGAGAATAAAATCACACTTGATGTAAATTAATCCATTTCCACATGCAGACCAATTTTGATTCCACAGATCATCTGTAACAAACAATTTTTTCAAAAACATTGTCGCAAAAGGAGACACTCCTAACTAAATCACAAAGTTTAATTTCTATTTAATATTTATAAATGTCTATGTGATTTCATTACTAGGTATTTTACATGTTATTGCTTTCATGGTTTCAAAGTCCTCTGCTGCAGAATTGTTGTATGTTGGAAATAAGTTTGGTTGACTATGAATCTGATCCAAATGTTCCTTAGATGGCATTAGTATCTTGAAAGCTGCTGTGTGATTAACCCTTTCCCTCATACGACAAATCTGCAGCAGACGACTTTGAATGTATTTTGTCAAAACATAGAAAATCTCCATAATTAAATGGATAACTTATGACAAAAAGTGGAAAACATTGTGGCAAAAGGAGAAATTGCACGTTTTGTGCAATTTCTTCTTTTGTCACTATGTTTTCAAAAAGCTGTCTGCTGCAGAGGCGTCAGAAAGCGTCTATATGAGGGAAATGGTTAATTTATAGTCACCTATTCTCAAGACAGAGGCTTCTTGAAAGGCTTTTTCGAAAAGCCTGATCAAACTGTTCAAAAGACCTTCATCAGTCACCTAGTCCAAAAGGTCAGTTTTTGTGTGGTATATGCATAAAATTGTAAAATATTTACCTGAATTCTAGTGTTCCAACTGTCGTGCTGCAGAGAAGAGGCGTAAAGAGGAAGTGGTTTCGTGGACTAACGACAACAACATCAAACAGGTTCTTGTCAATGTTTTGTAGGACACTGTAACTCCCCCATCCTGTCCCGAGTATGATCAACTTTTGTCGCTTATTCGTCTGCTGTGAACACGATCTCACGAAATTGATTGTACAATTATGTTTATTATTTATAAATATTCTACACAGTGTTTGGCTTTTACCTAATACTGTCATATTTACAATTTTCTTTACTTATATATGGTACAGTACTTGTTAAAAGTATTTATAATAAGTGTTATTTAACTTATTTTATATATCTCATCACTATATTCAGGTGTCATTTTCACATTGTTTCTCCATTTCACTATTTACACATTCTAAATCTAGTAAAACTATTCATGTAGAATAAAGAAACATGATATTTATGTAACACAAAGCTACAATCATGTTGTCGAAATAATTTCCTAAGTAATAGATTTTTATTTTTTTAGAAAACCTGAATTATGCAATTCTATAAAAGATTACTGCATTATCATTTATTAATATATCATTATATACTTGTGAAAATAATACTGTCATAATCACAAATTATTGCATCATATCAGAGCAATTGCATAACCAATGGGTAAAGCTTAATTTGGTTTTTGAAAACATTGCAGGAAAAAAAGAAAATGTCAAATTCCATCTTTTGCCTTTCTTTTTGACACTGGAGCATTTGTGTTTTCTCCTCTGTAAAAGTCCTTCAGCAAATGAATAGCCCTGTCTGACATTATTCCGCCAACACATTCCAACTTTGGCCCTAAACTCGGAAGTTCATCAGCATGCACATCCAGTATAGAACCGCATCCGCCAAACCGATCGTTCCGACAGCCGTACACAACCCTCGATATTCCAACCTGTCTCAAAGCTCCGGCACACATGATACATGGTTCAACGGTAACAAACAATTCACATTCTCTAAACACATCTTTTGATTGGCAGTCATGTTCTGTACACCATTTCATTACTCCATCTATTGCCACAATCTCTGCATGTCTAGTAGCATTTTTGGTTTCATTGACTTCGTTTTTTCCACTTGCAAGTATTTCATTTCTGTATACAATGATGCATCCAACTGGGACCTCGCGTTTGGCTAAAGCATCTTCGGCAAACTTGAATGATTTCTCCATCCATTGCAATGTTCTGTTCTCCTCTTCCATTTTTTCTCAGACTGAAAACCGAGATCTGAGGGCATTTACAATCGGTAACTACATACATGTATACTATTCTAACAACAGATCTCTAGAAAAGGGACATATTCTATTATTCATAATTGCTTGTCTGACTTCCTAATAGTTTTTTGAAGCAATTAAGATAACAAGTTTGGTAAACCCAAAATATATAACTTTAAATAAGAGCGACATCAAACTTAGTGGCAGGATTCTAAGAGGGCAAGTCTATAAATATATCTTTAGCCTGTCATTAAATCTTAACCCTTTCCCTCATACGGCAATTCTGCAGCAGACGACATTCAAGATATTTTGTCAAAAAATAGAAAATCTCTATAATTGAATGGATAACCTATGACTTAAAGTGAAAAACAATGTGTCAAAAGGAGAAATTGCTTGTTTTTCGAAAAGCCGTCTGCTGCATTTTCAAGCAGTAACTACTCTAACAACAGAGCTCTAGAAAAGGGACAGTTTTATGATCTTAACATTTTCCCTCAATTTCTCCTTTTGCCACAATGTTTTCAAAACGAGCAATTTCTTCTTTTGCAACAATGTTTTACACATTGTGTCATAAGGTTATCCATTCCATTATAGAGATTTTCTATTTTTTGACAAAATGTGTTCAAAGTCGTCTGCTGCAGAATTGTCGTATGAGGGAAAGGATTAAGTATACTCAGCATCAAAGGGTAAGGTTATAACAACACTATTTCCCTCAGAACGGCATCCAAACTGCCTGACATCTCTGACTCTGAGACAGGTTTCAGAGGATTAGACAAGGAGGAAAAAACTGGTCTTTTCCACACAGTATACATCTCTCTTAATACTCAAGGAATCCGCTGTGGTCGAGTGGTTAGCGTCGGGGATTTCGAAACCGGGTGTCCCGGGTTCGATCCCCAGTCGCGGCACTACGGTCATGGTGGAGTGCCCTTGGGCAAGGCACATTTTCTAGCCTAGTACTGGTTTGTTTACCCAGGGATCATGAATAATTAAATTTAATTGCGCGCTAAATGACCTTAGCTGTCGATGCGCCATAAAACAATATACATTCATTCATTCATTCTTAATACTCAACCGAACCCTATGTTGTGAGTACTCAAAAGAATTGTGTCAGTGAGCCTGTTCTTCAGAGTTCCCACAAAATAAAGTTTTAGAACATGATACAAGCCCCTTATCTAGAGTTCTGCATGTATGAAGTATTCTTACAAACAGTGTCCAATCTGAATGGCGGACATTAGCCCCTCTGGACATTATCCCCTTCGTAAAAAACTTCATAGGCGGACATTAGCTTCTTCACATGCGGAGATTATCCCCTTCACAGGATTGCTTAAAGCCCATATTATCCATACAACAGACAACAGACATTATCCCCTTCAGTGTATGTATAATGAACATCTATTTAATCTGCACTGGGTTAAGCCTTTCCCACATACAACAAGATGACATTGACTACATCAAGGCAATAGTATGGAAACTGGAAAGTCTTTTCCTCGTCTGTGTGTACATTCCCATCTCTGGCTCACTTTAGATTTGGCTTTGAATGTGTAAGCATGGCCTGCATAATAGTTTCCTACTTCCACGAGTGCTTTCTATGAACTCCATGACAGCAATAAAGGAATTGAATTGCATGATACATGACCATGTTAATATATGATTCTTCATTTACAGTTTGCATTTTAAGTTGAAATTCTTTATCTGCACTTCAATGAAATTTATTTATTTAATTGCTTAATGACTGTCAGCCTATTAACCCTTTCCCTCATACGACAATTCTGCAGCAGACGACTTTGAACATGTTTTGTCAAAAGATGGAAAATCTCTATAATTAAATGGCTAACCTATGACACAATGTGTTAACATTGTGGCAAAAGAAGAAATTGCTCGTTTTGAGCAATTTCTTCTTTTGTCACTATGTTTTCAAATCGCCGTCTGCTGCAGAGACGTCAAAACGGTCTATATGAGGAAAAGGGTTAAAGGCAAGTAAAGGCAAACTGTTAAACAAATTGCAGATTAAATATTTGTTATGAAAATCAGGTAACTACAGGCAAACTGTTAAACAATCTTTAATATTATATGAAACAAGAGGGCCATGATGGCCCTGGATTGCTCACCTGATTTTATTTTTTTTCACTTTAGCCATATAAGCCCCACCCCCTGGGAAGCCATAGTTTTGTTTTCGACCTATCAACATGGCTTGAAGGAATCTGATAGAGGGTCACCCTAGGAACATTTCTACAAAATTATTTGAAAATCGGCCTGACACTTTCATCTAGGAGAAGATTTTTTTAGTTTTCACTATATAGCCATATAAGGCTAATCAACATGGCTTGAAGGAATCTGATAGTGGGTCACTTAAGGAACATTTCTACAAATTATTTGAAAATCGGCCTGCACTTTCGGAGGAGAAGATTTTTTTTAAGTTTTCACTATATTAAGCCATATAAGGCAAAATAACCCTGGCCCCCCCTGGCAGCCTTATTTTTTGACCAATCAACATCATGGCTTGAAGGAATCTGATAGAGGGTCATCCAAGGAACATTTCTACAAAATTATTTGAAAAACTACCTACCACTTTGGTAGAAGAAGAATTTTTAAGTTTTTTTGGTTTCCATGGCATGAATCCCAAAACCTTGAAGGAATTCTGATGAGATCATTGAGAGGATGCTTTCTGTGAAGTTTCATCTAAATTGACCCACTGGCTACTGAGGAGAAGATGTTGACGGACGCAAGACGCATGCCAGACAAAAGGTGATCACAATAACTCACCTTGAGCAATTCGTGCTCAGGGGAGCTAAAAACAAATTGACGGCATCCATAAGTAATGTGCATGGACTTAGCTATACCATGTATCCAAAAATTGTGTCCAGAGAGGATTTTTGTGTTGCAGTCCCGATATTCCTGCGCTTTGATTTGATGAAAAGTAAATATCGAAACAAAATATACTTATAGAGGAAATTATTAAATATTTATAATACGTACTCGATAAAGGAATGAAAACACGTAATCTGATGTGATAATTTGTGTTTAATAACACTGGTTGTCTATTTTTGAAAATGAGTTAAAAAGCCCACCTGATATGGTTTTACTGACTAACCGGATGTAACAAATCAAAATTTCTATAATGATGACGTCATTGTATTATCGTAACGCAAATGATAAATTATTACCTAAAAGGAAAACAACAGAAATGATAGGAAAGGATAGTTTGACTCGTCTTAAGTAAAGAACTTTCCGTAAATTATGAAGTACTTTGTGAAGGGCAAGTCGATTATTGTTTGTACCCGTCATCATAATTTCATGGAATTACAATATTGGCCGTAGTTTAAAGTTGATTATAAGCTTAAACGGATGATTTTAAATTTATTTGCTTAGGACGGTAGGACTAGTAAATAACAGATGTATAATCAAAGCACTGATAGTGCTGCAAGCAAGGGGCTAACTGCAGATCACGGAGAATGATTTACCAATCACAAAAGTTAATAAATGTTCACCAGAAATAGGTAGCACCTGCCACCTATACTCATATTATTACAGCCAATTATTTTATGATCTTTGACGATGCTTTTTTTATAATCAAGGGGCTGATGTCCGATATGTGAAGGGGATAATGTCCGCCATGTAAAATACGCTAATATCTGCATATATGCAATTTTTAACAAAGTGGATAATGTCTGGTTACCATCCAATCTGGGATTAAAAAACAAGGGGTGAATTTAAAAGGAAAATGGATTTTATGATTAAATTAACTAATCTATTTTAAAAGATTAGGGGGTGGGAGGGGTGAAAACAGAGTGGAAATTAGCCCCCGTCCCAGATTGGACGCTGTACAAAATGTCATTAAGGTGAATGACGAAATGATCAAACAAGAATATTCGAACAAACACATAAATTTGTGAATTTGTCGCCTTTCAATGTGTCAGTAAATGATAGTGTGTCGGACAGACGACAGAAAAGTGATACTGGTCCCAAACTGTCTCCTCCTTCAATGCTGGTGACATACCGGCTTACCGACATACCAACACTAGGTTTCTGGAAGTTATGGCCCAAACATTTATTGCCCAGAACATTTATGGCCCGTATTTGGAAGTTGTGGCCCATATATGAATTAAATAGTGGTAGCTATAATACCCTGGAGGTGGTATAACACCTAACAGATGGCTGTCAATAACCTTTGATTAGATTGTGTATTATGATATATGAAATTGCACTTTTATAGGATTAAATTAATTAATACATTCAATTCAGTTGTTTTAATTGTCACTTCTTATAAAATTGAATATTATGTATTTTCATTTATGTCATTTATTTGATTTACCTTATTAATTGCATTTAATGATTTATTATGGGGCAAAGTGTTTATATAACAAAAAATGCAACAATCCTTTAGTTAAAGTACTTTGATCACCAAAAAAATGTAACAATTAATTAATGTAGTTTGATCACAACTTGAACTGCTGTAATAATCTGTTAATTAACCAAAAACTGCAACAATCCTCTAGTTAAAGTACTTTGATCACCAAAAAACTGAAACAATCCATTAATTAAGGGTATCACTAAACAGAGTCTGGTAGAGTCCGGTAGAGTCTGGTAGAGTCTGGTCGTCAAATATCCCATTATATCACTGTTTTGTTGTGTTTTTGTATTGAAATGAATAAAATAAAGTGCTATTGTATCATATAAATAAAAAAATAAAAGGTATTTGCCTATTTTAGTTCATTTTCGAGTGAATATAGAAATATTATTTGCGTGAACACGGACACTGGTAGAGTCTGGTCATTATTAAGCAATAAATACAAAGTTTTGTACGATTTTTAAGTTATAAAAAGTTCCTCCACGTGTTGTGGCCTGAATACAATATTTCGCAAAATGCATTTTATGAACTATATCAGGATATATATTTATTTTTTAAGTTAAAATATTTTTGCATATTTTTAAAAAAAAATGCAAATATGGTTTAGTTTGATTCTATTTTTTTGCGGAATGTAGTATTTAATTTCATATGAATTACTTTTAAGTAAGTATATAGCTCTCTAAGTATTAAATTTGGTTTAATTAACGTTAATGACATATAAGGCATAAAAATATTCGAATCTAGTAGTTTTCATACATTTAAAATCATGGCATTGTTAAAATATAATTATAACTATAATCTGTTGATCACACCTAATCAATTAGTTGACGCATAATAGAGAGAGAATTTAGTGTATTACACGTTCAGGATGTGCGATATTGCCGCATTATAAACAGAAATTTCACGTCAGCCATTTTGATTTACGAAACACATTGTTATCGTTAAAAATCCTCAATCCTCCACTATTTTCCCGATTATCAGCTGAAATAATATAAGAAATAAATATATAATATGACACATATAAATCAAATTAAACTTTTTATAACTTAAAAATCGTATAAAACTTTGTATTTATTGCTTAATAATGACCAGACTCTGCCAGTGTCCGTGTTCACGCATATAATATTTCTATATTCACTCGAAAATGAGCTAAAATAGGCAAATACCATTTATGTTTTTATTTATATGATACAAAAGCGCTTTATTTTATTCATTTCAATACAAAAACACAACAAAACAGTGATATAATGGGATATTTGACGACCAGACTCTACCGGACTCTACCAGACTCTACCAGACTGTGTTTAGTGACACCGATTAATTAATGTAGCTTGATCACAACTACTGTAATAATCTGTTAATTAAACCAACTTCCTGCGAAAACTAATTACAATTTTGTAATTCACAATGATCTCAAAGCCGAGAAATGTTTGATATGTAAATTTAGGAAATCAATATTCCAATAGTTATACCTGTTCAAACAAAAAATAAATCACAAACGTGTAAATCTAAAGAGACGTATAATAAGTTATCTACTGTTAACAAACCTATTTTCAATATAAGTTATTTCCCTTGTTAAATCAAAGCGCTGATTGCACTACTAAGTGATGGGATAATTGAGTTAGGGTCAAAGGGAAGTAATTCAAATCGGCTTGCGGGGAAGACAATTTTGTCTGGGGGATTTCAGATTGATTGATTGATTGGGGTTTAACGCCGTTTTTAACAATTTCTCAGTTATATCACGGCGGCCAGTTCACCTACGCATGCATTTCCTGGTTTTCTCACACCAGTACTCCACACAACAATCTTTCCAAGCAACTGGCTGCTTTTCCACCTATTTGCGGAAGACGAATGACTCATGTCGTATTGACTTTTGTCAATCGTCGGAAAGAAAGTTGGCCGAGCCGGGATTCGAACTCACAACCCCTGGATTGATAGCCCGCAGGGGATTTCAGATGAATATAATCTGGGACAACTAAAACGTATTAGTGGCCCAGATATAATGTAAGACTGAAATTGTCACCCATTGGAAAATAATGATTTTGCTGAAAGTTGAATTCTTTTTTGGAAAACTATATTAACTTGTGAGTGATTTGTAAACATACCCTAATTTACTTACCTTCAGAGTCTTTTTTAGAACATCCTGTATTTTCTGAAATTTAAAGTGAAATTCAGTGCGGGATAAGTGTGACCTATCATTTGACGTCATAGCTAAAAAAAAAAAAATGGATGAGCCCTGAGTTTTTGGTGCTGTTATTGCGCGGGTGCATCAGCACCAGTTCATATATTGGTTGTGGAAAAACTATCACTGGTACAATGGGCTTGCGCATGCGCTGTGTTAACCGTTTTGATCGCGCATGCGCCTTTTTTTACCGTCAGCTCTCGGATATTTCCGTAGCAGTTCGTCACTAGACTGGTTATCGTTTCAGTTTGCAATAGAATATTAAGATTCGTGAACCAGTCTATTTATATGTTTTTTGTTTATAATTAAAATGTAAATTAAAACCCTAGTTTTTGGCCTGGGGCTTTAGCCCCTGGTCATAGTAGTAATACCATTTTTTTAGGAGTTGGCAGCCTGCCAATTGCTGTAAGCACCAAACAACGCGTAAGAAACTGCGCGAGAAAAATAGTTCATCATGGATTCAACAAAACTGCATTTAAAAGGTTAGGATCTCCCACATAAATATCATTTTAATGTTGTTGTAACAACGGGGGAGCCGTAGGGTCCGTGCGTCGAAAAACGAATGGTAAACAAAGAATATAGTCAAGTGGAATATACAGTGGTGGATTAACCGGGGGGGGGGGGGCCGTAGGGCCCGTGCGTCGAAAAATCCAACTTTCCAGCAGCTCCCAGGCCGTCAGCACTGCAGTGCTTTTATTTAATAACACTCACCGCTGCCACCATTTGTAACGTGTACCGACTTTTACACAAAGGTCAACCACTCTACCAACGTCGCTATAAAAGCCGGCTTTCACAGCAATGTTGTAGTGTATATTTATACCTATACCTAGACCCCGTTCCCGTTACATTAGAAAAATAGAAATATTTTCATAAATGTGAAGTTATTGTGCTCAATTTTGCGATTTTAAGAATATGTTAGGGGAAAAAAACGGACGCGCAATAATTTTGGGAAAAGGTATTTTTGTTTTCGTTTTACGTATTTAACTAAAAAACTATTGTTATCATATATTTATATCATATATTTAAAAGCGGGTTTCGTGTTTTTCGAATCAAACAGTATTTCTTAAGCCATAAACTACTGATTCCTGCGCCAAATGCTGCATCTTGCAGCAACTCTTGTGGTAGATATAAGAATGGACTTTGATTTAATACAGGTTTGTGATTTCATTTTAATGTTGGGAAAGAACCATTACCCATAATGCTATAATGGTCGCCTATGTAAAATAAATGAATTGCTTCCCTTTGACCTGTTAAAATGGCAGTGTCTTTGATACATTTTGTATTTATGGCTTCTAGTATTGTTCTGGTTACGCGGCTTTTGAAAATGTGCATTATCGGCGTTGTTTAGGATTTTGTATGATATCCCTTTTACCTTGGTTTACCTCGGTGTTGAGATCCTTACCAGGCAACTGCCTCTTTGATCCATCTCTACTATTTTAACATTTACCGCTTCCAGTCCCGATGATCATATTCTGGTGCAAGTTTAATTGGAAGATATTTCCAACAGACATTTAATTGGTTTTTTAAACTATTTACACTGCTGGCAGTAATTACGTCCTCTAGCAGATTGTTCCATATATCAACAACACGCTAAGATAAGTGGAATTTCCGTATATTTGTGCTTCAGAATTTTTTTTATAAATTTTCAGATTATGGCCCTCTTGTTTGAGAATTGTTTAACGAGCCATGTTAGGCCACATCTAGAATACGCCAGCACAGTCTAGATCACAACAAACAAAACAGAAAGATTTGACTTGTGTATTTATGTGGTCTTGAAATTTTAATTTGCTGTCTATTATAATTCCATGATATTTTTCTTGAGATGTCTTTGTGATTTTGCTCCAATCCATATAGTTTTGAGCACTATTTTCTTCATTTTGTCCAAAGTGAATGTCATTTGTTTGACTACCTTGACACATTGTCGATGTCTTTGTGCTGTGATTGTATGTCTTCATCATTTTTTATAACAATATATTTTTGTGTCGACTGCAAAAGGTTTGGTCGTGTTTGTTACTGCGTCTGTGAGATCATTTATGTAGATGGTGAATATAATCGGGCCTAATACACTGCCTTGGGGTATTTCGCTTGTCACTGCGGTCCAATTTGAAATAGTGTCATTTAGCACAACTCTACGTTTTCTGTTTCATAAAAAAGTTTTCAATCCAATTGAGATATTTGCCTGTTATGCCATAACTTTTTAATTTTTATATTAATCTTAAGTGTGGAACAGTATCAAAAGCCTTTTGGAAATCAAGGTAGATAGCATCTACTTGGCTTTGTTTATCGATTTTCTCAGTCCAATCATCAAGAACTTCTAAAAGTTGAGTTACACACGATTTGCCTTTTCTAAATCCACGCTTATATGACGAGTGAATAGTTTGTTGCTTTCCATATAATTCATGACTTTATCTCTGATTTCGGTTCCAGTGATTTTGCAAATAATAGACGTAAGGCTGGTGAGTCGGTAGTTTGCTACTTTTTGTTTTGGCCCTTTTTTATGAATAGGCATTATATTTACCAGTTTCCATTCTGAAGGTTATCTGGACTGTTCCATTGATTTGTTGAAATGGATTGCAAGTGGTTCCGCTACGTTTTGTGTTGGCTCTATTTTCTGTAAGGTTGGTAGCCCTAGTTCTTTTGGTCCTTCCTTATATATGAGATTCCTTAGTGTAGTGACTCGTATTTGTACGTTCTCGAGCATAATTGCTTCCATTTTGTTGAATACGGACCAAGCAGAGTTTCCATATCCTAGACGGGTCCTACTAAGCATTTGTAAAGTATAAGCACTATATAGTAATTCATGTAAACGATCTTCTGGTGATACAATATTTATAGTTTGCTTATTAGCTTGCGAGTTGATAATCATATGACTTAAAATGTTCTTAGAAATTTATTTTTTACATGATAGGGTCAGGCTACATAAATAATAGCGTCGCCCTTGTTTTTGTTCACAAACACACAATCATATTTTTCTTCTTCAACGAACGTTGCTTCTTATTTTCCTACTATTGTATATGACTTTCCTGTAGTTGTCTTCAATTCGTGTTTACTTAAGTGGAGTTTTTTGCATATTTTTGGCGTTAACGTCAAGCTGATATGGTCTTGAAAGATAATTGTTTCAAATGATCGGATCAGGCATACACCAATAATGGCGGCGCCCTTGTTTTTGTTCACAAAACACTAACGTATTTTCTTCTTCAACCTTCCTACTAATGGGTCTGTCTCTCATGCACTTGTCTTCAACTCGTTTATGTTTGTCTAAGTGGAATATCTCGCATATTTTGACGTTAAAGTCGACCCTCATATATAGGTAGATCTATGTGGTTCCTGTGTCACTCAACATAGTCTGGAGTTCAAATACCCCATTATATCACAGATTTGTTGTGTTTTTATATTGAAATGAATACAATTCAATATTTTATTGGATGATGTAGGCCTCTGTACAGCTTAACAATTTCAATGAACATCTAATTGAATTAAATTGTGTTGCGCTTGTTTAACAAATGATAAATATATATACAGAAAGTGTGTAGATCGTTATGTGGTTATTTGAGCCCATACTGCTAAAAAAGACGTCCAAAGACTTGTTGGAACACAGATGAGCGGGTAGGTAGATGCATATTATATCCTCGTATAGTTTGAAATGAAAAAACGCATGGCATTCATCATTATTGCATGCATTATTTGCATTTTTTGATAACTTGACCATCGTTTCCGCGACAATAGGCATTTGTGAATATGAAAAGAGGAATTATGAATAATTGATTTTGTAAGGGGAAACAAATATGATGAAAAGTATCAAAAGCGAAAAGTTGTATTGTACGAAAAGTTAACACCATTTCTTGACGAGCAATGTGTGTATGATCATCATACACACAGAAGTAAATATATATATCCACTTTTATGTGGACAACTATCAAAAGTCAGTTTAAAAACAAATGCATAATTCCATATACAGTTCCATATAATATACTGTTTTGCATTAAACCATATGAGCCGTTCCACAAGATAACCAACATTATGGCCTCTGCGTAAGCTAATCCGGGCCGATACATTCCGTCTCAGGGCGGTAGAGTTAATGATTCCTGAAACAGAAAATCCACAGGAGGCGAAAATTGTCTGTCAGGGTTAGCCTGCGCGGCATGCTTAGGCTGATTTCCCGAACACCCCCCCCCCCCCCCCCCCCCGGCATTAACATTTAAGCAAAAGTTTAGAAAGAGTGAAATTACTGAATAGAGTTGAAGACATTGTGACAAAAATGAGAAATTGTACAATTTCTCCTTTTGTCACAATGTTTTCAAAGTCGTCTTCTTAATATACGGTCCCTGCTTTTCCATAGTATTGAATTGTCAAAAAACTTTAAGTGAAGTCAAGAAAATTTTAAAATTACGCTTTGCACTTCCGAGCACACACTTGGTTTATTAAACACGGTGATTTGTGGCCTTAACCTATGACGTCATTGGAAACCGCAATGTCGGCAAAAATTAATGACGAGAACACAATGGCATGACAGAAAACTCAAAATATTTGCTTAAATTTACAGATTTCTGACCGAAATCTACTTTTTCTGGTTTATCTTGATTTGCTTTCACATAAGCAATGAATACTACATTTATTGTGAGTATAGATATGTAGACTTTCGTTGTACATTTATTGTTATATGGGTTTGACATGGTGAATTTGGTGGGTGGGGTAATATAATATTGTTACTGCTTATTTGTGGCACCTTAGTTCTACATTTGTTGGAAATGCACACTGATTTTTCTCCATTTTTTTAAATTTATTG
This sequence comes from Serripes groenlandicus, assembly GCA_031761405.1. Taxonomy (NCBI): domain Eukaryota; kingdom Metazoa; phylum Mollusca; class Bivalvia; order Cardiida; family Cardiidae; genus Serripes; species Serripes groenlandicus. The sequence goes on from JASEVX010000003.1 coordinate 51,523,866, forward strand.
GAATGGTCATATGTTTAACTAGTGAGCTTATCTTTTCTTGGCACGGACGACTATTGACGCCCTCGCTATAAACACATTTTCAAAACATCGATATTATTGTAACTTCAGACATCATTAAGTGACATTACACCTACAGATATATGACATTTAATGATTCTTCTTCCTGATTAATTTTCAAAGAATTCAACGGCATTGCAATAGGAGCGTCGACCACCGACCCAATATTTTGCCTTAAAAAGGGGAGGCAAAGACCATTTTTTTTTTGATAACCGATAACAAATTTGGCTAATGCGTTGTGTACAGGAAATAAGTCAGTGTGGTCAAATGTTTGTTACATAATGTTGCTACACTATTTGGGCAATGTGTCTATAGCTAACCCATAATCAATAATTAAACTAACTTTCCGAATTTAAATAAGGGTGATTACGCGAAGACAATCAGTTTATTAAAGGCATTTGAAATTTGAATGTTTCAAACTGTCTGTCATTTAACCCCTTTTCACCTGTAGACAAAGTTTGTATCGGAAGAAGGTTTGACAGCTACATATCACCCTGACAAGTCATGAAATGGTACTATTTTAGTAACAGTTGTAAACAATTTGTTCAGGGGACACTCTGGACATTCACCCTTCTCTCCGCCACCCCAATACAAAAATCAGACGGTTTTTTGCGTATCTAAAGCAATCGACTTCTGAAAACATATTGGCAATGTAATATTGAAATTGCTCATATTAAGTTGAATCAATTATGAATGATACAATTCACAGAGAAGTTCGACATTTTTGCCTACATGTTTTCAAAGTCTTCTGCAGCAGATTTGTTGAATGTGGGGAAGGGTTAATAACACATATATATGTTTATTCTTCAAGGTTTCATTTGTTCATGTTTCCATTTCAGACACACCCAAGTGTGCGTATCAAAGGGTCGGAGAATAACTACAACCCTTCACAGTGTTTTGATACCAACTGTCGAGACCCGACACCTCATATGCATTGTCCATTCTGTGTCAAAACAGATGCTTACTCAGATCCAGTCATTCTGAAAGCTCACTACAGAGTGAAACATGTAGACAAAGGGATAGATTTTGCAGGTTAGCAATTAACACTTTCCCACCACTTCGGTGGTGTAGTCCTAAAGCATCTGACTTAGGTGCGGTAGGTTTTGGGTTCGATCCACAGCCAGGTCATACCAAAGACTTAACTAATGGTAGTAATGGCTGACCTCCTTGGGGCTCAGGGTTGCGGGGTTAGCATTGTGACTGACTGGTTGGTGTCAGGATAAATGGACCAGTAATACTGGTAACTTACCCAGGAAATGCCATGATATAGCTGAAAAATTGTTGAAAGCAGCGTAAAACACCAAACAAATCAAAACCCTTTCCCACATACGTTAATGTAGTTAGCAGATGAGTGAAAATTGATCAATGAGGTGAGTAGCAACAACTAGGTTTTGGCAGTCAAACAATGATTTTAGAATGTGAAATACTCCTTATAGATCTAGGGCTGTGATAATGTTGAAAACATAGAGACACAAGAAGAAACTGCTCACAAGTCCTCTGCTGCAAATGTGTTGGAATGGATCCGAAATTGCATGTGTGATAGGGATAAATATTTTTTGAGAGTAGGGGATTTATTTAACCCTTTCCCTCATACAACAATTCTGCAGCAGATGACTTAGAAAATCTCTATAATTGAATGGATAACCTTTGACTTAAAGTGGAAAACATTGTGGCAAAAGGAGAAATTGCTCTTTTTTTCAAAAATCCCTCATATAGACACTTTCTGACGCCTCTGCAGCAGACAGCTTTTTGAAAACATAGTGACAAAAGAAGAAATTGCACAAAACGTGCAATTTCTCCTTTTGCCACAATGTTTTCCACTTTTTGTCATAGGTTATCCATTCAATTATGGAGATTTTCTATCTTTTTACAAAATACGTTCAAAGTCGTCTGCTGCAGAATTGCCGTATGAGGGAAAGGGTTAAAATTATTATAATCCATGTACACAGAGGTCCAGATAAAGAGGGGGTATTCAGCTCTTTTCCCCACAATATCTCTCATTATCCAACTAATCCCTTTGATGTGGGTACTCAAAAGAATCGTCTCACTGAGAAAATTCTTTTGAATACCCACAACTTAGGGTTTAAGGGTCAAATAATGATTTGAGAACATGCAAAATATCTAGAGCTCTGAATTATACATATATATTCCTTTTCAAGGGCTTAAAGTATTACGATGCTGTGACCGATGCGACATTGTAGGAGTGATCAAAGGTGAAAAGAAATTCAAGGGAGCTCACTGGCATTGTTATAAGTGTAAGAATGGGTTCAACAGACGTGATGAGGCTATTAAACACTACAAAACACATTTCAGAAATCCACAGACAACCTTCCAGATTCAGATTGCCCAGGTACTGTCAAACCTGTGAATAAAGACCACATTGTTGTGTTCCCATGGATGGTCTTTGTACACAGGTTCCACTGTACATTGATCTTTGATACAGTTAAAGACCACCTTTGAATAATGACCACATTGTTGTTTTCCCATGCATGGTCTTTGTACACAGGTTCAACTGTAAATATATTTTTGATACAGTTGAAGACCACATTGTTGAGTTCCCATGTATGGTCTTTGTACACAGGTTCAACTGTACATAGATCTTTGTTACAGTTATAGACCACCTGTGAATAAAGACCACATTTTTGTGTTTCCATGGATGGTCTTTGTACACAGGTTCCACTGAACATTGATCTTTGATACATTTATCGATTACGTATTTACTATTGTGGTAAATAATGGTCTGTGGAGACATGTTACTTGGACAACTGCATTTGAAAAGAAAAAAAACCGGCTTTGATGGTGTAGTGGTAAACTGTCTGTCTCGGGTGCGTGAGGTCATGGGTGCAATTACCGGCCGAGTCATGCCAAAGACTTTAAAAACTGAAATGGCTGCCTTACTTAGTGCTCAGGGTTAAGGGGTTAGCATTATGAGTGACTGGCTGGTGTCAGGATAGTAGTACTGGTAACTTACCAAGGAAACTCTGTGACATAACTAAAAAAATGTGAAATGTGAGTGATTGGGGTTTAGCGCCGTTTTCAACAATTTTTCAGTCTTATCACAGCAGCCAGTTCACCTACTCATATGTTTCCTGGTTTTCTCACACCTGTACCCCACACAACATACTCTCTTAGTCTAAGCAACTGGCTGCTTTTCCACATAGACTGTTTAGCCCATTGGTGAAAGGCGAATGACGCTTGTCACTGACTTTTGTCAAACGTCGGAAAGAATGTTGGCCGAGCTGGGGGTTCGAACTCACAACCTGCGTCCCTACCGACGCTCTGCTGAAAGAGGAGTAAAACACCAAAAAAATCAAAAGCATTTGAACCCATTTCAGTTTAATTGATCATAAGTTGTGCCACTCCAGAGGTTTATCAATAATGAAATAATTATAAACATGATATAATGCTCTTCTTATAAAAGGTGATGACTGATCTTATTTTTCCAGAAGACTGATATGGATATTCACAATATGCTTGTTTTTCCATGCAAAATTATTTTACACATCTGTCCTTTTAGTAAATTTTCATTCTCATTTTGAATTGATTAATGACACAAAATATGTCTGCATGAATAGAAAAAAACCTGAAATAAATTATCCTTTCACCCAAAACACACCATTTTAGATAACAATGTGGACAAAAGAAAACGGCTTTAAACAAGCAATTTCTCCATATCCCACAATGTTTGAATTCTGTATGAAAATTATACAAGTTTCCACGTGTTACTTTTCCCTAAACTGTTTTCATCGCAGACAACCGTTAAAATTTATACCATACTTGGTAAAGGGCAATTAATTGTGTATTTCATTTTGTATACGATGAATGCTAAACTATATTGCAGGAAGTGAATCAGTCAGTTACTCAAGGGTTTGAGAATGATGAAGCAACCTCGTCAATCCAAACGGAGGAGTTCTCTGTCCAGTCTATACATCCTGTATTAACAGAGGCTATAACCTGTATGGCATCAGCGGTCGATCAATGTAAGTTTACAGATGTCCAGATAAGGAGGGGTATTCAGCTCTTTTTCTCACAATTTCGTTCTTATTATCCAACCAAACCCTATGATGTGGGTACTCAAAAGAATCGTCTTAGGGTTAGAAGGTCAAATACGGATTTTAGAAAGAAATTGGAGACCAGGGTTTGATGCCTGGTTGCTGCATAATAAAGATGGTAGTAATCCCTTTCCCGTTTTGGAGCTTAGTGATATCAGGAACTCTAGATAAAGATGCTGTTTATCCCTTTCCCACATACAACAAACCTGCAGTAGATGACTTTGAAAACTTCTCAACAATAATATGGAAAACCTCCCCAAATGAAGACATACTTATTGAATAGAGTTGAAAACATTTCTTCTTTGTCACAAAATTTGCAAAAATTGTCTGCTGCAGAAGCTGAAAGTGTCTACACGAGGGAAACGGTTAAGTTTGAGACATCCTAATGCACTCAGGATGAGTATACAGGAATCATGGAGAGAGTGATTGATATTATATAAGTAGTAAAAACCATGCTTCATAACTGATAAAAATAATTTACCCTTTCCCACAAACAGCAAATCTTCGACGACTTCGAAAACTTCAAGTCAAACATATGGAAAATCGCTATAATTGAAGGTATAATAACTGAAAACAATTGTGGCAAAAGGAGAAATTGCTTGTTATAAGCAATATCTCCTTTTGTCATGATGTTTTCAAAAGTCATATGCGTCAGGTGGGAAAGGGTTAATAGGTTTAGACTTAGACTTATATGTATCCAATTTAAATCCATTTTCTTTAAGCCTTCACCCAAACCAGCAATCTTCCAGTTGTACATAGGACATTTGAAGGCGGAGTCTCAATGCCAGGCGTTGGTGCAATGGAGACAGTGGGTGTGTCAGAAACACAGACAATCATGATTATTCAAGACGATTCTGCCAACCTGCCAGAAAATTGTGTAGCCGAGGTTAATATTTTGAATTATATGATATTAGATATCTAGATGATTCTCATGAAGGTCTTGCAGTCAGACTGAATTTTTTTCTAGTTCCATTAATTAGCTCACAAGAGCATGAAGTGCTCAAGGTGAGTTTTTGTGATCGCCTTTTGTACGTCGTTCGTCGTCGCTTGTTAACACTCTAGAGGCAACATTTTGCATACAATCTTTATGAAAGTTTATCAGAACATATATCTCCATCAAATCTAGGCCAAGTTCGAAACTGGGTCACGTCGGGTCATAAACTAAGTCACTAGGCCAAATTTAATAAAAATCTTGTTAACACTCTGGAAGCCACATTTTTGGCTTGAGCATGTTGAAACTTTGTCAGAATATTTGTCTTGATGATATCTTTGCTATGTTTGAATATGGGTCAGGTCGGGTCAACAATTAGGTCACTAGGACAAATTGTATATATAGGATCTGACATGAGTTGTCATTTCATATAAAGTTTTATTAAACGAGTTCAAGATTTTTTGTTATTCAGCGAGCCTGTGGCGAGCTTAATAACAAATATCTTTGAGGACTTTAATAAAATTGTTTATGAAATGACAACGAATGTCAGATTCTTTTTATCACATGATGAAACACACAAAGAAAATCGGGTTTTCCAATGGCAAAGCTATTTAAATTTAGTCAATAAACTGTATAATTATGCCGAGGTCATATTCAGCTTAGTTTATTAAAAGTAATAATAAATAACAATCATGAGATATTATATCTATCACATAAAGTGACTTATGAAGCGTATTTCGATAAAAATGTACTTAACATTTACAATATTTCTAGATGAAATTTACGTGTTTTGGCGGCAAAGTGACTAATGTATGACGTCAAAACGCTGACGTAACGTTTATTTTCCTAGTATTAGGTCATGTTATATTACCTTGTTGTATATAAAGAAATACATAATGGGTATATTACATCGGATACAAGCATTGTCATGTGATAAAACAATCTAGTTAACACTATAGAGATCCCATTTATAACTTGAGCAGCTCGGAATTTTGTCAGAAATTTTGTCTTGATGATATTGCCATTGGCGCTGAAAGCGTTAAGTCTTAAATAGCCAATTCTCAGGTGAGCAATTCCAGGGCCTCATGGCCTTATTGTTCTTAAACATTGCTTGATAAGTTAGATAGTGTAGAATTAAAACAATTTACTCCTCCTTATCTAGACCTCTGACATGGGTTTTTGTGAGCATTCTTGTATAAGTAGACTTTTAATTTCAGGATGTTACAGACAGTGAACAGTATACTCACACAAGTGTAATGGAAGATTCACCGAAACTAGACAGCGATCAGACAATACAGAATATTTTACAGACTGTTCAAAAACTTGAAATGGAAAGAAATATAAAAACGAAGGAAATTGAAAGACTTACAAAAAAGGTAGTGGCTGTAGAGTTCATATCAACTTACCAACCTGTCTCTCTCTTCTCTGTCTGCCTGCCTGTCACACTTCGACTTAACTCTTTCCCTCATTTAGAGGCTTTCTGATGCCTCTGCAGCAGACGGCGTTTTGAAAACATAGTGACAAAAGAAGAAATTGCACAAAACATGCAATTTCTCCTTTTGCCAAAAAAACACTTGTGAAAAGATTACATAATGCACTTGGGCAAACTTTCACAATCACTGAGAATGAGGTAAACTTCAAAGAAAATGACAAGAAAATGAAATAAACCCATATAAATTAATGTTAAATTTACGATCCTATTAACCTACTAAGCTACTTGTGTGACTAAACTGCACATACTCTTTTTTATGACGTAGCTCATTTGTTGGGGGAAAATAAAGGTCTATATAGATTTCGCTCTTACCCATTTGCACATGCGTTTTGATGCATCTGCAGCAGACTTCTTTTGATAGCGTTGTGACAAAAGGAGATATTACTACATTTTCTTTAAATTGGATAAATTGACTTTGAATTGAAAAGGATTTTAAAGGGCATGGTATTTATTTTTCGTTTGTTTAACAGCCTTGAAACTAGATAAAAAAATGTAAGGAAAGAATGCATCACTGATAAAAAGCAGTTTCTCTTTTTCTCACAACGTTTCCCAACACTGTCTGCTACATCTGCATTTACAAATACGTGGTAGTGACTGTACTGTCTACACAATTTATAGTGAGGTACCTCCAACTCGATGGTTATATGCAAACGGTTGTAATTTCTCCTGGAACAGGCTTTAGTTACAACCGACTCACATTAGCCCTAAAACTATTTGTTGCATGTAAAATATAAGTAGAAAGAGTTTATGGAGACCTTTCATGGGATTGCAATTTGGGCTCCTAGGGTGAAGGTCCCTGTAATTAAAAATATAAAAATGCTTGAAACTGTATATCTTTAGTTAAGGTTGACATATTGTAACCAAAGTTGGTATATAGAAACAAAGAGTTTATGGAGACTTTACATTAGATTGCATTCAGGACTCATAGGATCAAGTTCAAGGTCCCTGATAAACACATTTATACATATATATATGAGGAGTTTTCTTCTTTTCTTTTGTAAAGACAAATTTACAGCATTAAGAAAGTCCAACTCTGTATTCAGAAGACAAAGTCTGCAAGTAGAATATATTAAAAAGTAAATATCCTTAATAAATATAAAGAACTATTCTGTTTTTTGTTTCTCTCTTCTGAAAAGGGTAAAAGTTAAATAGCAGGCAATAATAAACAATAAATTTTATTTATTTTTAGCTCCACTGGCTGAAAGCCAGTCGAGCTTATGTCATGGCGAATTGTCCGTCGTGCGTCCATGCGTGCGTGCGTGCGTTAACTTTTTCCTTTAAACAACTTCTTCTCCCTAACCACTTGGCCAATTTGGTTGAAACTTCATGGGAAGCATCCTCTCAATGTCCTCTACTAAATTCCTTCAAATGTTTTTGATCCATTCAAAATTCTGGTTTCCATGGCAACCGAAAGAAAAAAATAGTGAGAACTTAAAACATCTTCTTCTCCGAAAGTGTCAGGCCGATTTTCAAATAATTTTGTAGAAATGTTCCTTGGGTGACCCTTTATTAGATTTCTTCAAGAAATTTTGATTGGGCGAAAAACATGGCCGCCAGGGGGCGGGGCTTTTTTGCCTTATATAGCTATAGTGAAAACTTAAATAATCTTCTTCTCAAAAAGTGTTCAGCAGATTTTCAAATAATTATGTAGAAATGTTCCGTGGGTGACCCTCTATCAGATTCCTTCAAGCCATGTTGATTGGTAAAAAAACATGGCCGTCACAGGGCGGGGCTATTTTGCCTATATGGCTAAAGAGCAAACTTAAAAAATCTTCTCCTCCAAAAGTGTCAGGCCGATTTTCAAATAATTTTGTAGAAATGTTCCTTGTGTGAACCTTAATTAGATTCCTTCAAGAAATGTTGATTGGGCGAAAAACATGGCCGCCAGGGGGCGGGGCTTTTTTGCGTTATATAGCTATAGTGAAAACTTAAAACATCTTCTTCTCCGAAAGTGTTCAGCCGATTTTCAAATAATTTTGTAGAAATGTTCATTGGGTGACCCTCTATCAGATTCCTTCAAGCAATGTTGATTGGTCGAAAAACATGGCCGCCAGAGGGCGGGGCTATTTTGACTTATATGACCATAGTGAAAACTTAAAAAATCTTCTCCTCCGAAAGTGTCAGGCATATTTTCAAATAATTTTGCAGAAACATTCCTTTGGTGACACTCTACAAGATTCCTTTAAGCCATGGTGGTTGGTAAAAAAAATAGCCACCACGGGGCAGGGCTGTTTGGAGATTTTATTTTTGCCTTATGGCCGTGGAGCGATACTGGCCCTCTTGGGCCTCTTGTTCCTAATTTCATTAAGTTACTAGAAAAACATAGCTTATGTATATGAAATACACAAGGAGAGAGCTTCCTGCTTTCTGCTCAATCCTGTTTATATTTTGATATGAAGTGTAATGTAAATTAGAATATAAATAAAATATTGTTTAAACCAAGGTCCCTGTTACTATAAGTAGAAGAACGGTTGAAACTAAAGATCTTGAGTTACGGTTGACATATTTTAACAAAAGTTGGCATGTAAAAAGAGTTTATGGAGACCTTTTATAGTATCCGTTACTAAAAATAGATGAACATTTGAAACTCAATTCTTTAGTTACAGTTCATTTATTATAACTTAACATGATATTTAAATCTTAAATGGAAATATGTTTTCTTCACTTCGAATGTTCTTTTACACATACATAACATTCAACAGAGTTTAATATTTTTGTTTCTAGCATATAAGATCTGACTGTTATATGACATTTTCTGCTGCATTTGTACATGTTTTTCTGCAGCAGACGGCTTTTTGAAAACATAGTGACAAAAGAAGAAATTGCACAAAACGTGCAATTTCTCCTTTTGCCACAATGTTTTCCACTTTTTGTCATAGGTTATCCATTCAATTATGGAGATTTTCTATGTTTTGACAAAATACGTTCAAAGTCGTCTGCTGCAGAATCGTCGTATGAGGGAAAGGGTTAACTGCTGCTTTTGGAATTGTTATTTTGCCTAAGTTGGACTGACTTATGTTTAGGGGAAATTACTGATTGTCCAGTTAGTTAGGAGAACTATGTTAATCCTCTTATTTATATTTTGAACTAGGTACGCTTATATTGACTCTTTACTAATATCCCAAAGAATTTGACATAATGATCGACGACCTTAGATGTACACAAACCATCAAATGCAACCCCTAGTAAAAAACACCGTTAAAAAAGTTTTTTTCAAGTGTTTTAAAAGTTGTATATTACACATGCATCTGAAATCAGGGATTGAATTAGTAACTTATTTTTTCAATTCAGGTTGAAGACCAAGAGGATGAAATAAACAGGCTTAAAGAAAGAGAGCAAGAATTGCTTGAACAGTTTAAAAGTCCGCAGGACAAGAAATTACAGGAATTGTGTCAGCAGTTAGAACAGCAACATAAAGACCTAATACAACAACAACTGTGTGAGTTGAAGCGAACCTTTTATCAGTCGCACAATATGCAACCAAAAATATTAATAGTGAATAACCCGTTGAATTCCCAGTTAGATCACCAAATCGGTTTAGACGCTTGTACTATCAACACAGACAGTTCTGGTGGTATTTCTTTAGAATTTAATACATCTAATTCGTCAGCTAATCAAACAGATGATAATATTGAGAATCAGTCGCAAGAAAGCATTGTTACTGAAATAGACGATAATAATGGAAGTGAAGTGGATGATAAATGTGAAGAAAAAGAACAGCCCGAATTTGAAATGTTGCAGCAAGACTTTTCAGAATCCCTTGAAGAAGATCGTCTTAGAATAGAGGATGATAATATTCCGATAGAAAATGACGGACAAGAACCACCCATTAAACGGCACAAAGAGAAATGACAGTGTCTACATTTTTATAGAAAAATGACCTACACATTTTTTTCTCACTAAACAGCAGAAAGGAAAACATGTGTTTAAATTCACAGAAAATGATAGACAAGAACCGTCCACTAAATGACAAAAAGGAAATCAAGACAGTCTCAAAAATCTTATAGATCATTGTGCTAATCTGTTTACCAGATGTAATCATTTTATTGTCATATACTTTGAAAACAATGAAATATCTGAAACCTGGATGAAAAGTTTTAGAAAGGAGTTGAAAATATTTTGGGAAAAGGGAAACAACTCAATTTGAGCCATTTCTTGTTTTCCAGTATTTTTTCTACTTATTTGGAGCAGGGGTGTCGAAAGTGATCCGTATCAGATCAAGGGTTAAATCTTACAGACTGAAGCAGGTAACTTTTGAAAACTTTGTGACAAAAGGAGAAATTGCTCAAAACAAGCAATATCTCCTTTGGTCATAATGTTTTCAATTATCTTTTATGGAGATTTTTCAGGTTTTTGTCACTATGTTTTCAATGTCGTCTGCTGCAGATTTGTAGTATGTCCCACTAGGTGGGAAAAGGTTAAGGGGTATGAAAGGTCACACCATGTGTTGCTTAAATGGTAGAGAATAAAATCCAAGTTGCTAACTATTTCCAGGAAGTTCAAGCATGATCAAAATATTTCTTAGAAAATCTGTTTTATTTTCGCCAATTAACGCTTTACTAAAATGTTAAACAAAATTGTTGCGAGTATAAATATTATGTGTACCTTAACCCAACTACCTGTATTCCTACTGATTGATTGTTAAAGAATAAATTACAAGTATTACATTTTGTGTCACCTGTCTAAGCATGGTGTCACATAGGGATCACTTCCCTGTTGTCAGTCTGTCTTTCACTAACTGACCTATTTGAAGGCGACACAAATGTTCCTTTACTTTTGTCATGCTGGGATATGAACAGTGCTGTAGGAAAACTGAACATCAGAACAAAGTGATCAAGTCCCAATCCCACTAACCCTACTTGGTGATAAGTAAGGGTGGGGGAATATTTTATCAATTTTGTTCCCCTAATATTTTGTAAAACATGAATGGTGGAATTTATTTAACACTTTCCCTCATATGACAATTCTGCAGCAGACGACTTTGAACATGTTTTGTCAAAAAATAGAAAATCTCTATAATTGAATGGATTACCTATGACTAAAAGTGGTAAACATTGTGGCAAAAGGAGAAATTGCTCTTTTTGAGCAATTTCTTCTTTTGTCACTATGTTTTTAAATAGCTGTCTGCTGCATAGGCGCCAGAAAGCGTCTATATGAGGGAAAGGGTTAAAAGTAAACACTAAATAGTTATGTTTTCTTAATAAAAAGGCTTAAATATTTAATATCTTATCAAGTATTGTTAGTCAGCAAGGTAACTATTTTTGTCAACTTTGTCATTTACATAACTATTTTTGAAAACATGAATGGTGGAATGTGTTCCAACTTTGTTACTTAGCGCTAACATTGCACGAAAGTTGGGATTTAATTAAGAAGTAAATGTTCTTAAATTTCCTTAAATTCCGAAATTTACTTGATGTGCAAGTAAATTTCGGAATTTAAGGAAATTTAAGGAAATTTTCTTCTAAATTAAATCCCAATTTTCGTGCAGTGTTATAAGTAGGGCAATTTCTCGTTTTGCCACAATATGGTCATAAGTCTTCTGCTGCAGAGGCATCAGAAAGTGTCTGTGTGTTGGAAACGGTTCTTTAACCTTTTCCCATATACAAATAATCTTTTTGAAATTATTTGTAGATGAATAATGAGATATTTCTCCTTGCAACAATGTCATATGCACAGGGGATGGGTCAACCTTTTACTGGAAATACACTTTTAATACCTCTTTAGCAGACATGTTTAACCCTTTCCCTCGTAAAGACGCTTTCTGACGCCTCTGCAGCAGACAGCTTTTTGAAAACATAGTGACAACAGAAGATATTGCTCAAGATGAGCAATTTCTCCGTTTGCCACAATGTTTTCCACTTTTAGTCATACGTTATCCATTCCATTACAAAGATTTTCTATTTTTTGACAAAATATGATGAAAGTCTTCTGCTGCAGAATTTTTGTATGAGGGAAAGGGTTAAACATTTGGGGGAAAAAAGAAATTATTCCCACATTTTCGTCTGTATCCTAAAACTCTTTATTACTTTAACAAATGTTTTCGCTTTGGAAGAGTTGATTTAAAGCATTATCAGTTAAAGCTTGGAGGGATAGCCTGCTGGGCAGTAAATGGCCATCTCATGAAGACAGTTGTAACCCTGCAAACATGCAGATGTTTTCATCTCTATTTATCGAGCCTTGGTAGCTCAGTCGGTAGAGACGCGGCTGTCAATCCAGGGGTTGTGTGTTAGAACCCCAGCTTGGCCAACATTTTTTCCGACATTCGACTAAAGCTATTATTACAAGCGTCATTTGTCTTCCACCAATGGGCTATCTATGTGGAAAAGCAGCCAGTTGCTTGGAAAGTCTGTTGAGTGGAGTACTGGTGTGGGAAAGCCAGGAAACACATGAGGAGATGAACTGGCCACAGTGATATGACTGTAAAATTTGTGAAAACAACGTTAAACTCCAATTAATCATCTCTATTAAAAAAATTACCCTTTCAATTAGAGATATTGTCCCTATTTTTGCCAAGATGTTTTCAAAGTCGTCTGCTGCAGATTTGATATATGTAGGAAAGTGTTAAAAGTTCAACCTTCTGAGGTTCAGTTTTTCTGAAGAATTGCTCATACTGTATATGATTTTGTTATTGAAATTTAATAAAAGATTTATTGAAATATTTCTAGTTATTTTGATATTTTAATCTGGTTATTTCGATGAAACGGATGCTTACAGTCAGCCCTATTGCCGATACTTCTGACACATCTGCATATCACATTGAAAAATATCAGGAGAAAATATTTGGGTTGGGCAATTTATCTTATTCCCTCAATGTTTTCAACTATTTATAACTGTTTTTAGCTTGCCTGAGTACATACTGCTCAAAGTGAGCTATATTTATCATTTGTTCCTTCAAATCTTCTTCTCTTAAAGGCATGGCTGCAAGGGGGCTGGGCTGTTTCCTTATATGCATATAGTAAAAACTTCTTGTCCTAAGTTCTGGCCAGATTTGAATCTGGCACATATTTCCAAGTAACACTTAATTTATTACAGTACTATACACCACTTCACTTGTCTTGCTTCAGCAAGAATGTCCGCGATGCAAGGATTGATATAACCACTGATAATATAGAGGATGTCATTCATTTGTCCAGCCGTCTAAGATGATAGCGTCTTATGCATTTAAACATGCTGATTATACACTTTATGTTACAACAATTTCTGTTTATAATCGGGAAAAATTGTTTGCCATAATTTAAACTAATTACAATTTTCATGTTTTCAAAATTAGTCTGCTGCATATGCATAACAAGAGAGCCACGCTCAACTATTATACCACTTATTAGTTACCGAGTTATGGACTCTTAATGTAGTTGCATGCAAAATATTAACCAGAATTTCTTAAAAGGTGATAAGTTGCATTATATGCAGGATAGAGTTATTGAACTTTAACCACAATTTCTCAGTCAAAAAATGACCATTACTTGCATTTAATGCTGGATAGAGTTATCCGACTTGATAATATACACAGGTGTGATATTTGGGAAGGGTTGTATAGTTTTAATGCAATGCATCAAGTAGTTACTGAAATATGAACTCTTAATGTAGTTGCACACACATTTTAAGCAGAATTTCTAATATAAAGTAAAGAAAGGGTCATAACTTGCATTAAATGTAGGATAGTTATCTAATTTGATTAATAACATAGGTGTGATAGTTGGGAAGCATTGTAGAAAGTTTCAATGCATTACAAGTAGTAGTTACTGGGCTATGGTGAAATATATGTACTTGCATGCAAAACTATAAGGTGTGAAGCGGATGCCGGCGCCAGGGTGAGTAGAATAGCTCTCATATTCTCCGAATAGTCTAGCTAAAAAGGGGCATAAATGAATAATTATTAAGGCCAGAGTAATGTGACTTGGTATAGACATACATATTGTTTCTAGGAACATGTGTACAAGTTTCATTGAATATGTGTTACTGTTTTAGCCGACATTTTTCGAAAAACAGACAAGCTAAAAACTCGTCAGCATGTTGGAAATGGTTATGTGTCCTTGTGGTAATAAACCTAGGCTTGGATGAGGTGGAAACACAATTTCAGTGAATGCTTGTTTGAAATTTCTGTTCTTTCACCAATTGCCTTTGTGGTCCTCCATTTTTAGCTCACCTGAGCTTTGCTCAAGGTGAGTTATTGTGATCGCCTTTTGTCCGGCGTGCGTCAACTTCTTCTCCTCAGTAACCAGTGGGTCAATTGGGATTAAACTTCACAGAAAGCATCCTCTCAATGACCTCACCAGATTTCCTTCAATTTTTTGGGATCCATGCAGAATTCTGGTTTCCATGGCAATGAAATGAAACAAGAGGCCCATGAGGGCCTATGCTCTACTGGTATGGTTCTTTGGTCATTTTCAATCCAGAGCATGTATGTATGGTGAAGATCGGATAGTAAATGGAGGCTCTTTTGTGTTCACAAGCTGTATTATAGCAATTTTTACAATTTCATGGGCCATAATCCAGTCTTGCCGGATCTGGCTGCTTTTCAAAAGGAACCAAGCTCTCATCAATATTTAACTACTATCTAAGTTTGGTAAAGATCAGATAGTAAATAGAGCCTCTATTGTGTTCACATGCTCAATTATATCAATTTGAACAATTTCAAGGGACATAATCCAGTCTTGCATGGGCGGATCTGGCTGGTTTACGAAAGGAACCGAGCTCTCATGGATATCTAACTACTGTATAAGTTTGGTTGAGATACAATCAAAAGTGAAGACTGTATCGTGTTAACAAGAAATTGTTTATAGACGCACTCACGACGGACGAATCGCCACGACATAAGCCCTTCTGGCCTTTGGCCAGTAGAGCTAAAAAGGGCCATAACTTGCATGAAATGCAGGATAGAGTTATCTAACTTGATTATCTACACAGGTGTGATAGTTGGGTAGGGTTGTAGAAAGTTTCAATGCAATGCATCAGGTAAATACAGAGATATGGACTCTTAATTTACTTGCTCGCAAAACTTTAACCAGAATTTCTAAGTGAAAAAAGGGCCATAACTTTCATAAAATGCAGGATAGAGATATCTAACTTGATAATCTACATAGGTGTGATGGTTGGGTAGGGTTGTATAAAGTTTCAATGCAATACATCAAGTAAATACTGAGATATGGACTCTTAATTTAGTTGCACGCAAAATTTTAACCAGAATTTCTAAGTAAAAAAGGGCCATAACTTGCATAAAATGCAGGATAGAGTTATCTAACTTGATAATCTACATAGGTGTGATAGTTTAGTAGGGTTGTAGAAAGTTGCAATGCAATACATGTAGTATTTAAGTACTTGCATGCAAAACCTTAACCAAAGTGTGCCGTGGACGCCGACGCCAGGGTGAGTAGTATAGCTCTCATATTTTTCGAATAGTCGCGCTAAAAATGCATTAGATCTATAGTATGCAAATGGTTATTGACTTTCTTCGAACAATAAATGAATTACCTCAGACTAACAGGAAACCTAGACCATTTATTTTTACTAAGGATCCAGTCCACTGTGCAAAAGTATTCGACCAAATACATTAAGTGATTTTTTAGATATGAACTTCATGGTAGTTGCACACAAAACTTTAACCAGTATTTGTAAGTAAAGCATATTTTTAAAAAAAAAAATAACCAGTATTTATAAGTAAAACATATTAAAAAAAAAAAAAAAAATATTTCTAAGTAAAACCAGGGCCGTAAATAAGAGGGATAGGTAACTAAATTATATACTAAAATATCACCTGTGCCAACATTTGTAGCAATAAAATATTTTCTGAAAGTTTAAACATTCTTCTATTGCAGTAGTTAAAAATATTTTAATATATTACAGGGTTTGATAATATGTTATCCGTATGAAAAATGTCAGTCTATTAATTTTTGGAAAAAAATAATATAATTCAGAAATCCCAATATCTGTGTCTTTTAAACCAGTCATTGTTCGAAATACAAAGACATTCCATTTATTCATTGTATCTCTAACTTTATTTGAAATGTTAAGCTTTCAGAATATGTATGTTTTGTTGTGCCAAATGTGACTTAAAAGTTTTATTTGCTAAAAATGTGAAAATTTGGACAATTTTATTTCTATGTGATATTTTAACCAGATAACAGGTGTACAGGTGGAGTTGCCTATCCCACTTATCTACGTCCCTGGTAAAACATTTAAAAAAAAAGTCTTTCTTTTTTTTTTAAATAAATTTAAAAACAAGAAGCCCATGAGGGCCTAATTGCTCTACTGGTATGGTTCTTTGCTCATTTTCAATCCAGAGCATGTATGTATGGTGAAGATCGGATAGTAAATGGAGGCTCTTTTGTGTTCACAAGCTGTATTATAGCAATTTTTACAATTTCATGGGCCATAATCCAGTCTTGTCGGATCTGGCTGGTTTTCAAAAGGAACCAAGCTCTCATCAATATTTAACTACTATCTAAGTTTGGTGAAGATCAGATAGTAAATAGAGCCTCTATTGTGTTCACATGCTCAATTATAGCAATTTGAACAATTTCAAACCGAGCTTTCGGAAAGGAACCGAGCTCTCATGGATATCTAACTACTGTATAAGTTTGGTTGAGATACAATCAAAAGTGAAGACTGTATCGTGTTAACAAGCTCTTTTATA
Organism: Serripes groenlandicus; assembly: GCA_031761405.1. NCBI lineage: Eukaryota > Metazoa > Mollusca > Bivalvia > Cardiida > Cardiidae > Serripes > Serripes groenlandicus. The sequence goes on from JASEVX010000003.1 coordinate 51,541,031, forward strand.
GCAATTTTGACCATTTCAAGGGCCATAATCCAGTCATGCATAGGCGGATCTGGCTGGTTTTCGAAAGGAACCGAGCTCTCATGGATAACTAACTACTGTATAAGTTTAGTTGAGATACAATCAAAAGTGAAGACTGTATCGTGTTAACAAGCTCTTTTATAGCAATTTTGACCATTTCAAGGGCCATAATCCAGTCATGCATAGGCGGATCTGGCTGGTTTTCGAAAGGAACCGAGCTCTCATGGATATCTAACTACTGTATAAGTTTGGTTGAGATACAATCAAAAGTGAAGACTATCGTGTTAACAAGCTCTTTTATAGCAATTTTGACCATTTCAAGGGCCATAATCCAGTCATGCATGGGCGGATCTGGCTGGTTTTCGAAAGGAATCGAGCTCTCATGGATATCTAACTACTGTATAAGTTTGGTTGAGATACAATCAAAAGTGAAGACTGTATCGTGTCAACAAGCTCTTTTATAGCAATTTTGACCATTTCAAGGGCCATAATCCAGTCATGCATGGGCGGATCTGGCTGGTTTTCGAAAGGAACCGAGCTCTCATGGATATCTAACTACTGTATAAGTTTAGTTGAGATACAATCAAAAGTGAAGACTGTATCGTGTTAACAAGAAATTGTTTACGGACGGACGCACGCACGCACGCACGACGGACAAATCGCCACGACATAACCCCCTCTGGCCTTTGGCCAGTAGAGCTAAAAAACTTCAAAATTCTTCTTCTCCCATACTGGTTGGCAGATTTTCAAATAATTTTGGAGAAATGTTCCTTGGATGACCCTCTATCAGATTCTGTCAAGCCATGTTGATTGGTAAAAAAAAAACATGGCAGCCAGGGGGGCGAGCTATTTTGCCTTATATGGCTATGGTGAAAACTTAAAAAATCTTCTCCTCCAAAAATTTCAGGCCGATTTTCAAACAATTTTGAGGAAATGTTCCTAGGGTGACCCTCTATCAGATTCCTTCAAGCTAAGTTGATTGGTCAGAAACTATGGCCGCCAGGGGGCGGGGCTTATATAACTAAAGTGAGCGATCCAGGGCCATCATGGCCCTCTTGTTTAGATCTACTGGCCAAAGGCCAGATGAGCTTATGCGATGACGTTGTGTCCGTTGGGTGCTTCCGTAAATAATTGCTTGTGAACGCAATAAAGTCTTCAGTTTTGATTGTATCTCAATCAAACTTATACAGTAGTTAGATATCCATGAGAGTGCTGTTGCTTTTGCAAACCAGCCAGATCCGCTCATACAAGACTGGATTATGGCCCTTGAAATTGTCAAAATTGCTATAAGAGAGCTTGTGAACACAATAGAGGCTCCATTTACTATCGGATCTTCACCAAACTTAGATAGTAGTTATATATTGATGAGAGCTCAGTTCCTTTCGAAAACCAACCAGATGTGCTCTTGCATGACTGGATAATGGCCCTTGAAATTGTCAAAATTGCTATAATATAACTTGTGAACACAATAGATCCTCCATATTCTATCAGATAATCACCAAACTTTGATAGTAGTTAAATATTTATGAAAGCTCGGTTCCTTTCGCAAACCAACCAGATCCGCCCAAGCAAGACTGGATTATGGCCCTTGAAATTGTCAAAAATTGCTATAATACAGCTTGTGAACACAATAGAGCCTCCATTTACTATCCGATCTTCACCAAACTTAGATAGTAGTTAAATATTGATAGAATATACAAGACTTGCTTATTCTTCTTCCTTTTGTTGCCTATACATGTATATACATGCTCTGGATTGAAAATGACCAAAGAACCATGCCAGTAGAGCACAGGCCCTCATGGGCCTCTTGTTTCATAACCATGTATAAATAAATTAATAGAAAATTTTAATTCTTAACCCTTTCCCACATTAAGACGCTTTCCGACGCCTTTTGAAAACATAGCGACAAAAGGAGAAATTGCTCAAAATGAGCAATTTCTTCTTTTGTCACCATGTTTTTAACTTGATTCAATTATCGTATTTTCATTTAAAGGGAGTTCCCAAATGTTTTCAAAGTCGTCTGCTGCAGATTCGTGGTATGAATGAAAGGGTTAAATAATGCTAAAGTAAGGACACAACATACTATGAGTACATATACATATTAATTTTATTCATCCATTGTGTAGTATGATCTTACATTTTATATTAATCATTCTTAACACTGTCCCACAAAAATCTGCAGCAGACGACTTTGAAAATATCTATGCACAATGTGGAAAGCCTATATATGTAATTATATTTATTGAAAATAGTTGGAAACATTGTGGTAAAGGGAGAAATTGCTCATCATGAGATATTTCTCCTTTTGTCACAATGTTTTTAAAAGTCGTCTGTTGCAGAGGCGTCAGAAAGCGTCCATGTGGGGGAAAGGGTTTCTGTATATGTCCGGGATACTAAACCAGTACTGGTGCCCAGTGTGTGGGGTGGTCCAAAATGATCAACCCCCTCTCATTGGGAATCCAACGAGTGATCTTTAGATAGCAAAGTCAGCACTCTGATCGACAATCTCCAACCAAAATGTAATAAAAACCTTTAAGATGTGATTGACAGGTTATACAAGTTATGTCCCTTGTCAGCATGGATCACGGCACTTCCATATATTGATGTTCCTCATTGTATTTGAGTGCTAAAACTTAAAGCTCTAGAAAAGGGAAGGATATCATGTCATTTATTCCTTATTTGATCACCAAACCCAATGTTGAAGGTATTTTAAAAGAAAAGTATCAGTAAGACAATTCTTTTGAGCATCAAAACATGGTGTATAATTACTTAAATAATCAGACAGATATTGAGGGACTGAGATCCTCCTTATGTAGGCTATTAAATGATTGCAGCTTGTACAGGCCATGTTGTGTTGGAGAGGTTTCAATCTACATCATCTATGAACGGTCCTATTTATCTTGTCATTATGGGGCATCAATAATTAAATCATCGTCATCCTCATCTTTCATATCCAACATGACATCACTGAAAATACATGAATTGATTTCAGAGTCATCTGCATTGAAATAAAATATAATACATGTATATACATAAATTTAAATAAATTCGAAACAGAAAATTACACAATCATAGAATCTAAATATTAGTCAAGTCACCTATATGGTAACCCTTTTCCACCTGCAGACGCATTATGACACATTTGCAGCAGATGGTTTTTGAAAACATTGTGGTAAAATAAATTGCTCATAGTACAATAATTATACTTTTACTTCTAGAGTTTTCATTTTCTACAAAGATGTTTTCAAAGTCTTCTGCTGCAGAGTAGTCGTACCACTATGTGGGAAAGGGTTGAACCAAATTTAGAGATTTTGAAATTAATGGCAATAGCATGTTTGTCCTAGCAGTTTTCGATCATAGCAGATCTTAACACTTTTCCTCATATAGATGCTTTCTGACGCCGCTGCAGTAGACGGCTTTTTGAAATCATATTGACAAAAGAAGAAATTGCTCAAAACAAGCAATTTCTCCTTTTGCCACAATGTTTTCCACTTTTAGTCATAGGTTATCCATTCAATTATAGAGATTTTCTATATTTTGACAAAATATGTACAAAGTCGTCTGCTTCAGAATTGTCGTATGAGGGAAAGGGTTAAAAGCTACCAGGATCATGCCTGTATTACTATGACTAGATTGTAAACAGTTGGTTTTCCTGTGAATTGGCCCATTTTATGTTTGAAATAAATGCAAAATATCCTAACAAAAATTGAAAGGAATGAAAGATAATTGTTTAAATTACAATTTATATTAATCCTATCCCACATACCGGTATATACAACATACATTTAGATTTGTGGAAAGAAAATTGGGTGAATTACAATTTATGCTTACGTTATACCGCATATTGACCCACTTACCGGTAAATACATCTGTAGCCGTTAATTTTTGAAAGAGTGAAACAGAAGGAGAAATTACTCATGACCTTTCGTCTCAATGTTTCCAAAAGTCATCTGCTGCATACATATTTGTCTCCAAATGAGTCTGCATGTTGGAATGGGTAAAAAAAAGAAGAACCAGAATTTGCCTCCTACCTGTCTAAATTAGAATTATCATTACTAAAGATCTCCATTGGTAGTAAAGCAGGTGCCTTTTCTATGCCAAACATTTCTCGCTTTGATTCTAAATGCCGTTCTAGTTCGGCTCGTGACATGGGGTTGGTCTGAGGAGGGGTCGGGGTCGCGGAATTCTTTTTAGAAGCTGTAATTAAAGATAAATGTGATGATTTTATTCTTTCCCACTTGCTGACCGCATTTTCAGAAGAAGACTTTGTGAACACAGTGTGATAAAAGAAGAAAATGCTAATGATGAGCAATTTCTCCTTTCGCCACAATGTTTTCAACTGCATCCAGTAATTACTGATTCATTGTGTAGAGATTTACTATATGTTTGCTTAAATGTTTCCAAAGTCTGCTGCATGTTTTTAGTATGCAGGAAAGGTTTTAAACCCTGATGAAAATTTCTCTAGAGGAAAAATATGGAAAATATTTATATATATTATATATATGTAGATCTATTATTATTGAATAGAGTTGAGAATATTTCAGCAAATGGAAAAAATTGCTCATTCAGAACAATTTCTGCTGCATAAATGTTAATATGCGTCAGCATTTTGGAAATGGGTGAATTTTTTTTTTTTTATGAAATCGTTTAAAAACCAATGTATATATTCAAAAGTTTCATACAAAGTGTTAGTGAAGTTGGAAATTGTATGATTAATACTCTCTTTAAAAGGTATACTAGCACTTAAAACCAATACATCGTATAAGTAAACAGAGGTTCTATATATACATGGCAATTAAAACACCTCTTCTTTATCTCTGCATGCCGCATGCGATTTTTACATGATGATAACTTGTAATTTTGCAAACAAACCTTAAAAAGCTGTCAGCTGTTCAACAGTTTGTTTACCTTGTGGTAGTTAAATACATCTATTAAAGAAAAAGTAACAATAATGCTGTTAAAGTTTGTAGGTTTTCAAGTTTGCTTTTAATTGCCATGTATATATAGAACCTCCGTTTACCTATGTGATGTATTGGTTTTCATACTTTTTAAGCGCTAGTATGCCTTTAATTTTCATTCAAAAGAACTAATTTCATAGAAAGGTAATTAAATATAAATACTTGTGCCTTTTTTTTGCCTGTAGTCAACACTCATGGGATCATGTGAAATTCATAAAATAGGACATAAAAGTTTTACCTGGTTTCTTTTTCACAGTAGATTTAGACTTTTTCTTTGGTGGGCCCTATAACCAAAAGAAATATATAGAAAATCACAATGACATATTCTAGGGCCTATGTTTCTTTGTTTTTTATGTACTTCTCAATGCTTCAAAATACATGTAGTAGACTTGCAGAAAATACATTTTACATAATAAATTATGTAGATCTATATTGAAAGGCTTACTTATATACTTTTTTAGTTTCAATACAGTTCTTTAAAGCTTAGTACCCTCAACATTAGTTTGATTGAGTAATAAAAGGGAAAAGACCAGTTTACTCTCCCTTATAGACCCTTTCCCTCATATAGACACTTTCTGAGGCCTCTGTAGCAGACAGCTTTTTGAAAACATAGTGACAAAAGAAGAAATTGCTCAAAACAAGCAATTTCTACTTTTGTCACAATGTTTTCCACTTTTAGTCATAGGTTATCCATTCAATTATAGAGATATGTTCAAATTCGTCTGCTGCAGAATTGGCGTATGAGGGAAAGGGTTAAAATTGAAAATAACATCTTGCATCAACCATTTATCTTCAAAACAGTAATTTGTTCACATTTTTTTGCATCTCTCAAGCTTTACAGCTAAAGGGAGACTAAGGTTTGATACTCATAAAAACCATAGTTTCTCTCCTGGGTCAAAATTAGCACTGGCCCATTGGGCAATGGCCATAAAATTAATTTTAATTAAAAAGGGTAGTTTTTTGTTTCTATTTAGTTGTTTATATGTTCCCCATTTGCCATAAATCCATGCACAACAATTAGAAGGATAGATCATAACTCAAAAGTTTAATTTTTATATTATTTCATTAAATCAGCAAAATAAATATTTTGGCCCATTCATTTTTCTGTCCAGGCCTATTCCGATTCAAGGAAAATGGACCCCATTGTCTCAAATCTTATTTTTGAGCACTGTGCTCTCAAGGTTGATGCTCTAACTAGTTGTACAAAACACCTTTTATTCGTATTCATATCAGGTAATTAACCCTTTCCCTCATACGACAATTCTGCAGCAGATGCCTTTGAACGTATTTTGTCAAAACATAGAAAATCTCCATAATTGAATGGATAACCTATGACAAGAAGTGGAAAACATTGTGACAGAAGGAGAAATTGCTCGTTTTGTGCAATTTCTTCTTTTGTCACTATGTTTTCAAAAAGCCGTCTGCTGCAGAGGCGTCAGAAAGCGTCTATATGAGGGCAAGGGTTAATTGATTAGTTGTTTGGTGTTTACACCGCTTTCATCCATTTTTCAGTTATGTCACGACATTTCCTGGGTAAGTTACCAGTACTACTGGTACATTTATCCTGCCACCAGCCAGTCAGTCGTAATGCAAACCCCACAACCCCAAGGAGGGCAGCCATTACTACCATTTGGTATGACCCGGCCGAGGATCGGACCCACGACCTCCCTCATCAGAGGCCGATGCACTACGACTACACCACTGAGGCAGTCCCCAATGAGGTAAACAGTTCATGAAAGGAAATATAGAAGATATGTACCTGTGTAAGAGATGTAAAGCCCATTCCACCTAAAACAGCGGAGGGATCAAACCCGACTGGAATGGAACCCTTCTTCCTGTTAAATAATACAAAATCATGAGCTATGCCAAACATAAACAATAAAATTAATCCAATCTAGTAGTTTTCATACATTTAAAATATTGGTTTTGTTATAATATAATTATAACACTAATCTGTTGATCACATCTAATCAATGACGCATAATAGTGAGAGAATTTAGTGTATTACTTGTTCAGGATGTGCGATAGGGCCGCATTATAAACAGAACTTTCACGTCAGCCATTTTGAAAAACAATGTTATCGTTAAAAATCCTCAACCTTCCACTATTTTCCCGATTATCAGCTGAAGTAATATAAGAAATAAATATATAATATGACACATATATATCAAATTAAACTTTATATAACTTAAAAATCGTATAAAACGTTGTATTTATTGCTTAATAATGACCAGACTCTACCAGTGTCCGTGTTCACGCATATAATATTTCTATATTCAATCAAAAATGAACGAAAATAGGCAAAAACATAAAAAAAAAAAAAAATTATGATACAATAACACTTCATTTCATTCATTTCAATACAAAAACACAACAAAACAGTGATATAATGGGATATTTGACCACCAGACTCTATCAGACTCTACCAGACTCTGTTTAGTGATACCCCTTTATGCCCAGTTGACATCACAGTAAATGACACTAACCTTTTCCCGGAAAAGCCATCCTGTCTGTGAGATTCACTTTCACTGTCGCTGGACGCTGTGGCATCTGAGTCGCCTGAAGAATCATCCAACTTTTCATATTGTAATAAACGATCCAGTAAAAAACTGAAAATAAACAAAACCATTTGTTTACTGTCCATTTAATCAAAAATACATGTACATATTTTTCTGAAGTTGATTTACAACTTAAAGATGCTGAACACCCGAAAATAGATATTTTAAAACTGTTCAAAAGTTTTATTGACATATTAGAATCAGTGTAATTATTTCACTTTCCAGTACCATAAACATCTATATATTCATCGTTTATGCCTCATTTTTACTGGGTTGACATAACCCAGTATGCCATATTTTGTACATTTTCATGACTTTCAATTGACAGATTTCAACATTTACTTCCAAAATAGTTTTGAACTACTTCCTACTTACTTTGTTGTCACTATTAGCAACATTTGTAGAACTTTCAACATTTAAAAAATTATGATCTCCATCTGGAGTTTAGCACCTTTATTATATAGGCTTTAATGACTTGCCACATAAATGTCAAAGGCAATGCCTTGAAGAAGTGGTATTCATTTTAATTATTTGATTAAACCTTTTCCATATTTTCGTCTTGATGTTTTGTGGGAATGAGTGCTTCATGCTATAATAATGAGTTACCTTCTATCTCTGGAAACCTTCAGCAGTCGTCTTTGAGCTTTCCTAAGTTCTTCTAGAAAACATTCTTGCTCCTGTAAAAAATAAAATGACATGAACAAAATGAACATTCGAGATTCAGTGATCAGAGAAAACCAGATCAGCCTGCCATCAAATCTTATCTAGGAAGCCTATGTTATGATAAGAATTTCAATTTAACCATTTCCCACATACAACAAATCAGCAGCGGACGACTAAGAACACATTAAGGTAAAAAGATGGAAAATCTGAATAAATGAAAGTTAAAGTAATGAATAAAGTTGAAAACATTGTGACAATAGCAGAAGTTGCTTGTTATGAGCTAATTCTACTTTTGTCACAATGTTTTCAAAAGATGACTGCTGCACAGACGTCAAAAGTCGTCTATACATGTATTTGGGAAAGGATTAACCCTTTCCCTCATATAGACGCTTTCTGACACCTCTGCAGCAGACAGCTTTTTGAAAACATAGTGACAAAAGAAGAAATTGCTTAAAACGAGCAATTTCTCCTTTTGCCACAATGTTTTCCACTTTTAGTCATAGGTTATCCATTCAATTATAGAGATTTTCTATTTTTTGACAAAATAGGTTCAAAATCGTCTGCTGCAGAATTGTCGTATGAGGGAAAGGGTTAACAAATATGCAATTTGTTTGTTATTCAAAACCTCTTGAAGGACAGTTTTCAGGAGAAAACTTTATTCTTTGTATTTTTACAGTTTTCCTGACTTTATTCAACATTAAATTTTACTCATAATAGTTTAAAACTGTTTAGTGTTTTACCTTTTTTGACATTTTAGACATCTGCTTTGCAAACTGCTCATGACAAAACAAATGGAAAATTGGAGTAATACTTTCTATGCCATGTGGGGAACATTGTGGAAAGAGGATATTGCTTAGTTTGGACAAGTCTCCTTTTCCCATGATTTTTCTAAAGTGGACAGCTGAAAGAGGCAGACCTTAAGTCTTCTTTAACAGGATAATTGTCTTACTGCGGTTAATAAAGTGTTTCCCATGCTATTATACTTACATAAACTAGAAATTTGATTTTCTTTTTCAACACTTTATACTTTTGTTTGTAGTCTATTTGGTGTTCCATCATAAATAATAAAACTCCCAGATCATGGTCTGAAAGAAACAAGAAAACAGATTTTCAATATACTTTCATCACTATAATAATTCTTAAAACTGACTTTTTCCTATTATTCATTTTCTTCTTCAGGTGTCTTCAAAGCAGATAGATGAGCCATTTCAGCTCAGTCCGCTATGATGATGGCTATCAATCCAGGGGTTGTGAGTTCGAACCCAGACTCTGTCATTCTTTCTTTTTAATAGTTTATGTTGGAAGGTAGCCAGTTGCCTAAGAGTAAGATATAATGTTGTGAGGAGCACTTCAAGAATACCATGTTATTGTCACTATGAGTGTGATATATCATTGAAAACAATCAATCAAAGCACTTAACTCCTGAGCTCTAGATAAGGGGCATTTTGTATCTTCTAAAATCTTTATTTGATTCTCTAACCCTATGTTGTGTGTATTCAAAAGAATTTTCTCAATGAGACAATTCTTTTGAGTACCCACAACATAGGTTTCTTTTTAATAATTAAAGATAAATTGTGTGAAGAAGAGCTGTCTGAATGCCCTCTGTATCTGGACCTCTGTAATAACTCTAAATTGCCAATAAAAGAATAACAATGAATGATATGCTTTAAACAACAGTGCAGTTTGATTTGTTATCAATATACCGGGGAATGTGCAACATTTCACACATTTTCATAGATGTGTGGTGAAAGTCAGTTTTGCGCTTTGTGTAGACCAATCCTTTTGGTCAGTTGCTGGGTCCAAAAAACTCTGGTACCCAGTTGTGAGGAAGCAGCCTAGATGGGATTATAAAATGTCATTGTGCCCAGTTGGACCCAATGCCTATACTGCCTAGTGCGAGGGTAAACCACGTAAACGAAGAAGAATCCAGGAGGTAAAGCAAAGCAGACGTGATCAATGAGACAAGACAAGACTCTTTAAGACAGTGAGCGAATGATAATATAATGCAGGTTATACAGATAGATATGGGTGGGTGGACACAACAGATGTATCAAAATCTCACAGGGTTTAACCCTTTCCCACATACAACAAATCTGCAGAAGAGGACTTTGAATGCACATAGGCAAACATGTTAAAATTAGCTATATAAGAAATGTTGATTATTGAAAAAAGTTGAAAACATTGTGGAAAAAGGAGAAATTGCTCATTACGTTTAAAAAAGTCATCAGCTACAGAGGCATGAAAAATGTCTAAACCAAAGATACTTAAATGAAAAACTCCCTGTGGCATAACATATTTAAGTGTGTTTTAAATTAAACAAATAAAATGTGATACATGTCACGTAATGATTTAGTTGCAAGATATCCAGGTGAGCAGAATATTGTTTATTTTCAAATCAAAGAAAGATGCAAAAATATGCTTCATTTTCATAATTTTATTATACTGCATCTGCAATGCTTGCCAATCAAATAACAGATGATAAAAGTTAAAACAAGCAAACTTCTGAAAGAACAAATCAAGTAGAAAGAGTTAGAAAAAGTATGGTGAATGATATAGGAAGCAATAAAACACTGAGAGTAAAGCTGGTAGCCATGACAGACTTGGAGGGGGGGGTTACTTTGAAATTGTAATCAATTAAATTACAATTACCGGTAGTTGAATTACTTATGGTAAACAATGTAATCAATTTTCAAATGTAATTGCTTAAATTATAATTACTCTAACAAATGTAATTAATTACATTCAATCAATTTCAATTTTCAATTCATTTATTAAATAATAAGTACATGATACTTCTTACAATAACATAAATGTAATGGAAAGACAAAAAAGTCTTTAAATTAGGCGAGAAGCATGAAAAAATCAAAGTATAAAATATAATACAACATCTTATCTTTCTATTCTTAGTTTTCGCTCTAAAGAGGCAAAACATATATATATTCTTACTTAAATTCAAGAATTCTTTATTTTTTTGACATTAGTAAGTTTGATTTTTTTTGTAAATTTGGCCAAGTGTAATAGTATGTTTTCAAATACTTTTTTCGCATTTTTAAGTATGCAGTACAAATTAGATTTAGAAGGAAGTGATATTCGTTTTCAATCAAATTTCTATGGCAGGCTTTGCACAGTCTTTTGTTTCTTGAGTTATTTTCATATATACCTTTTTCAATTTCTAGCTTTGGAAGTATTGATCATAAATTCTTTGTTTAATGAGCATATAACCGATACTTCCAATGTCTTGATGCATCCAAATTTCATAAAACCCCAATGATTCTAACAAAATCTTAACTGTTTAATCCATTATAATTAAAACCACTATTTGCGTCATTTTTTAACATACAATATATCTTTTTTACTAATTTAGTGTCATCAAGTCGAAGAATTTTTATCCAATATCAAATCATGTTGGACTTTCTGATGACATTCAAAGAGGCTCTTCCAAGTTCTTCATATAATGCAGTTAGATATGTTGATCGTTTGACGCATAATACCTTTTGACAAAATTTTGTATGAATGGCTTCTACACAATTACATTCATGATTACTTTCAAGTAAAGGTAAAACAAACATCTGATATCAAACTTATCTTTATCACAAAACCATGGGGACTGAAATGCCACAATTTGAAATTATAAATAAGTTTAACAAAAAGGGAAAGTCAGAAATATATGGAAATACTTTGTGTTTGTAAGGAAGAACCATAAATTAGACAAAAAGAAGAATGTAAAATGCGCCTTACTCACCACCCTTAGTACTTTCAACTACAGTGGCAATACCCTCAAACTAACGGATCACAATACAGTACTCTTAATGATACCTTTATTTCCTTTTAAAAGTACAAATATATGACGAGTACAATAAAAGCAATAACATATTGCATTGTAAAAAACTATTGCAATAGTACTTCCTGAAGTATCGACACAATTGCAATAGTGAATTTTGGTCTCATTTACTAATTTAGATTATAGCTGATTAATAACAGATTACGAATATGATTACTGATTACAATTTAATACCTCATGTCTGAGACGCGATTTCATTGAAATTCTGTTGAAAGCAGATCAAACTTAATCTAAAAATATATTAAATTTGGATTCCATATGAGGAAAACAACTGTTATGTGACTTTAACTTATGTCCATAAATTAATATATTAATTATCATCCGAAACTATGGCAAGACGACTTCTCTTCCTTTTGAAACAGTGAGCAAATTAGTCAACTTAACAGTCAGCAGTGTACCAATGAACACCCCGCGAACTGCGATTATCTAACATATTAAGAGTTAAATTATGTATCAGACAATTTATCTATAAAATCTTAATACTCTTGAAATTATTTAATATTTCTTTTTTTTACCTGTATATATTTTTTAGTAGTTGTTGTTGTTGAAGAGTACAATTTATGAACTAAGGGAAGTTACTTTTCTTATCCAAGAAAGTAAACACGTTTTCACAATCTCAGAATATATTTTGTAAACAGTTGAAACAGTTAAGCTCTGAATAAGTAGAAGTTACAATGGAACAATTAAAGAACATACCAAAAGGACGATCAAAGTCAGGGAGAGTGTGGAGATCACAAAAAACACGGTTAGTAACAAAAGATGTCCATACAAATTACAGTATCGTACATTCCGGATGAACCTATTTACCGGATACATAAACATGATCACCGTTCATTTATTATTCATTATTGATATCTTTAATGTGAGGAAGTTAGGATTTGTATTGATTGGTGATGATTATTTAAGCTTGTGGATGAGAGCATCATGCTCATAATTCTTGGAAGTCCCAGGTGGCACGCCCCCGGGTCAACTCGGCCTTTTACAAACTCGGCCATGAGTCAACTCGGCCTTGGGTCAACTCGGCCTTTTCTGCATTTAATAGTGCAGTGATAGATATATTTATTGCCCACTTTTATGTTCGTCGTAATTTTACTATTTGTCATGAAAAACGAGTGAAAAGGGAAATGAAAAAGAAAATGAATACACGATTATCATTGTTTAATTAAGAAAAATAAGTTTGATAGAATACATCAATATATCAAATAACAATTCAATTTAAATCACACATTGTTTAATTAAAAAAAAAAAAGTTTGATAGAATACATAGAATTTAAATCACACAATATTATTCGGATGTCATTTATGTTTTCACTTTTTCGAACACAAATGAATACATGAATAGAAAGCATTGAATTTTGAAATAATTGTGGGAAATAGATTGGAATTAATTTAACTCATAATGTTCTTTTAAATGTATTAACTAAATCATCTCAGGCCCCTGTACAGTTGACCGAACACCATACAGGGATCCACAACCTCGCAGAAACGCTGCCGTAGACATTTCTTTTTGCAGATTTGTTATATGTAGGCGAAGGTTTAATTCGTTTCTCCACAATGATTTACGAACTTATGCGTTTTACCACACTGTTTTTAACGATTATGACAATGCTTTACGATCTTAAACACATTATTAGCGATTTTTCAAAATCTTTACATAGACGTCTACTGCAGATTTGTTATATGTAGGGTTTAATTCGTTTCTGCACAATGATTTACGATCTTATACGTTTTTCCACAATGTTTTCAACGATTATGACAATGCTTTACGATCTTAAACACATTATTAGCGATTTTCCGAAATCTTTCATAGACGTCTACTGCAGATTTGTTAAATGTAGGCGATGGCTTAACTCTATTCTCCACAATGATTTACGAACTTATACGCTTTTCCACAATGTTTTCAACGAATATGACAATGATTTACGATCTTAAACACATTATTAGCGATTTTCCGAAATCTTTTCATAGACGTCTACTGCAGATTTGTTATATGTAGGCGAAGGTTTAATTCGTTTCTCCACAATGATTTACGATCTTATACGTTTTTCCACAATGTTTTCAACGATTATGACAATGCTTTACGATCTTAAACACATTATTAGCGATTTTCCGAAATCTTTTCATAGACGTCTACTGCAGATTTGTTATATGTAGGCGATGGCTTAACTCTATTCTCCACAATGATTTACGAACTTATACGCTTTTCCACAATGTTTTTTAACGAATATGACAATGATTTACGATCTTAAACCCATTATTAGCGATTTTCCGAAATCTTTTTATAGACGTCTGCTGCAGATTTGTTATATGTAGGCGAAGGCTCCTTTGTCCACAACGATTATGACAATACTTTACGATCTTAAACACATTATTAGGGATTTTCCGCTGCAGTTTTGTTGTATGTAGGATATGGATAAATTATACATGATACGTTTTCCTGCAATGTTTTCTGCTTAAGTTTTGTTGAATGTAGGAAATGGATAAATTATACGAACCGCACGCGAACATGATATGCACAATACCATCACGCAAAATCAAAAACACACAACAACGCACAATTGGATGAAAATTAAATTTATATACTTACTCAAACTCAAACTCGATTTAAACATCTCATTGGCAAAAATCACGATTCTATAAAGTCAGTCAAACTTCAATTATTAAATAATTTTGGAGTAGATAGATTAAATAACAACATCAAACAACTGTGAAAAACTATTTTTCTTTAATTATATGATTAGCTATACTTATAATTGTAATTATTACTTATTATATACAACAAACACCATAAATTAAAATTTTAATAGCAACTATGTAACAACTGTGACAAACAATGCAATTGACGTATACAACTTATAAAATACTTATTCTCCTTTTACATGCATAGTCAGTACTGGCCGAGTTGACCCACCCCGAGTTGACCTGGCCGAGTTGACCCACCCAGAGTTGACCCAAGGCCGAGTTGACCCGGATTCGGTGGCACGCTGGCTTTTTTCGCATCTTGCACATTCTATTGTGTTTCCCTTTGTTTTATTTTTAAATACATTATTGGAAAAGAAGCTAATTAATACAGAAAGTGGATATTGCTCCTTTGTCAACAATGTTATTGTTGGTTCTATTATAACACTTTTAAACCAGTAGGTTTTTATGTGATATAGAATGCTTTTTTCCAGTCATGTGTCAAAAGCTATCCAGCATAAAATTCATCAAAAGATTGGCATGGCCATGATTCATTACATTCACATTAAACATGAATTATGTTCTTAAATCACATTCAGTATGGCAAAAGGAATGATTTCTGTTAATGAGTTATTGATTTTATTTTAAACACCAGTAAATAAAGTGTTCTGCAGTGAGACATATTACAAACACACATTAAGGGCACTAAACTTTCATAATAGTCAACTTTAAAACAAATAAGAATGAGTGTGAGTAATACTTTCTTGAATGACATTTCCGATTTCCAAAATGCAGAAAATGCACGAAAACCCATTACAATTTACAATATGTATTTTCACCTCCAGACTTCTTTCATATTTAAAAAAAATAATGAACTAAAATAGGCTTATATGCAATTTATTTCATAGGCAAGTCCTTTTTGACAGCTGGCTGTGATTTTGATAGATCTTCATGTCAACTTTGTTTTTAAAAAATCGGGGATTAAGAAGTGTTTCCTATGGATTCAGGCAAACAAAATAATAATCTGGGTTATTGAAATTAATTACCCCTACGTTGTTTATAATGAAAAATAGAATTGATTGGTATGAAGTCGTTATCAAGTGTCAAATCTGGGGGTGGGTGGGGTACGCATTCTCGATCGTGATTGGCTTAAATCTACCAATTGATAACTCCTACTGTCCATAATTGACACTTCATAAAACACAATACACAGTGTCTTTAGATAATTACACACACTTTCTAGTGGACATATATTCGTCCTGTGTTTTGATTGTCGGCGTATACCCTTAATTCCTGGACGTACTTGGACGTCTCCCTTGTCAATTTTGGGCGTACGGGATCGATTTTCGGGCGTAAAAACGCCGAATACGTCCATTAACGTGAGCGCTGTATAATATATATTAAAGCATAACAATTACGAAAAGCTTGGTAAATATACAATATATAACCAATCTCATTATGATCAGACTAAAATACTGTTAATATAAAGGATCTAACAATACCGCATAATAGGTTGTCTTGAATTGACCCTATACCTTTATATATATACAAATGAGTTTGCGCTTGTTTTTCTCCCCAATAAAATTGCATGAGTGACAATAAAACTTTTGAACCAACACTCAGTTCTATACAATCGTAAATCTTGATAATCACTGTTTAACTGTTTTATACCAAACCATTTTGTTAACGATAGTTTAATTAGTTCCAGGAATGCAAATGTCAATCAGAGCTGAGCTGTAAACAGTATGGGCAGTCATCAGATCTATTTAAGTACGAGTGAAGTTATAAAGTCTTGATTTCAATGAGATTGATACAGTTTTATAACAAAAAGCATTCTTGTTCCATAACTTTTATTTTTCATCAAATGTATAATTTATAATTAATAATTTGGCAGGTTTTCAGGGAAGCGCTTAGATCAGGCACTAAAGACATCATGGGAAACAAAGATGCAGATAAGAGCAGACAAGAAAGCCGTCAAATCCTACGAAAAAGAGCTTAAAGCAGAGAAAAATCAGCGGTCAGAGGTACTCCATCATTTCCTTCATATATACAACAATAAAGAGTTTTCTGCTTTGAAAATAACTGCTGAGAAAAGTGTAACGTCTTGAAAGTTTTAAGTTTCATAATGATAGAGTTGACAACATTGTAGGTATGGAAATATGACTTTTCATGAGCAATTTCTATTTTTCCCAAATTGTTTTCAAACATTGTGTTCTATATGAGCTTAATCCTTTAATTTAACCAAATGAAGGTAATGAAGATATTTGAGGAAAGTTTTGGAAAATCTCTATGAATGAAAATATATTTATTAAATAGATTAAAAAACATTGGGCAAAAGTTGTCTCCAGGTGGGAAAGGGACATTCATCTAAACTGGTTAGAGTTTGGGATTTGAAACAGGTTGCCCTGGGTTTGATGCCCTAGCCTAGTAATGGTTTGTCACCACGGACAACCGTGATATAACTGAAAAACTGCTGAAAAAGGAGTGTTAAACCACAATTAAAGAAAAAGCGCGTTCCTTGGAACACATGTTTTGCCTGCGTTAGTTATATAATTGGTGAAAATAATGTGCAATTTCTTGTTTTTCCTCAATGTTGTCAACTATGACTGTTCAATAATTAAACTTTGATATTAAATGATATTCCAATTCCTTGCTTAGATGTTTTCAAAATCATCTGCTGTAGAGTTATTCTACATGTGTGTGGTAAAGGTTTAAACAGACAACTCTGAACAGAGCATATATCAATGAAAGGGTTTACTATTGAATTGTCTCCCTTTTACTAGTGATAGAGAAGCTATCATTTGTGTGTTGCTTACCTTAGCACTGAGATACATTGGGATCTGTTCTCTGTTGTTTCTTAGTCAGTCTATTTCACTTTCACATTCTGACTTATTAGCATGTGAGCATGTTCCTTCTTTTTTTTTTTTTTTTTCAAATCCCCTTCAAGTTTTAGTACTGGTATGTCATATTTTACAGGCTAAAAGATTGAAGACAGAAGAAAAGAAAAAGAGAGCAGCAGAAAACAGTAGAAAAGCTGAAATTGTGCAACCAGTAAGATATTTTTGTTAACATGAAGTAGGCTTTTTATATTACAGTCGAACCTGATCTTAAGACCACCTTGGAGTAGCAATTCCCTGTCTATAGTGACCATACTTTTAGTTTCCCAAATACCCAATGTTCTGTATTAATGAACCTGTAAAGACCACCTGTGATCAAAGACTAGATTGTTCACTTCCCATCATCATGTGTGGTCTTTAAACACAGGTTTGACTGTATTTTCAAAAGGCATAAAAATATGTTAATATCTTTTCTTGTATAAAATAATACCTAAATATATAACTATTTATGAACTACTTTGATTAATCTTTTTTGTGTTTCACACTTAATGTTCAAGATTGAACTACAAATTTTGAATCAGGGGGGAAAGACCTCCACTATTCATCTGAACTTCGATCGTTGTGGAAGTCAATCTGTTCATGTAGTGAACCCTTTCTCATTTAAAACAATTTTGCAGCGAACAGCTTTGAAAATATCTATAATCTCAAATAAATGAAAGAATTATTATTAAATAGAGTTGAAAACACTGTGGTAAAAGGTGAAATTGTTCAGTGTTTTCAACTGTATAGTGTTTCTTCCAAGATGTTTTCAAAGTCATATGCTGCAGATTTAATGTATGTGGGAAAGTGTTAAACTACAGACCGCATTTTATGAAGTGACTTTGAAATCGATAAAATGCTCATTCAACCTTTTTCCACTTATAGAAAATCTGCATCTAGGTAAACATCTGGAAAATCTCCAAAAATAAAAACGAAATTAATTGATTGAGTTGAAAGCATTGTGGTAAAAGGAGAAATTGCTCTTTATTAGAAATTCCAAATACTCTCATTTTTAGCTCACCTGTGCACGAAGTGCTCAAGGTGAGTTATTGTGATCGCCCTATGTCCGGCGTCCGTTGTCTGTCGTCCGTCGTCAGTCGTCCGTCGTCCGTCAACATTTTCTCCTCTGTAACCGGTGGGTCAACTGGGATGAAACTTCACAGAAAGCATCCTCTCAATGTCCTCACCAGAATTCCTTAAAATTTTCGGGATCCATGCATAATTCTGGTTTCCATGGCAACGAAATGAAAAAACTTCAAAATTCTTAAAAAATCTTCTCCTCCGAAAGTGTCAGGCCGATTTTCAAATAATTTTGTAGAAATGTTCCTCGGGTGACCCTCTATCAGATTCCTTCAAGCCATGTTGATTGGTCGAAAAACATGGCCGCCAGGGGGGGCGGGGCTATTTTTCCTTATATGGCTATAGTGCAAACTTAAAAAGTCTTCTCCTCCGAAAGTGTCAGGCCGATTTTCAAATAATTTTGTAGAAATGTTCCTCGGGTGACCCTCTATCAGATTCCTTCAAGCCATGTTGATTGGTCGAAAAACATGGCCGCCAGGGGGGGCGGAGCTATTTTTCCTTATATGGCTATAGTGCAAACTTAAAAAATCTTCTTCTCCAAAAGTGTCAGGCCGATTTTCAAATAAATTTGTAGAAATGTTCCTTGGGTGACCCTCTATCAGATTCCTTCAAGCCATGTTGATTGGTCGAAAATCATGGCCGCCAGGGGGGGGCGGGGCTTTTTTGCCTTATATAGCTATAGTGCAAACTTAAAAAATCTTCTCCTCCAAAAGTGTCAGGCCGATTTTCAAATAATTTTGTAGAAATGTTCCTTGGATGACCCTCTATCAGATTCCTTCAAGCCATGTTGATTGGTCAAAAAACATGGCCGCCAGGGGGCGGGGCTATTTTGCCTTTTATTGCTATAGTGAAAACTTAAAAAATCTTCTCCTTCAAAAGTGTCAGGCCGATTTTCAAATAATTTTGTAGAAATGTTCCTAGGGTGACCCTCTATCAGATTCCTTAAAGCCAAGTTGATTGGTTGGAAACTATGCCCGCCAGATGGCGGGGCTTATATATAGCTAAAGTGAAAAAAAAAATCAGGTGAGCGATTCCAGGGCCATCATGGCCCTCTTGTTTAGATTATCTGAGCCGAAGGCTTA
The DNA here is from genome assembly GCA_031761405.1 of Serripes groenlandicus. Lineage (NCBI taxonomy): Eukaryota > Metazoa > Mollusca > Bivalvia > Cardiida > Cardiidae > Serripes > Serripes groenlandicus. The sequence continues at coordinate 51,560,786 of JASEVX010000003.1, forward strand.
AGGTGAGATATTCTGATCACTCTCTGTCTGTCGTCCGTCGTTGTTGTTAAGTTTTTAGCTTTAGATAACATCTCCTCCTAAACCACTGCACCAATTTCAACCAAACTTCACTGTAATGATCCTTTGGTGCTACTCTTTCAAAATTGTTCAAATATTAAAAATTATTTAAAGAACTTAGGTTGATGCGGCATCAGAAAGTGGTTAAAACTGCCAATCTTTAAAATTCTTCTCCTCTGAATCCACTTGTCAAATTCCATATTATTATTTAACGGAAATGTTACTTGGGTGACCCTCTACAAAAAATGTCTATAGATTTAAATTATTTAAAGAACTTAGGTTGCTGCGGCATCAGAAAGGGGTGAAAACTGCGAATCTTTTAAACTACGCTCCTCTGAATTCGCTTGTCAAATCCCATTATAATTTAACGGAAATGTTTCTTGGGTGACCGTCTACAAAAAAATTCTAAGCCATATTGATTGGTTGCTAAACATGGCTTTGAGGCAACATCAGAAAATAGGCAAAATGACAATTCTTTTTGTGTCACCCTGCGTAGCATGGTAGGCACTTAGGGATTACTTTTTTTTGACCGGCGTTTGTCCGTCTGTCTGTCTGTCTGTCTGTCTGTATGTCACACTTTTTTGCCACACTTTCAATGAGCAGGCGCAGGTGACACACATTCTAGTTAAATTAGATTTTTATGAAAGTGCTTGTCTGATTTTAAGATAGATGAGTAGAAATGTTCCTTTAGTAAGCCTCTACATAATTGTTCCATACATAGCTTTGTTGAAAGACATAGCAAACAGGCGGCATCAGAAAAGGGGTAAAATTATCCTTAAGCTTCTAATGACATCTTCTTACCAACTGGACTAATTTCAGCCAAACTTAATAGGAATGCTACTTGGTGGGGTCCTCTTTCATATTTGTTCAAAGATATAAATTCAATATGTAACTTTGGTTGCTGCGTCATCAGAAAGGGAGAAAATGCCAAAACTTTTAAAATTCTTCTTCTCTGCACCCGCTTGTCTGATACCAAGATAATTTAGTAGAAATATTCCTTGAGTGACATTCTACACAAATTTTTTCAAGCCATATTGTTTGGTTGAAAAACGTGACTGCCAGATGACAGCAGAAAAGGGGCAAAATGACAAAACTGTAAAATGTATACTTATTAAAGTTTTCATCTGATTTCAGTTTAGCAGAAATGTTCCTTTATTGAGTCAGTACATAATTTGTTCAAGCCATTTTGATTGGTTGAAAAACATAGCTGCCAGGCAGCATCAGGAACTTTGAGCTTCAAACGACATCTCCTCTTAAACCAATGAAATAATATCAAACAAACTTCAAAGAAATGTTCCTGTTGTGGTCCTCTTTGAAATTGTTAAAATATTTATTGCATTATCAGTTTTTATTACAAATGTCCTTTACTGATAAGCTTTGTTCCCACTCTTGGTCACATTTTTACATATATATAAGCAGCAGCATTTGCTACTATACCATAATTCAGGTGATCAATTTAGGACCATCTTGACCCTCTTGTTTGTCAAAGTCATTTGAATAAATTGTAGACTTTAGAGAATGAATTTATTACCTAATTATTTTTTTCAGATAAAGGACACAGCAAAGATCAAGAAAATGAAGAGGAAACAGTTAAGATATATAGAGAAAAGATGAACATTTTTTTTTTTTTATTTCTTAAAAAATACTTGTGATAAAATGTTATACGAAGGAATGCATAGGTGGAGGTAACCTTCGTATAAAAGGACTTTGTCTGAAGAACAGCTATAGATGACACACTTTTAAGAGTAAGCGGTATCTATTGTATACAGAGATCTAGATGAGAAGTAGTCTCTCCAAATGTCGCTCTTATTAGTCCAGAGCTCCAGATAAGGGGTGTTTTGCATGTTTTAAAATCCTTATTTGACCCTCTTAACCAAATGTTGTGGGTACTCAAAAGAATTGTCTCGGTGAGATGATTCTTTTGAGTACCTACAAGATAGGGTTTGCTCTAATAATAAGAGAAAAATTGTGGGAAAAAGAGCTGAATAGCCCTCCTTATCTGGACCTCTGTATTACTCCGTTAGTCCCTCAGTTAAATTTCTTAAACCTTACCCACATACAACACATCTGCAGCAGATGACTGAAAACATCTAGGCAAATCTTTATCCAAAAAAATTCTAATTTTTGAATAACGATCATGAGAGATTTCTCCTTTTGTCACAATTGTTTTCTTAATGTTGTCTGCTGCAGATGTGTCTACATGTGGAAAAATGGATAAAATAATCATCTTAGTGAAACAATTATTTCAAAACCTACAACATAGGATTTTGATGGAAAACCATGAAATACACCCCCTTATTTCCACCCTGGGTATATTTGATGAAATACGAAGTACCGACATTGATTGGTCTATCCATCAAGGCAGTGAAAAATTAAAGCCCCACATAGTAATCTCCCCTGTTTTGTCAAAGCTGTTTGTAATTTCATTTCCGTACATTTTAATCATATATGATGAAATCGGGTGTGTGCTTTCTTTGTTTCGTAACCACATAAAATGGTATCGGAATGCAATCAGATGGGCTACAGTGCAACTATATATCTTTTGCTGTTCTATATTTAGGCAGTCAGTATTGTGGATATACACTGGCTTACCTGAGTCGTCACTGGTTGCAACAACTGTTCACCTCAGTGATCTCAAAAGACTGTTTCATTTTTGCGTCGCCCGGCTTAGCACATTGACCAAAAGACATCGCCTGTTTATCATGTATTTTGAATAAACTTTCTTATTGACCCACATGTGTTTTTTTAAAACTCTTCGATGAATTATAATAATACATTTGTGATGAATTGCTATCTTATTTCTTCAGACAGATTTGTTTGTGTTGAAGTTTCAACACTTTTTGGCCGGATTGCTCTAGCAATTCCGGTCTATAGATTGGCGATGTCCGTCCGTTTCTCAGTCTGTCTGTCTGTCTGTCCGTCAACATTTTGGTAAAAGTTTCAGGTTGAGGCAAAATCTCAGCACTGGAAAGGGTTACAAACTTGAAACTTTGCCTGGAGGTAACCAGTAATAAGTTCTATTGATTTCTATGGTTACTTTGACCTTGACCTTGGTTTGTCGATTTTTAAGGTCAAATTGCCGACCATGCGGCCTTACCGTCTTCAGCGGTTTCTTGTTCAGTTATATACCACTGCTTTACCTGGGTAAGTAACCAGTACTAGTATACTGGTCCATTATCCTTACACCAATGCGTCAGTCGTAATTCTAACTCCAAACAGTAAGGAGGAAAAGTCATTACTACCATATTTAAAGTCTTTGGTACGATTCGTCACAGAACAAACCTGGGATACCCATATATAGACGCTTTCTGACGCCTCTGAAGCAGCCGTCTTTTGAAAATAATGTGGCAAAAGAAGAAATTGCTCAAACTGTTATTTTCTTTAAGTCATTGATTGTCCATTCAATTATAGAGATTTTCCATTTTTTGACAAAATATGTTCAAAGTCGTCTGCTGCAGATTTCTTGTATAAGGGAAAGGGTTAACTCCACAATTCTGAACATCAAGGAGTTAACGTCATTACTACCATATTTAAAGTCTTTAGTATGACTCGCCACAATACAAGACAAACCTGGGATCTCCTACTAAGAGGCAGACATTCTACCACTAAACCACCAAAGCGGTTTCTTAGGTCCAAACATTGTTGGCTATTGTTTTCAAAGAGAATATTGAAATTACTTCTTTATCCTTTCCCTCATATAGACGCTTTCTGATTCCTTTGCAGCAGATGACTTAAGAAATATTTTTGACAAAAGGAGCAATTTTTCCTTTAGACACAATGTTTTCAACTCTATATTCAAGGAGTACGTCTTCATTTAGGGAGATTTTCCTTTTTATTGTTGAGATGTTTTCATGTTCCTACGCAAATATTAAAGCAAGTCATTAAAAACAAAAAGACGAGGTTTGAATCAGTTCTTTATATGAGCCGTCCCAAGAGAAAACCAACATTGTGGACTCTGCGTAAGGTATCGAGCCGGATCAGCCTAAGCATGCCTCGCAGGCTAACTCGGACAGACACTTCTCGCCTCCTGAGGGTTTTCGGTTTCAGGAATCATTACTCTATACATTTTCCCCCTGGGACGGAGTGTGTCGTTCCGGATTAGTCTGTGCAGGCTGATCTGGGTCGATACATGACGCTGAGTTCATAATGTTGGGTTTTCTTATGGAACGGCTCATATTATAATTGAGCCTCTTACTTTGAATTGTTTGACCACTGAAGATAAAGATTCGTCGCTTCAATCAAGTTGTCTTTTTATAGAGTTATAAAGCTTTGCAATACTCAATGTATATGCCGTCGCGTGAGAAAATCATCATTGTGGACTCTGCGTAAAGTATCGACCCGGATCAGCCTAAGCATGCCACACAGGCCTACCCGGATAGACACTGTTCGCCTCCTGTGCATTTTCTGTTACAGGAATAACAACGCTATACATCTATCCCCTTAAGACGGAATGTGTCGGCCGGATCAGTCTGCGCGGACAGCGCAGGCTGATCTAGTCGATACATTACGCAGATGTCTATCGCCGCAGCTGCATTTTGGGGCATTGTGAGGAAAAATGTGTAGGCACGTGCCTACAGTGCCTAAAGGGAGCTACGCCCCTGTAGTTGCTACAGATACAACAAAAGAGGCTATATCCATTACAGGGATTAAACCTTCCAGATCTGTTAACTCTTTACTCCGATGTTTTCAAACTGAATGTAAACAATTTAATGTACATGTATCAGGTTACCCCCAGCTGATACTATTGGTGTTTTTGTCGTCGTCTGCGTCGTTACAAGACTTTAACCTTACCTCTTAACTCGAAAACCTTTTCAAATGAAATTTTGAACGCAAGTTCCTAGGAACAATGCAAAGTCACATAACTCTGATTTTGATAATTATGCAGTAATGTCCCTTTTACGACTTTGAACAAACAGACGAGCGTCGGCGTTCGATCAGCGGGCCTCTTGTTCCGTCATATCACGGTGGCCAGGTCACTTACACATCGATTCCCTTTTTTTTTTCTCACAACAATTCTCCACACAACAGTCATTCCAAGCAACTGTCTGCTTTTCCACATAGGCTGTGAGCTCATTGAGTGGGAGACACATGATGATTGACATATTCGCTTTGGACAATGAATGTTGGCTAAGCTGGGGTTATATATTAAAACTCACAACCCCTGGAATGACAGCCCGTGTCACAGCTGGGTTTTCCCCCCCGCAAAATCTTTTCAAATGTGACTGTTGTTAATTTGTTGTATGTAAGAAAGCGTTAACCCTTTCCCACTTGTAGACGCATTTTGACACAAAAGCAGCAGACAACTTTTAAAAACATTGTGGCCAAAGGTAAAATTGCTCATGATTAGCAATTTCTCCGTTGGCCACAATGTTTTCAACTTTATTTAACAATTAGGCTATGTTTTATGGTGATTTTTCAGGTTTTTGTCACCATGTTTTCAAAATCGTCTGCTTCAGATGTGTTGTATATGAGAAAGCGTTAAGCGTATCAAAGTGATACTATCTTTGTAAGTAAGATGTATATCTATTGCCTTTATAAACTTTCATTGAACCATTAACCTGGTATGAAAGTTATAAATGTTAACCCTCTCCCATATACTACAAATCTGCAGCAGCTGACGGAAAATAATTTAGGGGAAAATATCGTAGGAAAAGTAGAAATTGCTCACGATGAGTAATTTCTCCTTTTGCAACAACGCTTTCAAGTCGTCTGCTGCAGATATGTCTGTATAAGGGAAAGGGTTTAAGTAATCTGAGACTGATATATATATATATGAGAAAGACTGGTAAATACTAATAACAATTTTAAAACTGTGATGAAAAGATGTTGGAAAAAGGAGAAGTTCTTCAAAACAAGCTATTTCTCCTTTCCCAGCAATGTTTTCAAATGTTATTTTCTGCTGAGGCATCTTTTAAACTTCGTCTGTATTGGGTTAAACAGTCTATTCGTGATTGGTATTCAAGTATGATTATGAGCAATTTCATCTTTTCTCACAGTATTTAATAAAAAAAAACTTACAGCTGCAATAGTGTCAGTAGGCTAAATGAAATGTTAAACAAGCCAAAGTAACTGATTCACTGATGTTGTTGTTTGTAAATCTTCATTTTATAAAAACATCTGATAAAATATGTGTAATGTCTACCAACACATTTGGACAAAGAATTTAAATCAAGAGATGGAAACATTATGTGAAAAGTTGAAATGGCTCATTTTGATCAAGTTCTCCTTTTCCTGAAATGTTTTCACAAATTGTCCGCTGCTAGGGTATTAATCATTGTCTGTATACGGTAAACATATCTGTGTAATTACAGTACATGTATATCCGATATATAAATGTCTGTATACGGTAAACATATCTGTGTCATTACAGTACATGTATATCCGATATATAAATGTCTGTATACGGTAAACATATCTGTGTAATTACAGTACATGTATATCCGATATATAAATGTCTGTATACGGTAAACATATCTGTGTAATTACAGTACATGTATATCCGATATATAAATGTCTGTATACGGTAAACATATCTGTGTAATTGCAGTACATGTATATCCGATATATAAATGTCTGTATAAGGTAAACATATCTGTGTAATTACAGTACATGTATATCCGATATATATGAATGTATTTTTATATAGATATGTATTATGATATGGCTTTTTGAAGTTGACGACAGAATATTATATATGTTCATTTTCAGTGTTGAAATGAAATCATTACCTCGAAAGCTTTTTTGTGTGAAATACCCGAAGAAAACGGGTAGAAGTTTTTAACTTTTTTAGTATTCAAATATGGTTGAAACCTTAGCCATTTCTTGTCCCATAACATGATGTGTTTGACCTTTTGCGAAAATTAGTAGTCGGTTACAAAGTCCACTGTCATATGTTTTCAAGTTTCAAGTTTTATTCAAATTTCACCAGAAGGTCATAGACCCATGTGGTAAGTAAATCATACAACAGTGAAACATACAAAATAATTCAAGTAAACATTGGTATATATACATGTGCTCATATATACATTTACATTGTAGCAATTCGTTGCATATACACGCTTGTTTATAAGTACCTAAATATATACACATAAACGTGCATGTACACATATGCATTCAAATATAATGACATATATTAGCAAGACAATTCATATGTCACATTGTAGTCATGTGTACCATATTTTATCAAACATATGGGAGCTTATGCCTTATTGTCTACGTGGGAAGGTCGCCATTTGCAAATGAAGAATGGTGAATGTGATAAAGACGGCAAACACTAAACTCCGCAATGTTACTAAACTACCGTTGAAAACGGAAACAATCCGATCAATCAATCCAATCAAATATATAAATCGAGCCGTCCCGCGAGAAAACCAACATTGTGGACTGTAAAGTATCGACCAGATTCAGCGTAAGCATGCCGCGTAGGCTAACCCGGACAGACACTTTTCGCCTCTTGCGGATTTTCTGTTTCAGGAATAATTACTCTATCCCCCCAAGAAGGAATGAGTCGGCCCGGATTAGCCTGTGCGGACTGCGCAGGCTGATCTGGGTCGATATATTACGCAGAGACCATAATGTTGGTTTTCTCGTGGGACTGCTCTGATGTATCTTAATTTAAAATTATATAGCTGTTTTAGCGACATACGTACCCTGTACAAGGGCTCTAGAACAATCAAAGAAAATCGCGATTTAATGAATTACACGTACTATTGAATACTCCGCGACTATCCATCTGGAGTCGGTGTTCTTTTCAATTTAAAGTTTAGATACTATTTTTGTAAAATCCAATAATTCGCTAACATGAAATCTGAGCTGTAATTGGCGACTTAACCCTTTTCCACATACAACAGCAGACGACTTTGAAAGCATTGAGTGAACCATATGGGAACATTAACAATGAAATACAATTCAATTGAAATCATTGTGGCAAAAGGAGAAATTGCTCATCATGAGCAATTTCTCCTTTTACCACTCTGTTTTAAAAAAAAATCGTCTGCATGCCGATGCATCAGGAAGCGTCTGTATGTGGGAAAGGGTTTAGGGGTCAGCAAACAATAAAGACTAGGGGGAGCCTATCAGCTTTCATCTGGAAACAAATGTATCTTCTGACACAAATAGACCAAGCTTTTACAATTTTACACGTCACACGAAGACCGATCTTCAGGTATTTGCTACAGGTAGTGATACAGATCAGCCTGAGCACCATGCATTCAATTAATAATCTTCCGTGATCCCCAGATCCATAAATGATTCACCTCTGTTCCTCACACAAAAACAGCCCGCTTTCAGGGCCCGTAATCACAACCCAATCTAAATTCGATTTACGGACAATATCTAAATCATCGTTTATTATGATTTAATCCGTATTGTATTTATATTCACAAACCCGACTCAATTAAAACTCAAATTAAATATTTATTTTTCCAGTCAAAAATCTAAATTGGAAACGTTTGGTGAATACGGCCCCTGGTTCTGAAACTATAAAACTCTGAAAACATTCTCAGTGCTCAGAAAGTGACTTCATATTCCAAATACGGCTTCTGATTGGTCAATTTGCAGAATGAATTAGCCTCTGACCAATCCGACACTTGAGCACAATTTCTGAGCATAGATAACACTTTCATATTTTTGGAGCCTGAAGTTTAAATACGGTTAACTTTAATATCTGATGAGGCTTTGTAACTGTTTTAGTTAGATTGCTCATTGTGTGAGACTGACGCAAAGTTATTCAATGCAATAAATTGTATTTAGATCCGTCTCTTTCGTTAAAACGTTTTAAGAAAAACACTCTTGTTGTAGTTTGTTTTGTATCTTAAACGTTAAAACGTTTAGAAAATACTAGGAGCGGAGAGCTGTAAAATATGACGTCATAACGTCGTAACCATAGCATTCTTGCAACGTCGCAACGACAAAGTAGCACTTACGATAGCATTATCAAAATATTAGATATTCTAAATGAGATTTTAAGACAATTTAAGCTAAAACATGGGAAATTGTTTTGCGAAATTCAGAAGTAAAAAAGAGAAAAACGTGTCTGAGATCCTTAGCCGATATTCTCCACGAAGCAGCAGGCCCAGTTCTAAGTTAGAAAAAGACATGATTGAAAAGTTGAGCGTTTCCGAGTTTGAGAATGACGCCTCGTCAACTGACTCCGAGCTTGACAACATTAGTGAGTCAATTGAATACACTGAAGGTACGTCGTCTATTAGATTGATTGTTTGTGATATGGACATGATACCAGCAATTAGACTCATTATAACTCATATAGGCGGACAGTGAAGGCAATTGGGAGACTTTCTAAATGCATAATCTTAAAACGTCACACCTTGATGTTAAGATCGTTGTCAGGCTACTGCCTCTTAGAACTTTTTCAAAGTTTGTGATGCAGCAAAGGTCATTTATTAATTGGTGCGGATCTTTGGTTAAAATATTTATTCGGTACATGCAAATTAATTTGTTAATTTATTAAATGATTGGTTTTGATTTTTTGTTGTACATTGGAGTAAATGTTGTCATTGATTTCAGACTCGGATGTAAAACACACTGATATAGATCTATATCTATAATGATCGCAAATTGTGTATTATGTCACGAATGAGAACTAAGAAGTTTACATATCTAGGTATCCCCTAGTGATTTCATATTCATAGTTAAAATCTCGTAAAAAATCAATAGATTCCAATGAGACAACTGTAACGCTAAATCTTTCTGCACAACTGCTTAGATCTACAAAGTTTCATTTTACTATTTCAGTTGAAGAAATCCATCTCGAGAAACCAGGCTTCGGTTACGTTATTGACTTTACTGAGGGTAGACCCGAGAGTATGCCATCTAGACTGGCCGAGAGAGCTGTATCTAGACTGAATGTTAGGCCCATTAAGTCTGTCCCAAAGGTAATTTACAGTTTTTCATGTGGTTCTTGTTAAAAGAAGTTGCTTAATTGTCAGAAAATGTCCGGGGGGGGGGGGGGGGGGGGGGGGGGGGGGGGAGAGAAGGTTCCCGTTTCTGTTGGTGAACAATGAATGAAGTTTCAGATCAGCCTGTACTTCTGCCGAGTTTTATCAGAAGCTGTACAAGATGACAGAATAGTTTTGTCAAAAGTATATAAGTATGAGTGAACTTTGTATATCTTGATCTGACTGTGTTGGATGCACATACTGATCTGTATCTACACCGTTTCCGAAAAGCTAACTTGTATGTTTATATGGTTCCCGTTTCTGTTGGTGAACAATGAAGTTTCAGATCAGCCTGTACTTCTGCTGAGTTTTATCAGAAGCTGCACAAGATGACAGAATAGTTTTGTCAAACGTATATAAGTATAAGTGAACTTTGTAGATCTTGATATGACTGTGTTGGATGCACATACTGATCTGTATCTACACCGTTCCGAAAAGCTAACTTGTATGTTTTTTGCACTGACAGACTCATGTGTTGTCAATGCAGAGATGCAACAAGACCCAAATTCACCTGATGCAAACATCTCTTTCAAAACAATGTTTGATTTAAAGACTGATTATATGAGCCGACCGCGAGAAAACCAACAGTATGGCCTCTGCGTAATGTATCGATCCAGATCAGCCTGCGCAATCCGTGCAGACTGATCCGAGCCGACAAATTTTGTCTCAGGAGGATAGAGGTATAGAGTAATGATTCCTGAAATAGAAAATTCACAGGAGGCGAAAAGTGTCTATCCGGGTAAGCCTGCGCGGCATGCTTAAGCTGATCCGGGGCGATACTTTACGCAGAGTCCACAATGTTGGTTTTCTCGAGGGGACGGCTCATATGTGTACTATTACAGCTGAACGAAGACGACGAACGCCTGATGGAAGAGATATTACTGGAGATGGAGGAGAAGGAGAGACTAGAGAAAGAGTTAGAAGAGAAACAAGCACAGGCTAGAGAACTCCGAGAGGCTCATTTAACTGCAATCCGAGAGAAGGCCAGGGCTATGCGACACAAGGCTAAATGTAGGAGGTGGGGTCATGGGGACGGGTTAGGGGATGGGGCTATGGATTGAAGGGAAGGGTGGGGTTGGGGTTGGGTTGGCGAGGGTAGGGGAAGGGATCGGGAATGGAATTAAAGGGATGAAGGGTGGTGGGGCTTGGTAGGTGAGACATTCGGGATAGGGGGTTAAACAATGATGTGAGCGGGTCGGGGGTTATGGAGGGGGATTTAGGGGCAATTTTGACCACTTTGTAAACAATGCAAATTTAGGTGCCATTGCTCGTTCTGAGCAATGGCACCTAAATTTGCATTGTTTACCAAGAACACTGATTTAACGCTTATAAATACTTTATGTCGGGGTGATTTACCTTGGTAAAAAAATACAAATTTTAGTAACAACCGTTTCACGCCAAGCCCTCGAAATATACTTTCGTTGGAAAAATTGAGAAATTACATATATTTTTGTAGGGGAAAGTGGAAAGGGGAAATGTATTTCTGTATTGGGAGAATATTATTTAATCGGTAAAGGTAAACGGTTCAAGGACAGTCACTGTTTTTGGAACAACAGGGTAATACAGGACGAGGGGAGGGGGAAAGACTCTTCAAATTAATGAGGGAATAGGGATTGGGGGCGATGTGTAGATATGAGAATAAAGCCTGGAAGACATTTTCCGCTTGTTTTTATTAGAAGAAACTTGATAGCACCTATAGGGATTCAATCTGTTGTTTGTTTGAAAGTTGGCATGGAAAGGATTTTTGTGCGAGTAAGGGGTTGGAAGGGCTGGGACGGAGCAAACATTTATTATGCGCGACTTGGGTACAAGTCTAATGATATTGATAATATACAAGATATGTAAACAGACAAATGTTGTTAAAATAAAACGTAAATAATAGTAAAGAATTTGTTTGTTATAGTCTATTGAAATGACCAGTCTTTTCTGACTTATGATACACACTTGAACATTCATTTTGCTTGTAAACTTATTTTTAATTTGTTTGACTGGATTTTAAATAATTTAAGCGAAAACTGCTGATCAAGAACCGCCTTTAAGTCAATGTAGTCTGAATTTAGTCTTCTCTATTTGACTCTCTTGTAAACATGTATCTGTCATAACGCAGCAGGCTTTACAAAAACAAACGCGTATATGTACCAAATGGAAAAGTACACATCTTAAAGTCAACACGATAAAAGTTGAGTGTAACTATAGGTAAGACCAACATTTGCGACCAATCAAGATCCAGATCAACCTGCGCATCCGCCCACTTTGATCTAGCATCATTCTGTTCGCCAATTATTATCATAGGGTTTCAATTCATGTTTGACAAGCATTGAGCGATTTTAAGGATGCACATGTAGATATAAACTTGCTAAAGTAGGTTTTCATGGGGCACCACCCGAAAGTTGAATGCCAACTATTCCGGATGTTTCGTGGTAATCATAAGATTCCTGGTGAATACCAAATGCTAATGATATGGGTCGCAGATGTGTACCATGAGTTAACCCTTTTCCTCATATAGACTCTTTCTGACGCTTCTGCAGCAGACGGCTTTTTGAAAACATAGTGAAAAATGAAGAAATTGCTCAAAACGAGCAATTTCTTCTTTTACCACAATGTTTTCCACTTTTAGTCATAGGTTATTATCGTGTTTATAGTGTAACACACTGAATTTCTTTGTGAGTTTCTGAAACCATGGATGATATAACAGGTATGTCATTATATCATTATGTGTCATTATATAAAGATACCGCAGAGAAATAGAAATGTGTATACATGCACCACCTCCTGATGGCACAACAACAACACCTATTTACTTTATCAACCCTTTTCCTCACATGACACGTTTGCAGCAGACGACGTTGTAAACATCTAGGTGAAAATATGGAAAATTCGAAAAATGAAAATACATGTATAAATATTAAATAGAGTTGAAAGCATTGTGGAAAATGAGGAAATTGCTCATTATGAGCAAATTGTCAGAATCTTTTGCTGCAGCGGCGTCAGTTGATTGATCGATTGTTTGGTATTTTTCGCCGCTTTCAACACTTGTTTAAGTTATATCACGACCTTTCCTAGGTAAGTTACCAGTACTTTTGTTTCATTTATCCTGACATCAGCCAGTCAGTCGTAATGCCTACCCCGCAACGCTGAGCGCCCAAGGAGTGTAACCATTACTACCATTTTAAAGCCTTTGGTATGACCCGGCCGGGGATTGAACCCGCGACCTGCCGCACTCATGGCGGACGCTCTACCACAACACCACCAAGGCGGTTAACCCTTTCCCTCATATAGACGCTTGCTGACGCCTCTGCAGCTGACGGCTTTTTGAAAACATAGTGACAAAAGAAGAAATTGCTCCAAACGAGCAATTTCTCCTTTTGCCACAATGTTTTCCACTTTTAGTAGGTTATCCATTCACTTACAGAGATTTTCCAATTTTTGACAAAATATGTTCAAAGTCGTCTGCTGCAGATTTGTCATATGAGGGAAAGGATAAAGGGGCGTCAGAAAGCGTCTATATTTTGGAATGGTTAACTAAATATGATGGTTAGGCTTTAATAGTATAAATTTATGAACAATGGAAACAATGTGTGTGCCATAAGATTGTAGCTCATATAGACCTTCAACCCCCACCCCCCAATCAAAAATCCATACCCACAATTGTCGCAGGTAAACAGTGCATAAAGACGAAATATACCGATTTTAATTAAAAGATTTTCATTAATTCAGGCAGAAAAAACACTCTTTAATAAGACGAAGAAGGTATCTAATTTCAGTATCCAATTTATACTCGGATTTCCTGTTAAATAAAGTTCAAGGCGAGGACTTTTCTTTATCAGTTTACAATCAAGCCCTTTACGACGTTAAATGTCGCATGAGCTTGCCAATTAATACGTCTACTTCAGGACCCAAGTCTCATGCAAAGTTCAAGGTCAGTGTCAGAACCCTCATCCTGCTTAACCCTTTCTCGCATATAGACGCTTTCTGACGCCTCTGCAGCAGACAGCTTTTTGAAAACATAGTGACAAAAGAAGAAATTGCTCAAAACGAGCAATTTCTACTTTTGCCACAATGTTTTCCATTGGTTGTCCATTCAATTATAGAGATTTTCTATTTTTTGACAAAATATGCTCAAAGTCGTCTGCTGCAGAACTGTCGTATGAGGGAAAAGGTTAACCGTTTCCATGATTCAGCTGAAATTGGACGCTTTTAGAGCAGACAAAGTTTAAGACATTGTTAAAAAGGAGACACTGCTCACAATGCGTGCATTTTTATTTTGTTCAAAAAGGCTTTCAACTGTTTTTCAAAATAACACTTCCAAAATTCTGATGTTACAAAGCAGGCGATTCCAAATATTTAATTAACGTATATTTTTAGCTCTTTCATGCGAAATATTTCGTGTGTGATATCGGATAGTCTTTTTATGACATTTTGAACATTCTGGGTAGTTTACTTGACACCATACAGCCAAACTGGTGGACTGAATGTTTGCTCCATACACAATATACGTATTTACAGTCCTACATGTGTCTAAAATTTTCGCAAATGTCAGAATGAAGTTTGATTCAGGCCTTTTGATTATTTAAAAAAAATATTTATTTTCTATTCATTTACGACCAAACTGGACGTGTGTTTAAGATCGAACTCTTGAACCTGGACGTTGTTCGCAACTACTATAATTATGTGCTGTGACTAAACGGTGAGACAGACACAATGTACAACAATCGACGCTGGAAAATGGACCTTCAGTCATAAAGGGTCAGTGTAGAGTAGGCCAGATCACACTGTACACCAATCCACGCTGGAAAATGGACCTTCAGACATGGAGGATCAGTGTAGAGTAGGTCAGATCGCACTGTGCCTGTTGATGTTCTGTTTTGAGCAGAAATGTCGCCGTAAAACGGATTAGGGTAATAATATCGACCCTTGGGCTTATCGTAAATGTCCGCGTCTGTGGTATAGTGGTAGAGCATCCGCCACGGGTCAGGGAGTTCGCGGGTTCGATCGCCGACGGGTCATACCATATACTTTAAAAAGGCTGGTAACGGCTGTCCTCGATGGCGCTCAGGGTTGTGGAGTCGCTGTTGACAGGATAAATGGACCAGTAGAACTGGTGGCTTACCCATACATCGCTGTTATATAACCGAAACATTGATAAAAGTGGTGAAAACTAAATATTAACAACCTAAATGCCCATTTCCCTTGATCTGTTCCCTTAAAAGCATGTACCTGCATTTATACTTTTAGATGATGAACTCTGGAAACCTTGTAGTTAACCTTTAAAACACAGTTAAACGCGTTGTGATTTCAAGCCAAATTTCTTTACACGTTCACACAGTTTTTCTAAGTCGCATGCTGCAAGAGCCTCGAAATGTCGCCTATAAAGATAAAGGGGAAAGAAATGTGCATCAATGCCATTTGGTTTATCGAGGAGAGGTATTTGTTGAACACCCTCTTAGTAATTCTACGATTGATACACATGTATATCCCTTTCGCTGCCAAAGGCAATTAAAGGCCTTTGCAAACAATGCAGATTCAGGAGAGACAGCTCCCTATGAGCTGTCTCACATGAATCTGTATTTTTTACAAAGGCCCTCAATCTGCATTTTTTACCACCTGTACATTGAATTTTACCAAATTTCCTGTTGGACGCAACATGGGAGTGGTCCTATTTTAAACATGGAATAGTCGACTTTGTGAAATTCGGCAGTGAAAGTGTTAAATTGTTCGTGTGGTTTTTTTTTTTTTCCAACACAAATTGTAGAAGTGGCATCCGCTTATAGTATAGGTGTAAAAACACATGACGGGATATGGTATACGTTTAGGAGGTGAAATTAAGTTATCAATCCAGTGAAAAATTAAAAGTCTGACATAATTGTTGAAAGCAGTTTAAAACACGAGACCAACAAATCAAACGCAAAGCCCATTTTATACCCTGGTAGTTAGTGCTTGCTATTGTTAACGCATGTCGTGCTTTAAGTCACCGCCAACAGTTTTTCAGTAATATCATGGCGTATCCGGGGGGTAATTTATCAGTGGCGTATCCGGGGGGTAATTTATCAGTGGCGTATCCGGGGGTAATTTATCAGTGGCGTATCCGGGGGGTAATTTATCAGTGGCGTATCCGGGGAGTAATTTATCAGTGGCGTATCCGGGGGGTAATTTATCAGTGGCGTATCCGGAGGTAATTTATCAGTGTCGTATCCGGGGGGGGGGGGTAATTTATCAGTGGCGTATCCGGGGGTAATTTATCAGTGGCGTATCCGGGGAGTAATTTATCAGTGGCGTATCCGGGGGGTTAATTTATCAGTGGCGTACCCGGGGGTAATTTATCAGTGTCGTATCCGGGGGGTAATTTATCAGTTGCGTATTCAGATTTAAGCGAATAGAGTACTCGGTAAGTGTTTGCTAACTCTAAAAGTCATCTTAACGAAACGTAAAGCATTTCATATCTCATGTTCGCAGCGAACAACTATACGGGTGATATGTTTTGCGTGTTTGATGTTTAACGTCGTTTTCGACAGTAAACCAGTTATATAACGTCGTTTTCGTGTAAGTTACCAGTACTACTGGTACATTTATCATGATACCAGCGAGTCAGTCGTAATGCTAACCCCACAATTCTGAAGGAGGGAAGGCCTGTACTACAAATGTTAACTTTTAACAGGCCGAACTTAGCACCCTGTTACATGTAGTTACATCTGGGAATCCGCTGTGGTCGAGTGGTTAGCGTCGTGAATTTCGAACCGGGTGTCCCGGGTTCGATCCCCAGCCGCGACAATACGGTCATGGTGGAGTGCCTTTGTGCAAGGCACATTTTTCTAGCCTAGTACTGGTTTGTTTACCCAGGGATCATGAATGAGTGTACTGTCGCCGTGATATAACTGAAATAATGTTGAAATCGGCGTAAAACCCCAATAAATAAAGAAATAAGTAGTTACATCTGCATAGATCATCATACTATTGATGCGTTCATCCCAACTACTACGCATTTGCAGTTATGCTATCCCTGCAACCATAAGCGACAAGGAAATAATTCGTTGCGACTAATTATAATGAATGATTTGAGGTAATGCAATTTCAAAAGTTTTTCAATTATATCACGGCTGCTAGGTTGTTTTCTGGTTTTATGGCACCAGTGCTCCACAAAACATTTCTCCCCTCGCATCTGGTGTACATACAATAGAGACATACGATTGGAAGACTTTGGGTTTCAATCTGGCATTCTTGTTCCGAGAAAGAATCTGTAACCACTACTCAAGAGATTTGACGGTTTGTGTCCCAGTTTTCATTTGAGAACATTTGGAGACAAAACCCACAAGACCAACACATAGTCTCCCTTTGTGGTCCATATGCTAAAATAATAATGACCGTAATGTTTTCGCATGAGAAATTTTGAAAAATCCCACACAGGACCGTGTTACTATAAAACGTATCTCTATATGGTTCATATACTATCATAAATATACAGTTACACATTCCTGTGTGGAATATTTGCGTTTTTCTTCAAATGACTCATTATGAGCAATTCCACCTTTTGCCACAATGTGCTAAAAAGGTAGACATTTTAAAACATTTTGGTAAAAAGGAAAAATTGCTTGTTTTGAGCAATTTCTCCTTTTGTCAAAGTGTTTTCAAAAATTATCTGTAGCAGAGGCTTTCGAAAGCGTCATTTTCTAGTCGAATTATCACCTTATGCGTTTTGTAAAATGTGTTGTTTGGCATAATGTGTTCAAAAGCCGCCTGCATGAGGGAAAGGGTTAAATTAATGCTGGCATATATCCCGTGGAGCTACACTTTTGTGTATGAAGATATTTGTAGGGTCATGTATATGATTAACATATATGCGGACGTTTAAGACGTAAGAAACAGTTCATTTTATACATGCAGCTGTCGTGAAGGCGTCACCACAATATAACTATAATATGGAGTAAAGGCACACAAAACATCGAACAGAAAAGCCTTCTAGCTTTCTATTGTCGTCCTTAAAACGTCATTTTGTAGTCGAATTATCACCTATGGTTCTTTGTAAAAAAGTGTTGTCATTTTAACAATGAAGATTTTCCAATAACTAGTTATCTCCCGTGGTCATTCCGTCCCATCTATATATCATGGGATCGATATCCTGCTAATTCCCCCTTACCCATCCCTTTACAGTCGATTTCCCACCAACTCTTGATGCATCTTTATCTTCACGAACTGCCATATCGATGTTATTGTAGAGAAATGGCTTATAAGTAAATACAACAGACTACCGAACGAATGAATTAAAAAATCGACTACAGTACATTTATACATGTATGTAAGCGATCTTCTACTTATATAATAGAGGTATAGAGTAATGATTCCTGAAACAGAAAATCCACAGGAGGCGAAAAGTGTCTATCCGGGTAAGCCTGCGCGGCTTGCTTAGGCTGATCAGGGTCGATACTTTACGCATAGACCACAATGATGTTGGTTTTCTCGCGGGACGGCTATAGTTTTGGAAATGCCCCGCTTCCTCGGCGATAGCATTGGTTGGGTATCCAGAAAACGTACATAGGAAATGAACATAAAATCACGTTTCACAATTGATGTTAAAGAAATGAAAACAGACATATAGAGCAATTTTCCCTTTTTGCCACATTGTTTTCAACTCTATTAAAAGTTCTTCCTTCATTTATAGAGTTTGTTTTTCCTTTTTAGCATATAGATTTATTTTAACATCATCTGCTGCAGATTTGTTACATACACAAAAGGTTTAAAGGAAAATGATAAGGGTCAATTTCATTGACAATACTTTCTGTATAGACAGAAGCTGAACATCGCAGTCTTGAAACAACCCGATTAGGCCTGTGTTTTCACACAAAGGATAGGTTCACTTAATCCCCCGAGTGTTTATACATCAGGAGGATAGGTGCGAAATTTGCTACGGATTTATTCAAGGGTGCAAATATTTGTGTTAAAAGGACAGAACATTCCGGGTGGTCACCGAAGGATATTTAATAAAAGAAGATTTTTCCTTTATTCATGCGGGTGAGTAACTAACTGCTTATTGAATCTGACCGCTTGACCCATTTGTTTTATTGACCGTTTTAAGTAAATGTTTATATTGGCTACGACACATTAAAACGAGAGGAGAGTCATTAGGAATTAACTCCGTTTTCAACATTATTAGAGACATATACCGGCGGCAGTTTCTTTATTTATTCATGACCACTGGATGACTAACCAGTAGAAGCCTACACAATATGAACTAAACACTACGTAGCTATATTCATGACCACTGGATGACTACCCAGTAGAAGCCTACACAATATGAACTAAACACTACGTAGCTATATTCATGACCACTGGATGACTACCCAGTAGAAGTCTACACAATATGAACTAAACACTACGTAGCTATATTCATGACCACTGGATGACTACCCAGTAGAAGCCTACACAATATGAACTAAACACTACGTAGCTATATTCATGACCACTGGATGACTACCCAGTAGAAGTCTACACTATGAACTAAACACTACGTAGCTATATTCATGACCACTGGATGACTTACCAGTAGAAGGCTACACTATGAACTAAACACTACGTAGCTATATTCATGACCACTGGATGACTAACCAGTAGAATCTACACTATGAACTAAACACTACGTAGCTATATTCATGACCACTGGATGACTACCCAGTAGAAGTCTACACTATGAACTAAACACTACGTAGCTATATTCATGACCATTGGATGACTAACCAGTAGAAGTCTACACTATGAACTACACACTACTTAGCTATATTCATGACCACTGGATGACTTACCAGTAGAAGCCTACACAATATGAACTAAACACTACGTAGCTATATTCATGACCACTGGATGACTACCCAGTAGAAGCCTACACAATATGAACTAAACACTACGTAGCTATATTCATGACCACTGGATGACTAACCAGTAGAAGCCTACACAATATGAACTAAACACTACGTAGCTATATTCATGAACACTGGATGACTAACTAGTAGAAGGCTACACTATGACCTAAACACGACGTAGCTATATTCATGACCACTGGATGACTGACCAGTAGAAGACTACACTATGAACTAAACACCACGTAGATATATTCATGACCACTGGATGACTGACCAGTAGAAGGCTACACTATGAACTAAACACCACGTAGATATATTCACCACTGGGTGACTAACCAGTAGAAGGATACACTATGAACTAAACACTACGTAGCTATATTCATGACCACTGGATGACTAACCAGTAGAAGGATACACAATATGAACTAAACCCCAACACAGCATTATTCCTGCAACGGTATTAGTCTATAATATATGTTGAAGAAAGAGAAGCGAACAAATTAGATAAATTAGATAAAAATAAGACAATACGTATGTAAAGAGTGATCTTGGTCTACAATGTTCGCTTTTGCAGCTCAACATTTTCCAACATACATACGCTTTATTACGCCTCTCCAGCCTCTCCAGCAGACGACGTTTGAAAACATTGTGACAAATGTAGAAAATTGCTTATAATGAGCAATTTTATCATTTGCTACAATATTTTAAACTCTATTGAATAACTAAATATTATGCATTAAAACGAAGTGAACCGAAGTATAATGATACTTCGAGATAGGAGACGTGTCTGTACCATAATACATTTAACCCTTTCCCTCATATAGACGCTTTCTGACGCCTCTGCAGCAGACGGCTTTTTGAAAACATAGTGACAAAAGAAGAAATTGCTCAAAACGAGAAATTTCTCATTTTGACACAATGTTTTCCACTTTTCGTCATAGGTTATCCATTTAATTTAAGAGATTTTCCATTTTTTGACAAAATATATTCAAAGTCGTCTGCTGCAGAATTGTCGTATGAGGGAAAGGGCTAACACTGTACGACAAAAGACCGACTTGAAGGTGTTTGTCACGCCAAAGGCTCGAAATCGAGCAATACAATACATAAACGATTTAATATTGTTGGCATAACCCGGTCATTTCATGGGTGTTCGTTATTGTCGCTAAACTACGATGAATCAATATACATGTACAATGTTACTATCGGTTAACTATACTTTAATTATATTATGTATTGTGACCATTAATTGACCAACGGCTGGAATGCATCAGTTGGTCCACATCACTTGAAAACAGGTAGACGTAGTAACCTCTTGAATGTTAGTTTTACCCAGTTACTCTACGCAAACCCACCTACAAACATTAAAGAGGAATTCACCTTGATCGAGTGCTTAGCTTCGTTGATTTCGAAACCGGGCGTCCCGGGATCAATCCCCAATCGCTGCGCGGCGGTCATGGTGGAGTGTCCTTGGGCAAGACACATTTCCTAGCATAGTACTGGTTGGTTTACCCAGGGATATTGAATAATTTATTTGCCGCCGTGATATAACTGAAATAATGTTGAAAACGGCGTAAAACCCCAATAAAACAAACACACAGTAACGAAGGTACCGCGTCTACTTATTCCTCGAGTGTAGCGAACCAAATGATGCATTCCGCGTCCTCGGTCAATTAGGTGTTGCAATAATATTATATTAAGTTGTTTATTGAAAAACCTTAGTGCAGAGAGTGTATCCAATCACAACATGTGACCTCCGGGACGTTTCAACAAATTCAGACTGCTAAGATGTGGGTCCTTTTGGTTTGGTTGTTTGTTTGGTGATTTTATCCCGCGATCTCCCGCATAAGGAATCCGCCGTGTGGTAAGCGTCGGGTAGTTCGAACCGGGTGTTCCGGGTTCGGTCCCCAGTCGCAGCGATCACAGTGGAGTGTCCTTGGTCATGGCACTTTTCCTAGCCTAGTACTGGTTTCTTTACCCTGGGAACAAGATCTACATTGTCCAAATATCACTAACATTCAAGTTCCAGTTCAAGTTAGTTGTTTGCATAACATTTTACATGCAGTTGCATCATATACATAATAAGTATTTGTAAATCATAGATATAGATAGATAAATTTAATGTCATGTGATACATACATACATACATACATACATACATGTACAGTCCAACCTGTGTTTAAAGAGAATCCACGGGAAGCAAACAGTACGGTCTTTATTCACAGGTGGTCTTTTAATGCATTGCAGGGACATCTGTGCAGAAAAAGAGTAACTGGGAAATTAAATGTGTGGTTGCTAAAGACAGGGAATTGCTATACAAAGGTGATCTTTAGCACAGGTTTGACTGTATTTGGAAAACTGTAATCAATTTAAAAAACGATAAGCGTGTTGAAAGAATGTATAGATTATAATGTTACGTTATGTTCAGGACGCTATTAACATTTTTAGAAGGGATATAGGAGAACGATGTTGAAATAAATCATCATTGAATATTGAAGGTAGTATTGGTCTATTCTATATTAAAGGTTCATCGCTACGTTGGCTTATTTGCATCATTATTTAACGTTCAAACTTCTGTTTTTCTTACTGCTATTTGTCCGAGGATCATATAATATGAAAAAGGCAAAGCCTCATCACGAGCAGCACAGCGCCTATAATAGGTCTAAGCTGTAGGTATGTGACTACCACGTTTAAGCAATATATTACAAGCTGTCGGAACTTGGACCGTTGTTGTTAACTATGATATCCCTAGTTTATCTTTGGATGCAAAGTCAAACCATCAAAAATTTAAACATTCACTTCATCAAATGAATATTCAATAATAAAAACAAGACGAATTTTGATGCTAAGCATCAAAGACGCCGCGCATGCTTTTAAGGCATGACTTAAAGGAAAGCAGATGCAGTTCAAAACATTTAAATAACCTGTGCAAACGGACAGGATGTAAAGAAGGCCAAATGTACCTTTATCTTAAACAAGAAGGCCGAGATGTTCCTTATTGCTCACCTGGATACCATAGTCTATAATAAAATGTTATCAATAGCAAAAAGGGTCCATTTTGACGTAGGGAGTGGAGTATATACTTTATATGCTACGATCTATATGATATTCAGCATGTAAAATTTAGTCGTGAATTGACGAGTTAAGTCTTCAAACTATTTGTTTTACCGTTTGCTTAACATTGACTGCAACAAAACAAGCTGAAGTTTCTTAATTTTAAATCTGCTCTAACTAGATCAATTAGACAAACAAAAAACATAGATACTGAAATATTAACAGATATTAACTTAAGTGTTAATGCCTCTAGTTATAAGTTAAGTGTGACACAAGCTTTGGAAGGAGAGAGGGGAGTCGATTCTCCTTCCAGTTGAGCAGAAGTATGATAAAAAAAAACCGAGAGTATATAAACAAAATATACAAATAATTCTAACAAGTTTAAAGATATTTAATATCGAAATTAAGCATTTATGAAATTAAAAGAAAAAGTTTTCATGTATAGTCAACATATAGCAAGAATACAATGGTCTGAATTAACAACTGCATGGGGAGGAACGTTTTAAGTTTAGTAATACAACAGAAATAAATTGGAAACAAGAGGGCCATGATGCCCTGGAATCGCTCACCTGAGAATGGGTTATATAAGACTTTACTCTTTCAGCGCCAATGGCAATATCATCTAGACAAATTTTCTGACAAAATTTCAAGCTGCTCAAGTCAAAAATGCAATCTCTATAGTGTTAACTAGATTGTTCTGCAATTTAGCCTAGTGACCTAGTTGTCCTGACGTGACCCATATTCGAACTTTACCTAGATATCACTAAGACAAACATTCTGAGAAAGTTTCAACATGCTCAACCCAAAAATGTGGCTTCCAAAGTGTTAATAAGACTTTCCTTAAATTTGGCCTAGTGACCTAGTTTTTGACCGGTCATGACCTACATTTAAACTTAGCCTAGATATTACTAAGACAAACATTCCAACATAGTTTCATCATGCTCAAGCCAAAAAAGTGGCTTCCAAAGTGTTAACAAGATGTTCCTTACATTTGGCCTAGTGACCTAGTTTTTTACCGGACATGACCAATAATCAAACTTGGCTTAGATATCATCAAGACAAACTTTCTGAGAAAGTTTCAACATGCTCAAGTAAACAATGCGGCTTCCAGAGTGTTAACAAGCTTTTCTTTAAATTTGGCCTATTGACCTAGTTTTTGACCCGACATGATCTATATTCAAACTCGGCCAAGATATCACTAAGACAAACATTCTGACAAATGTTCAACATGTTCAAGCCAAAAATACGGCTTCCAGAGTGTTAACAAGATGTTCATTAAATTTGGCCTAGTGACCTAGTTTTTGACCCGACATGACCCAGTTTCAAACTTGGCCTAGATATAATCGAGACAAACTTTCTGACAAAGTGTCAACATGCTCAAGTTTAAAATATGCCTTCCAGAGTGTTAACAAGATTTT
Source organism: Serripes groenlandicus (assembly GCA_031761405.1). Classification (NCBI taxonomy): domain Eukaryota; kingdom Metazoa; phylum Mollusca; class Bivalvia; order Cardiida; family Cardiidae; genus Serripes; species Serripes groenlandicus. The sequence continues at coordinate 51,585,116 of JASEVX010000003.1, forward strand.
CCTTCAATTTAGCCTAGTGACCTAGTTTTTGACCCGACATGACCTATATTCAAACTTGGGCTAGATATCATAAGACAAACATTCTGACAAAGTTTCAACATGCTCAAGTCAAAAATGCGGCTTCCAGAGTGTTAACAAGATTTTCAATAAATTTGTAAACCAAACAATTAAAACAGCGTAGCCTAGTGAACTCCGTAAATCAACTCATAAAAAAAGCTTAGCCTAATTAGTTGGGGAACAGTTATTAAACACAATTTAAATGTATCTAAAGTTTTGTAACAACTGTGAAAGATGTACATATTTTGTATCTTGTTGTTTCTTAAATCAGTTTATACAATTTATTCAACCATATAGGCTGTTTTTTCAAACATATTACAGAGTTTTTCTTTACAATAATATCTGTGGGTTTCTCCCTTTTTGATTACGTCACCCCATGGTACAAAATTAAAACCTATTCCATACTGACGCCGCGCTTCCACGCGGCGTCAATAATAATAGTGCTTACAAGTTTTTCCTTCAATTTAGCCTAGTGACATAGTTTCTGACCGGGTTATAGCAATGTTCAAAACCAGCATTCGGCCAGGCTCCAACACTATAAAACTATACTCTTTACGCTCAAGAAGCAATCTCTTTCTCGAAATTGACCGATCAGAGAAGCCTTATTTTGTAACATAGAGTTCATTTCTGAGCACAAAGAACGTTTTCAGAGTTTCATAGTTTCGATACCTGGCTTCTTCATGAAGATAATTTTATTCACGTTTCAAAAACATTGAACAACGAGTAGTACTTATATCTTTTTATATCTTATATAATTTGCTACCAAAATAATTTGGTTACCAAGAAAAAGCGGAATTGATTTTACATATTTTACTTTTGCTTATGTTTGCATTCGTAATTCAGTCTAGAATTGTTTGCACTATTTTCTGGGGTTGTTCATTTACATCACGTGACTTCAAAATCTCACTTGTACCTATAGTATCCTTGCTATCGCAAATCTACTAGGAATCATTGATTAGTAATTTATCATCAGGTCAATGAAATCGACCTGGTTCTGACCGTATTTGCGTCATACTTTGTAAGATCTGTTTCAGCCGCCATATAACGTAGCAATTATTAACTCGTGGATTGGTTATTATTAGGACAAGTCAATAAAATTATACACTGGCTAATGAAAATTCGATATGTCAATAAGCTCATTGATTTGAAGGTGTTGACTGTAACTCTGTGCTCAAGACATGCTGGGAGAAACGGTTACGAGTATTATATAGGTCAATATCTACAGGAGCTTTACATCTAGCTTTTTGTCACAAGTTACATCTAGAACTATGTAACACGTATAAGGACTTAGAAGATGCTAAGTTTACCGATTGACTGGGAGTTTAACAACGTTTACAACGATGTTAAAGTCATATCACGGCAGCCAGATCACCTACCCATGTGTACCAATACTCCACACTAAAGACTTTCCAAGCAGCTGGCTGCTTTTCCACATATACTGTTAGTCCATTGACGAATGAGGCTTCTGTTAAACGTCGGAAAGAATGCTGGCCGAGCTAGGGTTCGAACTAACAAACCATGGTCTAAAAGCACGCATCGCTACCGACTGAGCTACCGGGGCTCGACAGGTTTTGCTAGGAGATACGGTTACGAGTAGTATATAGGTCAAGGTCGGACGGTACACAATAGCAACGTTTGACGATTTAGGGTCTCATCCACTGTCTGGTTTGGAATGTTTTAAGTTACATTGGTCTTAATCTATAGGAGCTTTACTTCTAGCTATTTGTTAACAGTTGCATCTAGAACTATAAAACACATATAAGGACAGTGAAGGCTCTAATAATCCTGTGCGTATACAAAAGCTCACCAGAGTCCTAACTAAACACAGGTGCGTGAAGACAAATAATCGCCGCGTCAGGTATTATACGGACTTGTCACTTCTCGGTTTCGGCGTCACGAAGAGATATACTTATAGCCTTGAAACAAAAGAGGGATACCCTTCTAGCCTTTCTGGTCTGGATTTAAACAGCTTCCAATAACACGAGGTTGGTTTCCATAGAGCGCTGCTTATGCGTATTCGATATGTAAGTGCAACTAGACCTTTAAAAGAAATTTATTGTTAAAATGACAAAGAAACCGATGTGACTTAATTCTAACATAGGCAATGGCTGTGACGTTATTCCTGTGCCCGTCCTTGTCTGCACTGTTGACAGAAGGATCACGACGTTTTATACATTGAAGCGGCTCAAATATAAATGATCGGTGTTATGCGAAAACAAATCTTAGCGTAATTTTAGCCAGTCTAGAAAAAAAAAATATGTCTGCGAAGCCACTTTAAGGGATAAACATGGATATTACTGTAAGTACTTCCTTGAACCTCTCGCTGACGTTTTAACAAACAGTGCAATTCTAGGCCAAGCTGCGCTGATATGTACGGTTTGTCTGAATCTATTCTGTTCGAAAATGATATAAAAGGTTAGTTTAAATACAAAACGTCCATGCAGCAATATGTTATACATCATTGTGTTTTATGTGTTTGTATGTTGTGAAATAAACATGTAACCGGGCTGTTAATCTGACAGCCGCATGTCACTCCGTACGTCAAGTAAAATTAATAGTTTACGAAACGTCTTGTTTTTTTTCACCGAAACCGACCCAACCGTTGTTTTAACTCTTTGCGATAAGGTTTTTAACTCCTTTCTGAAAATGTGTTGTTAATTATTAAACAATTAGTGTTGTTAGTTACACAGATATATACGACAAATACAGGGGCGTATTCAGATACCATAAACATCAAGCACTTGGCGAGAGCTAGTCATAAGTTGTAATTTGATTGTATGATTTGACGGGACGATATGAATAAACCCCGGCATCACGAGTTAACCAGCGACTCATAAAACAGGCAAGGTCAAAATACGTCAAATACATCCGCGGCCATGCTGATCTAGACCCAAATAGTTCTTAAAACCATAAGGAGTGTTTTACTCCACCAGAATGCGTTGCATATATGACATTGAGTTTAACTCTTTCAGCGCCGAATTGTTTGAGGTAGACTCTTCCATGTTCAAAATCGGGCGTCTCCATTTATTATGTAATAAAAGTTTGGAATATTTTGATACAGCTCGTTACGAGAAAATGGGTAGAATGCTTCAAATGACATCTCCTCCTTATCCTCTGGACAATTTCAGCCAAACTTAATAGGAATGTTACTTTGGAAGTTCTCTTTCAAAATGTAAGTCTGTGCATATAATTAGTCTCAATGTTCAGGCTCTTCACTACTCGACTACTATACGTGGTATATAGGCCTATATCTATAGAGTTATATAGGCCTATATCTATAGAGTTATATAGGCCTATATCTATATAGTTATATAGGCCTAGATCTATAGAGTTATATAGGCCTATATCTATAGAGTTATATAGGCCTAGATCTATAGAGTTATATAGGCCTATATCTATAGAGTTATAAAAGCTTAGATCTATATAGTTATATAGGCTTAGATCTATAGAGTTATATAAGCTTAGATCTATAGAGTTATATAGGTTTATATCTAGTCTATCGAACTACACAGCATAGTTATTTAAAGAGTGTGTACCTTAATGCAATGTCGTAACATGGTTACAGAAAGACCGCTTTTTTCATTGGAACCGCCCCGTTGATGTAGTGGAAGAGCATCCACCTCGGGTGTGGGTTCGATCCAAAAACCGGTCATACCTAAGACTCTAAAATGGTAGTAATGGCTGCCCTCTTTGACGCTCAGGGTAGCGGGGGTTAGCATTACGGACTGACTGGCTGGTGTCAGGATAAAAAGAACCAGCAGTACATGTAACTTACCAAGGATATATCGTGATATAACTGAATAAATGTTGAAAGCGGCGTAAAACACAAAACACAAATTCTCATTCGAGAAAATGTTGAAGGTCATGTCGACATTGATGTCTAAATGTCCGTATCATCGGTTGTGTTATTACTCAATAATATCGACCTGAGCTTGACCTTTATGCATACATAAGTTATTAGATATCATGACGCACTTTGTGATTTGTTTAATGTTGATTCCGGTGCGGGATGTCGATGGTTTTATCCCCGGTCGGATCATACCAAAGACTTTAAGAATGGTAGTAATGGTTTTATCCCTGGCCGGATTATGTCAAAGACTTTAAGAATGGTAGTAATGGTTTTATCCCCGGTCGGATCACGCCTAATACTTTAAGAATGGTAGTAATGGTTTTATCCTTGGCCGGATCATACCAAAGACTTTAAGAATGGTAGTAATGGTTTTATCCCGGCCGGATCATACCAAAGACGTTAAGAATTTTAGTAATGGTTTTATCCCCGACCGGATCATACCAAAGACTTTAAGAATGGTAGTAATGGTTTAATCCCCGGCCGGATCATGCCAAATACTTCAAGAATGGTAATAATGGTTTTATACCCGGCCGGATCATGTCAAAGACTTTAAGAATGGTAGTAATGGTTTTATCCCCGGCCGGATCATGCCTAATACTTTAAGAATGGTAGTAATGGTTTTATCTCCGGCCGGATCATACCAAAGACTTTAAGAATGGTAGTAATGGTTTTTATCCCGGCCGGATCATACCAAAGACTTTAAGAATTTTAGTAATGGTTTTATCCCCGACCAGATCATACCAAAGACTTTAAGAATGGTAGTAATGGTTTTATGCCCGGCCGGATCATGTCAAAGACTTTAAGAATGGTAGTAATGGTTTTATCCTCGGCCGGATCATGCTAAAGACTTTAAGAATGGTAGTAATGGTTTTATCCCCGGCCGGATCATGCAAAAGACTTTCAGAATGGTAGTAATGGTTTTATCCCAGACTGGATCATACCAAAGACTTTAAGAATGGTAGTAATGGTTTTATCCCCGGCCGGATCATACCAAATACTTTAAGAATGGTAGTAATGGTTTTATCCCGGCCGGATCATACCAAAGACTTTAAGAATGATAGTAATGGTTTTATCCCCGGCCGAATCATACCAAAGACTTTAAGAATGGTAGTAATGGTTTTATCTTCGGCCGGATATTGTCAAAGACTTTAAGAATGGTAGTAATGTATTTATCCCCGGCCGGATCATGCCAAATACTTGAAGAATGTTATTAATGGTTGCCCCCTTTGCGCTCAGGGTTGCGGGGTTAGCATTACGACTGACTGGCTGGTATCAGGATAAATGAACAAATAGTGTTACGCGATGAGAATAGGTTAGGGATTAACACAATACTTAACCCTTTTCCACTTACAGACGCATTTAAACGCATCTACAGAAGACGACTTTTGAAAACGTTGTGGCATAAGGAGAAATTACTCATCATGAGCAATTTCCCCTTTTGCCACAACGTTTTACAACAGTATTCAATTGTTATACATTTATCATTTATAGAGATTTTCTTTAATTTTGCTATGGTATCTTGACAGTCGCCTGCTGAAATTATGTTGTATGTGAGAAAGGGTTAATAACGTCATCACGAATAGAATAACCACCCAAAACATATCTACATATGTAGAACTTTACATCGATTTGTTTAATCTATGAATAATGGGGTCATTGATATCGTGATTTCGGAAAAGAAAATTATATCTATTTTTAACTATGTTTGAAGAGTAAATTTTGCAATGCATTTGTTCTCTTGGACTGCCATTAAATCTATCAGAAATAAGTATATACATGTAATAAGTGTAATTTCATAATACTATTTTTATTTGCTTAAAGGTCCGACCGCATCGTTGGTGTAGAGGTAGAGCTTCCGCTTCGGGTGCGGGAGGTCGCGGGTTCGTTACCCGAACGGGTCAGGCAAACTAGTTTAAAAATGGTAGTTATGACAGCCCTCCTTGACGCGCGGGGTCAGCATTATGACTGTCTGACTGGTGTCAGGATAAGTGAATCAGTAGTGCTGATAACTTACACAGGCAAACTACTTTAAAAATGGTAGTTATGGCAGCCCTCCTTGACGCGCGGGGTTAGCATTATGACTGTCTGACTGGCGTCAGGATAAGTGGACCAGTAGTACTGATAACTTTCACAGAAACGCCGTGATATAACTGAAACATAGTTGAAAGCGGCGTAAAGCACCAAACAATAAAATCAATCAATGCTTTAAGATCAGGGTCAGATCGATATTGTCTAGTTATACAGATAATTCAAGCGGTTTTAAACGATCTTAAATAAGAAAATTCATTTAATTTAAATAAATATTTAATCAGTCTTTTAACACTAAGTTTAACAGAGTGCTTTTAGATCGATTTTTTCGTAAATTTGTTTTTTGTTCTCGGTCTTCTTTTCTCTTATTTACATTTAATCCTTTCCCACTTACAGACGCATTTTGACGCCGCATATGCAGCAGACAACTTTTGAAAAAGGTTGTGACAAAAGGTGAAATTCCTCACGATTATTATATTTCATCTTACACAGAGATACCGTGGTCGAGAGGTTGAATCGTATTCACATGGACTTAATATTTAAGGCATTAACCCTGTCCCACATACAGACGCTTTCTGACGCCTATACTACAGCAGACAACTTTTGAAAACATTTGTGGCAAAAGGAGAAATTGCTCAAAACGAGCAATTTCTCCTTTTGCCACAATGTTTTTTAACTCTTTTCAGTAATTTAAGTTTCCCCTATAGAGCGTTTCATTCTTTTTGCATAGATATTTTCAAAGTCGTCTGCTTCAGATTTGTTGTATGTGGGAAGAGGTTAACAGAGTTTTCAACAATAACATTACGTCGGTCCGTATAACTACCACCGCTGTGTTATTCTGGCTTTCTCACCATATATCTAACTGCTAACACATTGTTTTCTTCACCATCTTCTTCACTGCAATTGAAGTGAGAGGTGATTAACCCTTTCCCTCATACGACAATTCTGTAGCAGACGACTTTGAACATAGTTTGTCAAAAAATAGAAAATCTTCATAATTGAATGGATAACCTATGACAAAAAGTGGAAAACATTGTGGCAAAAGGAGAAATTGCACGTTTTGTGCAATTTCTTCTTTTGTCACTACAAAACGCCATCTGCTGCAGAGGCGTCTGAAAGCGTCTATATGAGGGACAGGGTTAAAGGATTGTTTATATTCTAAGATATTACAGAGAACACTCTACACTAGAATTATTTTACCGTTTAATGTCCAGTTCAAATGCTACTGTTATACGAAATATAGCAATGTATTTATAGTTTGCATTCGAGGAAAGAAAATGCCTTCTAGAAGTCTTTAGCTAAAATGATGACTTCATTATACATGTACATATGTCTTTGTCACCTACTGGCATGTTCTGTACGATATATGTATGTACTTGTGTTTGTTTATGGGCCCGGAGGCCTTCGTACAATTAACTTGCGTTTGAGTTTCGGATAAGACAAGGAATCCGCCGTGGTTTGAGTGGTTAGCGTCGGGGATTTAAAAACCGGGTGTCCCGGGTTCGATCCCCAGTCGCAGCACGACGGTCGTGGCGGAGTGCCCTTTGGCAAGGCACATTTTCTAGCCTAGTACTCGTTTGTTTTACCCAAGAATCATGAATAAGTGAACTGTCGCCGTGATATAACTGAAATAATGTTGAAAGCGGTGTAAAACCCCAATAAAACAAATAAAACAGATAAGACAAGGTCGTCCGCTTTCGAGGTGTATAATGTAACGCATCGGTTGCAAAAACATCAATAGAAAACCTTCGAATAAATTTGCAATGTCAATGAACTGAACGCTTGTTAAAAGCATTACACACATAGCTGTCGTGCATTAAAATGCAACAAAAACGCCTTTTTGTGTAATAAATAAACAACAACAAAAGAATATGCGAGCCACGTCTATTGATGTTGGGTTTTAATGCGTCTGCATACAGAGCAGACTCAGGGGAGCCAGGTCCCTCACGAAGTCTCACCAGAGCCTTTACCGTCTGAATAACTGTAAATTAGTCCTATAGGCATCTCATTAAAAACAGGATCGTAGCCTTATTAGTTATTATACGCCAAGTTAGCGTTCTATGATTCCGTTACGGCTAGAAGCGGCTCAACTGTAAAGCACACCCTATTAAATTGCACATGTAATGCCTCATACAGTAAACACATATGAGCAGTCCAGCGAGAAAACGACCCGGATGCCCCGCACACTTTTCGCCTCCTGTGGATTTTCTGTTTCAGAAATCATTACGCTATCTCCCTGAGACGGAATGTGTCGGCCCGGATCAGTCTGTGCGGACTGCGCAGGCTGATCTGGGTCGATACATTACGCAGAGGGATAATCTCACCAGAGCCTTTACCGTCTGAATAACTGTAAATTAGTCCTATAGGCATCTCATTTACGGAGAGTCAATACGACCCCAACATCGCTAGAAGCGGCTCAAATGTAAAGCACACCCTATTAAATTGCACATTTAATGTCTCATACAGTAAACTACACATATGAGAAGTCCCGCGAGAAAACCAACATTGTGGACTCTGCGTAATGTATCGACCCGGATCAGCCTAAGGATGCCGCGCAGGATTACCTGGATACACACTTTTCGCCTCCTGTGGAATTTCTGTTCCGGGAATCATTACTCTATAACTCTATTCCCCTGAGACGGAATGTGTCGGCCCGGATCAGTCTGCGCGGACTGCGCAGGCTGATCTGGGTCGATACATTACGTAGAGGCCATAATGTTGGTTTTCTCGCGGGACGGCTCATATTTGAGTAGCGTCAGTCGAAATGAGATCTTATTGCAGCTCGATCAGGTATAACTCAAAGATATATACCGGCATACTCTTAGTGACTTTATTTGTTTGGGTTATTATTGATTCCCCCTAATGGGATCGCAAACAAGGTACATGTATACTATACATGTAGAAGTAACACCCGTGAAACTACACGTCCAACCATGTTGTCACAAATTACATGTGAGTCTATACTTTATGCAAGAGGGCATTGTAAGCTCAGTCAAGACTCTGCGTATGCACAGTCTAATCTGAGTATTCAATGTACGCAGATGCAATAAGGTTCCAAATCGTCAACAGATACGCATAGGACTATACAAATAAAGACAGAAAGTGAAGGCTCTGGGTCCATTTTCCACTAACCATGGTTAGCGCTAAGTTTATTTCCTCATTTTTGTTTCCCTAATAGTTTATAAAACATGAATGGTGGTATGTACATGTATATAAGTATAAGACTAAGTTGACATAAATATGTACCTTGCTGACTAACAATACTTGTTAAGAAATGAAATATTTAGGCATTTTTATAAGGGAAACCAAACTGATGAAACGCGCCTTTAACCCTTACCCTCATATAGACGTTTTCTGACGCCTCTGCAGCAGACGGCTATTTGAAAACATAGTGACAAAAGAAGAAACTGCACACAACGTGCAATTTCTCCTTTTGCCACAATGTTTTCCACTTTTAGTAATAGGTTATCCCTTCAATTATAAAGATTTTCCACTTTTTTACAAAATATGTTCAAAGTCGTCTGCTGCAGAATTGTCGTATGTGGGAAAGGGTTAAGCTTTTAAGTATTACTTCGCGCTAAGCAAGGTTGGTGGAATCAGACCCAGAGTCTTCACTGTACACAGATGCATTATGAACCCTAATTGCCCGATCAGAGTCTTCACTGTACACAGATGCATTATGAACCCTAATTGCCCGATCAGAGTCTTCACTGTACACAGATGCATTATGAACCCTAATTGCCCGATCAGAGTCTTCACTGTACACAGATGCATTATGAACCCTAATTGCCCGATCAGAGTCTTCACTGTACGCAGATGCATTATGAACCCTAATTGCCCGATCAGAGTCTTCACTGTACGCAGATGCATTATGAACCCTAATTGCCCGATGAGAGTCTTCACTGTACGCAGATGCATTATGAACCCTAATTGCCCGATCAGAGTCTTCACTGTACGCAGATGCATTATGAACCCTAATTGCCCGATGAGAGTCTTCACTGTACGCAGATGCATTATGAACCCTAATTGCCCGATCAGAGTCTTCACTGTACGCAGATGCATTATGAACCCTAATTGCCCGATCAGAGTCTTCACTGTACGCAGATGCATTATGAACCCTAATTGCCCGATCAGAGTCTTCACTGTACGCAGATGCATTATGAACCCTAATTGCCCGATCAGAGTCTTCACTGTACGCAGATGCATTATGAACCCTAATTGCCCGATCAGAGTCTTCACTGTACGCAGATGCATTATGAACCCTAATTGCCCGATCAGAGTCTTCACTGTACGCAGATGCATTATGAACCCTAATTGCCCGATCAGAGTCTTCACTGTACGCAGATGCATTATGAACCCTAATTGCCCGATCAGAGTCTTCACTGTACGCAGATGCATTATGAACCCTAATTGCCCGATCAGAGTCTTCACTGTACGCAGATGCATTATGAACCCTAATTGCCCGATCAGAGTCTTCACTGTACGCAGATGCATTATGAACCCTAATTGCCCGATCAGAGTCTTCACTGTACGCAGATGCATCATGAACCCTAATTGCCTGATCAGAGTCTCCACTGTTCGCAGATGCATCATGAACCCTAATTGTCCGATCAGAGTCTTCACTGTACGCAGATGCATCATGAACCCTAATTGTCCGATCAGAGTCTTCACTGTTCGCAGATGCATCATGAACCCTAATTGCCCGATCAGAGTCTTCACTGTACGCAGATGCATTATGAACCCTTATTGCCAGATCAGAGTCTTCACTGTACGCAGATGCATTATGAACCCTAATTGCCCGATCAGAGTCTTCACTGTACGCAGATGCATTATGAACCCTAATTGCCCGATCAGAGTCTTCACTGTACGCAGATGCATTATGAAACCTAATTGCCCGATCAGAGTCTTCACTGTAATCAGATGCATCATGAACCCTAATTGCCTGACGCGAGTCTTCACTGTACGCAGATGCATTATGAACCCTAATTGCCTGACGCGAGTCTTCACTGTACGCAGATGCATCATGAACCCTAATTGCCTGACGCGAGTCTTCACTGTACGCAGATGCATTATGAACCCTAATTGCCTGACGCGAGTCTTCACTGTACGCAGATGCATCATGAACCCTAATTGCCTGACGCGAGTCTTCACTGTACGCAGATGCATTATGAACCCTAATTGCCTGACGCGAGTCTTCACTGTACGCAGATGCATTATGAACCCTCATTGCCCGAAAAAGGGGCATTTTTCATGTTCTAAAATCCTTATTTGATATCCAAACCCTATGTTGTGGGTAATCAAAAGACTCGTCCAAGTGAGACGATTCTTTTGAGTACCCACACAATAGGATTTGGTTGAGTAATAAGAGAAATATTGTGGGGAAAAGACCTGTTCACTCCCTCTTGTCTAGTCCTCTGAATTCACTATTTTTTATTGTAACGATTGTCTAAACATAACCAGCAGCAGAATACTTGAGAAAACGTCTGCTAAAAAAAGGAGAAAATACATGTAGATGAAAATATAGTCATTGAAAATAGTTGATTTTTGTTTGGACAAATGGAGAAATGGCTAAATGTGATGATTTTCTTCGTTTGCAACAATGTTTTAAATACGTCGAATGCGCCAAAATGCGTCTGCATGTGGAAAAGGGATCATGCAGCAGAAATGCTATCACTGCAGATTTTAGTGCCATTTAACCAAAACCTGTTTGTTGTACTGTTTGATGAGCACAATGAACTATTCTCCATTTGCCTCATTGTTTTCAGGTCTATCAAATAATTAGACTTTGATCTATGTATATTCCATTGTTCTTCTTAGATGTCTTCAAAGTCATCTGCTGCAGGAATGTCGGAATGGTTAGAACGTTTAGCAGAATCAATTTCTCATAAACTTCGTAACTTGATGAGGTACCCAGATTTGGGAAATAAATAAATTGTGTCTTTCAAGGCTTTTCGCAAAGCAATTATATCGCGAGCCAGTTAAGTTAAATAATGTCGGACAGACGGACGGACAGACAGCAAGACAACGGGGAACAGGGGTGTAGCTTTGCATTAATCAATGTGTAGGCCGTCTCGTGAGGAAATCAACGTTGTGGACTTTGCGTAAAGTATCGACCCGGATCAGCCTAAGCATGCCACACAGGCCTACCCGGATAGACACTTTTCGCCGCCTGTGGATTTTCTGTTTCAGGAACAACTTCTCTATACATCTATCCACCTAAGACGGAATGTGTCGGCCGGATCAGTCTGCGCGGACAGCGCAGGCTGATCTGGTCGATACATTACGCAGATGTCTATCGCCGCAGCTGCATTTTGGGGCATTTTGAGAAAAAATGTGTAGGCACGTGCCTACAGTGCCTAATGGGAGCTACGCCCCTGGGGAAGAAGAGATTTATATGTACCATCGTGTCAGAACAGCCGCCTGACTCGGTTGTTATGCCGTTGTTTAAAGAAGAGATATTCCTCTGATACATTTATAAGGATTTTAGGAGCCATTCTCACGTACTTAACATGTTATAAAATAGCCATACAGATACCGTATACTGTCATTTAATATAGTATTTTATAGGATGGTAGTTTTCTGTTGATATATTATCTTTTATTAGAGTACTATCTCTTATAAAATAGGAAATATGAGCCGTCCCTAGAGAAAACCAACTGTATGGCCTCTGCGAAATATATCGACCCAGATCAGCCTGCGCAGTCCGCGCAGACTGATCCGGGCCGACATATTCCGTCTCAAGGGAATAGAGGTGTAGAGTAATGATTCCTGAAACAGAAAATTCAAAGGAGGGCATAGTATCTATCCGGGTAAGCCTGCGATGCATGCTTAGGCTTATCCGGGTCGATATATTACGGAGAGTCCACACTGTTGGGTTTTCTCGCGGGACGGCTCATATAGTATTTCAAGGGAGGCACTTCCTGATATATCATTTCTCTTTTTGAACAGAGTACTCTCTCAGACATTTGGAATCTGACTATAACATGTGTTTTAAAACATGTTTCTGAAGAAGCAATTTGTACATCGATTTCATCTTTTTGCTACATTCTGTTTCCAAAGATGTGTCAAAATGCGTCTGCACATGGGAAAGCGTTAGCATTGACATTAAGATAGAGCTCCAATCCCGTCGGTCTCGGATGCGGGAGTTCGCGGGTTCGATCCGCGGCCGTGTAATACCAAAGACTTTAAGGAATCCGCTGTGGTTGAGTGGTTAGCGTCGGGGATTTCGAAACCGGGTGTCCCGGGTTCGATCCCCAGTCGCGGCACTACGATCATGGAGGAGTGCCCTTGTGCAAGGCACATTTTCTAGCCTAGTACTGGTTTGTTTACCCAGGGATCATGAATAATTAAATTTAATTGCGCGCTAAATGACCTTAGCTGTCGATGCGCCATAAAACAATATACATTCATTCCAAAGACTTTAATAATGGTAGTAATTGTTTACCCTCCTCTATGACGAAACTTCCCACCAAAAAACAACAACAAAACATCTGCATTTATTATCGAGAAATTTAGCGGAATTCAAAAAATGTACAAATATGAAAATTAAAGGGCAATAACTCTGCTTACAATTATCCAATGGCAGTCCAAGTCAAACTTGATGGTCCTTTTTTATCATTATACAACTATCCACTAAATATCATTTAAAAAAGTTATTACATTCCGGAGAAAATGAAAGTTAACGAATTATGATAGAATGTAAAAAAGCTCCAGCTGTCGGCCATTTTGGAAAATGGCTGCTATCAGCGAAATATTGAAATTTCAAGGTGGCCCAATATCCATAGATTCTTGAAATAACCTCAGCTATACCTGTTCCAAATATCAGGCTTTTATCACAAAGTGAACAATTTGTGTGATATGTCTAGCTTAGCTGCTGGACTACTCGGCGCTCAGGGTTGCGGGGTTAGCTTTACGATTGCCTCGCTGGTGTCAGGATGAATGGAACATCGGTAACTGGTATATTACACAGAAAACGTCATGATATAACGGGAACAAAATGTTGAATGCGGCGTAAAACACCTTACAAACTGTGTGTAACGCAAATATATATTTGATAAAAGGTATGAACAATCAGTGTATAGGAGTTCTGAATGAATGATATTATCTTTCATATTCTTTTGAACGAGGAAAGAGCTGAATATAGGTTTTTTTTACCCGGCTCTATTCATCAGCTACCCCTGTTTATTACTGTAATAATACACTAATGATATATCATACGTCACTCATGTATGATTTATAGCGCTTAATATTATAATGAAACGAAAGACACTTGAAACATAATAGTATCGCCATCCCAACACACCTTCGAATGGTTTCGTAACTCAGTATTCTTTACTATCAGAAGTCAAGTTGATGGGTCTTTGTGAAAGTATATCTTACTTGTAATTCTTTTTAAACCCTATGTTGTGGGTACCACAATAATCGTCTCACTATGCGCAATTTTAAGTCATATTTGTAAGCTGGATCGACGCTGCTTGCATGTGCCATGTTGTATCCTTTTGCATGTGCATGCTCAATTAATTCAACCCCCTCCCTCTCAACCTTTATCTAGCTATACGCAAGTTTATGTAATACTATTCAGGGGCATAGCCTGGCAATAATCAATGTGTAGGCCGTCTCGTGAGAAAATCAACATTGTGGACTCGGATCACCCTAAGCATGCCACACAGGCCTACCCGGATAGACACTTTTCGCCTCCTGTGGATTGTTTCAGGAATCACTCCTCTATCTATCCCCCCTTAGACGGAATGTGTCGACCAGATCAGTCTGCGCGGACAGCGCAGGCTGATCTGGTCGATATATTACGCAGATGTGTATCGCCGCAGCTGCATTTTGGGGCATTTTTAGAAAAAATGTGTACAGTGCCTAAAGGGAGCTACGTCCCTACTTTTTATAAACCTTGAATAGCAGAACTGCGAACATGATGGAAACCAATGCATTAGGGTGTTATGTTGTTTTAACAGTATTTTGTAAATAAAAGTTATATCTCGGCGACTGCTGGTACCCTTATCATTCATATTATATCCCCTGGAACATAACCAGTCCTATGCTTGTGAAATATGCCGTACCAAAGGGGCATTCCTCCGAAAGCGGGTTCAATCTCAGAATGCCCGGTCTTAAATACCACGCGCTCTCCATTCGCCCAAGGTGATTCAAAAAGCCCGTTCTTAGAAAGTGCTGATTTCACATTCTCGTATGACATTAATACTTTTGCGTGAATCAGTTTGCTTAAACAGTTCCCTAATACATAGGTTTTTCATATTACAAATATGCCATGCCGTTGTAAAGACGTTCTCCTGAAAATGCAGTATTCTCAGACATTTTTTTTTTTGTAATGAGGAATTTGTATGCGCAATAATATTTGATATCAACATAAGCTGCGTTTGGCTATATATAGTATCTAGTTGCATCCGCGAAACAGTAAATACTCAGATCAACCAGTACATTAAGCGCACAGTTTCACAAGAGTCTTCCGCATCTGACTTCGTTTATAGAACTGTTTAATCTAGCTTCTGACATATATATTGATTGATTGTTTTCTTTAACAATTTTTCAGTTATATCACGGCGGCCAGTTCACCTACTCATGCATTTCCTGGTTTTCTCACACCAGTACTCTACACAACAATCTTCCCAAGCAACTGGCTGCTTTTTTCACATAGACTTAGCCCATTGGTGGAAGACGAATGACGCATGTCGCATTGACTTTTGTCAATCGTCGGAAAGAAAGTTGGCTGAGCCGGGATTCAAACTCACAACCCCTGGATTGACAGCCGGCGTCGTTACCGACTGAACTACCGGGACTCGACTGACATATATAACAAGAGCTTGCAGTACATCGTGAGAATATAAAACAACCGGAGATGTAACAAGGTCACTTTTTGCCGAACGCGGTTCAAATGTTATGCCCAGAACTTGCCGTTTGAGCAGTTTTCAATATTTTTCAACCCTTTCCCACATACAACAAACAACAAATCTGCAGCAAACTACTTTGAAAACATATCAGGATTCTTTTTGGAACACCCTTTAAATGAAAGTACAGTAATTGAATAGAGTTGAAAACCTTGTGCCAAAAGAAGAAATTGCTTTTTTGAGCAATTTCTTCCTTTGTCGCCATGTTTTCAAAAAGCCGTCTGCTGCAGAGGCGTCAGAAAGCGTCTATATGAAGGAACGGGTTAGTCAAATAAAATACAACTTTTATTGATGAAGCCTGTGAGAATCTGAAATGATGTCACATTATTGTAATAATCTGCAGTTACCTGCCCCTACCATTACATTAAAGTGTCTGGCATTCACATATAATTACGACGCCCTTTGGCCATGGTGTATCAGAGACAACCTTTTTGGAGACCAAACTGGTTTGACCTGTCACTCCGAAAGCAGTCTGCTTCATTATATATGGATTGATTTTAAACAAAAAGTTGTAATGGCCTGCTTTAGAGTTTACTAAAATAATTTGTATATTTATTAATTTATAAAACATGCAATAGGGAACTATAAAGAGAGATGACCAATCTAGTCGCCATTCTTGGTTCATGCCAGACGTACTAATTTACTACAGTACGCCCGGTACCAGACTATTCCGAATACTTAGTAATATAAGTCGCCGTTCTTGGTTCATGCCAGATGTACTTATCTACTACAGGACGTCCGGTACCAGACTATTCCGAATACATGGTAACATAAGGGGAGGTTCCCAATCTAGTCACCATTCTTGGTGCATGCCAGACGTACTAATCTACTACAGTACGCCCGGTACCAGACTATTCCGAATGCATGGTAATATAAGGGGAGGTTCCCAATCTAGTCGCCATTCTTGGTGCATGCCAGATGTAATTATCTGCTACAGTACGCCCGGTGCCAGACTATTCCGAATGCATGGTAATATAAGGGGAGGTTCCCAATCTAGTCGCCGTTCTTGGTTCGTGCCAGATGTACTTATCTACTACAGGACGTCCGGTACCAGACTATTCCAAATACATGGTAACATAAGGGGAGGTTCCCAATCTAGTCGCCATTCTTGGTGCATGCCAGACGTACTAATCTACTACAGTACGCCCGGTACCAGACTATTCCGAATGCATGGTAATATAAGGGGAGGTTCCCAATATAGTCGCCATTCTTGGTGCATGCCAGATGTACTTATCTGCTACAGTACGCCCGGTACCAGACTATTCCGAATGCATGGTAATATAAGGGAAGGTTCCCAATTTAGTCGCCATTCTTGGTGCATGCCAGATGTACTTATCTACTACAGGACGACGGGTACCAGACTAATCCGAATTCATGGTATTTTACTTTATTTCTGTATGTGCAAAATATCTGATTAATTATTGATGTATTGATTCCAAATAACAACTTGTAATGGTCCACGGCAGAGGTTTAGAAAATCAGTAGTACATTTAATAATTGTACTATATATCTGATAGCAATATATAACGGGAGGTTCCCAATTTAGTCACCATTGTTGCTTCACGCCAGGTACCAGACACATGTTTGTTATTGCTAGTATGAAGACACAATTAGATGCGTCCAATTTGAGTCTGTGTCTTATTTCATCTGTGTACAGTATATAATCACCCGATGATACGCATGCGCACAGTCCCATTCTCCGCTAAATATGCTGTATATCATACTATATACCTAAAAGAATCTTCTGGAAAAAAAAAGTCAAGTCTAGAAACATAACCCTACTTGTTTTATGATGCCAGAACGGAAATGTAATAAGATCCAAATTGGCCAGTAGTTACTCAATGGATTTTGCAAGTTCCTTTTCCCGTGTTTTAGCAACTTTAAAGATACATCTTTATTTGACAAGAACATTAGTACATAGACAAATATACACATTTATAATACATATGCAATTAAAAAAGATCAATTATCAAAATTCCTGTATCAATTATTGTTTCTTATTGAAAAACAAACACAAAACCCCCAAAAAGTGAGGCTATTTCATAATACCCATTTTTCGTTGTCTCTTTGATGACGTAAGTTATGTGTTTGTTTATGAGAGATATGCAAAAGTCATTATACTCACTGTTAAAAATATAATGGTCATAATATGAAAGTATGTGACACTTTCTGATTGATGGTTTGCTTTTGTGCTATAATGAACGTACAATATGGGCCGTCCCGCGAGAAAACCAACATTGTGGACCCTGCGTAATGTATCGACCCGGACCAGCCTACCCATGCCGCGCAGGCTTACCCGGATAGACGTATTTTGGCCTCCTGTGGATTTTCTGTTTCAGGAATTAGTACTCTATCTATCCCCCTTAGACGGAATGTGTCGGCAAGATCAGTCTGCGCGGACAGCGCAGGCTGATCTGGTCGATACATTACGCGGTTGTGATATCGCCGCAGCTGCATTTTGGGGCATTTACCCTATACCTATAACCCCCTGAGACGGAATGTGTCGGCCCAGATCAGTCTGCGCGGACTGCGTCGATACATTACGCAGAAGCCATCATGTTGGTTTTTCTCGCGGGACGGCTCATATAATGGTTACGGCGTTAAAACCTTTCCCACATGCAAGAAAACAAAAAGCTGCAGACAACTTTAACGCTGACTAGTTAAAATATAGAATATCTCTATAAATTAAGAGATGTACTAACTGAAAAAAAGGTTATAAACATTGTTGCAAAACGAGGATTTGCTCATCTTGCGCAATTTCTCATGTTGGCACAATGTTTTTTTACAAGCCGTCTGCGCTGCAGTGGTGTCAGAAAGCGTCTGTACGTTGGGAAGTGCTAACCTTGCAAGTCGTGACTGAGAACAGTGAATATTTAGGAGATACTAGTAATTGTGCATACACAAAGACTCGTCGGATCGTTAATTAAACAACTTTATTCAGAAGTATGTTCCCTTATCCACCGTGTCATTTGTATCTTAACCTTTTCCCACATACAGCAAATCTGCAGCAGAGGACTTTGAAAACATAGTGACAAAAACCTGAAAAATCTACATAAAATCTGACTTAATCGTCTGCTGCTATTGCGTCAAAATGCGTCTGGGAAAAGGGTTAATTGTGCTTCTGTGACATTTATCCATGATGTTAAACATCAAATACAAATAGACGATTTTAAATATTTCTTCCAATACATTTAAATCAAACAATAAACATAAATATTAAAATTTTAACAATCACATTCTAACTATTTTCATAATTTTGTCAAAAGAAACACCTACATCGTGTTGTAAAAGATAAGCCCCGAATGTCATGAATAGACTATAGAAATGGAACAATGTCTTCCTTAAGTATATAATGGGTGAATGAATGAATGAATAAAGACATGCATTCACGAAATCTACATACCTTTGTGACACCCGAAAGGCACTGTCTGGCGCCACGACAAAAGTTTTGAATCACTTAAGTGAACTTGTAGACTTTAACGTAGCCATAGGAAAACCAGCGTCAGAATAACTGTGACTAGAGTAGATCCATATCAGCTCGTGCATCTCCATGGTCTTATCTTGGTCCGAACTAATCGAGAAGCACTCGAGAACTTCCGTTGAATAGTGCACATCTAAAAACTTGGATGTGCAAACGGATCTTTATCTTAACACAAAGGATGGTTCATGTATATGCATTTTTGTTAATACCCGAGTGAGCACGGTGAATAAAACATTCTTTACTATCCCTATTTTAAACAGATATCATAAATTGTACGTAAATGTCACTTTTTTTGTTTGCCGTACTCCAAGTTGTGTTTCGTGCATTTTTTTGTATAATTCACATGCAGAATGAACATGGCCTGAAACTTGAGAATATCTCCTTAAATACCGCAAAAGGATACATTGCATTTTAATGTGTATTTTATTTTTATGACCCTATATTAAAAGTTGTGTTTAACTCGCCTGAGCACGAAGTACTAAAAGTGAGCTAAAGACGTTCGTCGTCCGTACTTAACAATTTGCGTGTCTAGAATGTTTCATCTTATCTTCATGGAACTTGTTCAGTGTGTTTGTCTTGATAATATTTATGCCAAGTTCGTATTGTATCAACTTCTAGTTGAATTTAAGATAAATCTTAAGGACACCCAAGAAGTCGATTTTTTTAACTTTGAAACTTTGCTAGAATATTTGTTTTGAGGGTTTCTTGGCTATTTGAATACGGGTTATATCTTTTCAAAATTAGGTCACTAGGCCAAATTTAAGTAAAGTCGTGTTGACTCTCTAGGTCCCGCATTTATGATTGAACTTGTTTACATTTTGTTAGAATGTTTAACTTGATAACATTATTTGCTAAATTCAGATATGGGCCAACCCGAGCAAAAAACTAGGTCACAAGGTCACTAGGTGGAGTTTGAGAAATATATAATTGAATCTGTATAGGCCACATTTCTTTCGTCAACATTATTTGTTTGTGTATTTTTACATCGTACAATGCAGAGCTACTGTACCCGGGTTAGCATTATATAGCCACCACGGGGATCTTGGTTATGATAAAACCCGTCTGCGATATTTGGGTTTTTCATTTCTGTTTCTTTCAAGTTTTAATTTTATCATAGAACTACTTTATTCACCCCGCATCAAGCGATAACAGCACATATGGCCACCCAGTATGCATTTGTGTGACAATACCAACAATATCATTATGCGATAAGATCTTTACTTTAACAATTTACACTATGTAATTTGTTGATAGGTAATTGCATTTAAATACGATCCCGCCCTTAGTCTGCATTTGAAGGTTAGAACATAATGAACTCTTTCAAATTATTTTTTTGTTAACCCATTACTTCACACAGACGAAATTTGACGCCTGCTGTGCAGACGACTTTTGAAAACATTGCTATAAAAGGTGAAATTACTCAAAACGAGCAATTTCACCTTTTATTGCAATATTTTCAACTCTTTATCAATATAATTCTTTCAGTTTTCTAGATTGGTGAAATTGTTCGTCTGATGATTGTAAAGCAGCTTTTGTATCATTGTGACTTTATATTATCACATAACTTGCACTCCAGGAGTGACATAAAGCAGTGACATAAATATCATATGTAACTAGTTACATAAATAGCCGACTCACAGCACGTATGTGACGTCACTCCAGTGTGACATCAATTTAATGACATCATATTGTTTACAATTGTTCTGAATTTCGGCATTTATTAAAAATATTGTTTAAAGAGAATAAATCTAGATAAATGAAATGTTATAAGTGCTTTGTTGCTAATTTTGTATGAAATAAAAAGGTTATTAATAGGGACTACATTTTACAGTGGAAGTATGCATTTGAATTTCGGGGTAACTTCGGTCACTGTTTATATGAGGACGAAGAAATATCGATTTAAAGATTGAAAACAATCTTTTTATGGTGTTATGTGATAAATAGAATCTTACATTCGTGCTTATTTGGTATTGTTTTTATGAAACTCGTCGACTGAAACGAATATGACGCTCGGCAGAGCCTCGCGTCATATTATTTCAGTCGACTCGATTCATAAAAACAATAACACATAAGCACTCATGTAAGATCCTCTATTTATTACATGTTTGTATAATTTAAAAACTTATGCTATTTAGTGTAAGCAAGTATACGATCAAACGTTGTAACTAAGAAGAAATTGTAAAAAAAGTCAATTTAGTGTAACCAAATCCACTTTTCCAAGATTTTTGATTTTATAGTCGTCCGTAGCAAAGGTGTCATATGAGCGTAGGTATTAGGTAAACAAGTGAATGGTTACTTTTCGACCCAAATACACATATCGAATTAAAATGTCCGTGAAGTTGGCAGTCTGGCAGTCTGGCAGCGTGAAGTTAGCAGTCTGGCAGTCTGGCAGCCTGGCAGCGTGAAGTTAGCAGTCTGGCAGTCTGGCAGCCTGACAGCGTGAAGTTAGCAGTCTGGCAGTTTGGCAGCCTGACAGCGTGAAGTTAGCAGCCTGGCAGCGTGGCAGTCTGGCAGCGTGAAGTTAGCATTCTGACAGCTTGGTAGTCTGGCAGCACGAACTGAGCAGCGTGACAGCCTGGCAGCACGAACTGATAAGCGTGGTAGCCTGGAATCACGAACTGAGCAGCGTGGAAGCCTGGCAGAATTAACTGATCAGCGTGGCAGCCTGGCATCACGAACTGATCAGCGTGGCAGCCTGGCTGCACGAACTGAGCAGCGTGGCAGCACGAACTGAGTAGCGTGGCAGCCTGGCAGCCTGGCAGTCTGGCAGCGTGAAGTTAGCATTCTGACAGCGTGGCAGCCTGGCAGCACGAACTGAGCAGCGTGGCAGCCTGGAAGAACGAACTGAGCAGCGTTGTAGCCTGGCAGCACGAACTGAGCATACAACTTAATATATATACTTTTACACCAGACTTTTCATGTGAACTAAGCCATATCTCTTTACGCGACATTTTGATTTTAACAGCGCCAGCAGTTTTTACAGAATTTCTGGAAGCCTGGCGCAGTCTTGGGCAGCGCGAAACACGCTGTACTTTTTTCAACCGGCCTAGATAAAAGATCTTTAGTATATTGTTACGTTCTAATAACTTTTCTTTCAATGAATTTTAAGCAAAGATAAGAGGTGAAAGATTTCATTAAATCAAGTTTTTTCGAATTCTTGTGTACATTTACCTCTATTTTTTATCGCTCTCGAAAGCCGAAATCGCGCGATAGTTTCTGGTCTTTGATTGATTGAAAAATGCTTGTCTACAAACTTAAAACACTTTATTTTCCCATTTTCATGTAGCTTAGTGTCATCTTACCATACCCCGTAACGGAGCCTTATTTCATGAACGTTTTCTAATCTTTTAAAACAGAAATCAAGTTTTACATGTTTTCAAAATCGGAAAAAAAAATGAAAAATGAGAAATTCCTTCAGAGTAGTTCATTAGAAAAACACGCCTATATAAATGTCGCATACAACTTAAAATATATACTTTTACACAGACTTTTCATGTGAACTAAGCCATATCTCTTTACGCGACATTTCCATTTTGACAGCGCCAGCAGTTTTTACAGAATTTCTGGCAGCCTCGCGCAGTCTTGGGCAGCGCGAAACACGCTGTACTTTTTTCAACCGGCCTAGATAAAAGATCTTTAGTATATTGTTACGTTCTAATAACCTTTCTTTCAATGAGTTTTAAGCAAAGATAAGAGGTGAAAGATTTCATTAAATCAAGTTTTTTCGAATTCTTGTGTACATTTACCTCTATTTTTTATCGCTCTCGAAAGCCGAAATCGCGCGATAGTTTCTGGTCTTTGATTGATTGAAAAATGCTTGTCTACAAACTTAAAACACTTTATTTTCCCATTTTCATGTAGCTTAGTGTCATCTTACCATACCCCGTAACGGAGCCTTATTTCATGAACGTTTTCTAATCTTTTAAAACAGAAATCAAGTTTTACATGTTTTCAAAATCGGAAAAAAAAATGAAAAATGAGAAATTCCTTCAGGGTAGTTCATTAGAAAAACACGCCTATATAAATGTCGCATACAACTTAAAATATATACTTTTACACAGACTTTTCATGTGAACTAAGCCATATCTCTTTACGCGACATTTCCATTTTGACAGCGCCAGCAGTTTTTACAGAATTTCTGGCAGCCTCGCGCAGTCTTGGGCAGCGCGAAACACGCTGTACTTTTTTCAACCGGCCTAGATAAAAGATCTTTAGTATATTGTTACGTTCTAATAACTTTTCTTTCAATGAGTTTTAAGCAAAGATAAGAGGTGAAAGATTTCATTAAATCAAGTTTTTTCGAATTCTTGTGTACATTTACCTCTATTTTTTATCGCTCTCGAAGGCCGAAATCGCGCGATAGTTTCTGGTCTTTGATTGATTGAAAAATGCTTGTCTACAAACTTAAAACACTTTATTTTCCCATTTTCATGTAGCTTAGTGTCATCTTACCATACCCCGTAACGGAGCCTTATTTCATGAACGTTTTCTAATCTTTTAAAACAGAAATCAAGTTTTACATGTTTTTCAAAATCGGAAAAAAAAATGAAAAATGAGAAATTCCTTCAGAGTAGTTCATTAGAAAAACACGCCTATATAAATGTCGCATACAACTTAAAATATATACTTTTACACAGACTTTTCATGTGAACTAAGCCATATCTCTTTACGCGACATTTCCATTTTGACAGCGCCAGCAGTTTTTACAGAATTTCTGGCAGCCTCGCGCAGTCTTGGGCAGCGCGAAACACGCTGTACTTTTTTCAACCGGCCTAGATAAAAGATCTTTAGTATATTGTTACGTTCTTATAACTTTTCTTTCAATGAGTTTTAAGCAAAGATAAGAGGTGAAAGATTTCATTAAATCAAGTTTTTTCGAATTCTTGTGTACATTTACCTCTATTTTTTATCGCTCTCGAAAGCCGAAATCGCGCGATAGTTTCTGGTCTTTGATTGATTGAAAAATGCTTGTCTACAAACTTAAAACACTTTATTTTCCCATTTTCATGTAGCTTAGTGTCATCTTACCATACCCCGTAACGGAGCCTTATTTCATGAACGTTTTCTAATCTTTTAAAACAGAAATCAAGTTTTACATGTTTTCAAAATCGGAAAAAAAAATGAAAAATGAGAAATTCCTTCAGGGTAGTTCATTAGAAAAACACGCCTATATAAATGTCGCATACAACTTAAAATATATACTTTTACACAGACTTTTCATGTGAACTAAGCCATATCTCTTTACGTGACATTTCCATTTTGACAGCGCCAGCAGTTTTTACAGAATTTCTGGCAGCCTCGCGCAGTCTTTGGCAGCGCGAAACACGCTGTACTTTTTTCAACCGGCCTAGATAAAAGATCTTTAGTATATTGTTACGTTCTAATAACTTTTCTTTCAATGAGTTTTAAGCAAAGATAAGAGGTGAAAGATTTCATTAAATCAAGTTTTTTCGAATTCTTGTGTACATTTACCTCTATTTTTTATCGCTCTCGAAGGCCGAAATCGCGCGATAGTTTCTGGTCTTTGATTGATTGAAAAATGCTTGTCTACAAACTTAAAACACTTTATTTTCCCATTTTCATGTAGCTTAGTGTCATCTTACCATACCCCGTAACGGAGCCTTATTTCATGAACGTTTTCTAATCTTTTAAAACAGAAATCAAGTTTTACATGTTTTCAAAATCGGAAAAAAAAATGAAAAATGAGAAAATCCTTCACAGTAGTTCATTAGAAAAACACGCCTATATAAATGTCGCATACAACTTAAAATATATACTTTTACACAGACTTTTCATGTGAACTAAGCCATATCTCTTTACGCGACATTTCCATTTTGACAGCGCCAGCAGTTTTTACAGAATTTCTGGCAGCCTCGCGCAGTCTTGGGCAGCGCGAAACACGCTGTACTTTTTTCAACCGGCCTAGATAAAAGATCTTTAGTATATTGTTACGTTCTAATAACTTTTCTTTCAATGAGTTTTAAGCAATGATAAGAGATGAAAGATTTCATTAAATCAAGTTTTTTCGAATTCTTGTGTACATTTACCTCTATTTTTTATCGCTCTCGAAAGCCGAAATCGCGCGATAGTTTCTGGTCTTTGATTGATTGAAAAATGCTTGTCTACAAACTTAAAACACTTTATTTTCCCATTTTCATGTAGCTTAGTGTCATCTTACCATACCCCGTAACGGAGCCTTATTTCATGAACGTTTTCTAATCTTTTAAAACAGAAATCAAGTTTTACATGTTTTCAAAATCGGAAAAAAAAAATGAAAAATGAGAAATTCCTTCATTAGTAGTTCATTTTTTTTTCCGATTTTGAAAACATGTAAAACTTGATTTCTGTTTTAAAAGATTAGAAAACGTTCATGAAATAAGGCTCCGTTACGGGGTATGGTAAGATGACACTAAGCTACATGAAAATGGGAAAATAAAGTGTTTTAAGTTTGTAGACAAGCATTTTTCAATCAATCAAAGACCAGAAACTATCGCGCGATTTCGGCCTTCGAGAGCGATAAAAAATAGAGGTAAATGTACACAAGAATTCGAAAAAACTTGATTTAATGAAATCTTTCACCTCTTATCTTTGCTTAAAACTCATTGAAAGAAAAGTTATTAGAACGTAACAATATACTAAAGATCTTTTATCTAGGCCGGTTGAAAAAAGTACAGCGTGTTTCGCGCTGCCAAAGACTGCGCGAGGCTGCCAGAAATTCTGTAAAAACTGCTGGCGCTGTCAAAATGGAAATGTCACGTAAAGAGATATGGCTTAGTTCACATGAAAAGTCTGTGTAAAAGTATATATTTTAAGTTGTATGCGACATTTATATAGGCGTGTTTTTCTAATGAACTACCCTGAAGGAATATCTCATTTTTCATTTTTTTTTCCGATTTTGAAAACATGTAAAACTTGATTTCTGTTTTAAAAGATTAGAAAACGTTCATGAAATAAGGCTCCGTTACGGGGTATGGTAAGATGACACTAAGCTACATGAAAATGGGAAAATAAAGTGTTTTAAGTTTGTAGACAAGCATTTTTCAATCAATCAAAGACCAGAAACTATCGCGCGATTTCGGCTTTCGAGAGCGATAAAAAATAGAGGTAAATGTACACAAGAATTCGAAAAAACTTGATTTAATGAAATCTTTCACCTCTTATCTTTGCTTAAAACTCATTGAAAGAAAAGTTATAAGAACGTAACAATATACTAAAGATCTTTTATCTAGGCCGGTTGAAAAAAGTACAGCGTGTTTCGCGCTGCCCAAGACTGCGCGAGGCTGCCAGAAATTCTGTAAAAACTGCTGGCGCTGTCAAAATGGAAATGTCGCGTAAAGAGATATGGCTTAGTTCACATGAAAAGTCTGTGTAAAAGTATATATTTTAAGTTGTATGCGACATTTATATAGGCGTGTTTTTCTAATGAACTACTCTGAAGGAATTTCTCATTTTTCATTTTTTTTCCGATTTTGAAAACATGTAAAACTTGATTTCTGTTTTAAAAGATTAGAAAACGTTCATGAAATAAGGCTCCGTTACGGGGTATGGTAAGATGACACTAAGCTACATGAAAATGGGAAAATAAAGTGTTTTAAGTTTGTAGACAAGCATTTTTCAATCAATCAAAGACCAGAAACTATCGCGCGATTTCGGCCTTCGAGAGCGATAAAAAATAGAGGTAAATGTACACAAGAATTCGAAAAAACTTGATTTAATGAAATCTTTCACCTCTTATCTTTGCTTAAAACTCATTGAAAGAAAAGTTATTAGAACGTAACAATATACTAAAGATCTTTTATCTAGGCCGGTTGAAAAAAGTACAGCGTGTTTCGCGCTGCCCAAGACTGCGCGAGGCTGCCAGAAATTCTGTAAAAACTGCTGGCGCTGTCAAAATGGAAATGTCGCGTAAAGAGATATGGCTTAGTTCACATGAAAAGTCTGTGTAAAAGTATATATTTTAAGTTGTATGCGACATTTATATAGGCGTGTTTTTCTAATGAACTACTCTGAAGGAATTTCTCATTTTTCATTTTTTTTTCCGATTTTGAAAACATGTAAAACTTGATTTCTGTTTTAAAAGATTAGAAAACGTTCATGAAATAAGGCTCCGTTACGGGGTATGGTAAGATGACACTAAGCTACATGAAAATGGGAAAATAAAGTGTTTTAAGTTTGTAGACAAGCATTTTTCAATCAATCAAAGACCAGAAACTATCGCGCGATTTCGGCTTTCGAGAGCGATAAAAAATAGAGGTAAATGTACACAAGAATTCGAAAAAAATTGATTTAATGAAATCTTTCACCTCTTATCTTTGCTTAAAACTCATTGAAAGAAAAGTTATTAGAACGTAACAATATACTAAAGATCTTTTATCTAGGCCGGTTGAAAAAAGTACAGCGTGTTTCGCGCTGCCCAAGACTGCGCGAGGCTGCCAGAAATTCTGTAAAAACTGCTGGCGCTGTCAAAATGGAAATGTCGCGTAAAGAGATATGGCTTAGTTCACATGAAAAGTCTGTGTAAAAGCATATATTTTAAGTTGTATGCGACATTTATATAGGCGTGTTTTTCTAATGAACTACTCTGAAGGAATTTCTCATTTTTCATTTTTTTTCCGATTTTGAAAACATGTAAAACTTGATTTCTGTTTTAAAAGATTAGAAAACGTTCATGAAATAAGGCTCCGTTACGGGGTATGGTAAGATGACACTAAGCTACATGAAAATGGGAAAATAAAGTGTTTTAAGTTTGTAGACAAGCATTTTTCAATCAATCAAAGACCAGAAACATCGCGCGATTTCGGCTTTCGAAATCGATAAGAAATAGAGGTAAATGTACACAAGAATTCGAAAAAACTTGATTTAATGAAATCTTTCACCTCTTATCTTTGCTTAAAACTCATTGAAAGAAAAGTTATTAGAACGTAACAATATACTAAAGATCTTTTATCTAGGCCGGTTGAAAAAAGTACAGCGTGTTTCGCGCTGCCCAAGACTGCGCCAGGCTGCCGGAAATTCTGTAAAAACTGCTGGCGCTGTTAAAATCAAAATGTCGCGTAAAGAGATATGGCTTAGTTCACATGAAAAGTCTGGTGTAAACTTTATATATTTTAAGTTGTATGCTCAGTTCGTGCTGCCAGGCTGCAACGCTGCTCAGTTCGTTCTTCCAGGCTGCCACGCTGCTCAGTTCGTGCTGCCAGGCTGCCACGCTGTCAGAATGCTAACTTCACGCTGCCAGACTGCCAGGCTGCTAGGCTGCCACGCTACTCAGTTCGTGCTGCCACGCTGCTCAGTTCGTGCAGCCAGGCTGCCACGCTGATCAGTTCGTGCTGCCAGGCTGCCACGCTGCCCAGTTCGTGATGCCAGGCTGCCACGCTGATCAGTTCATTCTGCCAGGCTTCCACGCTGCTCAGTTCGTGATTCCAGGCTACCACGCTTATCAGTTCGTGCCGCCAGGCTGTCACGCTGCTCAGTTCGTGCTGCCAGACTGCCAAGCTGTCAGAATGCTAACTTCACGCTGCCAGATTGCCACGCTGCCAGGCTGCTAACTTCACGCTGTCAGGCTGCCAAACTGCCAGACTGCTAACTTCACGCTGCCAGGCTGCCAGACTGCCAGACTGCTAACTTCACGCCGCCAGGCTGCCAGACTGCCAGACTGCTAACTTCACGCTGCCAGGCTGCCAGACTGCCAGACTGCCAACTTCACGGACATCGAATTAAACCTTTTTACAGTAAAACTGTGCTGCTTTTACCGTGTGTCTCATCGTTTACAATACCGATATGAAGGAAGCATACACTCTTAACCCTTTCCCTCATACGGCAATTCTGCAGCAGACGACTTTGAACGTATTTTGTCAAAAAGTAGAAAAATCTCCATAATTGAATGGATAACCTATGACAAAAAGTGGAAAACATTGTGGCAAAAGGAGAAATTGCACGTTTTGTGCAATTTCTTCTTTTGTCACTATGTTTTCAAGAGGCCGTCTGCTGCAGAGGCGTCCGAAAGCGTTTATATGAGGGAAAGGGTTAAATTAAACCTGATACTTTCTCGATAAGAATCACACAAAAGGACACAAGAAATGCTTTCATTGCTTTTTTACGGATAGTCTATCCCATTTGTATATATTAACCCTTTCCCTCATATAGACGCTTTCTGATGCCTCTGCAGCAGACGGCTTTTTTGAAAACATAGTGACAAAAAAAGAAATTGCTCAAGACGAGCAATTTCTCCTTTTGCCACAATGTTTTCCACTTTCAGTCATAGGTTATCCATTCAATTATAGAGATATTCTACTTTTTGACAAAATATGTTCAAAATCGTCTGCTGCAGAATTGTCGTATGAGGGAAAGGGTTAAGTAGATCTTATACACGTATTCTCAATAGTTTTTTTAACCCTTTACCTCATAGAGACGCTTTTCTGACGCCTCTGCAGCAAACGGCTTTTGAAAACATAGTAAAGAAAACATAGTGAAGAAATTGCTCAAAACGAGCATTTTCTCCTTTTGCAACAATGTTTTCGACTTTTAGTCATAGGTTATCCGTTAAATTATAGAGATTTTCTATTTTTTTGACAAAATATTTTCAAAATCGTCTGCTGCAGAATTGTCGTATGAGGGAAAGGGTTAAAGTCTTATTCTAGCAACCTTCATCCAAAAGGAAGGTAGCTACTGCCCTTGTTTTTTTTTTAAAGTATTTGGAATTGGGGGAGAGGGAGCGAGGGGTGACACGACGCGGGCTGAAGCCCTGGGCTCTGTCTCTTGGGGTTTGATAATCCAACCACCACACCGTCGAGGCGTTAGGATAAATCGATACATTTTAAAAAGATACTGGCTGCAACTTAAAAGGAGATTCGAAAACCGTTCCATTTAAAAACTTGGGTGGATGATCTAATCACTATGCCACCGAAACGTCACCCAACCGGGGTCGAATCATGGTCTCTGTCTCTCGGGGTGGATGATCTAACCACTACACAGCCGAGGCGTTACGATACATTAATTCATTTTTAAAAGATATACTGGCTGCAACTTTAAAAGAGATACGAAAACCGTTCCATTTCATAAATTATATCATTTTGCGCTGCAAGTGATTAATGAGCAAACAAGGTTGCTTTTCGATAATTTATATGCAATAGATTCACGTATAATCTCGTTTAATCTCGTTGAAGGGTATTTTACTGGGCTTGTAGGTAATCTTAGACCTTGTAATACTGAGACACTTTTCAACATTTCTTTAGAAATGTAGCCCTACTATAATGTAACATTATCCCTTTTGCACATATAGACGCTTTCTGAATCATGTTCAGTAGACGACTTTTTTCAGTTATTCCAATTTAGTTTTGTGAGGTTTTTCATATTTATTTTGCCCAGATGTGTTTAATGTCGACCGCTGTTTAATTTGTCTGTTTGTGGGAAAGGGTTAATTGATAGGCAGCCGGAGAGATGATAAGACTTTTTTGAAAAAGTCGGTCAGACGCTTCTCATATATATCTTTTACACGTTATACTTTTATTTAACCTATAAAGTCTACATTGTCTCAGTAAGACACATAGTCATTTATTGATTGGATGAAAGGATCTGTCTGTTTGTATGGTGTTTTACGCCGCAATTAACAGACACTATTTCGGTCATATCGCTACGTTTCTTGGGTAAATTACCACTACTACCAGGGGCCTAGCCCTAAATGCCCCAAAATGCTTCTGCGGCGATAGACATCTGCGTAATGTATCGACCAGATCAGCCTGCGCTGTCCGCGCAGACTGATCCGGCCGACACATTCCGTCTTAGGGGGATATAGATGTATAGGATAGATATTCCTGAAACAGGAAATACACAGGAGGCGAAACGTATCTATCTGGGTAGGCCTGTTGTGGCTGTTCTTAGGCTGTTCCTGGTCGATACTTTACGCAGAGTCCACACTGTTGATTTTCTCACGAGACGGCCTACACATTGACTATTGCAAAGCTACGTCCCTGACTGCTGGTAAGCTTATACTGACACGAGCTCATCAGTCGTCATGATATCCGACATCCCTGAGCGCCGAAGAGGGTAGCCACTAGTACTTTTCTTAAAGTCTTTGGTGTGACCCGCCCGGGTATCGAACCCCGGTCTCCCTCCTTGAGGCGCACGCTCAAACCACTGCACCACCTTGGCGGTTTTGAGTAAATTAAACGTGCACCTCATCTAGATACCTGTATGTAACGTTTAGGGTATATCATTAATCACGTGGGTCAAGGTCAAGGTCACTGCTTAATAAAAACGTCTCATGTAATAATGACCATTCACGACGTTGTATGTATGTAGCTTTGACAACTGAATTTAAATTACATTTACGTATCAAGAACATTTGAACCTTATGTCATTCAAACTGTCATTTCTATGTTATTTATATGTAAATTACACATACAAATTGAATGTTAAAAAGATGATTTTTATCTCTAAAGTAGATGATGAAAAAAATACATAAATATCCCAAACTCGTTATGCGCATAAATTGTATCTATTACTCATCTTACGCTGTGGACGTTTTTCTGTTCGCTCCCGCACTGGTAATGTAACATGTTTCAAGTTTAGTGCTTTATCATTATCCCTTTACCCACATGCGAGTGGTAAAAATATGAATTCATTATTGAATACAGTTGAAAACATTGTGACAAAAGGATATATTGCTCATAATGAGCAATTTCTCCTTTTGACACAATGTTTTCGAAATGCCTCTGCTGCAGAGGCGTCAATATGCGTCTGTATGACGAAAATCTACAATAAATATATCTTATTAGTATAGAGCAAGGCTAGATCTTCTTGACAGTGCAATACAGTCGTCTGCTGCAGAGACGTGAGAGAGCGTCCGTATATAGGAAAGGGTTACATATGTATAGAATAAACATCAATGATGATAACAAGGTCATTGCTCGAAGGTCATTGGGGGGATCTACGATTACGGCGTTGTTGTATGTAGCCCCCACACAGACACGGTCACACAAAGCGGTGGGAGTGACCATCCCCCGTCCCCCGAGGGGCCTTATATAGTCACCAAGATAGCGATCTCAGATTAATCTTTATACCCTAATAACCAAAACAGGCAGGTTTTATTGCTTTTTCGTCTTTTCTGTTTCTAAAACGAAGCGATTTTTTTTTTAATTCATGCTTGTTTGACTATGAAGTGAACCGCCTTCGTTGTGGAGTGGTAGATCGTCCGTCTCGGTGCAGGAGGGCGCGAGTTCGATCTCTGGCCGGGTTATACCAAAACGTGTTGTAATGGCTTTCCCTCCTTGGTTTTCAGCGCTGTGGAGTTACATTGTTGTAGCATTACAACAGACTCGTTGATGTAAGGATAAAGAGATCAATAGTACTGGTAACTAACCCAGAAAACACCGTGATATATAACTGAGAAAGTGTTGATAGCGGTATAAAACACCCTGCAAACACACACTAGTGTGTAATAAATGAAAACAAAGCAAACGAAACTTTTTGGTAAACTGTCATAATTTCTCTTCGGATTTCTTTCTCCCCCACTCCACCCAAAAAGGCTTCGCCTGTAAAAAAGGAGTTTATTTAGATTTTACTTATCAGAAAGGTTAGTTGTGCCGCATCACGGGCACCCATCAAATAACGGCTTTAAACTTACATAGGCCCTGGAATACATCAACGCTCAATGTCTGACACTTTCCCACATACAGACGCATTTCGACGATTCTGCAGCAGACGAATTTTTAAAACATTGTAACAAAAGGAGAAATCGCTCATAATGAGCAATATCTCTTTTGCCAGAATGTTTATAACTTTATTCAATTATTATAATATCATTTACAGAGATTGTTCACATTTTGCCAAGATATTGTTTAATGGTTTGCTGTATATGTGTTATATGTCGGAAAGGGTTACATGAAATGAACAAAAAAAACAGGCAACACAATTATAATACTAAATAAATAGAAGAAATACATAAGGCATAATAAATATTTGCTGTTGACATTTTTTGTTTATCATAGATCATACTTTCATATATCATAAAGTTACTATAAATATATGCTTAAACTTTTCCGACATACAGCAAAAAAACAAAAACCTGAAAAATCTCCATAAAAGATATTTTAATTGTTAAATAAAATTGAAAACAATGAGCAATTTCACCATTGGTCACAGTGTTTTCAAAAGTCGTCTGCTGCTATTGCGTCAGTTTGCGACTGCAGGTGGGAAAGGGGTTAAAACATACATGTTTGTTTAGCTGGAGATATGTATTTGATATTTGTTAACGACATCTCTTAATCACAGGTGCCCGTCTCGTTTAAAATCTAAAAATAGCATAAAATGCTATTTTTAGATTTTAAACGAGACGGGCACCTGTGCTCTTAATCGTCTGTTAAAATCAACTCGAGATTTCGCCAAGTGACACTTATTTGATTCATTTACGACAACTAATTTTACGACCTGCGAAAAGTCTTTTCAAACAGTGTCTTTATTAGAAATAGGTTGACTTGACTTTTTTGTCCTTTTCACGAGTGTTCTTTTTAAGTTTCCCTCTTGCAGATACAATTTGACACAGCTGTATGAGACTTTAATGACGCTTTCATTTTATAATCTCATTACCATAACCCTTTCCCTCATACGGCAATTCTGCAGCAGACGACTTTGAACGAATTTTGTCAAAACATAGAAAATCTCCATAATTGAATGGATAACCTATGACACAAAGGGGAAAACATTGTGGCAAAAGACGAAATTGCACGTTTTCATGTTTTCAAAAACCGTCTGCTGCAGAGGCGTCAGAAAGCGTCTATATGAGGGAAAGGGTTAAAATACAAAACCGCTGCGAACGGACTTAAAGGTGCTTCGGCTTCGAGAAAGAAAGACCCGGATGCATCCCTGATTGAGGTTATTCTAACCCGTGACCCTTTCGCTATCAAAGGCAATTAAAGGTTTTTTACAAACAATGCAGATTTCAGTAGAGATAGCTCGTAACGAAATCTGCATTGTTTGACACTTAGACATTACATTTTAACAAATTTCCTTTTCGACAAAAAATGGAGTGGTCCAATTTTTTAACATAGAAGAGTCGACTTAGTGAAATTCGGCAGCAAAAGAGCTAAGGACATCGAATCAGCGGCAGTGGTTACCTACAGAACGCTTCAAGTGGCAACTTTGTGTCATTACTGAAATTCTGTTGAAACGGCAAAACCCGATACCCGACCTAACCCAGACCCCATATGATAAGATTGAGTTAACCTTGTTTGTTCGTAAATGATTAACACAACATTTACAAGTGTCGCTTTAGGAAAATACATCACTGACAAATGTCGATATCGATCTGTACCCAATGCTTTATAGCTGTTCCAAAATTGGTGGTACCAATCAAACTCTGCGGATCGCAAATGCTCTACATGGTTAAGACCGTTTTCACCAACAATTCTAAATTGATGTTAATTCTAAATTTGAAGAATATTTTAAATTTTAAAGTTACTCATTTTCTGATTGGCTAATAATGGTTTTGCTGTGTATTAAAGTAGTCTTTTGGTTTGAATATACCGCCTCTGTAATGTTGTGGTAGGGCGTCCGCCTCTGGCGCAGGAGGCTTGCAGTTTCTACCCGAGGCCGAGGCGTGACAAGGAGTTTAACCCTTTCCCTCATACAACAATTTTGCAGCAGACGACTCTAAACATATTTTGTCAAACAAATAGAAAATCTCTATACTTGAATGGATAATCTATGACTAAAAGTGGAAAATATTGTGGCAAAAGGAGAAATTGCTCGTTTTGAGAAATTTCTTCTTTTGTCACTATGTTTTCAAAAAGCCGTCTGCTGCAGAGGCGTCGAAAGAGTCTATAATAGGAAAAATGTTAATTAAAAGAACGGTAGTAAGGGCACTTCGTCCATAGCGGTCAATATTGGTGTTTGTCAGGTTTAAAGGACCAGTAGTACTGGTAACTTACCCTGGAAATGCCGTGATATAACTGGAAATGCCGTGATATAACTGGAAATGCCATGATATAACTGAAACATTGTAGAACGCGACGTACAACATCATGCAATCAATCACATTGTGTTTGAAACTCTGAATACAAGCTATTGAGGGCGCACCATTTTACCTGTATTCAGACGAGGGCTAGGGGATTTCTGATGTATAGACAGGGGCGTAGCTCCCTTTAGGCACTGTAGGCACGTGCCTACACATTTCTTTTTTCAAAATGCCCTAAAATTCAGTCACATCTGCGTAATGTATCGACCAGATCAGCCTGCGCTGTCCGCGCAGACTGATCCGGTCGACACATTCCGTCTTAGGGGGATAGATGTATGTAGAGTAGTTATTCCTGAAACAGAAAATCCACAGAAGGCGAAAAGTGTATATCCGGGTACGCCTGTGTGGCATGCTTAGGCTGATCTGATCCGGGTCAATACAATGTTGATTTTCTCACGAGACGGCCTACACATTGATTATTGCAAAGCTACGCCCCTGCCAGTGGGGGTAGCGAGTACATAGGGGATAGTTGATGTATAGAGTTACGACTGAGCGACGATACAGATCTTGCGACCAGTATTTGATTGATAATTTTTTCTACACTAGGCCTTACTAAGTGTTCCACACACATCATTTCGTTCAACCATTATTTTAAAACACCCACCTGGACTTATTGTATTTCAATTTAATTAATGTGCGGTATACCGAGCGAGTTTTGGCGAAAGGTTTGTGGTTTTAACTCATTAAATTGAAACAAAGGAGAGTAGACATCTTCTAAAACAGACAATTTGTTTTGAAAACATTGCTTGAATAGGGGACAATGCTCTAAATTCGAAAAAGAAAGCATGCATTTGCTGTTTTTCCCCTTTCTCACTTGAAGACACTTGTTGACGCATTCGCAGAAGGCGACGTTTGGAAACATTGTGACAAAAGGAGAAAACTGCTCATTATGATAAATTCCCCCTTTGGTCACAATGTCTTCAACTCATACTTTTATGTTTTCAAAGTATTATGCTGCAGATGTGTAGTATGTGGGAAAGGGTTAATGTGAAAACGATATGTTTTACCTCTTGTTCTAACATTGTTTTCAATTATGTTTCAAACAGATCTTTCAAAATGTCAAGGTGCTGTAATTCCACAGCTTGGTCAGTGCCTACACTGCTCGCCAGATAGTCATCGAAGCTTTTGTTAAATATCTGAAGAAAAAACAACAACAACATCACAACAGCTTTTGTTGCATTTCTACAAACGTTTGTTATGTCTCTTCGTTATATAGAAGTATATTTCGATTACCAGGATTTAAATTTGGCGGACTATTCTGTCTTTAATTAAATATATGAGACATAGTTACAGAAAAAGCGATCTCCCATAGTTAACATTGACTTTCTAGATACCACATATTCAAGCCGGACATGCATACTAAAAAAAAAAAAGGAATTTATTTGATTCATTGTTTTTTAACTCAAGTTTCAAGTTTTTAATTAAATCACGGTAACACTTATCTCAATCTGATTGTATATATATCTGATGCCTTTTCGATACAGGTCGACTCAGATTGACCTAAAGGAAAAGTGCTATAAATAAAAAATAATAAGAATAAACTAAGAGTTGAATTGAATTTAATCACAATGTTTTCATAAGTTGTCTGTTGTAAATGTGGCAAAATGCGTGTTTAGGTCGGAAAGGGTTATAGGTGGAATTGGGTTTTACTGTATCAACGCAAGGACATTACTTGTAGGTGTATATATAAGGCGCTGATGAGACTGTGTGGATGCAAAGGCTCACCCGAGTTTCCACTGTTCAAAGTTGACCTCTTTTTCGACCCGTAACAAATCGTTTGTATGGTATATGTACACATTAATTACTATTCTAGTAGCGGTATTTATATGAACATGCCGAAAATTCAGATATTAAGTCAAATATTGATATTATGGAAAGATAAATATTGAACAATGACTCCTTTGAAATGGAAATTTGACGTGTTCGTTGAAAATATGAGTAAACCCTTTTCCATTGCAGACACAGTTTCGTGAATCGGCTACATACGACTTTCGAAATCATTGTGACAAAAGGAGAAATTTCTCCCTCTGCCACAACGTTTTCAAATTTATTCAATTATTCTGATTTAATATAAATTTTCATTATTTATTTGTTCAAAGATAATTTCTAAGACTAGTCAGTGTATGCGAGGTTGAAATATTCGATTCACGTCAAGTGAAAATGGACTGCGATCGTTTTTATATGAGACCCTCTTTGTTCAAGGGAAAATGGACTCCGTTCGTTTTTATATGAGACCCTCCTTGTTCAAGTGAAAATGGACTCCGTTCGGTTTCATATGTTTTATATGAGACCCTCCTTGTTCAAGTGAAAATGGACTCCGTTCGGTTTTATATGTTTTATATGAGACCCTTCTTGTTCAAGGGAAACTGGACTCCGTTCGTTTTTATATGAGACCCTCCTTGTTCAAGGGAAAATGTACACTTTGACTTTTGATAAGGGTGTAAATCTAGATCAGCGTGTGCATAAGGTTTGTAAAATTCTTATAAGACAAATGAACAGGCTGATCTGAAACTTCACTTTTCTAGAATGCCAACGTGTATCTATTCCCAAAGATGGGTCATATTAAACGTGGTATTTTTCATTCATTTGAGTTTAACAACGTTTGCCACTTTTGGGGCCATACCAATGAAAACAGTAGTTTTTTCATCTGAAGTTATATCTCCAACAGTCCTTCTAAAATCGGTATCGCCCCGTTGGTGTAGCGGTAGAGCGTCCGCCTCGAGTATGGGAGGTCGTGGGTTCGATCCCCTTCCGGGTCATACCAAATACTTTTAAAAAATGGTAGTAATGGCTGCCCTCCATGGCGCTCAGGTTTGCGGGATAAGACTTACGTCTGACTGACTGGTGACAGGATATATGGCCGAGTAGTACTGGTAACTAACCAAGGAAACGCCGTGATATAACTGGAATATGGTTGATAGCGGCGCAAAACACAAAACATTCAATAAAATATTCTAACAATGGATGGACAGTGGCACACCCGAGGGCATGCGACACAGATTGAAGGTTTGCATTTGGAAGAGTCCGCAGCTGACTTAAGGGATATCAAGCGTAACATGCTGAGTTGGGCAGTATAGATATGTCTCACGAGTTATGTCTCGCGGTGCGCATGCGCCGGATATCATGACACTATACTTGCGGTACAGGCTTCACAGCGCCAGAAACGAAGGAGTAATACTTCATTAATGCACGCCACTCGACATTAAACTATTTTGGAAGTATTATGAAGCTATAATGATTGCGTATTTTAATATTCTTCTAGTGGACGGGATTCCTGATCAATTTTAAGTTGTTTCTAATGTGCTTCTTGTATGGCAAACACAAACAATTTTCAAAATCACAGACACACATATAACTTTTCATAGTATCAAAATAGGCTTATAATAGTATTATAGTCTTGTTCAGACACATATATGTATACATGTACTTATACCCTTGCTCAGGCGCATACAGTTTCTTTGTATAGGCTTGTTCAGGCACATACAGGCAATTTATAGCCTTGCTCAGGCTTGTTCAGGCACACATAGGTATATGTATAGCTTTGCTCAGGCAAATGTATGTATATTTATAACCTAGCCCAGGCACATATATGTATATTTATAACCTAGCTCAGGCACATATATGTATATTTATAGCCTTGTTCAGGCACATATATATCTTTGTATAGCCTTGTTCAGGCACTTCTAGATCTGTTTAATATCTTGTTTAGGCACATACCGGTCCATGTTTAGTCTTTTTTTTATTAAGATATAGTCAGTTTATCGAAAATACAGGTTACTTTAAGTTTTGTAATTGATAGATTCTTTTGTATTTTGACATTCTTATAGTTTATTTCGACGATCGTGTTTATTATTGTGACGAGTAGAAATTAATCCTAGCATGTCAAATGTTATGACAGGATTAAATGCATCTTTGATATGCTTATCTCAAAAGTGTACATATAGTTTTCGAAATGAGTGCAAATACGTTAATGAAAAGGTCCTTTCATAAGGTCACGTTTGATATGGATATGTTGATTTAAGAGTGTCTTTGATGTTGCCGTTCATCGCTCGTTGTTAAAAGCGAAACTATTTTGTTAAAAGCGAAACTATTTTAAAATAGATCATTATTTATTTCGAGTGAAATTTTCTTTAAGCAATTTAAGTGAACTCAGATCACACGAAATTCGACACAATTGCAACAAATATACAACATTATATGACACAATACTAACAATATCAGTTATACCTATTTCCCATTTCTCACTGATGATAATTTTCCATCTCTTTATTTAAATTATTATTCTACATTTCCAGATATTATGTCAGTTTCCTTCAGCTTCTTTCCATCCTCGGTACCCAGGCTATTCATAAAATATATGATATTTATTTTATCATATAAAGTATCATATACTTTATGAATAGCCTGGGTACCGAGAATGCTTCTTTCAGACCAGATAAATAAAGACGCCGTAGTCTATTAACAAATAAGTGCAACTCAAATACCGTTTTAACAGTTTTCAGTTTTAACTGTTAAGCCATTTAAATTGACAATATTTACGTACAGTCTAGACTGTCTTTCAGTGTAATGTACATGTACTTGCTACATGAACACATGGGCTAAAACCAAGTTAACCATTTCCTACTTCTAGACGCATTTGACGCATCTGCAGCAGACAACTTTTGAAAACCTTGTGGCAAAAGGAGAAATTGCTCAAAACCAGCAAAGTTTCAACTTTTTCACTAATCATAACTTCAATAATAGAGATTTCCCATATTTTTGAGTAGACATTTTTAAAGTCGCCTGCTGCAGATTTGTTGTATGTTGCAAAGGGTTAAATGTAATGTACATGTACTTCCTATATGAACACATAGGATAAAACCAAGTTAACCATTTCAGCGCCGAATTGTTTAAAGTAGACTCTTCCATGTTCAAACTCGGACGACTCTATTTTCATGTTATAGGATTTTTGGAATGTTTGCAAAAAGCTCATTATTGTCTTTGGCGCTGAAAGATTAACCATTTCCTACTTGCAGACGCATTTTGGTGCATAAAGTACGAAGCAGACGACTTTTGAAATGATTGTGACAGTAGGAGAAATTACCATTTGTTCCCTTTGCCAAAACAATTTCAACTTACTTGGGTGTTAATGGTACATATACATGTATACATGTTTGGGACTATTGTAGTTATTGTAGTTAGTGTTAGACATATTGAAACGTACATAAATCAATCGTAGCTGATATAGGGACATTGTGAAAAGAGGAGAACTGGTCCAAATAGGCGGTTTCTCTTCTTGTCACATTGTTAT
This sequence comes from Serripes groenlandicus, assembly GCA_031761405.1. Classification (NCBI taxonomy): domain Eukaryota; kingdom Metazoa; phylum Mollusca; class Bivalvia; order Cardiida; family Cardiidae; genus Serripes; species Serripes groenlandicus. The sequence continues at coordinate 51,625,742 of JASEVX010000003.1, forward strand.
TGTTGTAACTGTCTATTTTTTTTATTTTTTTTCATTTTTCAAATATATCCAAGCGAAGGTGTTGGCGGAGGTTAAAGGCAAACTTATGAAAACATTACTTATATTTCGCCACCAGGAACTTTGTAAATATGTATGTATGTTTATTGTTTCTGTTGTGCTACTGTCAGTCAGCAGTGTATATAACATGTATCCTCATGGGCTGGAAGCCTAAAGGAATTTGAATGAATAAACTTATCAAACTTATCAAACTTAATAATTAAAATTTCAATTATAGAGATTTTCCATATGTTGTACAGATGTATTCAAAGTCGTCTGCTTCAGAGTTGTTGTATTTGGAAAACGATTGACAAAAAAAACCTTCAATCATATCCAAATGATTGACTAAAGCGATGTGATTGGGTTTCAATTGGACTAATTTGTTGAAAGATCAAGGTATATATCAGAGGTCAGGGTCAACGTGACACGTTTCGAAATGTGGGTCTATTAGAGCTCTAAGTGGTCTATTATGAACCATTTTCCGTTTAACTCTTTCACATATATATATATATATATATATATATATATATATATATATATATAGACACGCTCTGCTGCAAAACACCATTGATCACATTGTGGCAATTGATTGATTGGGGTTTAACGCCGCTTTTAACAATTTCTCAGTTATATCACGGCGGCCAGTTCACCTACTCATGCATTTACTGGTTTTCTCACACCAGTACTCCACACAGCAATCTTCCCAAGCAACTGGCTGATTTTCCACACAAACTTAGCCCATTGGTGGAAGACGAATGACGTATGTCGCATTGACTTTTGTCAATCCTCGGAAAGAAAGTTGGCCGAGCCGGGATTCGAACTCACAATCCCTGGACACATTGTGGCAAAAGATGAATTACACTTTCGTTTCACGAGGTTTCCCATATGTGTTTATCCAAATGTTTTTATCCAAGTTAATGCTATAGATTTGTTCTATGAGAGAAAGGGTTAACCTTTTCCCTCATCCGACAACTCTGCAGCAGACGACTTTGAACATATTTTGTCAAATAATGGAAAATCTCTATAATTGAATGGATAACCTATGACTAATAGTGGAAAACATTGTGACAAAAGGAGAAATTGCACGTTTTGTGCAATTTCTTCTTTTGTTACTAAGTTTTCAAAAAGCCGTCTGCTGCAGCGGCGTCAGAATGCGTCTATATGAGGGAAAGGGTTAACCTTTAACTGGGAAAGACGCCAACCGTAGCACATATGCGAACACTGTAGAATCAGATCAGCCTGCACATTCGTGGACAAATTTGTATTACGTTAATTTTTTTTTTATTTCCCTGTTGTATATTAGGTTAAGTATAGAACTTGACCAATACATATGATCCGCATACACTTTATATGTGCATTTGATTTTAGTTTTCAGTTTGATTATATAGCCATGGTGTTTATTAAGTTGAGTATAGAACTTGGCCAATATTAAGTTGATATAAGAGTATAGCACTTGGTCATTTTATGTGATTTACATACACTTTATATGTGCCACTGACCATTCCATAAATGGACATCAAATACCTCCGTCACTGCGAATACTCATGATGAAGACATTTTCTTCATTAGCTAAATATGTAATTGATGAACATCTATATACTCCCTCCTTTTAGAGCTCTCAGAATCTCGTTCCATCGGAATTGAGACACTATGCATACGACAAATCTGCAGCAGACGACTTTGAGTATATTTTGTCAAAACATAGAAAAATCTCTATAATTGAATGGATAACCTATGACTAAAAGTGGAAAACATTGTGGCGAAAGGAGAAATTGCTAGTTTTGAGCAATTTCTTCTTTTGTCACTATGTTTTTAAAAAGCTGTCTGCTGCAGAGGCGTCAAAAAGCGTCTATATGAGGGAAAGGGTTAACTGAAACAACTGACAACGTGTTTTAAAACCTTAACACTTTCCGACTGCCAAAGGCAATCAAAGGACTTTGCAAACAATGCAGAATCATGTGAGACAGCTTGTATCAACCTGTCTCTCCTGAAATCAGCATTGTTTGCCACTTAGACACTCAATTTTACCAACTTTCCCTTTGCACGAAAATTGGTGTGGTCCAATCTTCAACATGGCAGAGTCGACTTTGTGATAATCGTCAGTGAAAGAATTAAACCATCTGGGTACGTCAAGTTGCGTGGGTGAAGAATGTGATTACACAGGGCGTTATTCATATATATCATATATCGAATAGCATTCATCTCCATTTTTTCAAATATCAAATTATTATTATAGGACTGTGTCAAATAAAAAGGTTCGAAGCGTCACCGTTAACATTGACTGACAAGGCGAGCGTGTACATGCATACACACGCACAAACCCTCCGAGAGCCGCCGTTGTTCGCAAAAGAGTAGCTGTTTCTTCGCAGTTCTGAATCAAATAAATAAATAATACACACGGAAAGATATGGCGGTCTATCGAGTGAAGGGGCATGCACGTTATGTTTAAAAGTAAAGTTGATCGAGTCAACGTTTTAGTATGAATAGTTCCTACACGTATTGCGGTTTCTCTTGCGATGGTAAGAGCGACTCTGACATGCGGGGGTGGCTTAACCCTACCCTACATACTCTAAATATGCAAGAGACGACTTTAAATTGACAGAGCCGTCTTACGAGAAAACCAACGTTGTGGACTCTGCGTAAAGTATCGACCCGGATCGGACTAAGTATGCCGCCCAGGTTAACCCGGAGAGACACTTTTCGCCTCCTGTGGATTTTCTGTTTCAGGAATCACTACTCTATACATCTTTCCCCCTAAGACGGAATGTGTCGGCCGGATCAGTCTGCGCGGACAGCGCAGGCTGATCTGGTCGATACATTACGCAGATGACATGAGCCGTACCGCGAGAAAACCAACATTGTGGACTCTGCGTAAAGTATCGACCCGGATCGGACTAAGTATGCCGCCCAGGTTAACCCGGACAAAAACTTTTCGCCTCCTTTGGATTTTCTGTCTTAGGAGTCATTACTATATACCTCTATCCCCCCTGAGACGGAATGTGTCGGCCCGGATTAGTCTGCGCTGGATCTGGATCGATACATTATGCAAATTCTCGTGGAATGGCTCATTACATTTGGTCAAAAATATGGAAGCTCTCTATAATTGAACGAACAATTATTGAATAAAATCGAAAAGCATTGTGACAAAGGGAGATATTGCTCATTATGAGCATCTTCTCATTTTGCCACGATGCTTCCAAAGTATGTCTGCTGCACGTGGGAAAGGGTTAATAATAATAATATATCACCAATTCATGCACATACGTATGACATCCCATATCCGATTTCAAATACATTTCATTTCAAATTATTTAACGTTTCGTCATACATTTTTGTGTCGATTTTGGCGAACTTCCAATAGATTATAAATGCGTATATTGTAGTAGACTGAAATGATATTTGAAGAAAGGGTTTCATGTACGACAACTTGCCACTTGTGAGCACCCCCCCCCCCCCCCCCCCCCCCAACAAAAACGGTGTTGTCATTCAATCTGACTCAGGTGAGCCCTTACATACGCGCAGTCACACCAATATCTTCAATGTCCCTTAACCCTTTCCCTCATACGACAATTCTGCAGCAGACGACTTTGAACATATGTTGTCAAATAATGGAAAATCTCTATAATTGAATGGATAACCTATGACTAAAAGGGGAAAACATTGTGGCAAAAGGAGAAATTGCACGTTTTGAGCAATTTCTTTTTTTGTTACTATGTTTTCAAAAAGCCGTCTGCTGCAGAGGCGTCAGAAAGCGTCTATATGAGGGAAATGGTTAAGAAGAATCGTTCCCACTTATAATATTAAATACGAGAATGCTATTAAAAAGGTACATGCAATGAAAGGACGAAAGAATGGACGAAATAAGAAGGAACAAATGAATGAATGAAAGAAAGAAAGAATGAATAAATGAATGAATGAATGAATGAATGAATGAATGAATGAATGAATGAATAAATAAATGAATGAATGTATGACGGATTGACAGACTGAAATAATGAATGAATTAACAAACGGAGGAACGAATGAACGAAGGCACGAACAAACAACGCACGAATGAATGAATGATCGAACGAACGAATGAACGAATGAATGAATGAATAAATAGACGAATATGAGCGACCGAATGAATGAATGAATGATTGTATAGACAAATGAGCGAATGAACGAACGAATGAATGATCGAATGAACGAACGGACGAACGAACGAACGAACGAACGAACGAACGCACGAACGAACGAACGAACGGACGAACGAACGAACAAATTACTACACAAACTAGAAAATAGTCTATGCAAATAACGACCAATCTACTCACCGACCACCGACTGACTGACCGCCTGAACGAACGAACGAACGAACGAACGAATGAATGAACGAACGAACGAACGAACGAATGAATGGATGAATATTTGAAAGTTTTTTTATTACGTCTGAGTCAGTCATGAATCATCCTGTCGATTTGCGATTTATAAAATGATATACCAGGATTGACAAACTGTTAAAATAAACTTTTCCAACATACGGCAAATCAGCTGCGGATGACTTCAAAACATGTAGATAAAATACGGAAAATGTCAGTATTAGCATTGAATCGAGTTGAAGGCTGTCAAATGGAGCAATTTTCTTGACGTAAAAAGTAACATAAATATCTACGTGTGTGAAAGCGATAACATTCCTTTACTAGCCCTATTAAGTTTCGTTTTATTTAGTCAGATAACATAGCCAGATATTAATATCAAATAATTGGAAAAGAAGCTTTTCTTTCCAGAGAGCTATATATGACTGTTTATACTTAGAAAAGATGAAAATCAATCGGATAATAAAAAATCTGTAATAAAATTATTTGTTAAGCCTGACTTTTCCCGATATGTTGGTTTCCCATAAAATCTTCTTTGAATTTGGGCGAATCCAAACGGGTTAACAAAGGGAAGAAAGTGGTTATCAGTAGCTAATTCTTGTAGGTGAAGGTCACCGATTGAAAACAGCTAGTCAATATTAAAATTCCCCGGATTTAGCCGAGCGAGACATTAGATTCACTATGAATCCTTTACAAAATATAGATCCATCTTCATATTGAAGATGTTTTACCCTTTTTGAAACTTAGTTAATGTCATATGGTTATACGTGAACGTTTATAATAATTAAAACATTTAGACCAGAACAATTATGCAAATAGGCCATGGAATTTCTGTCTACAAATATTCTTTGTCCATACTTTTGTAAAAAACAAACGGTTTGTCGCAGCTATATATACAAAGGCAGCTTTATCATGATTTTGATTGACTTTTCCCTGGTCTACACAGAAGACGTTTGGCACCTATGCAGCATTGTGGGCTCTGCGTAAAGTATCGACCCGGATCAGTCTAAGCATGCCGCGCAGGCTAAGCCGGACAGACACTTTTCGCCTCCTGTGGATTTTCTGTTTCAGGAATCATTATTCTATACCTCTATCTCCCTGAGACGGAAATGTGTCGGCCCGAGTTAGCCTGCTTGGACTGAGCAGGCTGATCTGGTCGATACATTTCGCAGAGGCATTACTGTTGGTATTCTCGCGGGACGGCTCATATTCCCATGGCATCCATACTATCATGGAAAGTTGGACAAGTCCATTATTAAACATTGAAAGGATGAACGTAATTAGGTAGTTTTACAGTCTTCTACTTTGGGAAACGTCTGTTGAAATTTATGTTACCCCTGGAATATTAACTTTGAAACGAAGTTGGAAAATATTGTGTAGAAAACGGTTGTTGTTAATTTTGAGGCTTTTCTCCCTTTTCCACACATTTTCAAAACAAGGACTGCTGTGAAGACGTCTAAAGTCGTCTACATCAGGGAATATGTAAACGTTTTAAGAAAGATCTTCTTGTACTAATAGTCTATGTATCAACGCCTTTACAATGTGTAACAAGACTCGACGATCGCAATCACCGACTTGACAGGTAAACAAAAACAGCCTTGACGTTTAAAACAATGCTGGTTTATTTATATTACAGTGTCAACCCCGTCTCGTGTTTTAGATCCTTATCCTGATGCATTCTTCTAACTGAGGTGTATTCAGATTAACCTAACATAAACATTGTAAGGGGGTGCAATACACCGAATACACCGAATACACCAATCAAATTATAACGTTTAACACGCCCGATTGGTGGGTGTGTTATGCAATTCTGAATACACCTCATGTTTGCTATCTTCGCCAGTACTATACATGTACCGATCCATGTATCCAGTTACCAGCGAGTCAGTCGTAGTGCTAACCACTCTCTCCTTGGCGTCAAGGAAGGAAAGCAATTACTACCTGTTTTAAAAGTCGTTGGTATGTTCCGACCGGACTTCGAACAACGGGAATCGGTTGTAGCGTCCAATACGTAACTTCTGAAGAAAACTGGGATGTGTAGCACAACTACAAATATGTGATTACAAAAACGAAAATGCCAGAAAAAAACCCCGTTTCTCCTGATGCAGTTCGTAAATATATACATGTAGTTGGTATTTATAATTGTCTTATGTGATATGCTGATTAGGCGCATTGTTTGCATGAATACATGCATCCCTTTTATTTAGAACATTCGGTACAATGTATATGTGTTCATAAAAGTTTTCCCTTAATACAAGACAATTGGTAGGACACTAGACAAAATATAAATTGTGCCGCCTAGATCCAACTCGTCTTCTCAAACTAGACTGTAAACGATGAACAGTGTATATATACAAACGAAGTGTTGTTTGGTAATCAGTTAAAGACATGTGAAACGATTCCGAAATACAAAATGTAGCTCCTTAAAGCATACGTACGGAAACTCGTCCCGTAGCTCCGTGGTCAGCCGCGTTGGATGTTAAGACTATTCTTCGTCAAATATGGTTATTCAAGAACAGAATTAACCCTTTCCTTCATACGACAATTCTGCAGCAAACGACTTTGAACGTATTTTGTCAAAACATAGAAAATCTCCATAATTGAATGGATAACCTATGACAAAAAGTGAAAAAACATTGTGGCAAAAGGAGAAATTGCACGTTTTGTGCAATTTCTTCTTTTGTCACTATGTTTTCAAAACGCCGTCTGCTGCAGAGGCGTCTAAAAACGTCTTATGAGGGAAAGGGCTAAACGTCTTCATGTCAACAAATCGGGAGGGATGTCGCTCACGGTGTTCATGGTGAAAAGCCCTTGTGCAAGGCACATTTCTAAGTCAAGTACCGATTTGTCAAACAGAAATCGTGAATATAAGTGTTCTGTCCCCATGATATAACTGGAATATTGAACATTAAAACCGGCATAAACATAATGAAACACACACAACAATATGCAGAATGCATAAACGTCTCCAGAAAAACTAATTATTATTTTCTTTTGATGTTAACAAATCTCCCACGAGGAGGATGAATAAATAAATAAATAAATAAATAAATAAATAAATAAATAAATAAATAAATAAATAAATAAATAAATAAATAAATAAATAAAACCTTTTAGGACAGAACAGAAAATAATTATGTGTAAATTCATTTAGGATATACCTTCTGTTGTACTTTCACTGCCGAATTTCACAAACTCGACTCTTCCATGTTGAAAATTGGACCACTCCATTTTGCAGATCTCAGGAGAGACAGCTCGTCATGATCAGCCTTTCCTGGATCTGCATTGTTTGCAAAGGTCTTTAGTTACCTTTGGCAGCGAAAAGGTTAATATCAATTTTAATTTTTATTGAAATATGCATTTTCACTCTTTTAAGTTAATACGCTAATAAAACACTACAGGATTCAGTAATGATAAACACTGTAGACTTTGGTTCGTAAAAACGTGTACGGACATAAATGTATTATAATATTTTTGAATGTTTATCTTTTCAAATAAGAAAATTATTAATGGGATTTTAATATGAAATATGATTTACCCTTTTTGTAAATATAGCAAAAATCTTGAAACTCTTTTAAACAATATGGAAAGTTTCAATACTTGTGTTATTATTGAATCGAGTTGAAAACGTTTGGGCAAAAGGAGAATTTTGCCCATAATAATCAATTTCTTCAATTTCTTCTGTTGTCCTACTATGTTCTAAAGTCATCAGCTACGGGTGCATCACATTGCGTTTGCATGTGGGGAAAGGATTAAGTTCAAGGTTTCAAAGACGTCCCATTTGTCAGTGTAAAATTAACATAATTTCTACGAAAAATATTGTCAGTGTAAAATTAACATAATTTCTACGAAAAATACGTATTTATAAATATTTCTTTCATATCCCTCTCCATTTTTTTCGAGAGCGTGTTTTATAGTGTCATTTATCGAAAGAAAAAATGACAGATATGAACAAACCTTGAAAGACCCGTTTTAGGTATAAGAATTAAATCTTATTTCAATCTTATTCATTCAGTCTTCCCTTTTGAATTACCCCCTTTCGTGGGTGGTGTAGTTGTAGAGCGTCCGCTTCGAGTGCGGGAGGTCGCGGGTTCGATCATCGGCCGGCCATACCGAAGACTTTTAAAGTGGTAGTAATATCTCAGGGTTGCTGGTTAAGCATTGACGTCACGTCAGATGTAGGGCGTTCAATAGGAAAAAGCACCACTGCACGACATACAACGTTTAATAACTATTCATATAAAAAGGAGTTCGAAGTTAACGTTTGTATTGAACAACAGAGGAAAGGGTGGACATTTACATACTCTAAACTGTATGCATATTTTATTACGACTGACTGGCTGGTGTCAGGATAAATGGAACAGTAGTACTGGTAACTTACCCAGGAAACGCCGTGATATAACTGATTGTTTGTTTAAAGCGGCGTTAAACACCAATCAATCGTCTGGTGAAACTTTGCGTCTTCCATTTTAAATTAAACACGAATATGTAGATAAGCGGCTTGTTTCACGTTCTAAAATCCTCGTTTGACATTCAAACCCTATGTTGTGACTACTCAAAATAATCTTCTCAGTGGGATAATTCTTTTGAGTACCCACAACATAGGATTTTGTTGAGTAATAAGAGAAATATTGTGGGTAAAAGACCGGTTCATTATCGAGTAGGGTTGATAACATTGTGGCAAATGGAGAAATTGCTCATTGTGAGCAATTTCTTCTTTTGTCACAATCTTTTCAAAAAGTCGTCTGCTGCCGAGGCAACTGAACTGAATGCGTCTATATGAGGTAAAGGATTTAACCCGTTTCCCAAATACAACAATTATGCAGCAGACGACTTGTATAGGCAAACATTGTATAGACAAAACATAGGAAAGATCTCTATAAATGAAAGGATATTTTGTTAATAGAATTAAAAACATTGTGACAAAAGGAGCAATTGCTCATAATGAGCAATTTCTCCTTTTGCCACAATGGTTTCAAAAGTCGTCTGCTGCAGAGGCGTCAGAAAGCGTCTGTAATGAGGGAAATGGTTAATACACGTTGCATGCAAACTTGGTCAAGTACAATGTAGAAGGTAAAATGTTTTTGAATGGGAAATATGCAACGACAAGGAAATAAATTGGACTTGGCAGGGAACCGGTTGCTCTTGGTCCACATTATCTTCGTCTCAATATAGTTAAAATTGGACGTGGCTGGGAACCACTCAAAATAAATGTTATTTCGTATTTATATAGAATGTTGTTAACCCTTTCGGACCTGCAGACGCATTTTAACGCAATAGCAGCAGACAACTTTTGAAAACATTGTGGCCAAAGGTGAAATGATGAGCAATTTATCCGTTGGCCACAATGTTTTCAACTTTATTTAACAATTTTCAGGTTTTTATCATTATGTTTTCAAAGTCTTCTACTTCAGCTTTGTTGTATGTGGAACAGGGTTAAAGTTAACTTTGATTATGTTTGCTCATTAAGACAGAATGGTTTTACATTTGGACGAAGCCAGTAATGGTGGTAGTAACGGCAATCTCATTAAAACCAGATCTAAATTCGCACGCTCGTATATATATATATACGAACATAGAAGTATTTTGGTCTGATCTTAAACAGATTGTAGTAATGGCTCCCGTCCTTTGCGCTCAGAGTTGCGGGATATGATGACATCTGATGCATAACTATCATGATAAATAATACCTGTAGTACTGGTAAACCCCCCCACCCCCTTTTTCGAGGACACGCCGTGATATAACTGAAATATTGTTGAAATCGGCATAAAACACCTTTCAAACGAACCAACCAAAACATTCAGAATAGTAGAATAGTTTCGATCGGTAGTTTTTTCTCTAATCGTGCAAAACGTAAAGTAGGAAGGGTGTCTTTCACAAAGAGATTTTCTTGTGACAAACATTTCCACACCTTTTTTGCTACCTTATCCACACCCGGCTGGGTGTTGTTATTTACCGTGATCCGCGTCTAACCAAATGGGGGTCTTATAACATTTACCCGATAGGGTCAAACCTAAGACTTTAAAAAAAGGTAGTTATATGACGGAACATTTGTTGGAAAGATCAACCAATCAACACGTTTCCTTTAACCCTTTCCCTCATACGACAATTCTGCAGCAGACGACTTTGAACATATTTTGTCAAAAAATGGAAAATCTCTATAATTGAATGGATGACCTATGACTAAAAGTGGAAAACATTGTGTCAAAAGGAGAAATTGCTCGTTTTGAGCAATTTCTTCTTTTGTCATTATGTTTTCAAAAAGCCGTCTGCTGCAGAGGCGTCAGAAAGCGTTTATATGAGGGAAAGGGTTAAGCCAACCTAGAACGGTTATGGCCACAAAATGACTATACCAGTATGTAATTTTATCATGGATACCATTTATGTCAAAATACTTTTAACATGAGTGTAATGGCTGCCCTCCATGACGCTCATAGTTACAGCGTTAGCATTAACCCTTTCCCTCATACGACAATTCTGCAGCAGACGACTTTGAACATATTTTGTCAGATGGATAACCTATGACTAAAAGTGGAAAACATTGTGAAAAAAGGAGAAATTGCACGTTCTGTGCAATTTCTTCTTTTGTCACTATGTTTTTAAAAAGCTGACTGCTTTAACCCTTTCCATCATACGACAATTATGCAGCAGACGACTTTGAACGTATTTTGTCAAAACATAGAAAATCTCCATAATTGAATGGATAACCTATGACAAAAAGTGGAAAACATTGTGGCATAAGGAGAAATTGCTCGTTTTGAGCAATTTCTTCTTTTGTCACTATGTTTTCAAAAAGCCGTCTGCTGCAGAGGCGTCAGAAAGCGTCTATATGAGGGAAAGCGTTAAGACTGACTGACGGGTGTCAGGATTAAATGGACCAGAAGTACTGGTAACATACCCAGACAACGCCGTGACATAACTGGACAGTTGTTGAAAGCGGCGTTAAACACGAAACAATCTATCAATCTGATACCATTAAAGGGTTTACATCACATAACCCCCATTCCCACCCATAATAACTCTGCAGCCGGGTACTTTAAACACACCTAGAGGCGAAAAGTATGGACAATCTTTGTAAATGAAAATATGATTTTTGAATAGAGTTGAACATATTGTGACAAGAGGAACATTATTTACTCATGTTTTCAAAAGCCATCTGCTGCAGATGCGCCAAAATGTATTAGAGGACAACACAGGTGATGTAGTCTTGTAATGTATGCACGGGCTTGATGGGAGTTTTCATCCGTCACACATGCATCGCGACCTCTTTTCGCCGTGGAGTAAATCGTCCAGGCTTACGTCATTGCGTTCCCCCATGCAGAGGTAATTCAATCAACGCATTTGAAGCAGGCGAATTTTTGACAACCATTGTGGTAAAAGGAGAAGTTTCTTATAATGAGCAGTTTCTCATTTTGCCACAATGTTATGAACTAACTCATTTATAGACATTTTACCGCGGTAAGTTTGATGTATATGGGAAAATGATGAATTTAAAATAAATAACGATCGATTTATCAACAGTATACTGGGTCGGTGATTTCCGTACGAAGTCGTATCGGATCGGTATTGTTCGCGAACGTGTCGGTCATTTCCATCTTAAACGACATCATACGGATGTTGCTAATTTACAATTTGAACCAGACCACTTGATGTTTTCTAGATATTGCATCTATGTCCGTAAAAGAACTAAAGACAAGTAATGTTGAATAGCGTAGGAAGGACACGTAATAGGCTTCTTTTCAAACAAAGTTTTTATTTTATTTTAATCATATGTCTGTGAATAAGCATAACACAAAGGAGTTTTGAAACAAGGGCGCGGTCCTCTCTGACAGAAGTTTAATTTTGAGGTTAAATTCATTGAAAGCAAAATTGAATATCTAAAATAAATAACGATGGACAAACAAAGTGTACTTTATAAACACGTATTTACCTCTCCTTTCTCACAACGATTCATTTATATGTTTTTCGACGAGTGAAATTCTGTTACTTTTCTCTCCACATTTCGAAACAGAATCATTGAGTTAAGAAAAAGGCTCATCTGTGACTCAATCAGGTAAACAGCTATAAGACGACTCGTATTAACCATGTCCCACTTGTAGACGACGCGTTATGACGCATCTGCAGCAGACAGCGTTTGAAAATATTTTGACAAAAGAAACCCAGCACTTTTTTCCATTTGCAACAATGTTTTCAATTATTTGCAGTTATAATGCTTACATTTATACAGATGTCCCAATCATTCTGACTAGATGCTTTCAGAATCGTCTGCTGCTGTTTTTGTTTTCGTATGTGGGCAGGGGCGTAGCTCCCTTTAGGCACTGTAGGCACGTGCCTATACATTTTTTCTCAAAATGCCCCAAAATGCAGCTGCGGCGATATACATCTGCGTAATGTAGCGACCAGATCAGCCTACGCTGTTCGCGCAGACTGATACGGCCGACACATTCCGTCTTAGGGGGATTGATGTATAGAGTAGTTATTCCTAAAACAGAAATTCCACAGGAGGCGAAAAGTGTCTATCCGGGAAGGCCTGTGTGGCATGCTTAGGCTGATCCGGGTCGATACTTTACGCAGAATCCACAATGTTGCTTTTCTCACGAGAAGGCCTACATATTGATTATTGCAAAGCTACGCCCCTGGTGGGAAAGGGTTTAGTTTGTTTTATATATACACATGTACTCTGTTAAATGTGGCTTACGTGGCATTCGGCTCTTTTTTTTAAATATTTAAAACAATATTTTCAAGTTGTCTGGTCTGGTCTGGTTTTTAGTTTTCATTCACATCTTCAGGATTATTGGCCAAAAACCAAACACCGATCAGAACGACCGATGATCAAGATTTCGATTAAACCCTTTCCCACATACAAACGCTTTCTGACGCATCTGTAGCAGACGACTTTTGAAAACGTTGTGACAAAAGTAGAAATTGCTCAAAACGAGCAATTTCTCCTTTAGCCACAAGGTTTTCAACTATGTTCAATAATGATACTTTAATACATAGAAGGCTTCCATGTTTTTGTATATTCAAAGTCGTCTGCTGCAGATGTGTTGTATGTGTGAAATGGTTCAGCTGTATATGAGACAGGCGGCATAAGAGGCTTCTGCTAGTTTTATTGGGAGTGTTTACGCCGTATTCAACATTATTTCACTTATCTAACGGCGACCGTTTATTTATTCATGATCCCTGGGTACACAAACCAGTAGTACTATAATAATAAATGTGCCATTGTACAAGGACACTCCATCATAACCGCCTTGCTGCGACTGGGGTTCGGATCCGGGGATCGAACCCTGTTCCAAATCCCCAACGCTCACCGACCACGGCGGATTCCTCGATCTACAGAGAACACAAACGGGTACACATATATATATATAATCTTTATTAAAGTCTCATCTTTGTACATGTTACATAATATAAAACAATATTTACAGTTAACAAACAAATGTACAAAGCCATTCTTTAAAAAACAGAATTATAAGAGACTAAGAGATCATCACAAAACCTTGACAGTTAAAAAATGTTAAAGGAGATACGACGCATTTCCCATCGGGGAATCATGCATAAATACATCAAATTGAGTTAACTTAACATAAGAAACAAAAGTTAATACTTATAAAACAAATATAACATTCGTCGTAAAGTACAACTTCAAATAAACAGATGCGTTATGTATAACATATAAACCTAAAATGAAATAAAACAAGTACAACCACATATGAATAGGTCTGGGGTATACTTTAATAACACACCCTTGTTCACCCCTCAAATCTGTTCGCTCCATGTCAGGGTTTTCCTTTTCAGTGTGTTCACTGAACCGTTGTATTTCAATTGGGACCGAAGTAGTTCAGTTGAAAATTTATATAATCGTATTTCGACATATTTTACACATACATAGATGTCTGTAGCGAGAGGATCGCTTTTGTGAAAAGAAACCAGAAATAACCCTCGTGGTTTAAAGGACTAGACGTGTTTTTGTTGTTGCCTTTTATGGTAGGCACTATGTTGTGAGTAAAAAAAGGGGGATTTTAATTGAATAGTTTCAGGTAAAAAAAAATTTATTTGTTGTGTGTGTTTAAAATGTTTAGATGGATGGTCCGGGTGTTGTGTATTGTTATTGTTAATTTTGTTCCCATTGTGTTTTGTGTGCATTTTATATAATGACATTTCGGCCCATTTGTAAATCAATCGGGCTACCTCTTTAATCCCTTTCCACATGCAGACGAATACATGTTATTTCAATGCATCTGCAGCAGATGGCTTTTGAAAACATTGTGGAAAAAGGATGCTCATAATGAGCAACTCGGAGGACTTACTAGATAAAGAGTCTTTTCTCCACAATATTTATCTTACTACTTAACCAAATCCTATGTTGTGGGTACTCAAAAGAATCGTCTCTTAGACGATTCTTTTGAGTTCCCACAACATAGGGTTTGAATGTCAAATAATGAATTTGGAACATGAAATATGCCCCGTATCTAGAGCTTTTGGTAACTAATCATTTTTCCACATCTATGTGTAATAACTATGCTTTCATTTATGGAGATTATCCGTATGTTTTGTCCTAGATGTTTTCAAATACGTATACGGCAGATCGTTGTTTGTAGGAACGTGCTGAAGTCGCTGTGGATATCATGCGATTGTGAAACACGTGTTTAAACCTTTTACCTTGTATATCATTTGAAGATTCGTCTGTGTTCAACACGGCGTAGAAAAGCAGTAATGTCCGGTCATTTGGATTATAATTTGATACAAAATTGAAAACAATGTGGGAAAAAACGAAATTGCTCATTGCTTAAGCAATTTCTCCCTTTTCAGTCAATGATTTTAAATGCCGAAACGTTGTAAGAATACGATCTGGTAAGACACAAAGAGTCCGATTGTTACTGTATTCCATGCAGGTATCGTGAATTCGAAGCTCGGCCGTTTATTATTTTCAATGACTGACAAACACGAAAAAAAGATAGATAGTGTAAGAGATAGTGTAAGAAAGATAGATAGAGAGAGGGGGAAGATAACGAGAAATACATAGAGAGATTGAAAGAGAAAGAGAACACCCTTTTTTACATGCAGACGGATTTTAACGCATCTGCCGCAGATGACTTTTTGAAAACATTGTGGTAAAATGAGAAATTGTTCATAATGAGCGATATATCTTTAAGCCACAATAGTTGCTACTTTAAATTGTTCCCAATACATTTGCTCTTATTTAAAAAGGTTTAACCCGTTCCCTCATATAGACGCTTTCTGACGCCTCTGCAGCAGACAGCTTTTTGAAAACATAGTGACAAAAGAAGAAATTGCTCAAAACGAGCAATTTCTCCTTTTGACACAATGTTTTCCACTTTTAGTCATAGGTTATCTATTCAATTATAGAGATTTTCCATTTTTTTACAAACTATGTTCAAAGTCGTCTGCTGCAGAATTGTCTTATGAGGGAAAGTGTTAAAGAAAAACAAAACATTTGCATACATGCATGTTCTTGCAAAGTCGTCTGCCGCAGATTTGCTGTAATAGGGAAAGTGTAATTTTAATGTCGTCTGCTGCAGATTTGCTGTAATAGCGAAAGTGTAATGTTAATGTCGTCTGCTGCAGGTGTAGTGTACATACCGTATGTTGGAAAGAATGAAGGGTTTTAAAGTTTTATTTGCCCCGGGGCTACCAACGTGAAATACTCCGACGAATAAGAGAGAAATTTGATAACTTTGGCATTATGCCAACCTCATGGCAATAACATCTCATTAGCATTTTGTCACCATCGTATTTAAATGAACAAAATTATGCTATAAACCTTAGCCTGCTGTTTCCCCTTTAAACATGGTAGTAGTGGCTAATCAACCGTTGCGCTGAGCATTACGACTGACTCGCTGGTGTCAGGATAAAATGACCAGTAGTACCGGTATCTTACCCAGGACACGCCGTGATATAACCCTTTCCGTCATATAGACCCTTTCTGACGCATCTGCAGCAGACGGATTTTTGAAAACATAGTGACAAAAGAAGAAATTGCTCAAAACGAGCAATTTCTCCTTTTGCCACAATGTTTTCCACTTTTCGTCATAGGTTATCCATTCAATTATAGAGATTTTCTATTTTTTGTCAAAATATTTTCAAAGTTGTGTGCTGCAGAATTGGCGTATGGTTAACTGAACAATAGTCCAACGCGGCGTAAAATACCATACCATCAACAACTGCGGAATCCCTAATTAGATTTATTAATTTTCAAAAAAACTTAAAGTGCTATTCGTTTGAAATTAAATCTTCGTTTGAGTGATTTTGTTGTACTCCGCTTCAAAGTCGCGGTGACCAGCGTCATTCGTCATTCACAGATGAGCTAACAGTCTATTTAGAAAAAGCAGCCAGTTGCTAAAGTAGTCTGTCGTGTTGATTACTTGTGTGGCAAAGCCAGGCTACACATATGAGTAGGTGAACTGGCCACCGTGATATTACTGATTGAAACATTGTTGTAAACGGCCATTGATATATATATATATATTTTTAATTTCCCATTGATCTTTATGCAATGTTAACCCTTTCCCATATAAAATACATCTGCAGCAGACGACTTTGACAATCTCTATTAATGAAGGTTAAATTTCTGAAAAAAACTGAAAACAGTGTGGAAAAAGGAAAAATTGCTCATTATGAGCAATTTCTCCTTATGCCTCACTGTTTTCAAAAGTCGTCTGCTGCAGATGCGTCAGAATGTATCTATAAGTGGGAAAGGGTTAACATGCGGGACTCAATAAGACACGTTTTGCTATGACACGTTATTCCAATACACACAATTCGGTTTATTTTCCGCTAAAATAACCGAACAAAAAGCCGCGATCTGTTTGCCCTTTCCCTCATATGACAATTCTGCAGCAGACGACTTTGAACATATTTTGTCAAAAAATAGAAAATCTCTTTAATTGAATGGATAACCTATGACTAAAAGTGGAAAACATTGTGGCAAAAGAAGAAATTGCTCGTTTTGAGCAATTTCTTCTTTTGTCCCTATGTTTTTAAAAAGCCGTCTGCTGCAAAGGCGTCAGAAAGCGTCTATATGAGGGAAAGGTTAATTTCTTTATACCTTTATTGAATGATTCCGAATGTTCGGAGGCCTTCTTTTTGACCGGACAACTGTGTTATCTAGCCTAAAGTGCGTAACGTAATGCGCTATAAAAGTCGTCTGCCTAAATTGATATGTCATCCTTTCACACATACGGACACTTTCTTATTGAGCATTTTCTTCTTTTATCACAATGATTTCAAAAGTCGTGTGTATGTAGGTTGGTTTAAGTCAGACTAAGAGTACTTCGAAAATTTGTAGACAGTGCACATGTACAGTTCGTGGTTGTTGGATATCTAATCAAACTTACGCATTAACATTCTTGAAAGTATCTTGTTTTACTCATTTTTAGCTCGTCTGTTATTTCACAGAAAAAAGTCGGGCTATTGTGATACCCTTTGCGTCGTCGTTAGCGTCTGCATCTGCATCCTCACAAAACTTTAACCTTATCTCATAACTGTTCAACATTCTTCGACTTAGAAAAAACCCCACTCGAGCACTCTGAGAGACTGAAAGATTTTTTCATAGTCAAACGTGTTTATCAATAATTATCGTGGCGAACACAGCCATGACATGTGCAGTGATGAACCCCATAACTAAATCAATAAATCTATAATGCGTTCGATTAATCAGAAAGAGCCACTGGTAAGGGGATTGGTTGTGTGTGTTGTTGTCTGCTTTGATATAGTAACCACCCATGGATCAATAATGTCATCTGTCTGTTCGACACCACCTTGGTTGTGTAGTGTTAGAGCGTCCACTGTGTGTGCGGGAGGTTGCAGGTTCGATCCCCGGTCGGGTCATGCGAAATACTTTAAAAATGGTAGTAATTAAATGGCTAGCCTCCTTGGCGCTCAGGGTTGCGGGGTTACCGTTACGAATGACAGGCTGGTTTGAGGATAAATGGACAAGTCGTACTAGTAACTCACCCGGGAAACGCCGTGATATAACTAAAATATTGTTGAAAGCGACATAAAACGTATCACAATCAACTGCCTTTTTGAAAGTCTGTTACTTGTTGGCTGGCGACACATATTAAGTTCCTTTGGCCACTCTTGTTATGTTAACGAAAATATTTTTCTCTTTCGATGTAAAATGCAAGTACGTCTGCCAAAGTAGTCATAACTCTCCAATTGTTTCATATTCAGTTAGTTTTATTTGCTCGTCTGTTGTCGGGCTATTGTCTGCGTCTTCGTCTTCATCTGCGTCTGCGTCGTAAGTAAACTTTAACCTTACCCCATAACTCAAAAACCGTTCAAATGAAACTTAGTACACATGTTCATAGGAACAATACGCATGTCTTTACCAAGTCACATACTTATTCAGTAAATGCCCCTTTTTCGACTCAGAAGAAACAACAGACGAGCGTTAGCGTTAGCAACGCGGCGCTCTTGTTATTGGTGCTTTTACATTCATTATGATCTGTAATAACGGGTATAGCGGTATTTCGTAGATTAAAAATAAAAATCCTTTTCTATCTTCATCGAACACCACTCAGCTTTTTCCAAACCGACCTGGAATAAAACAAACACCATAGAAACCGTTGTTAGCCCCTTTCCTCATAAAGACGCATTTTGACGCCATGGTGTTTCAAAGTCGTCTGCTGCAAATTTGTTGTATATGGGAAAGGTTAAATACTTACTTCAGTTGATTGTACTTCAGTGGCGCAACTACTGTTCGAGTCTACTCCGAATGAACGTGTGTCATGCGGAGTGTTTCGGGTATTATCCTAGGTTAATACGGGACTATTTTTAATCGTATTTATACGCATGTATACACCATACGTGTTCCGTATCACCAGTTCCGTCGGATGAAGAAGCTGTACGACGAAGTTCACCTATGGCCTCGTGTTCAGTTTTAAGACAGCTTTCTTCTTTCATTACAGTTTTCGTTATCAAATAACAGAGTATCATCCGGATCAAACTTTAATCCCTTTCATTGACCCTTTCCCACATACAGACGCTTTTTGACGCAACTGCCAAAAACGGCTTTTTAAAACATCCTGGCTAAAGGATAAATTGCACATGATGAGCAATTTTCGCCCCCTTGTTACAATGATTCCATCTCAATCCAATATTCATATTTTCATTTATAGAGATTTTCTATATTTCTCACTTGATGGTTTTTATCTTCAAAGTCGTCTGCTGCAAATATGTAGAAGTAAAGTAGAGGTACACGTGATTATATTTGCAAAACATGATGTATCTTCTTGTAATGCTAGTATGTGCAAAAGTGGTATAAAATTACCCGAGAGACTGAAACAGTTAGGTCATTCTTTTCACTTGTCGGTTCTTGAAGGTTCAATGGACTTTACATATGAGCCGTTCCATGTGAAAAAACACATTATGGACTCTGCGTAATGTATCGACCAGATCAGCCTGCGCAATCCGCGCAGGGTAATCCGGGCCGATACATTCCGTCTCAGGGGGATAGAGGTATAGAGTAATGATTCCTGATACAGAAAATCCACAGGAGGCGAAAAGTGTCTGTCCGGTTTAGCCTGCGCGGCATGCTTAAGCTGACCCGGGTCGATACTTTACGCAGGGATGAGGATCTGGTTTTAATTTGTTCCCGATTGTCTCTGCTTTATGGTTATCCATTTTGAACACGAAGACGCATTATACTGACGTATCTTCATCAGGCACCTTTTTAAAACATTGAATCAAATTCAGACACTACACATGATGAGAAATTTCTTCTTTTTCAATTCAATTCAATGCATATGTAATACATTCAATCAAAGATAATTTCCACAGTTTTGCCAAGTCGTCTGCTGCGGATTTCCTGAATGTAGGAAAGGTAAAATATACCTAGAAATTTCACTTGTTCTCACAAACAAAACATCGATTCTTGAGCATCGACTCATTTGGAGTTTTAGGATGGTAGTACTGGCTTTCCCTTCTTGGCGGTCAGGATTGTTGGGCTAGTAGTACGTCTGACTCACAGGTTTAATGATAAATGGACCAATAGTAATGATAACTTACCCAGGAAACGCCATGACAGGGGGCGTAGCTCCCTTTAGGCACTGTAGGCACGTGGCTACACATTTATTTTTCAAAATGCCCCCCAAAATGCAGCTGCGGCGATAGACATCTGCGTAATGTATCGACCAGATCAGCCTGCGCTGTCCGCGCAGACTGATCCGGCCGACACATTCCGTCTTAGGGGGATACATGTATAGAGTAGTTATTCCTGAAACATAAAATCCACAGGAGGCGAAAAGTGTCTATTCGGGTAGGCCTGTGTGGCATGCTTAGGCTGATCCGGGTCGATACTTTACGCAGAGTTCACAATGTTGATTTTCTCACGAGACGGCCTACACATTGATTCTTGCAAAGCTACGCCCCTGCATGATATACGTAAAACAATATATTGTAAGCGGTGTAAAGTCTTAACAAACAATAAAGCAAATATGGTTAGAATGCGTTCATTAAGATAGTTGAAACAATTGTTTAAAATCGGGTATTTTGGGAATATGGCTATGGACAAATTCAACATGTCAAGAAACTGCGTGTCAGTGGGATTTGGAGAACGTACTAAGGGTGTATTTCTTCCCTGTTGCGTGAAATATGAATTTAAATCCTGTGTTTGCATACTTCATTTTTCAATACTAGTGGTTATTGAAGAATTTAAAAGATTATTTATTTTGGCAAGCATTTAGAAAAAGAACTTATATAATTTTTTACGTAGGCAGACCCAAACCTAAGGAGTCACGTTTCACTCAAAACTTGTTATTTCTGTACATGTACTCCGAATGTACAATGCAAATATCCCGTGTATTATTATTCATGTTATTTCTAAAGATTGTTACGAAATTAAAAATGTCATTGAATTAATATTTAAAGTGTCTAACGATTTGAGGTTCATTATTTTTATAAGAATGACAACTGTTTCCAATCATGACCTGATTACTCAAGTTCAAAAAGAAGTAGAATCTGTTTGACTCAAATAGTAATTGTATGGCTATGGCAATTTCTAGAACTTAAAATGTGAACAAATATTCTAATTGGGTTAGTCTTTCTGCCTTAGGAAACTAATGACCGTAAACCACATGATAAATACAATATGCTGTAATATACGCCGTAGGGGCGGTTGTTTCCATATTGAAACAACAATTTTATATGTGAGCCGTCCCACGAGAAAACCAACATGATGGCCTCTGCTTAATATATCGATCCAGATCAGCCTGCGCAGGATAATCCGGGCCGACACATTCCGCCTCAGGGGGATAGATGTATAGAGTAATGATTCCTGAAACAGAAAATCCACAGGAGGCGAAAAGTGTCTGTGCGGGTTAGCCTGCGCGGCATGCTTAGGCTGATTCTTATCGACACTTTACGCAGAGTCCATAATGTTGGTTTTCTCGCGGAACGGCTCATGTGTTTTGCAAATACAGTCACTTCTCTAAAAGCATTTTATGTTCTTTAGCACATTAAGTTGCTGCAATATTCGAATATATTCCATATTGAAACAATCATGTTTTGCGTCATATTTTGAAAATACAATCATTTCTACAAGCCTTTTAAGTACCATAAGCATATTCAGTTACTGCAATATATGGGTATATTCCACGTTGAAACATATCTTTCAAATAACATCATTTCTACAAACACTCTAAGTATGTATAGCATACATTTATTAAGTTTTATACCCTCAAACTAGAGAGGCAGTCCCTTTAACAACAGGGGCGTTAACGATTTACCAAAACGGATTCTTATTTATGACTTTTGTAACAGTTGGTAGAGAGGAATGGGTTACGTCTGAATCTTCACTGTACATAGCTACAATAGTTTTGTTCCCATTCTTATGATTCCAAAAATTAAAATCGTACAACTGCAAGCGCTACACTGTCATATGACCTTTAGAATGGACTGTTATATTTGTTTGTTTGAATGGTGTTTTAAGTCTCTTTCAACAATATTTTAGTTTTATCAAGACTGGGTTAATAACCAGTACTACCAGAGTTATTGATCCTGACATCAATGCATCAGTCGTAATGCTATCACCGCAGCAAAGAGCGCCAAGGAGGCCATGACTTCCATTGTGTAAAGTACAGTCGAACCTGTGCTGAAGACCACATTGGAATAGCAATTCTCTGTCTATAGAGACCATACTTTTAGTTTCCCAAATACTCATTTTCTTTCCATTAGATGGTCTTAACACACAAGTCTAATTTGATATAATTGCGACCAAATACTAACTCTTTGCATAAATTACCCTGTAAATAAAGACCACCCGTGAACATAGACCAGAGTGTTGTTTTTCCATGGGGTGGTCTTAATACACAGGTCCAACTGTATTTCACCGGTATGACTCGCCCGAAGGTCGAAATATGATCTCCCTGTCCGAGGCGAACGCTCTAACCACCTAACCCATTACTTCACATAACTTTTCAAAGATCGTCTGCTTAACGGTCAGACGAACAATTTCAACAATCTAGAAAATTGGAAGATTTATTTTATATTGATAAAGAGTTGAAAATATTGCAATAAAAGGTGAAATTGATCGTTTTGAGCAATTTCACTTTTTAATTGCAATGTTTTCAAAAGTCATGTTTAATGGCTTGTGTCAAATGTCGTCTGTGTGAAGTAATGGATAAACCCACGGAGATGGCGATACTGTTATGTCAATCACATGGATGCATGTTTATATAGTATATGATTATAACAAATATTTTATCAAAACATTTCATTAGAGAGGAATGCGTATGTGATTCGTTTTAAACCATTCCCCAAAAATAACAAATATACAGCCAGAGATCCAGATAAGGCGAGTATTTCAAATTCAAAATAACACATTTGACACTCAAATCCTATGTTGTGGGTACCCAAAAGAATCGTCTCGGTGAGACGATTATTTTGAATACCCACAACATAGGGTTTTGTTGAGTCATAAGAGAAATATGGGTGGGAACAAGACCAGTTTACTCCTCCTTATCTAGACATCTGAAAGTATTACACCGAACGACTTTGAAAACGTATATATTATATAGTAATAAGTCATAAATATGGAAACTCTCTATAAATGAAAGTACAATTATTGAATAAAGTTGAAAATATTGTGACAGCAGGTGAAAATGAGCAAGTTCTCCTTTGTCGGAACGAGTTAAATCCCGACTTTGGGAGTAGCAGGTGAAGGCAGAGTGAACAACAATGTATCAAACAAACAACCGTAACCGGATTGTTATGTAAATTACGCGTGATTGATTATTTAAATATTTTATCAATATAATGGAACAGTGAGGAATGTGTGAGTCATTACAAACACTGAGCCGAGCCCCGGTAGCTCAATCGGTAGCACCGCGGGCTGTCAATCCAGGGGTTGTAAGCTCGAACCCCAGCTCGGTATTTTTTTACCGACGTTTGACACATGTTATTGTGTCAAGCGTCATTCGTCTTCCACCAATGAGCTAACAATCTTTGTTAAAAAGCAGCCAGTTGCTTGGAAAGAAAATTGTTTGGAGTACTGGTGTCAGAAAGCCAGGAAACCCATGAGTATGTGAACTGGCTGCCGTAATATGACTGAAATTAATTCGAAAACGGCTTTAAACCCATTCAATCAATCAATCAATCCAATCAATCAATCACTGAATCAATCAATCAATCCAATCATCTTTCATTGTACTCACGAATGGGATCTATGTGAAGAGGAAGCCAGTTGATATAACTAGAAAACGGTTAAAACGGCGTTAACTCCAGTTGACAATTGGTCCCGGGTTCGAAATCCGTGCTGACCGGGCTCTGCCTTTTGGATTTTTCCACACAACCAGCGCGAGTACTTGCTAAGTCTCTAGGATGCAGACATCGAGCGTGATTAACATAAACTGAAAGCTTGTTTCGCAATCGATGTAAAATAAATAAGTTTAAACTAAGTCATGTTGAACTCAAGTTGTTTTTACCAATTTGTATCGCGGATCTGCGTGGTTAACGTTTGTAATTATACCCCCAAAAAACAAAGTTTTTGGGGGGGGGGGGGGGGGGGGGGGGGGGGTATATAGGAGGAAGTGCTGTGTACAGGAACCATAACTCTATTTAATATAAATACAGAGTTATTGCCCTTTGTTACTTTTTCTTGTCCGGAGAATTACTTAATAACTAACAGATGGAATCTAATAAAACTGCATACAATGGTAGAGCATAATCAGAGGAAGTGCAGTGTACAAGAACCATAACTCTATATAGGAGTCACTGTGTCGGTCGGTCGGTCGGTCGGTCGGTCGGTCGGAAGCCATATTTTGTCCGGACCATATCTTAACAATGCAACATAGGATTTGAACGAAACTTCATAGGATGATACAACACATTGAGAGAAAGTGCGGTGTATAGGAACCATAACTATATTTTATCTAAATACAGAGTTATTGCCCTTTGTTACTTTTTCTTAATCGTAGAGTCTTGTCCGGAGCATAACTTTAAAACTAATTGTTGGAATTTAATAAAACTTCATAGGATGATACAACACATTGAGAGGAAGTGCTGTGTACAGGAACCATAACTCTATTTAATATAAATACAGAGTTATTGCCCTTTGTTACTTTTTCTTGTCCGGAGAATTACTTAATAACTAACAGATGGAATCTAATAAAACTGCATACAATGGTAGAGCATAATCAGAGGAAGTGCAGTGTACAAGAACCATAACTCTAATTTACATAATTACAGAGTTATTGCCCTTTGTTACTTTTTCTTATTCGTAGAGTCTTGTCCAGAGCAAAACTTTAAAACTGATTCTTGGAATTTATTAAAACTTCATTGGATGATACAACACATTGAGAGGAAGTGCAGTGTACAGGAACCATAACTCTATTTAATCTAAATACAGAGTTATTGCCCTTTGTTACTTTTTCTTGTCCGGAGAATTACTTAATAACTAACAAATGGAATCTAATAAAACTGCATACAATGGTAGAGCATAATCGGAGGAAGTGCAGTGTACAAGAACCATAACTCTAATTTACATAATTACAGAGTTATTGCCCTTTGTTACTTTTTCTTATTCGTAGAGTCTTGTCCAGGGCAAAACTTTAAAACTGATTCTTGGAATTTATTAAAACTTCATTGGATGATACAACACATTGAGAGGAAGTGCAGTGTACAGGAACCATAACTCTATTTAATCTAAATACAGAGTTATTGCCCTTTGTTACTTTTTCTTGTCCGGAGAATTACTTAATAACTAACAAATGGAATCTAATAAAACTGCATACAATGGTAGAGCATAATCGGAGGAAGTGCAGTGTACAAGAACCATAACTCTAATTTACATAATTACAGAGTTATTGCCCTTTGTTACTTTTTCTTATTCGTAGAGTCTTGTCCAGAGCATAACTTTAAAACTGATTCTTGGAATTTATTAAAACTTCATTGGATGATACAACACATTGAGAGGAAGTGCAGTGTACAGGAACCATAACTCTATTTAATCTAAATACAGAGTTATTGCCCTTTGTTACTTTTTCTTGTCCGGAGAATTACTTAATAACTAACAAATGGAATCTAATAAAACTGCAGAGAATGGTAGAGCATAATCAGAGGAAGTGCAGTGTACAAGAAACATAACTCTACTTTACATAATTACAGAGTTATTGCCCTTTGTTACGTTTTCATATTTGTAGAGTCTTGTCCAGAGCATAACTTTAAAACAAATTGTTGGAATTTAATAAAACTTCATAGGATGATACAACACATTGAGAGGAAGTGCGGTGTACAGGAACCATAACTCTATTTTATCTAAATACAGAGTTATTGTCCTTTGTTACTTTTTCTTGTCCGTATAATTACTTAATAACTAATAGATGGAATCTAATAAAACTACATATAATGGTAAAGCATAATCAGAGGAAGTGCAGTGTACAAGAAACATAACTCTACTTTACATAATTACAGAGTTATTGCCCTTTGTTACGTTTTCATATTTGTAAAGTCTTGTCTGGAGCATAACTTTAAAACTAATTGTTGGAATTTAATAAAACTTCATAGGATGATACAACACATTGAGAGGAAGTGCAGTGTACAGAAACCATAACTCTATTTAATCTAAATACAGAGTTATTGCCCTTTGTTACTTTTTCTTGTTAAGTTATGGTGTAGGTCAAGGTGCTGTTTTGGGGGTATTTATCATCTTCAGTGATAGTTCTAGTTGTTATTGTAACTGTTTCAGTCTCGTGGCTAAATGAACATACAGTACTATAAGTCACGTCATACGAAAAAATACCTTATGGACTTTAAGGCCAGCAAACAATAGATCGACTGGAATCATAGAAGATCAAGAAAGACCCGTTGGTCGTACTCACAGTCTAATCAGCATCGGCCCTTTTACAAATCTATTCAATTGACCATTTAAAAATATTCGATCAAGACAGTTAAATGTCGAGATAATTATGTATGTTCGTAAGCACATTATTATTAGCATCTGCACTTTTCCAAATCTATTCAATTGACCACTGAAGAATATTTGATCAAGATAGTTGAAGATCCAGATCGGTCTGTATGTTCGTACTCACAGTATTATCAGCATCTGCACCTTTCTAAATCTATTCAATTGACCACTGAAGAATATTTGATCAAGATAGTTGATACGCTAATGAAACTGCATGCAGTTCAAATTAACTCCTTCTCTGCTATATACGCATTTGGATACCTTTGCAGCAGAAGAATTTTTGAAAACATTCTGACAAAAGGAAAAATTGCACATAATGAGCAATATCTTTTGTCACAAAGTTTTCAGCTCTTTTCAATCATTTATCTTTTAGGTCGAGATTTTTCATATTTTGTTTGTAGACTTTTCAAATTCGTCTTATGAAGATTGAATAATTGCTATATGTGGGAAAGGGTTATATTCTGACGAACTACTACTGGGGTAAGATGTCCTTAGGCCCATGCTCATACGTCTGTAGCTTATCTTCCTTTACGTCATGTCTGCTTTAACAATAACTGTTTCGGTCGTGGCTGAGTGGTTAGCGTCGGTGATATGGAATTGGGGTTCCCGGGTTTGAACCCTTGTCGAGACGAACATGGTGGAGTGCCCTTGGGCAAGGTACATTTCCTAGCCTAGTACTAATTCGTCTACCCATGGATCATGAATAGGTAAACTGTCGCCGTGGTATGACTGAAATAATAAAACCCAAATAAAACAAATTTACTGTACATGCTGTTATATTACATGTACTGTTCTCTTCTATTTCGGGCAAAATTCTATAAACTAGTAAAACTTAAAAAGAAAAACGTTGCTACCTGAGGTGAAGTTTATACACCCCCTTCCCCATATTCAACACACAAGCTTCAGACAAACTTTCTAAATATCTGGGAAAATATGAAATATCTCTTTTATGTCTTTACTGTGAATGTATACCTATTGAAAATAGTTAAAGCGTTGTGGCAAAAACGAGAAATTTCTCACAATGATCATTTTCTCATTCTATAGCAATTTTTCTTGCAAACGTTTTTGCTGTTTATGCGTAAACACACGTCTGCAAACGGAGAAGGGTTAAAACGTCAACTGTCAACAAACAATCTGTACCGAATAAAACTATTGATAAACATCTTTAATGTTTTCGCACGAATACAAACCGAACCATAAAACATAGATCGCGCAACGAGATATTCTGCACATAACGGGGCCTGGTCTTGCTTGCCATGTCTGCAGTTGATCGTAAATTCACCCCTTCGTCTTTTCGTTGACAGGAGTCCAACGTCGAGTCATTAACGATCGGAATATCAGACCGGGGCTTCAGGGTTCGGTTTCCGATCTCTGTGGTCATTTTCGAAAACCATTCGGTCAAGGCACATGTCCGGGTACTGGTTTGATAATCAATATATCATGGTTGAGTGTACTTTCATCGAGATACGATTAAATATATGTTCAAAACGGTTTTAAATCACAATGTAACCAAATTATCGGTATTGTTCACTGTTCGGGTGCGGTGGTAATGGCTGCTTACCTCAGCGCTCGGGGTTGCAGGTTTGGCATTACGCCTGTATAGCTGGTGTCAGGATAAATGGACCAGTAGTACTGGTAACCTACCCAGTAAATGCCTTTATATATGAGCCGTTCCATGAGAAAACCAACATTATGGACTCTGCGTAATGTATCGACCCAGATCAGCCGGTGCAGTCCGTGCAGGCTAATCTGTGCCGTCACATTCCGTCTCAGGGGGATAGAGGTATAGAGTATAACGAGTCCTGAAACAGAAACCAAAACGTGTCTGTCCGGATTAGCCTGCGTGGCATACCTAGACTAATCCGAGTCGATACTTTACGCAGAGACATTAATGTTGGTTTTCTCGTGGAACGGCTCATATATAACATTGTTGAAAACGGCGTTAAACATCAAATAATCAATCAATTAAGCACTGTTCTGAATAGAATGAGATGCGTTTTAAATATATATCAGCTGCAATTTATACTTAGTATACTATTTGAGGTTTTTTTCCCAAATTGAAAACACTTAAAGAAAGCGTAAATTTTAAAAAGATAAAAATGTAGTCTTCAAAGGCTAAGAGTAAAAAAATGTACACACCTTAGTTTGCTTCATACTACGGTGGCACAGAGGTGACATGTGTATGTTTTTATTTATCTCGTGCGCACGACATAGTAAGTCGTGCGCACGACATAGTAACTCGTGCGCACGACTTAAGTATCTCGTGCGCACGACATAGTAGCTCGTGCGCACGAGTTACTAAGTTGTGCGCACGACTTAGTATGTCGTGCGCACGAGATAAATAAAAACATACTGTGGCACAGAGGTGACATGTGTATGTTTTTATTTTTATTTTACTAAGTCGTGCGCACGAGTTACTAAGTCGTGCGCACGAGATACTAAGTCGTGCGCACGAGATACTTAAGTCGTGCGCACGAGATACTATGTCGTGCGCACGAGTTACTAAGTCGTGCGCACGACTTAGAAAATAAAAATAAAAACACACACATGTCACCTCTATGCCACCGTATCATACACTGTTTTAACAAATACTTTAAATGTGGAATTTATGCACGTTTTGTTTGCTAAAATGATACTGTTATTTTGATCTATTTAGATCATATATCCGAAGAAAAATGAAACAATCGGAAAATTTGAAGTACCGTTGTGATACTTAATCTGCAAGTTGGGAAAAGAAGTAATTGCTAAATTTAAACAAGTTCACCTTTTATCAAGAATGTTTTAAAAATAGACTGCTGGAGAGTCTGTAATTATGGATCCCTGGGCAAGACACGATCCAATAGAATGCTTGCTTTTGCCTTTGACTTTTGACCTTGACTTTGACTAAGATATTTTATACGTGTTAAAATTTAAGGAAATAGTAAAACGGCTGTTTGAGTGGCGCCGCTTTCAACAATGTTTCACTTATACTACGCACCGTTTCCTGGGTGAATTACCGGTACCGGTACCGGTACTACTGGAAAGATGTTCGCCAAGCCAGCGCGCATCAGTCGTAATGCAATCACGTCGGGACTTAGCGCCAAGGAAGGAAACCACGTATACGAAGTTTAACGTGTTTCGTATGATCGCTGATGGATGTGATGGGTCCGATCCCTGGCGGGGTCATACAGAATACTTTAAAAATGGACCAGTAGTACTTGTAACTTACCCATGCAATGCGGTGATATAAGTGAAAACTTATTGAAAGCGACGTTAACCATCAATCAATCAATCAATCATTGTTCACACATGCAATAAGGCCCGCCCTCCCTATCCGCACAATACGGCTCTTTTGAAATAGACAAAATATATCTAAACGCTACTACAGGTTGTAGGCGATACAGAGACTTAGATAACCCTCTCTCACATACACCAAATCTGCAGCAGACGACATTGAAAACATAGTGACAAAAACCTGAAAAATCTCCATAAAAGATAGCTTAATTGTTAAATAAAGTTTAATACATTGTGGCCAAAAGGAGACATTTCTCATCATAAGCAATTTTTCCTATGGTCCACAATGTTTTCAAAAGTCGTCTGCTGCTATTGCTTCAAAATGGGTCTGCAGGTGGGAAAGGGTTAAACATTTTCCCTAATACAGACGACATAACATTTTCCCTAATACAGACGACATAAGACACTTTTGTAGTAGACGACTTTCGAAAGCATTGAGAAAAGATTAGAAGTGCTTCAAAACGAGCAATTAATCCTCTTTTACACAATGTTTTCAATGTCTGTATACAAATTATAATCCCATTTTCTTTCAACTGTTACAATGTTGTTTTACTAGTTCGTTTTTAAAGCAGACAACTCTTGGCATATCGTTTGAGGTAAACAGTTAACACTTTCCCTCATACCACACATCTGCAGCATACGACTTTGAAAACATACCCGGAAAACAATTGGAAACTCAGTTCAAATGAAAGTACAATAATTCTATAGAGTTGAAAACATGGTGACAAAAGGAGAAATTGCTCGTTTTGAGCAATTTCTTCTTTTGTCGACATGTTTTCGAAATATCGTCTGCTGCAGAGGTGTCAAAAAGCGTCTATATAATGGAAAGATTTAAGAGTGATCCGCTAGATAAGACCCAGCGATTTGTTCTCTGATTTGAAGGATTATGTATTAACATTTTTTCATGGGATAATATCGCCTTATTTGTATAAATGGGCGTTTTAGAATCGTTTCCAATACAGGACCTGCGAGTATGTGTGCGGAACATATTGACTTTTTAGAAGTTTGTACACATTTGTGTTTTATTCATAAAAAAAATGGAAATTATCACATATTGAACTTCCATGATCATGTGATAAATGAATTAGTGAACATAATAATATACCACTTTATATCGCTTAACATTCTTTAATAATCGAATTTTCGACCACTTAGTCTTTATCAAGATTAAACAAAAATCTGTATTTTTTTAATCTTGATAAAGACCAAGTGGTCGAAAATTCGATTATTAAAGAGTTTTAATGATATAACGTGTTTTATTGACTTTCTTCCCTATGGAAGACATAATATACAAAGTTAATAATATACCGGTATATAAGTTCAATGGAACTCTTTTCTGTAGAAGACGTCACATATATTTATATGTAAACTGATCTATTTATGCGACTTTTCAACATGCTAGGCATATAAATGAGTGTTAGTATGTCTTGTTCACATATGTACTCAGTTTTGAATCCGAGTACTCGTGTTTATATGTGAGTTTGCGAGTGAGTTATTGCGCTAATGTGTGAATTTGTCATATGCATGCAATTTATTTTCATAACTTATGTTGTATGACGAAAAACTATGTATATTTTAAGTCAATAAACTATATCTATCTATCTATCTATCATAAAGCATACATTTAGTATAGTAAATACGTGCATTGATGGAAACACATATCGACAGTATACCGAGGGCTTGGAGTGAAACGGTTGTAACTAAAATTGGTATTTTATTTACCAAGTTGAATTACCTCGCCATAAAGTCGTTATAAGCGTTAAATCATTTTTCTTGGTAAACAATGCAAATTTAGGTGCCATTGCTCAGAACGAGCAATGGCACCTACATTTGCATTGTTTACAAAAGGTTCAAAATTGCCCCTAAACCAAGGTTTTCAAAATGGGTTTTTAGTTACAACCGTTTCACGCCAAGCCCTTGATACACACTTACGATATCAGTTATAAATATACACGAGTTGCTTTCTTATTGTTTTTGAAAACGCATCAACAATTCACTGTTTAACCGGTATGCTTGGGAAGCGTGTAAGGAAAATGTGAACATGAGGGAAATCAATGAGCAAATTCTAAATAGAAATATTTGTTAGAAACTAAGAACTTGATAAATTTATATGAACAATTGCTCTCATTTCTTTATCAATGTATTTCATACGTCGTCTGCTACATAGGTATCAGAAGTAGTCTGTCACGGAGATAAACGTTTCAACAAAAAAATCTATCAAGAAACCAGCTATTCAATAATTTTAATCGTTTTCTTTTATCTTTTTTCAGGTAGAATGAACTAAACATTCTCCTTGAATTTTATAACCAGACCATATAGTTTCAAACTTACAAGTGACAATTCGGAAAAGACAAAAATGGCCAACCCAATTATGGAAAAGAAAGTCCATTTTCTTGGCGCCTGGCAAGACAATAAGATCGATAGTCAAGTGATGGCGCAGATCAATGCCCAGATCGGTAGCACCAAAGGTAGTAAAGTGCGTTTACAGTTGTCAAAAGATGGACTCCGTCAAATAAGGTCTACCGTTATCCAAGGAAAAACGTTGCAGGACTTTGTCCCAATCGCCACCGTGCACTTTGTGACAATCAGTCAGAGGATGCCGGATCTACTTTTAGTCACGTCAACGTCAAGGGAGACTTCTCACAAGTTTCTAATACAAGTGTTTCGTTGCGCTAACGGGCTCGATTCCGGTATGTTTTTGAATGCATTTAGATCGCTGAAGAAATCGGTTAATACAGTAACCGTGAAATCTAAGGTTAAATCGGACGATATAAACTGGACTTTACGTAACAAAGAGCATGACAACACTAAACGTGAGTTACGCCAATTGGTGGATTTACATGGTGAAAGGACACCAGTTGCTAAACCCGATGGCCAGACGATCATCACGAGAACATCGGAAACCCGACAAATTCCCAATGGCAATGGCCACACGGAAGTGTACGAAAACGGGGTTCGAATCCCGATCTATCGAAAAGGTCGTCCAGCAACGACTTCGGTGATAAGAGAAAGAGTGATCTCTGATGGAGATACGTCGTTTGACAATTCCGATACTAGATCTGAAGTATCTGAATCGGCTCTCAGGGTCGAGTTGGAGTCTCTTTCCCAGGAATTGCGCGACATTAAACTTATGCTGGAGAAATCTACGGGCATCACAAACGCCTCCGAGCCAAACTCGCCCAGAGAGTTCAAGCCGATGAGTGTACAGGTCAACAAAGTCGCAGTGCAACCAGAAACAGTGGTCTACACCAAAGCAAAACATGAGGATCAAATGGACGCCATTGTTGTTGACGACGATACTGAAGCTAGACCAAAGCAGAACGGTTACCATGTTCAAATGAACAGAGATAATGCCCAAGTGCGTGTGTCAGTACCCGATTATAGGTACACAACGGAACGTCAATCGACAAGCCAAGAAACCAGTAAATCTGTGGAGTCAGGCTACATTCTCACCAATACACAACCATCAAAAACTTCCTACGAGAACTGGAAACGAAACACAATGGAGAAAGGGTCGGTCATGCAATACAAGAAAGAAGTTCAACAATATAACGATGTTCCAGAGCGCATCCAGTGGCGGTCACGTGGTACTGGAGCAAGACATGTGGTTTCGGCAAGACCAAGGTCAGCGCTACCAAGTTGGTCGAATGATGCACCCGATGGCATGGTGCAAGTCCGGCACCATCCGGCAGGAGTGGGCGGTACTTACCAACGCGTTTCATTTAATCCACGTGTTCAGACACGCAAAACTCAGTCGTTAAGAGTGAATCGCTACGGTTCAACAACCGTTGCAAGGCCTATTGACAGAGTTTACGTTGGCCGAGCCGATGCCAAGCATCATCATAGTGTGAGACAGAGGCCCGTGTCGTCGGGAAGGCCGAGCGTTCTGATGCAACACGAGGAGCCAGTACACAAAGCGAATCATGTTATCACTGTTGAACAAAATAATAATGTTGTGAAAGTTGAAAATGGTGACACTAAACTATTGGATGTATCTGGAATTGACTTGTATAATGAAACTCCAATAGTTACGTCAGACGGTGTTGTCATTCGTACGTAATTAATGACGTTAGCAATAGGTTAAATGATGACGTGTGTGTATTGTGAACTGGCTTTTAGATTGGATAGAACTGTCAAAATAATGGATTTTATCCGCGATTGCCATACTTGAACGGATAGCTATGTATTCCAAAACTATGATTAGCAAGCAAGTGTTAACAATTTAAAAAACCACTAAATGCAACAAACATTGCAGACATTTCTTATGGATGACTGAAATGACGGCAGTGTGATGCGTGTATATATATTTGCAACTAGCGTTTACATGTACAACGGTGGGATAAACATTTTTCTGTTCGTGCATGACCTTACATTGACAATGTTGAAGCGACTATGGATGTTATACCTTATCCAAGTTGTTGATGCTGTGCGGACCGAAATTTCTATACGTCAGTCTTAAGGCAATGTTGCATTTGGCGTTGAACCATTTCCCTCATGCAGATGACGTGATTTGTACGCACCTGCGGCGTACGACTTTTAAAAACATTATGTAAACATGAGCATTTGTTTTTACCTAGGTCGTATGTCTGGATCATATTAACATTGTTTAGTAATATAAATTAAGGAAATTTTCCATATCAATACATTTTTGCTGTCAAAGTGGCCCTCGTGAAGGACACTGTGTTGAATAGTTCAATATCATTAACCCTTTCCCTCATACGACAATTATGCAGCAGACGACTTTGAACGTATTTTGTCAAATTATAGAAAATCTCCATAATTGAATGGATAACCTATGACAAAAAGTGGAAAACATTGTGGAAAAAGGAGAAATTGCACGTTTTGTGCAATTTCTTCTTTTGTCACTATGTTTTCAAAAAGCCGTCTGCTGCAGAGGCGTCATAAAGCGTCTATATGAGGGAAAGGGTTAAGCATAGGAGGGTTTCTAATAGTGGTGATGGATCACTGCTACTGACTAATCATTGACCGAGATAAGAAAGAGTATACAGGTCTGTGTTCCTACATAACTCGCTTATCAACCGATGATGTTGGTACTCAATCAAATCCTTCCACGGACACGATTCTTTTGAGTACCCACAACTTAAGGTGTCAAGGTTAAATAGTGATTTAAGCCTTTCCCTTTACAGCAGACGACTTTAGAAAACATTGTGACAAAAGGAGAAATTGCACAAAACGAGCAATTTCTCATATCAAATCTATTTAATTATCATGTATGGATATGTTTCATAGTTTTTGCCAATATGATTACAAAGTCGTCTGCTGATGTTTTGTTGTAAGTGGGAAAGGGTTAATAATTCCGAATATCAACTAGCGGATACAAGGTGCAAATAACAGATGTCTTTAGAAAATAGAAATATTTACTCTGTTTATATGCGTGTATAAATTTGCATACTTAATTGCATATATTAGAGTATTAACTTGTATAAATTAAAGAACACTTTGCTCTTCGTTTTGAACAATAACTAAACTAATATGTATAGCAAAATATGTACAGAGCGCTAGATAATGTGAGTACTTCAAATTCCAAAATCTTTATTTGACGATCAAACCCTATATTGTGCGTACTTAAAAGAATCGTCTCAGCGAGACGATTATTTTGAGTACCCACAACATAGGTTTTGGTTAAGACATAAGAGAAATATATGCGGGAAAAGACCAGTTTCTCCTCATCTAATCCTCTGATGTGTATGAAACTTGTTTAGATAATGTGGGAGTGAAATACTCAACAAATTAAACAGCAAGCAGCTGTTTTTAAAAAATCTTCCAGTAGAATTGACTGCTAAATAGATTCGATCAGACTTGATTGCTAAATAGATCCGAGCAGACTTGACTGCTAAATAGATCAGATCAGACTCAACTGCTAAATAGATCCGATCAGTCTCAACTGCTAAATAGATCCGATCAGTCTCAACTGCTAAATAGATCCGATCAGTCTCAACTGCTAAATAGATCAGATCAGACTGCTAAATAGGTCAGATCAGACTTTACTTCTAAATAGATCAGAGCAGACTTGACAATGAACATACTATAGTGTAGAGATACATGAGTTGCATCTAGCGGTGTGGGTATCTTAATGCATATGCTTACAGTGAAGACTCGGATGAGATTTTTCGTCCGATACATTTTCATATAGACCTATACATACGTGTTCTGATCAAAAACTTAAATGAAAACATCATTAATGAGTGGTTCCACGAGAAAACCAACGTTATGGCCTCTACGTAATGTATCGACCCTGATCAGCCTGCGCAGTCCGCGCAGGCTAATCCGGGCCGACACATTCCGTCTTGAGGGGGATAGAGGTATGACGTCATGCAGATTGGGTTAATTAGACGCAGGTGGTTTTAATATCTAGATTAAAAAACAGTTTTAGCTTTGATAGAACAACAATAAAATCGTATCCATCACCAGTGAAGTTAATACAACACAAAACAAAAGTAAACGCCTACTTATATAGGGTTTCATAGCGTGTCACATGATACGAGTGTTGCGCATTGGCTAGTGTAATTGGATATCGAACTCCAGTCTAAGGTTCCCGCTGAGATTTAGACGACGTGAATGCAAGCGGCACGAATAAGATAATTGCCTGCCCAGACCTTTCTTAACTCTTTCCTAAATGTAATAGATTTCTGACGCGTCTGAAGCAGACGACTTTTGACATCAATTCGGCAAAAGAAGAAATTGCACATAATTATTTCAACTCTATTCCCATATTGAACTTTCTTTTATAGAGAATTTCCGTATTTTTTGCATTGACGTTTTCAAAGTCATCTGCTGCAAATGAATGTGGGAAAGGGTCCATTTAAACAGGAAAACGAACGGA
The DNA here is from genome assembly GCA_031761405.1 of Serripes groenlandicus. Lineage (NCBI taxonomy): Eukaryota > Metazoa > Mollusca > Bivalvia > Cardiida > Cardiidae > Serripes > Serripes groenlandicus. Next base: position 51,662,682 of record JASEVX010000003.1, read on the forward strand.
ATTTTGACTTGTTTTGGATGTTTTTACATGAATGTGTACGCTTAAAATGCAAACTTTTACCGTCGTATCATTGCTAATATAATGTTTGCCAGACTACATGTTTGTGTGTGTGTGTGTGTGTGCATACATTAAAATGTGTGTGTGTGTGTGTGTGTGTGTGTGTGTGTGTGTGCATACATTAAAATATGTGTGTGTGTGTGTGTGTGTGTGTGTGCATACATTTAAATATGTGTGGATGTAAACATTGTCACATGTGCTAAACAAGCTTTTTTCTTTCCTTGAATTAGGTCAACCCCTTTACAATATAATAATACTTTTGAGAGTCGTTGAGTTCGTCTGAGAATACACCAGAACAATTAGATATAGTAGGGAGTACTAATATTGAACTGAAAAAGAACTAACAGCATAGTTGAAGCAGGCGGTATTGGTCATTGAAGAAATACCTCGTTTCCTCACGATAGTTTCATACGTCGTCTGCTTTAACCCTCTCCCTCAAATCTGCAGCAGACGACTTTAGAAACATCTAGACAAAAAACACAGAAAATCTCCTTTAAATGAAGGTATAATTACTGAAAAAAGTTCAAAAAACATTGTGGCAAAAGGAGAAATTGCTCGTTTTGAGGAATTTCTACTTTTGTCACAATGTTTTTAAAAATCGTCTGCTCTAGAGGCGTCCGAAAGCACTTATATGTATATGTGGGAAAGGGTTAAAGGCTTCAAATGTCGTCTGTATTAGGATAAAAGGTTAACAAATAAACGGGCCTGCAATTTGGATTTTTTTTTTATTATTACTTGTTCTGCATCAGTTATCGTTCAATCGCATAGTTTTAGGAGACAGCTTGACATATATGATATTTAAATTGAGTTGTGAATTGCAATATAAACCCTTTCCCTGATACGAACGAATTCTTCCCCGAAGAAGACGACTTCTTTTAAACGTACCGGGAAAAAAAACCATTGCTCATTATGAGCATTTTACTCTTTTGCCACAATGTTTACAAAAGATATCTGCTGTAGACGCGTCCATATGGTTAATGATCCTTTGTTACTAATTCTCCCATCCCCCCTCCCCCCCCCCCCCCCCCCCCCCTGTAGCTTGACATAGCTTCTAAGCTTAATTCCCCATAATCGTTATTTTCTCAATTTTGTATATGTAAAATGTCGTGGGAAAATTAGGATTTTAATTTCCTTATTTATATTGTATATGTGTTAAGTAATAACTCTAGCTCACACCATTAATTTTGGTGTGTTATTGAACACTTTTATTTCTGGAGGTTCGATCCCCGGCCGGGTCATACTAACTACTTTAAATATGGTGGAAATGGCTGCCCTTCTTGGCGATCATGGTTGCGGGCTTACTAGCTGGTGTCAGGGTAATTGGTCTAGTAGTACTGGTAACTTACCCAGGAAACGCCGTGATATAATGAACACATGTTGAAAGCGTCGTAAACCACCTGACTATCATTGATCGCTGAAACCGGTCATGTGAACCCTGCGTCAGTGACCAGTTATAGAGCCAGGCCAACTGGCTCATCCGTACCGTCAGACCAGCTCTATTCTGTTAGCTGATCAACTCAACACGTTTTATCTTCACATTTTAAAGATTCAGCATTGAAAAGATTAAGCCGCAACAAACGCAAACCGAGCTTAGATTGCGATAGCATTGAACAATTGAAACACATGTAGGCCAACGCTGTCTTAATATTTCCCAAGTGATCTTAGGAAACGACGGCGACTACATTGTCAATTCGGACAATTTTTTACCTGGCATCATGACGGCGCAGGCTGATCTGGGCTTTCACCGATTGCAAATCATCAGGTCGATTTTCTGTCCCTTTTAATTGTAACAATGTTCTCATTTTTGGCTGATCTTGTAGCTTTTATAATGATCATTGTCCTTTATTGTCTTAATTCGAACTGCAGTTTGTGAAAATCGGTTCTTGTTGCATGACCAGAGAGGTCTACATTTATGGGACTTATTTGCTCATGTATTTGTTGTGACACTATGGTTTCAATGTGTATACCATTAACCTCTTCTTCTTATCCATTAATTTAATACTATGCAGTAACTGACATTAATTTCTCATCACACAGTTTTTCTTTTGATATTTATCAATTTCCAATGACTCACTTTGAAATGATTCATAATGATGTATTTTTTGCGTATATATATTTATATATATCCAAGGTTAAACAGTTTTCTCCTGGTTAAATGATATTTCAAGGTTTCATATGTTACACCTTTTTTATTAACCGATGTACTGTAATACTAGGATAAATGTGGCATTAACTCTATACAGATGTATGAGCCGTTACAAGAGAAAACCAACATTATGGACTCTGCGTAATATATCGATCCAGATCAGCCTGCGCAGACCGCGCATGCTAATCTGGGCCGACACATTCCGTCTCAGGGAGATAGAAGTATAGAGTAATGACTCCTAAAACAGAAAATCCACAGGAGGCGAAATGTGTGTGTCCGGGTTAGCCTGCGCGGCATGCTTATGATGATCCGGGCCGATACTTTACGCAGAGTCCACAATGTTGGTTTTCTCGCGGAACGGCTGATATTAACCTATGTGATTTACTCTCTGTTCGACATCCAACGACGGACTATGTAATATCATATATATTTACTCGATGTCCCTACACTGTTTCAATCATTATTTTGTATAAATATATATATATTTGTCATGTTATCTATATACAGTTTATTAAATATAGAAAAATTAAAGAGTACGCTTGTTGATAGTTAGATCACCTGAGCCGAAGGCTCAGTGTGATCTTTTGAGATCACTCTCCGTCCGTTGTACGTCTTTCGTTTATTTTAGTTTTTAGCTTCATATACTCAAGTTGGCAAAGGGGGTATATTTATGTAATAATCTTTTATTCATATGAAGCGATTGATAAATTATAATTTGATATTGAGTTTGATATCAACAAACGAAACGTAATCTCTTCCTTATGAACGACACTTCAATCCTATGCAATCGCCGACTTTTGAAAATATTATTGGGAAAAAAAGAATTCTGTATTAAAATCATACTGAAATATTATTTATCAGATTATTTAAAGGTACCTGATGACTCTTAAAATATCATTTAATTCTGCACGACGAGGCCAAATAAATTAAAATCAAAGCACTGAAGTGCAGACGGCCTGAGGGCTGCAGGAAAGTTAGAAAAGTAGGCGAAATATGAAAGGAAATAACAATTGCAAGCTTGTGTTTATGTATTTATTGTTAAGAAGTTAAAAGATCGTAATCAAGATAGTAAATATTATGAAACTGCCAATTTGAAAACAGGAGGGCATTGTAGGCACTATATCGCTCACCTGAGTGCAAGCGCTTACAAGTATACACATTTAAGACATGAAGAATCAAAGGAAATTTGACAGCAGGTTTAGGCAGAATATTTTGAAGTTTCCGCCTTATTATATTGAGAAATATGTCAATGTTAAATCAACTTCCATCAAGTAGAAATAATTATCAAAACCATGTACTAGACTGGCCAGTGGGAGAAAGTGTTTGAACAATGCAAAACTCATCAAGACAATTATTCTGACAAAGATTCAAAATGCAACACCCAGAATGTTATCAAGATCATCCTACATTTAGCCTAGTGACCTATTTTTGTTTACCCGATATGACCCATATTCAAACTTGGACTAGATATCATCAATACAAACATTCTGACAAAGTTTTCCTTCAATTTGACCTTGTTTTTGAACAGACATGACCAATGTTCAAACTTGGCCTTATCAAGACAAACATTCTGATACAGTGTTAACATGCTAAAGTTACAAATTCAGCCTCCAGAGTGTTAACAAGATTTCCCTTCAATTTGGCGCACTGACCTAGTTTCTGACCCTATATGACTCATATTCGAACTTGACTTAGATATCATCAAGACAAACATTCTTACGAGAATGCCGTTGATACCTCCACAGCGCTTGTGGGCACCTGCACAGCGCGATCGGATCGCCCGGTTGAGGGAGAGCTTGGTGTTTGCACGCTACCGCTACATCTTAGTTATTGGTGCATTGGTGGCTGAAGAGGAGAGGCATTGTCTCATCATTCACTTCACTGCCATTCTCCATCTATTGTTGGTACTGCTCTCTCCTTCTCCTTCAGTCCTTCCTTTTTAGGGCATCTCGTGGTACTGTTACTCTGACACTTTTGTGATAAACTGTGTGTTAAATGGTTTCCTTCTGTGAAGAGCGCGACTGGATAATCTGATGAATGATGCGATGAGCCTGCTTTTATAACCTGCGAGCCACAGTGCGTGGTCGGCAAGACGCCGGCCTGTCCCCGGTCAATGTCTGCCCGATTTACGTCAAGGCTCTGAGCGGCGAATTTGGCCCGGCGCTCGCCCGATATGTGTGATCAGCCGATTAATGTGCTATCAGTTTTCGATGAGGTTTCAAGTCCGAGTTTAAAGTAACTGGATGCCCGCCTACGCGGCCCCCGCTAAATCCGCCACTGCATTTGGCACGCGACTTCATTGTACTTTTCCGTTCCACTTCCCGAATGCTTATAAGCTTCCATATTTGACCTCTCGGCGCATTAATTTCTAACGCATTTGTTTAACATATATTGGATTACTCACGCCTTAAGTTTTTCAATGTTGTTCCAACAACATTATAATGATTTTTTTGGGGGAGGTCTTAACCTTTTAATGCAGTTTTGTTGAATCCATGATGAACAATTTTTCTCGCGCAGTCTCGCCCTAAAATGCCTTGTTGGGTGTTAACAGCAATTGTCAGGCTGCCAACCCTATTCCTCTATTACTACTATGACCAGGGGCTGAAGCCCCAGGCCAAAAACTTATTGACAAAGTTCTATTTTACAATATTTACAATGCATATGTTCAGCCAAGAAAAAATATTTACCTTTACCAATGGTACTGACAACGGTGTTAAACATTATTCAAACAAACGTGCCGAGTCCCGGTAGCCCAGCAGCTACAGCCCAGTCCGCGGATACGCGGGCAGTCAATCTAGAAGTTGTGAGTTCTAATCATAGCTCGGCCAAAATTCTTTCCGACGTTTGACAAAAGCCACTGCCAGTCAGTTGCGTTGAAAGACTGTTGTGTGGACCGTTGGTCTGAGAAAGTCAGGAAACACATGAGTATGTGAACTGGTCGCCGCCACATGACTTTAGTTAGTTGAGATCGACGTTTAGCCACAAACAATCAATGAATGAATCAATATATTATTTAGGTTTATCACGGGGTTTTCCCGGTAAATTACCAGTGATACCGGTGCGTCTTTTCAACATCAACCTTAAAATTATTTCCCACATACATCACAAACAAAAAAAGAAAAACTTTGGATAACGTCTAGGCAAAACCATGGGATTTCTATATAAATATAAATGTAATTATTTCACACATACAATACAAACAGAAGAAGATAACCTGTGAAAACGTCTAGGCAAAATCATGGGCTTCTCTATACATAAAAATGTAATTATTGAAAACATTGTGGCAAAAGGGGGAAAGCTATTCATGAGAAGTACATCCCTTTTCTATGATGTCACCTGTCGAAATGCGCTTGCATGTGAGGGAGAGTTTTAAAATATGTTTAAAGCTCTAAAATAAACATCGCCCTGGTCGAGTGGTTAACGTCGGAGATTTGATACCGGGCGTCCTGAGTTCGAACCCCAGTCGCTACACGACGGTCATGGTGGAGTGCTCTTGGGCATTGCACATTTTCTAGCCTTGTAATGGTTTGTTTACCCAGGGATCACCGATAAGTGAACTGTCGCCGTTATATAACTTAAATAACGTTGAAAACGGCTTTAAATCCAAATAAAACAAATTAAACCTCAAAACTTGTCGACGGTTAAGGGATTTACACCATCAAGAAGCAATTTTCTTTTTTAAACTAGTTATTTTGTCATGAATGTATCAATTACTCGGTTTAATATCTTTCAAATATCGTATATCATATAATTCATAATTATGCAAAATTAGAATGTGAAAATGTAAACAGATTCATGAATGTTCGGAGTACATACACAATTAGTCTTGATAAGTATGAGAATTCAAATACAGTATGAAAGACAATTTAAAAAGCTTATTCACTCTTTCAGCGCCGAATTGTTTAAAGTGGACTCTTCCATGTTTAAAATCGTGCGACTCCATTTCTAATTTCATAAAAGTGTTGGACTATTTTAATAGATAAAAGGCGAACAATACTGATTTCAGGTGAGACAGCTCGTTACGAGCTGGCTCACCTGAATCGGTATTGTTTGCAAAAAAACTCAATTTTGACTTTGGCGCTGAAAGAGTTTAAGTAATTTTTTGGATATTTCTAACACGTTAGGTTTATATGACTTTTCCCTACTTATATATCGCGTATTCGATTGTCATTCTTGGCTTATTTTAAGCTATTTTATCAAGGATTTTTATGGTAACCTGCAAGTCAAATACCGTGAACACATAATTGCCCTATAAGGGAAATTAAGCGAAAATTTAATTTTACGCCTGAGTGACTATGAAATGATCAACGTCACACATAAACCGACCTTCGGGCATTTGAGACTGAAATATTGATTGATTGATTGGGGTTTAACGCCGTTTTTAACAATTTCTCAGTGATATCACGGCGGCCAGTTCACCTACTCATGCATTTCCTGGTTTTCTCACACCAGTACTCCACACAACAATCTTCCCAAGCAACTGGCTGCTTTTCCACATAGACTTAGCCCATTGGTGGAAGACGAATGGCGCATGTCGCATATGCTCTTGTCAATCCTCGGAAAGAAAGTTGGCCGAGCCGGGATTCGAACTCACAACCCCTAGATTGACAGCCCGCGTCGCTACCGACTGAGCTACCGGGGCTCGGCAACTATGAAAGATCCAGATCATTAAGTGTCTCTATTTAGTCTGAACAGTGTCTTCACTATTCGCCATCTAGTCGTTCAAGTACGTGTTTCCTGCCCCGGTAGCTCAATCGATAGCGTCGCGGGCTGTCGATCCAGGAGTTGTGAGTTCAAACCAAAGCTCGGCCGACATTCTGTCCGACGTCTTCCACTAATAGGTTAACAGTCTATGTGGAAAGCAGCCAGTTACTTGGAAAGTCTGTAGCGTGGAGTACTTGTATGAGAAGGCCAGGAAACACATGATAAGTTGAACTGGCCGCCGTGATATGACTGAACGGTCGTTGAAAACAGCGTTAAACCCCAAGATTAAATCATTATCAATGAATCAACATGATTCCTGGAAGCCACCTTTGAACGGTTATGCCCCAAAATTAACTGTACCAGTACGTAATGTAATCGTGGAAACTATTTATGTCAAAATACATTGAAAATGACTGCAATGGCTTCCCTCCTTAGCGCTCAGGGATGCGGGGTTAGCATTTCGACCGACAGGCTGGTGTCAGGATAAATGGACCAGTAGTACTGTAAACTTACCCGGGAAACGCCGTGATATAACTGAAATAATTGTTTAACGCGACGTAACACACCAACGAATCCACTATTTATGTCAACACCGCCGAAGACAAGTTTTCGCATGACGTGGCCAAACTTTAAAATATCCTCCAGAGGTAAACGCTCTGTATACACATATGAGCCGTTCCACGAGAAAACACTATTATGGCCTCTGCGTAATGTATTGGCCCAGATCAGCCTACGCAGTCTGCCAGGCTAATTCGGGCCGACACATTCCATCTCTGGGAGATAGAGGTAAAGAATAATGATTTCTGAAACAGAAAACCCACAGGAGGCGAAAAGTGTCTGCTCGGGTTAGCTTGCGCGGCATTCTTAGGCTGATCCGGGTCGATACTTTACTCAGAGTCCACAATGTTGGTTTTGTCGTGGAATGGCTCATAAATACCTCTGTCTTTTTATGGAATGATGTCAATACAAAGGCTTTTACGTGTTGAAACAACATCCCCCATACAGAGTTCTTTTGCGCTCTACAGTAGGTATCTTTTGAAAACATTGTAGACAAATACGAAGGATAGGCTTAGAAATATATATATATGTATTTTTAAATTTCACTTTGAATCATTACTGCATTTGTTACACAAACCGTTGTTAGAGTAAAATTTGATAATTTTAGAAGTTAATTTTAACCACTTCTCACATAAAGACGCTTTCTGCAGCAGACGAAGTTTGAAAACATTGCGTCTAAAGGAAAAACTGCTCATGATGTCTATATGTATTCAAAGTCATCTGCTGCAGATTTGCTGTATGCGAGAACCTAAGCCATGTTTAAATTCGATATGATGTGATTGTTTGTTTGTATAGTGTTTTACTATTGTTCAGTTATATCATGACGTAAGTAATTTAACTGTACTACTGGTTCATTTATCCTAACAACAGTGAATTGGCCGAAAAGTGATGAGCGCCAAGGAAGGAACGCCAACACTACCAGAAATCGATGGATTTTTAAAAGAGTTAAAAACAAAGGTGCTTTCAAATTTGCACGTGACTCCGTTATCGCTCCCCCGGTTCGTATGATTGAAAGACATTTAACGCCGCTTTCAACAGTATTTAAGTTGTATCACGGCAATTCCGTGGTTAATTACCAGTACTCCCCCATAAAGCTCGTGCATCAGACGGGATGATATCCCCACCCCGTAACCTTAAACACCAAGAAGAGAAACCACTACTACCAATTTAAAGATATTTTGTATGACACGACCAGGTATCAAACTTTGCTCTCCCGCATTCGAAACGAAAGTTCTTAACACTGTAGGACCAAGTCGAAGGATAATTCGAATTGTGTTAATTTTGACTTGGCTAACTAGGGTTAGGGTATATTCGGGAGATGGTGTTTCCGATTTCAGTTAAATTTATTTCTAAAAGTCATTTCTATAGTTATTAACAATTTTAGTTATAAAAATATTCCAAACTCTTATTACAAGAGAAATGCAGTCGCTCGATTTTGAACATGGAAGAGTCTACTTTTAAACAATTCGGCGCTGAAAGAGTTAAATTACAAACAGTTCGTATATATATACAGTTTCAACAAAGTCATGTGTGTATGTCAGCATTTGAACAGAGCCAACGATGTATATATTTTGAGATGAAATGAACTATTACACGAATATACCTACTAGTTTTACTCCTATCATCCTTCATATGAGTCGTACCACGAGAAAACCAGCATTGTGGACTCTGCTGACCCGCACAGACATTTTGCGCCTCCTGTGGATTTCCTGTTTCAGGAATCATTACTCTATACCTTTATCCCCCGGATACGGGATGTGTCGGCCCGGATTAGCCTGTGCGGATTTCGCAGGCTGATCTGGGTCGATATATTACGCAGAGTCCATACTGTTGGTTTTTATCGTGGAACGGCTTATATGGTGTCACAAATAAGGATTCAACATTACCATAGTTTGCTCATATTACCTGCCAACCGACGTACACACCTACATCCATTTAAATCAGTGCCAGTAAAGCCCGTATTGCGCAATAACACAGCAAGAGAATAGTAAAGAGAAAATAAAGCCTCTACCTTTCCGTATACTTCTCTTGATCTTGTAACATCCATGGCGTAAAAGTCAATGTGACAAGCGTCATTCCTCTTCCAACAATGGGCTTACTTACAGTCGATGTGGAAAAGAAGCCAGTTGCTTTGAGAGTATGTTGTGTGGAGTACTGGTGTGATATAGTCAGGAAACAGATGCGTAGGTGATATGACTGAACATTTGCTGAAAACGGCTGAAAACGGCGTTTAACCCCAATCAGCGAATCAACCAATAAAACTATGGCGTATACTCTTTAAATGATTGTTTGAAATAAATGAGTTCGCTTTGCGAAAACAAACTTTTAAGCATTTTGTATAGATACACAACCGCTGAGGCACATAAGTTTAAGTTTAAACTTATTTATTTTACATCGATTGCGAAACAAGCTTTAAGCTTATATTAATCACGCTCGATGTCTGCTTCCTGGCAATTTAACCAGTACTCGCGCGGTCTGTGTGGGAAAATCCCAAAGGCAGAACCCGCTCACTTACACGGTCCCTTCTGGTTATGCATTGTTTACCAATTAGACACGAGGTTTTATACATTTGATAAAAAGTTCTTATTTGTATAGCATTTAAGAGACGTGTAGGCTGATCCTCGAATTACCCGAATATTGGATTTCCACGAGTACATTTTAAATGTTGTTGAATCACCCAAGAGAACAAAGAAACTGGTCCTTGATAACAGGTGGCTGTTGATAACTGTTGATATTTCATAAAAATGAAGCATATGGAAATGCTATCCTCGATAGCTGGTCGCTTCATACAAATGGTGGCTTAAAAGAAGGCTGGTTTTTACCCGAAGATTGGATTCGTAGGAGAATAAAGAAAGTGGTCCTTCAGAACAGGGTACCGTTAATAACAAGTCCTATTACATTAAGCATATGAAGGTATACATCGCTAGGTGGTCGCTTAATACAAACGGTGGCTTAAAAGAAGGCTGATTCATTCATATAAAAGTGACTGCTTCCTACAAGTGGCTGTTTTATGCTACTGGCTGCTTTACACAACTGGTTGCTTTAAACAAGTGACTGCTTTACACAAGTGGTTGCTTTAAACAAGTGACTGCTTTATACATGCGGTTGCTTTACATAAGTAGCTGCTCCACACTTTTTATTTACTTAACGCTTTCCCTCATACGACAATTCTGCAGCAGACGACTTTGAACATATTTTGTCAAAACATAGAAAATCTCTATAATTAAATGGATAACCTATGACTAAAAGTGGAAAACATTGTGACAAAAGGATAAATTGCTCGTTTTGAGCAATTTCTTCTTTTGTCACTATGTTTTCAAAAAGCCGTCTGCTGCAGAGGCGTCAGAAAGCGTCTCTATGATGGCAAGGGTTAATACAAGTGGCCTTTAACGAAGGGTAGGCTGTTTGGTAGAAAATCAATTTGTGACTATTAGCAACATATAAGTAGATCGTAAATATATATTTTTACGATTTTATGTAAGCTCTTTAAATCGAATTTAATTGCATTCCTGCGTTAAAATCTAAGTGACTTAACACAGCGATTTTTTACCTAATCCTTAATCCTAAAGATCACAAGCTCTCGTTGTTTAACCCTTTCCCTATTTTGGGCGACTTATGAATCCCATTATCAATGTCTGTTCTTTTAAAAAGTTTTAAAAATAGGAAATACTGCTAACAAGCGGCAATATTTCAAACAACATGTTTTATCTACTTCTTAAATGAAATGTTATTGAAAATGAATGCGTCCATTTCAAAGATGCTTTTAATTTGGAAAATTCGTAATGAGCTGTTTCAGCCGATTTAACCCTTTCCCTCATACGACAATTTTGCAGCAGACGACTTTGAACATAGTTTGTCCAAAAATAGAAAAATCTCTATAATTGAATGGATAACCTATGACTAAAAGTGGAAAACATTGTGGCAGAAGGAGAAATTGCTCGTTTTGAGCAATTTCTTCTTTTGTCACTATGTTTTCGAAAAGCCGTCTGCTGCAGAGGCGTCAGAAAGCGTCTATATGAGGGAAAGGGTTAATGTGTATGTGTTGTTGTATTCAGCGTACTAAAGTACTATGGTGACACAGACGAGCCTATGTATACGCACAGTCTGTTGATTGATGATTGATTGATTGATTGGGGTTTAACGCCGTTTTTTACAATTTCTCAGTCATATCACGGCGGCCAGTTCACCTACTCATGTATTTCCTGGTTTTCTCACACTAGTACTCCACACAACAATCTTCCCAAGCAACTGGCTGCTTTTCCGCATAGACTTAGCCCATTGGTGGAAGACGAATGACGCATGTCGCATTGACTTTTGTCAAATGTCGGAAAGAAAGTTTGCCGAGCCGGGATTCGAACTCACAACACCTGGATTGGCAGCCCGCGTCGCTACCGACTGAGCTACCGGGACTCGGCCCGCACAGTCTGTCCAGAGCTAACATTCAGAAGACTCATATATGTATTATACTACAAATATCTTGACTGGTTTAAATTTCATAAGGGTTGAATTTCCTGGAAACACGTGAGTCGTCATACGAGAAAACCAACATTGTGGACTCTGCGTAATGTATCGACCCGGATCAGCCTAAGCATGCCGCCCAGGCTAACCCCGGATAGACACGTTTCGCCTCCTGTGGATTTTTTTCTGTTTCAGGAATAACTACTCTATACATCTATCCCCCCCCCCCCCCCCCCCCCCCCCCTAAGACGGAATGTGTCGGACGGATCAGTCTGCGCGGGCAGCGCAGGCTGATCTGGTCGATACATTACGCAGATGATATGAGCCGTACCGCGAGAAAACCAACATTGTGGACTCTGCGTAATGTATCGACCCAGATCAGCATAAGCATGCCGCGTAGGCTTTCCTTGACAGAAACTTTTCGCTCCCCTTTTGATATTCTGTTTCAGGAATCATTACTCTATACCTATATCCCCCTGAGACGGAATGTGTCGCCCGGATCTGTCAACACTGTAGGTTTTCTCGCGGGACGGCTCATGTATAAATTGACACAATTTCAGCAAAAGAATCATAACAGCAACTCCGACTAAAAAAGCCTGGATGTCACCGAAGATGTCGATTTTGACTGATATTTTCTATACGGTCAGTCTAGCAAGAACCTTCAATGTCAGAAACACAATAGATAAATAGTATTTAGCACGACGATGGAAAATAAATTAAAAGAAAACGGACCGACAAACAATATAATGTAGCTCCACTAGTTTGACACCAATGCGGCTTTATATGATGTTAAAACTGACGATATCGTTATGAGTCGCCGGGAACAGAAAACCGCCCAGAGAGTGCTCGGCCGCGCTCCAAAAGAAAACCAACAGTATGGACTTTGCGTAATGTATCGACCCAGATCAGCCTGCGCAGTCCGCGCAGGCTAATCTGGGCTGACACATTCCGTCTCAGGAGGATAGAGCTATAGAATTATGATTCCTGAAATAGAAAATCTACAGGAGGCGAAAAGTGTCTATCTGGGTGGGACCCCATCTGGGTTAGCCTACGCGTCATGCTTAGACCGATCCTGTCTATACTTTACGCAGAGTTCACAATGTTGGTTTTCTCGTGGAACGGCACATATCAGGAAAACAATTAGGGTCACAAAGCTGGTTCAGCATTTACACGCATGAATGATTGAATGCCTTGTTCGTCAACCCTTTCTCTTTTAAGAAATTCTAAATAATTATGTATAAATGTTTTAGAATTTTAAGGGACTGTTAACCCTTTTCCACATTCAGCGACTTTCTGACGCCTCTGCAAAATATTAATTTTGAAAACATTGTGATAAAACGATCAAATTCTCCTATTCTCACAATATTTTAATTTGATTTGTAGTCAAGTCCAGAACAATCTGGTGTATGTTCACAGGTGGTCTTTAATTACAGGATCTTTTTTGCAGAAAATAAATAACTGGTAAAATAAAAATGTGGTTGCTGTAGACAAGGAATTGCCAAACAAAGGTGGTCCTTAGCAAGGGTTCGACTGTAATTAAACCTTAATCTATAGATATTTCTCATGTTTTTGCCATGATGTTTTCAAAGTCATCTGCTGCAGATTTGACGTATGTGGGAAAGGGTTAATACGTCTTATCATGATACATGTATATAGTGATCGCGTCAAGAAGGGTGGATAGTTATGTCTTAACGTACTTGGGCTCAACATGTCGTTATACAATACTGCACCCACCTATATATTATATATGCACCAATAGAAAACACGGAGTAAACAGATTAAGAGATTATATACTTAAGGATAAGTGTATTTAACAATAAAGAAGTCTATCTGTCGATCTACACACATAACCATTCATAATAGACTAATCGAGCATAATTCCTTATCCCTTTCCAACATACTGACACTTTTAAATGCTTTCTGACGCCTCTGCCAGCAGACAACATTGTGGTATAGATCTGCGTAAAGTGTCCACCCGGATCAGCATAAGCATGCCGCGTAGGCTAATCCGGCCATACACTTTTCGCCTCCTATGAATTTTCTGTTTCAGGAATCACTACTCTATACATATATCCCCCTAAGACGGAATGTGTCGACCGGATAAGTCTGCGCGGACAGCGCAGGCTGATCTGGTCGATACATTACGCAGATGTTGCATAATTGTTATTATGTGAGACAAGGTTATAAAGCTTATTTTCGGGATTTTAAGCCGATTTCAACAGCTCTCTATGTAAATCATATTTGCCAGTTCTCCTTTCCTGGCCGTTTGTTCTGTAACGTGACTCCATCGCTATCAACGAAACATTATACAATTATGGACTTTTCAGCTGTTATACATGATGTGTTATTATATAACCTATAGATAGACGCCTTTTCATTGGCTAAAAAGTAATTTTTTAGAAAAAATATCTAGCGATATTGACCGTTTTTTTCTGATATTGACCAGTTTTATAAATAGTAACAGGGGAAGACCGGGGAATCCCACGAGGGTACCAAAAAATCATTATTGACCGAGGCTATCGCCTCGGTCAATAATGATTTTTTTGGTGCATATTACATCATGTATAACAGCTGAAAAGTCCATAATTGTATAATATGCACCAAAAAAATCATTATTGACCGAGGTCAATAATGATTTTTTGGTACATATCAACATCATGTATAACAGCTGAAAAGCCCATAACTGTTTTATTGTATAACCCTCAATTTATCATATCGTTTTGATATTGATCAACTTAAAAGAAAACAGAGGACCACTCAAGGAACATTTCTGTTGTATGTTGTATTTCTGTCTCATGATAACAGTACGTTTTTTGACATGATAACAGCCTAAAACGCGCGTCTAAAATGTTGGTAATGCACGTGCATGACGTCATTTAAAAAAAATTACGTCACCGGAATGACCACTCGGAAGTTTACGTGGTCATTCGGAACGCGCCTCGGAAAATTCCGTAGCGTACGGATAAAGGCGAAGGATATTAATAGGCGGCTCGTGGGATTCCCCAGTCTTCCCCTGTTACTATTTATAAAACTGGTCAATATTAGAAAAAAACGGTCAATATCGCTAGATATTTTTTCTAAAAAATTACTTTTTAGCCATTGAAAAGGCGTCTATTTATAGGTTATATAATAAAGCGCTATATAGGTTTTCTTTTAAAATAGTACAAAATGCGTATTTTATCATTTTTGTTTTCGTGATAAAAATACATAAATAGTTAATTTCTTGACAAGTCTTGTTGGTCAAAAACTATTTCTGTCATCATTGTCATTTACTTTTTCCACATGGTGGAGTACTCTTGGGCAAGGCACATTTTCTAGCCTAGTACTGGTTTGTTTACCCAGGGATCATGAATAAGTGAACTGTCGCCGTGCTATAACTGAAATTATGTTGAAAGCGGCGTAAAACCCCAATAAATAAATAAATAAATAAATAAATAAATAAATAAATAAATACTTTTGCCATATAGAATTGAGTTGAGTTCATTTAAATTTTAAAACATGACTGCCTGAATGTGTTCCAATCTTACTCATGAATGTAAGTATTACTTAGCGCTAAGTATGGCTTGTGGTTCGTTTCGATTAATTATGCTTTATAGTATAGAAAAACGTAGGAACACTATGGGAAACATATTCATATCTCACAGACATTTGTAAGATGTTTGACGCAACGTCTTCGAGTCAAACGGTGTTGTTTTTTCTCCAGAGAAAGTGTAAAATATTACAGAGCATTCGGTATAAGATCAAGACATGTTTGAAACGCAATACATTATTATATTTTTATGTAAACGATTTTCCATCTTGTTACATTGATGTTTTTATGTAGTCTTCTTAAAATGTGTTGTAAGTGGGAAACGGTTGTATATCTGAATAATAAAATATCAGAATGTGCTACTGCGCGGGATGATAACAATAATGGCAAGGGTTCAAATGTCTGTTATTCTGGAAAGTGGCTTTATAATGATGTATATAGGATCTGACATGAGTTGTCATTTCAAATAAAGTTTTATTAAACGAGTTCAAGAAATTTGTTATTAAGCGAGCCTTCTTGGATGAGTTTAATAAAACTTTATGAAATAACAACGAATGTTAGATTCCTTTAATCACATGATGAAACACAAAATGAAAATCGCTGTCAGAAAATAGTCCCAACATGTAATACTTAATAAACTGTTAACTTATCACACAAACAAATAGTTTTATGACCGATAATGGTCCCTTTACCTCTCCCATCTGTCGTGACGTTTGTAATTACCGGATTCTTAACCATTTTGTAAACATTCTCTGGTGGATATAAAAATAGTGAAACAGCCATGTTATATTACACGTGTGACATATAAAGAAATGCGTAATGCGTATATTAGATCGGATACAAGCATTGTCATGATATACATATATTTGTTAATAAGGAGACACATGAAGCCTGCACACGAAATGATATTTATTTAAATCTTAAAGAGTATTGTTTACCTGTGTAACACAATGCACGTACCTTAGCACATAAACATGAAATGTATTATTATTTTTTCTTTCTTTTTTATTGTCCCACGAAATTCTTAAAAAGAAGATAAAAAGCAATTGTAAATTTGTATGCGAACAAAACACATCTGCGCCTTCCCGCGAGAAAACCAACATTATCGCCTCTGCGTAAGGTATCTAACCAGATCAGCCTGCGCATTCCGCGCAGACTGATCCTGGCCGACACATCCCGTCTCAGGGGAAATCCATAGAAGGCGAACAGTGTATGGCCGGATTAGCCTGCGCGGCATGCTTATGCTGATCCGGGGTGACACTTTACGCAGATACCACATTGTTGGTTTTTCTTGCGAGACGGCTCAAATGTGTTGAAGGCTGCGTAAAACACCAAACAATCAATCAAGCTACCTCCATAAATGGAGATATTGCTCAATCTCGAACTATAGTTATACGGTTTATGGAAATGCTTGAAATAAAAACCGGTTTAAAGATCAAAAGGAATATTAAACCGCTTTAGAAATCAATCAATTTGTGCACTTTGCGTTCACAATTATGGAACTTTATATGGTTCATTAAAACACGCTTGATTTGAAACGTTTAATTTTCTACAATCACACGCAATCAAAGGTGAAGCCAGCACTCTGTGCACCCTGTGAATCAAGTTTTTAACTCACGGTTTGTTACGTTATCAAGGAGTCCGCCATGTCCGAGTGGTTAGCGTCGAGGATTAGGACACCGACAGGAGCGACACTGACGTTTGCATCCAGTTCACCCAATAAGTGAACACATTTCACGAATTGGTACATACCATATATATCAACCAGGCATCAGTTTAATCAATTATCATATAAATATATGATAACAATAGTTTTTTAGTTAAATACGTAAAACGAAAACAAAAATACCTTTTTCCCAACGTGTTGACCTCGATCTCCCAAAATTATTGTAAACATTTGTCTGCGCATGCGCGTCCTTTTTTCTCCTTAGTATATTCTTAAAATCGCAAAATTTAGCACAATAACTTCGCATTTATGAAAATATTCTCATTTACCTAATGTAACTGGAACGGGGTCTAGGTATAGGTATAACAACCACTTCTACCGCCTTACTGTGAAAGCCGGCTTTCATAGCGACGTTGGTAGAGTGGTTGACCTTTGCGTAAAGTTAAGCAACCTTCATCGCGGTTAGTGACTGGATGTGTGACCCGCGATGGCTTAACGCCGGTACACGTTACAAACGGTGGCAGCAGGGGTGTTATGAAAAAACTGTGGTTTTAAAGAACTACTCGCATATAAACAGACTGGTTCACTAATCTTAATATTCTATTGCAAACTCGAACGAGAACAAGTCTAGTGACGAACTGCTACAATAAATATCCCAGAGCTGACGGTAAAACAGGCGCATGCGCGATTAAGACGATTAACACGGTACATGCGCAAGCCCATTGCACCAGTGATAGTTTTGTCACAACCAACATATGCACTGGTGCTGATTCACCCGCGCAATAACGAAATTCAATACTGTTTTTTGATGAACCAAAAAAGTTTTCTTAGGGACGCAGAGAACACTTTTTACGTTGCTTTGGTGACGTCCCAATCCACATACCATGAACACAACTCACTAAACGATGACTTTAACAGTCCTTAAATATCAAGGAAAGATTAACCCAATTCCCTTATACAGACAATATTTGACGCATCTGCAGCATGTGTAACATTTTGAAATAACAACATGGGAATAGGAGGATCGCTCTTACAGAAGACTTCTTAAAAACATATTGAAACATCAGGTAAATAATTAGGGTTACAACTCCGGATAAGGAGGAGTGAACTGGTCCTTTGCTTTCCGTATCTCCCTTATGACTCCAGTAAAACCTATGTTGTGGGTATTTAAAAGAAACGCATCAATGAGACGATCTTTTGAGTACCCACAACATAGGGTTTGAGGGTTAAATGGGAATTTTGGGAAGTAAAATACTCTTCTTATCTAGATCTCTGCACAAAGCTTGTTAAGCATTGCTAGTACGGTACGACTTATTCAATGCCTTTTTTTTTTTTTTTTTAACTCTTTCTATGAAAGAAAGTCGTAATCACAACTGCAATAGACGTTTAAAATATGGCAACAACAAAAGGAAAAGTTGCTCTTAAGAAAAAAAACCATCCTTTTCCAAAAAAGAAATTCCCCTAATCTAATATCATCGTATCACTTCTCTAAACATGATATTGATAAATATAGATGTATGTACTCTTTACCCTTTCCCACATACCAACGAGTTCTGAAGCCTTTGCAGCAGACAACATTTGAAAACTCATTATGAGTAATTTCTTTGTTTTTGTCACACTGTTTTCATCACTATTCTATAATACTATTTTTTATTTAAAGACATTTTCTACACTATTGTCGATATGGTTCATAAGTCGTCTGCTGCATATTTGTTGTAAGTGGGAAAGGGTTGAATGCGAATAAATGGGTCAACCTTGTAACACAAGTAAAGTGTGAAATATGACTACTATTGTTTAAGCCTTCAATTTAAAATATAAATGAAAAGTTAGGCACACAATCAAAGATTTTACAATTAAATGGATAGATATGTCAGGTGTTTTTAAAAAGGCTATTGCACATGGGCACGAGGCAAACGAGCTGGAGGTAAGGGGTGGGTTAAACGTTTATTTGATATGATATTACTAAAGACGTCCGCTTTGAACACATTATAACATTTGAGATAAATAGAGATTAGTTTTATATTGGAATGTAAACATTGCGACAAACGTGACATTGGCCGGAATGAGCATTTTCTCCCTTTCCCACAAAGTTTATCGGAATTCGTCTGTTTCAGGCTGCGTGTAACAATCGTGTTTAAAAAGTGCTCCATGAAAAACTTATCTGACCTTCTTATTAACACAGAGTAGAAAAAGATATGTTTGCACATCCATGTCATCTGACCCCAAAATACAATAATTGTCAGAAATCTATCGAAACCTTTCGGTGACCAATTGTCGAAAGTTATGGGGTCAAGATCAAACTGTTCAGATACACGTGGTGCTCTGCATCTACACTCGTTTCAAATCACTGATGGTTAACCACGGTTTATTTTCACCTGTTTGTTTGTGGAAAGTTGCAGTTCTTTTTTTACTAAAATTTAGTTGTTAAATATATGAGCCGTTTCACGAGAAAACCAACATTATTGACTCTGCGTAATATATCGACCCAGATCAGCATGTGCAGTCCGCGCAGACTAATCCGGGCCGACACATTCCGTCTTAGGGGGATAGAGGTATAGAGTAAATATTCCTGAAACAGAAAATCCACAGAAGGCGAAAAGTGTCTATCCAGGTAAGCCTGCGCGGCGTGCTTAGGCTGATCCGGGTCGATACTTTACGCAGAGTCCACAATGCAGCTGCGGCGATAGACATCTGCGTAATGTATCGACCAGATCAGCCTGCGCTGTCCGCGCAGACTGATCCGGCCGACACATTCCGTCTTAGGGGGGATAGATGTATAGAGTAGTTATTCCTGAAACAGAAAAGTCACAGAAGGCGAAAAGTGTATGTCCGGGTAAGCCTGCGCGGCATGCTTAGGCTGATCCGGGTCGATACTTGACGCAGAGTAAATAATGTTGGTTTTCTCGCGGTACGGCTCATACGTTACCGAGGTATTCAAACGAGTATAAGGCTAGGAAATATAACGTTATATCCTGATAAACCTACATGGTGAGGATACAAGTCAACAGACCGCAGCAGTTTTCTCGCGAGACGGTTCAATTATGTATTAGGTGTTTCTCTTACAAAAGCATAATTGTGGGGATATCATAACAACTAACGCACTGATGATGTCAGGATAAATGGACAAGTAGAACTGGTAACTTACCCAAGAAACGCCTTGAATGATATAACGGAAACATTGTTTAAAGCGGTGTAGAATATTATACAAACAAACAAACAAATGCCTATCTGATCACTATTTGCATTTTATTTTCAAGTTAGCTCTATAACACATCATTTTCTCTGCACTAGGCCGAGATCGGTAGATTAGTCGGTAGCTACACGGGCTATCAATCCAGGGATTGTGAGTTCGAACCCCAGCTCGGCCAACATTCTGTTCGACGCTTGACAAAAAGCAATGCGACAAGCGTCATTAGTCTTCCACCGATGGACTAGAAACAGTACGCTAGGTACAGCAGTCATAGGCTTTGGAAATATGTTGTGTGGAGTACTGGTATGAGAAAGGCAGGAAACACATGCTGTCAGGATATGACTGTAAAACTAATAAAAACGGCGATAAACCCAAATCGATTAATAAATCAATAAATATCTGCAACAATAGTAGGATTAAGAAAGAATGACGGCATGCATGCACGGGGGAATGCTTGCACCTATACTATTCACATAGACTGTGAGGTGATTCTTTGTCGTGTTTTGACATCAATCCACATGCCTGAGTGCATGTCCGTCGGAAGGAATGCCTGGCTGGCTTCCACAAGATAATTGATTTATCTCGCTTTTTATGTACACAAAAAATCGCAAACTGTCTGACAGTTCTATTCAGTTTGAAGGTTAATTTCATCTGCCTGGTTTAATTTTCCAATTTAAAAGTCCGATGCATCAAATAAACCTCCCGATAGAGAGTTAACAATGAATAATTATTGCCTTTTGCATAACCAAGCATCATGCTATTGATCAATCCTTTCATTACTTGTCCGATTTTCAACTGTACGGTGCAACTTTAATGGTCGCAGTATTGAATTTCCATTAAAGAATGCATAAATTAAACAGCCTTTACTGTTTTGATCCTATCAGAAATTAAATATTCCTTGGTCAGGAATGTGTTTATAAGCTCACTTCAAATTTGAGTTGTGAATGCATGTTTTGTGAAACTTTAATTCAAAGTAGCTTCGTTTGAGCGGAAAACATTTTTTGAACATTTTTTATAAAAATAGTTAACAGATAACAATACATTGCATCGCGTTACAAAAAAAACTAAACTTTGGAATTAAACCGGCAAACATTTAGATCAGCCGTTACTTCCATCCAGTCTGATTAAGGTCTTCGTAATCTAGTCATGCAAAGAACATGAATTGAATCTTCACTCTTTGCTTCAAACAAATGTTCAAGAGCTAACAGTCTACATATCAATATTCATAAAACTCCGTTTTGTTCACAGGCCTTTATGAACACCCTTCACATTCGAGAGCTGGAAACCATTCAGTATTTCTGCCATATGACAGTGACGCAGAATATCCACACGATATTGGACACAGGAACCATGCAACCACGTGAGACTGACGCACCTCATTGGTCACAGTTGGCACGTGACAAACATTCACCAATCGGAGTCTGGTTTTCTGCAAGTCTGTACCACAGTGAACTTCCGGTGACGTCACAATATGGCGAAAACCGAATAAAGATTCCCTGTCAGTTTATTCTTAGTAACATGATTTCTCCACGGCTGTACCTTGAAACATTTTACTATTTTGAATCAAATTCGCGAAATCAGATCGTAAGGTTGATCCTTGTCGATGCTGAGAAATATCCAAGGGAGAGAGAATGGTGCGACAAACGTTGCTTAAAACGTCTCAATATGACCAACAATGAGCTACTCGTGATGGACAGAGAACGGAAAAAGTTTCGCTGCTTAAAGAATGACGGGAAATTATTCCCTTATATTTGGGTTGAACTTCTGGTCGTTGGGGAAGTTGAAATGGTTGCCATAGATACAATCGAAGAGACGTCACCGTCAAAATCCGAGGCGATACCAGGAAAGATACCGCCGCTTTTGTAAAAAACATAATAATAACAAACAAGAACAAAAAAAAAGGAACATCATATAATAAGGGTGTTTAATATTTTTTTCTCGGTGGTGTAGTGGTAGAGCGTCCACCTCAGGTCCGAGAGGTCGTCAAATCGATTCCCAGCCTGGTCATACCAAATACTTTTAAAGTGAAAGAATTTTAAGAATAAGTATTGTTAATTGAGATTGGTTCATTTTGTGAATTAAACATGTTCTTACATATATAGATGGCCGCCTCGGGTGCGGGAGGTCGCAGGTTCGATCAACGTCCGTTTCGTACCAATTACTTTAAACATGATAGTAATGGCTGCCCTTCTTTTTGGCGCTTGAGGTTGCGGGGTTAGCAATACGACTGAATGGCTAGTGGCAGGAAAAACGGATCATTATTACTGGTAACTTACCCAGGAAACGCCGTGATATAACTGAACAATTGTTGAAAGCGGTGTAATACACCAAACAACCAATCAATCAATCAATTAATCAATCAATAATATTGTTTCGAGTGTCTCAACGACGCGACTTCAGAGACGGTATGAACCTAGTATGAGCCGTCCCGCGAGAAAACCAACATTATGCCATCAGCGTAATGTATCGACCAGATCAGCCTGCGCTGTCCGCGCAGACTGATCCGGGCCGACACATTCCGTCTCAGGGGGGATAGATGTATAGAGTAGTGATTCCTGAAACAGAAAATCCACATGAGGCGAAAAGTGTCTGTTCGGGTAAGCCTGCGTGGCATGCTTAGGCTGATCCGGGTCGGTACTTTACGCAGAGTTCACAATGTTGGTTTCTTCGCGGGACGGCTCTTGTTATTATTAACTCGAATCCGGCAAAAGACAACTATAAACACACTGTTGGAATAACGTTATTCGAGTCGTTCTGACTTTGGGATTTCTCCACGCGAGTACTGGTTAACACTCCAGGCAGCAGACATCGAGCGTGATTAATATAAGCTGAAAGCTTGTTTCGAAATCGATGTAAAATAAATAAGTTTAAACTTTAAACTAAACTAAGACTTTAAACTACGTTTGATGTAAATGACATCAACCCCAATCTTCGGTCCATAGTGTTAACACTTTTCATAAATGTTGTTTTATGCCGACATCAAATAGTTTATGGATTGTTAAGGTTATCAGTAAAGCTTAGGAGCCGCACTTTAAACTCTAGCATCTGTTGTGTTTACACATGATTTGCATACATTATTATTATCCCATCACATAACAGAATCGGATAACGTAAGTAAATCACACTCTTTGATTACTATTTTAAAGATAAACATGTTAAAATTAGAGCTGAAGATCACCCAAAAATAGTATGTTATTTCAATCACACCAAAGATTTATTATATGAGCCTTCCTGCGAGAAAACCAACGTTTTGGACTCTGCGTAAAGCATCGACCCGGATCGGCCGAAAGATGCCGCGCAGGCTAATCCGGACAGATGATGTTCGCCTCCTGTGGATTTTCGTTACTCTATACCTTTATCCCCCTGAGACGAAATGTGTCGGCCCGAACTAGCGCAGATTGCGCAGGCTGAACTTGTTACATTACGCAGAGTCCATACTGTTGGTTTTCTCATGGAACGACTCATAAGTTTAACGTTTTGATACATCTTATCACACGGATTCTCTAATGTTCATGTTGTTTCGAAATGGCGATTTCGATATGAGAGTGATAGATAAATAGCATGCCTTGAATTCTGCTTCTTCGAATGAATAACATTGTAATTAATAACAATTTAAAATTCGGATATAGTAAAGAGGGCATAACAAATAAGCGTTTATATCATTTGTGGAAAACCAAAGAAAAAAAAAAGCAACGGAGGAAGGAATCGAAGGTGGTGCTTTTCAGCTTTCATTTCAACGAGCTAATCTTCCAAAAAAGTAGACGTAGGTGGTGATTTATGACACGTGACCCGCCACTGTAAATATATGAGCCGTTCCAGCATTATGGACTCTGCGTAATGTATCGACCCGGATCAGCCTGCGCAGCCCGTCCGGCTAATTCGGGCCGACACATTTCGTCATAGTGGGATAGAGGTATAGAGTAATGATTCCTGAAACGGTAATCCACAGGAGTCAAAAAGTGTCTGTCCGGGTTAGCCTATGTAGCATGCTTAGTCTGATCCGAGTCAATAATGTTGGTGTTCTCGTGGAACGGCTCATATATAAAATTTATCCCATAAATATGTAATAAATTGTTAGAAATCAATGGTAATGTTACCAGCTGCAGAATGAAGCGAGATAAGGGTTAAAAAGACCGGGTTACTGACCAGCAAGTTTGTGGGTAATAATTACTTTAAGATTGTTTTGACTCAAGTTGAGGTGAAAGGAAGTTAAGGGGACCATTAATAATGCTGGGGTAATAGCCTACTCATAATAAAGCTACGCTCTCTCTCTACCCCTTTCTATACAAAACATATTAGAAATATTAAATGACCCGTGTATATATATATAATTGAGCCATTCCACGAAAAAACCAGCATTATAAACTCTGCGTAAATTTAGGCACTGTAGACATCTGCGTAATGTATCGACCAGATCAGCCTGCGCATTCCGGCGCAGCCTAATCCGGGCTGACACATTCCGTCATAGGGGGATAGACGTATAGAGTAATGATTCCTGAAACAGAAAATCCACAGGAGGCGAAAATTGTCTGTCAGGGTTAGCCTGTGTGGCATGCTTAGTCTGATCCGGGTCGATACTTTTCGCAGAGTCCACATTGTTGGTTTTCTCGTGGAACGGCTCATATTTAAAATTGATTCCATACATATGTAATAACTTGTTAGAAATCTAAGTTTATGTTACCAGCTGCAAGAATAAAGCGGGATAAGGGTTAAAAAGACCGGGTTACTGAGCAACAAGTTTATGGGTAATAATTACTAAGATAATTTTGACTCAAATTGAGGTGAAAGGAATTTAGGGTGACCATTTATAATGCTGGGGTAATAACCTACTCATAATAAAGCTACGGTCTCTCTACCCCTTTACATACAAAACATATTAGAACGATTAAATGACCCGTGTATATTATATTATTTATCAGTGAGTTGTGTCAACGTCATAAATGCCACGTGAGTCGAAAAAGAGTTTTATTTCATCAGCGAACAGTGGATACACATTTGAGCCTGTGCAAACTGTGCAAAGCATCGTCAGTTAGTTGTATGTAGTATAGATTTAAGATGTACGTTCTATATATACATATATACAGGAGTTGCTGCAAGACGCAGCAGTTCGATGTTAGCGCGGGAATCAGCATTTCATGGCTAAAGAAATACTGTTTGATTCGAAAACTAGAAACCCGCTTTTAAATATATTATACAAATATATGATAACAATAGTTTTTTAGTTAAATACGTCAACGAAAACAAAAAATACCTTTTCCCAACGTGTTGACCTCGATCTCCCAAAATTATTGTAAACATTTGTCTGCGCATGCGCGTCCCCCCCCCCCCCCCCCCCCCCCCCCCTCCTTTATATATTCTTAAAATCGCAAAATTTAGCACAATAACTTATATTCCCATTTTCCTGTTATTAAAACCCCCGGTGGTTCCCGATGGATGTTACATGGACTCAGTTTTGTGACTTCGGGTCAAGAGAAAAGAGGGAGAAATCACGTCTACATCCTTGCATTGGAAGCTGGTGTTTATAGCAACGTTGGTAGAGTGGTTGACCTTTTCGTAAAGTTAAGCAACGTTCATCGCGGTTAGTACTTGGATGGGTGACCCGCGATTGCTTAAAGCCGGTACACGTTAAACTATGGTTTTAATTTATAATTTAATTATAAATAAACTACTCGCATACGAACTCGAACGAGAACCAGTCTAGTGACGAATTTCTACGGAAATATCCGAGAGCTGGGGGTAAAATACGGCGCATGCGCGATCAAGACGATTAACACGGCGCATGCGCAAGATCATTGCACCAGAGACAGTTTATATGCACTGGTGCTAAGGCACCCGCGCAATAACCTCATTAAGGATACAAGTATCCGCCGTGGTATGGTATAGTTTGAAACCGGGCGTTTCGTGCTCGATCCCTGCTGTCGTGAGAACATATGCATTGCTTTATATATGGTTAGATCTAAGCTCAGACTAAAAACTTGGTAGCAACGGCTTCTCTTCTCGGCGCTCAGGGTTGCTGGGATACCATTACGACTGATGTATCGATGCTAGTACGATTACTACTGGTAGAACTGGTAATGTACAAAGTCAACGTCGTGAAACACGTAAAAAACGGCGTAATACACCATTCAAACAAACCAACTAAATTGAAGCGGAGACTCGTTAGAATTGTTTGTTTTATTTGGGGGTTTACGCCGTTTCAGTGACACTCTCAGTACCTCTTTAGATAGAAGAATCTCATACTGTATTAAATTTCCAAGGTCACATACATATCAACAGAAGGTATAGACACCCATATTGTTAAGATATTATACTTAAAACCGAGAGCGTAACTCAATCAACTGTCATACATTTTGTAAAGATATCTAAGGTCAGTGACCTTTGTGTCTGTTTACTGGTAAGCTAAGGTGTTGAGGTAAACATTCCCGGGTTTCTGTGTTCGATTCGAGAGCACGACATTAATTGGTAATATAACATTGGACTGAGAAATTATTTTTTTAACTCTTACCAACACACAGAGAACATTTGGAAACATTGTGACAAAAGGTGAAAATGCCCCAAACGAGGAATTTCTCCTTTGTCCACAATGGTTTTTTGAATTTTGATCAGTTATTATACCTTCATTCATATACATGTAGAGATTGTCCGTGTTTTGTCTAAACGTTTTCAAATTCATCTGTTGCAGATTGGTCAGAAAGCGTCTGTGTGTTGGTAAAAGGACACATTATGCATTACTGTCCAGATCTTGCATCGAACACATACTCCTGGGTTTCTTAAAAGTGGTCCAAAGTGAGGCATTATGTCCTTTAAATCGGTCGCTCTGGGTTCGATCCCCGCTGTCGGCGATCATGTTGGCTCCCAATGCTGAGCCGAGTACTGATGAGAAACACAAAGATATAAAGTCAGTGTACCGTCGTCACCTTCGTGTGAGCCGTCCCGCGAGAAAAGCAACAGTATGGACTTTGCGTAAAGTATCGACCCGGATCAGCCTAAGCATGCCGCGCAGGCTTACCCGGACTTACACTTTTCGCCTCCTATTGATTTTCTGTTTCAGGAATCATTAGTATACACCTCTATCGCCCTGTGAAGGAACGTGTCAGCCCGGATCAGTCTGCGCAGAATGCGCAGGCTGATTCGGGTCGATACATTACGCAAAGGCCAAACTGTTGGTTTTCTTGCGGGACGGCTTATATAACTGAAAAACTGTTTTAAATTGCATTTCACACTAACGTATTAGCTGATTGATTGATTGACTGTTTTATGATTTACGCTTCTTTCAACAATGTTTCAGATATATCACGGCGTTTCCTGGGTACGTTACCTGTGATACTGATCATTTTATCCGGATACCAACCCGTCAGTCGTAATGCTAACCCCGCAACCCCCAATATATTGCTTAATCATTTCAGTATATGAAGTATTTACTAATATGAGAAATAACACTAGAGTATCACCTGAGAAACACACTGTTTCAAACGGTGAATATATTAATGTATGCATTGGTTCGGTTGTTAATCGGTAGAGCCTGCGGCTCGGTGCGGGTGGTCACGGGTTAGATCCCCGGCCGAGTCGTACACATACTTTGAAAAGTCTCCAGGAAGCAGACATCGAGCGTTATTAATATAAGCTGAAAGGTTGTTTCATAATCGGTGTAAAATAAATAGGCAAGGAAAGGAGTTTTTCAGCCCAATTGGTTAAAGACGAGTGTCGCTGGTCAAAATTACATTTTTTCATTTATTGGATAGAACGAAAAGCCGAGTTTTAAATGTGAAAGAACAAGATGTCAAATTGTATGTATATTTACTAGTTTTTGTGATTTATATACGCTTTTCACAATGAAAAATGATGAATGAGATCAACAAATACACATGTCGTCTTTTTGACGTAATTTTAAATAAGTCATTGGGTTTAACCCTTTCCCACACACGACACATCTGCAGCAGACAACTTTGAAAACATATATACACAACTATTGAAAATCTCTATAATTGAAGGTATAATAACTGAACTATTTTGAAAACATGGTGAAAAAGGAGAAATTGCTCGTTTTGAGCAATTTCTTCTTCTGTCACGATGTTTTCAAAAGTCTGCTGCAGATGCATCAAAATGCGTCTATAGGCGGGAAAGGGTTAAATGTACCAACTTGATACTCACTTTCTATAGTTAAAGAAGAAATCGACATAACAGAATTTTTGGGAGCATGCATTATTTATCATTTTAATCTTTCATATTATAACCAGATGTTTTGTATCATATATTGGTTTGATTCACAGTGCAACCTCCGAAACCGCCTCGGTGGTGTAGTGATAAAGCGTCGCCCTCTGGTTCGGGAGGTCACTGTTCGATCCCATGGCGAGTCATATTAGGGGGGGGGGGGGGAGGGGGGGGGGGTTTACCAATTTGACTTGCTCGCCGATGATAATATAAATGGGACAGTTGTACAGATAACTTACACAGAAAACCTCGTGATATATCCATAACAATGTGAAAGCGGCGTTAAAAAACATGTACAAGCAACCTCCTCTGAGCGACATTAAAACAATTTGTTTGAAGCATCTTCAGAAGACAACGTTGGACAACATTGTAGGAAAATGAGAAATTTATGATAAAGATCAATGTCTTCTTTACAATGGTGTACACTCTATCCCAAAATAGTTTTACTAGAGATCAGAGTTTCAATTTACTATTCGGCAGTCCAAGTTAAAAGTTTACCCGTTGTGCTAAAGATTGTTTCGCTAAAATATAGATGTGTCTGTTTGAAAGGTCACACTGTACAGTTATATATCGTAATTACATGTTTATTCTTTTGGTTTAACGCTATTTTCAACATTATTTCATCTATATGTCGTCAACAGTTCACGTATGCATGATCCCTGGATAAACACACCAGTACTAGGCTAGGAAATGTACCTTGCCCAAGAGAACCCAACCATGACCACCGCGACTGGGGATCGAACTCGTTATTACAGAGGAAATTTTCGAACTTTGATTTGCTGTATATGAAATCAATTCACAGGATGGCAACAAGAGGTGACGCTCTGCATTTTTGCAATTTTGCAATGTTGCTACAGTAATAGTTCTGCTTTCTGCCATTTCGGTACCCAGCAATGCAATGCAAACTCCGTTATCCTAGTGTGTCATTGTGTTACTCCCACACTACAGAAGGAGACAAAGTTTTGCTCTATATACAACTCGGACGACAGGAATTGTATCATTTCGAGGGCTTGGTGTGAAACGGTTGTATCTAAAATGGGCATTTTTTTTACCAAGGTTAATCACCTCGCTATAAAGTCTTTAAAAGCGTTGAATCATTTTTCTTGGTAAACAATGGGAATTTAGGTGCCATTGCGCGTTCTGAGCAATGGCACCT
Organism: Serripes groenlandicus; assembly: GCA_031761405.1. NCBI lineage: Eukaryota > Metazoa > Mollusca > Bivalvia > Cardiida > Cardiidae > Serripes > Serripes groenlandicus. The sequence goes on from JASEVX010000003.1 coordinate 51,692,357, forward strand.
AAATTTGCATTGTTTACAAAGGGGTCAAAATTGCCCCATAAACCAGGGTTTTCAAAATAGGTTTTTAGTTACAACCGTTTCACACCAAGCCCTCGATTTGGTTTCTGAGTAGAAAGAAAACACATGTCGTTTATAACCGTTTTGTGGATATTGAAACGTATTCTTGCCATTTCACCATTTAACTTCCCCGAAGAAAGAATGCGTTGTGCTACCAGCGGAGACAAAAAATAAAATAAATAAATTAAATTATGAATTATTGTGTTGCATCTGTTAATTTGATGAGGGCGTCTTTGTATTTGTTTTGGACCAACGAAGTAAATTGTCTGAAATAAACTTGTATGTTTGTATGTCTATCTGTCTGTCTGCAGTTTAGTCAGTTTTTACGCTGAACTTAAGCTCTTTATAGGACACAGATACATATTAATGTTACTGGAGATCGGTGAACCATGAATGTGAAAGGTTACATTTTATGAAAAATTAGTTTCTTCCTGACATCAAAGAAAAACACTCAATCTCATTTAGGCGTATTTATTAAGATTTATCTACATCGTTACCATGGTTACGTGGTCATTACTTATCTTATGAATGGGACAGTTTTGATATTTTCATTATTATGGGTTTGATAACTTCAGAATATATTACAATTTTTAATGTTTTCACTGTTTTCCATATTTGTTAGATATAGATATATAATGGCCAATATTGCGACCGATTCATATAAAAACAACCTTCGGGGGTTTGCGAAGAGGACAGAACCAGATCAACAATCAATCCTTGATATCACATGTCTGTCATCTAGTCTTAACTCTGTCAGAGAAAATGACGAAATTGACGTTTTTATTGGAAACAATACAGATTCTTGTGCGTCGGCTCATAACAAGCTGTCTCACCTGAAATCAGCACAGTTTGCCTTTTAGCTATCAAAATATTCAAACTATCTTCTTACTTGCAAACAATGGAGTGGCAATATTTTGAACATGGAATAGTCCACTTGATGGAATTCGGCGCTGAAAGGCTGGTTACGAGCATCAGATAAGCCTCCCGAGAACGGCAACCAACGATACAGTACGTAATTTGATAGAAGGGACTTGTTATATTAACCATTTCCCACAAGCAGACGCAATTTAACGTAATAGCAGCAGACGACTTCTGAAAACATTGTGGCCAAAGGTGAAATTGCTCATGATGAGCAATTTCACCTTTTGGTCACAATATTTTCAACTTTTCCAACAATTAAGCTATCTTTTATGGAGATTTTTCAGGTTTTTGTCACCATGTTTTCATAGTCGTCTGCTGCAGATTTGTTGTAACTTTTAAAGATTCAGATTTGAATTTACATGTAGTTTAAATATGTAACCTAGCAACAGATGATTCGTTATAGGAAATATAACGGACATTGTCACAATGTTTTCAAAGTCGTTTGCAGCAGATGTGTTGTATGTTGGAAAGGGTTAAGACCTCCGTTTGGCGTGACGTGGCCTATTTCATAATTATGAGACGCGTAAGGAAAAAAGGGGGTCTCATTGTAATGTGCGGACAAGCTTACCAGATACTTCACTGTCTGCTACATGGACCTTCTGACAACAATACAATACAATACAATACAATATTTTTTATTTCGATGCTGAGTATGTACATAATACATAAATGACAGCTCTGCAATCTATTATACAACGTGATCAGAGGGCAACACAAGGCGTAGTAATTAAATCAATATGGGAGAGAAATTGAGAATAAGAGAAAAAGAATGAGGTATATAGAGGAAAAAAAGAAAGAAGATACAGAATGGATGATAGTAGCATGTTTTGTAGTTTAAATATGTATGGTAAGCATGTTTATTTAAAAGTTCAATAAGCTTGTTTTCGTCATGCACAAGCTTACATACACACGTACACACCTTGTTTCACTCTCACGCTCATTTATATAAAGGACAGGACCCTCTCTGACGACGCGCCTCATTTATATTAACCCTTTTCCTCATACGACAATTCTGCAGCAGACGACTTTGAACATATTTTGTCAAAAAATTGAAAATCTCTATAATTGAATGGATTTTAACATATGACTAAACGTGGAAAACATTGTGTCAAAAGGAGAAATTGCTCGTTTTGATCAATTTCTTCTTTTGTTACTATCTATGTTTTCAAAAAGCCGTCTGCTGCAGAGGCGTCATAAAGCGTCTATATGAGGGAAAGGGTTGAGGGTCCATTGTAAAGTTGATGATTTAATGTGTTTTCTCTTTTACTTTTTCTCTTCAAATTCATAGAAACCATTTTTAAATGGATGTTTCTGTTTCAATATGACAAACACATAGTGCATATTAATTATTAATTGTCATACCTAGACATGTTTATAGTTTAAAATATGCAATGTTTTAATAAATAAATATTCCATAACGAAAAAATGATCCATATGTTTTCAGGTTAATATCTTGTTATGTTATATATTCGTCGAAAGATGGGAAGATCATTTGTAAGACATAAATAACTGTCTATTGAAATAAATTTGAAAAGAACATGGTAGTAAAATTTGGTTAACATCTCAATTTACACATAAACTCCGAAATTAATTTTCTCCACTTTTTTATACTTGATTGTGTACACTTTGTTATTCTTGATTTTAGCTGAGGTGTCCACCAGTTTAAAACATATTTGTTCATGTTTTAATTTATTTGTTTAAGTCTCAAATAATGTCCACACACTGCCATATACATAAATATACACTATACAAACACATCCAGACAAGTATGGCCATTCTAACAGAAATTATAGGAGACTTGCGATATAAGAATGTCGCACAATCATTGCATTTACTATTTACAACATAGAGCCAAGAATCAGCTGATAATTTGCTTTTAAAATTAAAAATCGAACACAGATAGTTTAAAGAACCCAATGCCAATAATGTAAAGCCACTAAAGTAAAATTAAAGAATTATTTAATACAAAAGGAAAAACACATAAGTTATCACCCACGGTCAGATCGAGAAGTTACTACTAAGTCAGCTGTTTCTTGCTTGCACTAAAATTGCTGAAATAGAATACATGTATAAGATTTTTTTATTTTTACAAAGATAATATCTACTTCGATTGACATATAAATTGAGCCGTTCCACGAAAAAAAACAACATTATGTCCTCTGCGTAATCTATCTCAGGCGGATAGATGTATAGAGTAGTGATTCCTGAAACAGAAAATCCACAGGAGGCGAAATTTGTCCATCCGGGTAAGCCTGCGCGGCAGGCTGAGGCTGATCCGGGTCGATACTTTACGCAGAGTCCACAACGTTGGCTTACTCGTGGGACGTCTCATATCAATATATCTGCGTAATGTATCGACCAGATCAGCCTGCGCTGTCCGCGCAGACTGATCCGGCCGACACATTCCGTCTAAGGGGGGATAGATAGAGTAGTGATTCCTGAAACAGAAAATCCACAGGAGTCGAAAAGTGTCTGTCCGGGTTAGCCTGCGCGGCATGCTGATGCTGATCCGGGTCAATACTTTACGCAGAGTCCACAACGTTGGTTTACTCGTGGGACGGCTCATATCAATATATCTGCGTAATGTATCGACCAGATCAGCCTGCGCTGTCCGCGCAGACTGATTCGGCCGACACATTCCGTCTAAGGGGGGATAGATAGAGTAGTGATTCCTGAAACAGAAAATCCACAGGAGGCGAAAAGTATCTGTCCGGATTAGCCTGCGCGGCATGCTAAGGCTGATCCGGGTCAATACTTTACGCAGAGTCCACAACGTTGGCTTTCTCGCGGGACGGCTCATATCAATATATCTGCGTAATGTATCGACCAGACCAGCCTGCGCTGTCCGCGCAGACTGATCCGGCCGACACATTCCGTCTAAGGGGGGATAGATAGAGTAGTGATTCCTGAAACAGAAAATCCACAGGAGTCGAAAAGTGTCTGTCCGGGTTAGCCTGCGCGGCATGCTTAAGCTGATCCGGGTCAATACTTTACGCAGAGTCCACAACGTTGGTTTACTCGTGGGACGGCTCATATCAATATATCTGCGTAATGTATCGACCAGATCAGCCTGCGCTGTCCGCGCAGACTGATCCGGCCGACACATTCCGTCTAAGGGGGGATAGATAGAGTAGTGATTCCTGAAACAGAAAATCCACAGGAGTCGAAAAGTGTCCGTCCGGGTTAGCCTGCACGGCATGCTTAAGCTGATCCGGGTCAATACTTTACGCAGAGTCCACAACGTTGGTTTACTCGTGGGACGGCTCATATCAATATATCTGCGTAATGTATCGACCAGATCAGCCTGCGCTGTCCGCGCAGACTGATCCGGCTGACACATTCCGTCTAAGGGGAATAGATAGAGTAGTGATTCCTGAAACAGAAAATCCACAGGAGTCGAAATTTGTCCATCCGGGTAAGCCTGCGCGGCATGCTGAGGCTGATCCGGGTCGATACTTTACGCAGAGTCCACAACGTTGGCTTACTCGTGGGACGACTCATATCAATATATCTGCGTAATGTATTGACCAAATCAGCCTGCGCTGTCCGCGCAGACTGATCCGGCCGACACATTCCGTCTAAGGGGGGATAGATAGAGTAGTGGTTCCTGAAACAGAAAATCCACAGGAGGCGAAATTTGTCCATCCGGGTAAGCCTGCGCGGCATGCTTAAGCTGATCCGGGTCGATACTTTACGCAGAGTCCACAACGTTGGCTTTCTCGTGGGACGGCTCAATTGTGACATTTGATTTGGTGTCTTGATACATCCGTGAAGACGTGGATGAGGCTGCTCGTCCGCCACTGTATCATTATATATTATATAGAGCTAATCATTTCTTCTTAGATAAAACTAAACGTTTAGCCCCACAATACACCCAAATAAATTCCCTTCTCAGTTTTCATGAAAAATCAATCAGCGCTAAATTGTCACACGTTCTAAGCATTTTACAGATAGAACACACACCCTATAGCATTGAAAAGAGTTACCTCTAAGCTTTAAAATAATCCAAAGAATTAAATGATGATGATCCGAGATCTATTAGGTTACAATACACCAAATAAATCCCTTCTTTGTTCCCAAGTAAATCAATCAGCGCTAAATTGTCACACGTTCTAAGCATTTTACAGATAGAACACACACCCTATAGCATTGAAAAGAGTTACCTCTAAGCTTTAAGATAATCCAAAGAATTAAATGATGATGATCCGAGATCTATTAGGTTACAATACACCAAATAAATCCCTTCTTTATTCCCATGTAAATCAATCAGCGCTAAATTGTCACACGTTCTAAGCATTTTACAGATAGAACACACACCCTATTAAAACGAATTACCTCTAAGCTTTAAAAGAATCCAAAGAAAATGGTGGGTCATGTGTTATGCAATAAAGAATTCACCCCGCGAAGATGGTTATCGTCATTTTGGACGAAATCGGGCTGGGACGAAACTTAATTTTTCACATACTCTACTTTCACTTTCAAACTAGGCCTACTAAATATGACCAAATAAAATATTTCCAGTGAATCCTGTACATACACTTTGTTTAGGGACTATTTGGCGGATCAGCATGGCCGCGGATGTATTTGGCGTAATAAGACCCCACATCACGAGACACGGCTCATTTCTGGAAAAGACAAAAGGTTCAATGTGAAACAATCTTTAATATTTCTGAAGAAGAGATTAGCCTCTATCCAGATTAGCTTCTATCCGTTGTCATATTATGAATAGTTTAGGTAGCCAGTTGCTTGGAAACTATGTGGTGTGGAGTACTGTACTGGTGCAAGAACGACATAATACACATAGTAAGAGAACTCGAAACATAACTGCAGACATATTGAAAACGGTGTTTCACCAAATAACTTTCAAGTGCCAAACCAATTTTACGAATTTAGCCAACGAGTTCCGAATAATAAATTAACCAACCAAATTTAGTTTACGATTTTTACCGGAAGATCCGATCTAAATTAACAAGATTAAATCGGGTTTACGAGCTTACCCGATGACTTGTTTTGTTTTATTGAGGTTTTACGCCGCTTTCAACATTATCTTATCCGATGAATGTCGATTCTCATAAATCTAGTGGCTTAAGTTGAATCACCTCATATTATCATACCTAGGGTGTCGTTTCAATTGTCTCATTGAAGAAATAGGAATATATTATACGGTAATCTAATCCTATATAGATTAAGAGAGTCGCGGTAGACAATTTGACGTCCCTTTACTTCTCCGGGTTTGGCGTCACTTTAAACTGTACCACATACAACGAAACTACAGCAGACAAAATATTAGCCGTCCCGCGAGAAAATCAACAATATGGACTCTGCGTAATGTATCGACCCAGATCAGCCTGCGCAGTCCGCGCAGACTGATCCGGGCCGACACACTCCGTCTCAGGGGGATAGAGGTAAAGAGTAATGATTCCTGAAACAGAAAATCCACAGGAGGCGAAAAGTGTCTGTCCGGGTAAGTCTGCATGGCATGCTTAGGCTGATCTGGATCGATACTTTACGCAGAGACCACAATATTGGTTTTCTCGCGAGACGGCACAAATTTGAAATTGTCTAGACATGACTATTGAAACACTTTGTATATGAACGTGTAGTTTAAAGTGGAAACGACCGATTTCTCCTTTTGCCACAATGAATTAAAAAAATCTGATGCAGAGGCTTACCCACTGGAGAAACATCATTTGACACATCTGCGGACGACTATGTTGAAAACATTGTGACAAAAGAAATTATAATCTCATTTTGTCAGAATGTTTTCAACTATATTAATGAAGAATACTTTCATTAATAGAGATTTAAATAGCTTTGCCAAAATGTTAATAAAAAAGTCTGCTGCATTTGTGTTGTATGAAGAAAATGGTAAAGGTGACGCGAACGTAACATAAGTTTGGCTACCATTCAAGTTATCTTTAACATATACAGTCGTATATAACATATAGATAGACGAGTTATGTATAACGTATACAGTCGTATATAACATATAGATAGACGAGTTATGTATAACGTATACATTCGTATATAACATATAGATAGACGAGTTATGTATAACGTATACATTCGTATATAACATATAGATAGACGAGTTATGTATGACGTATACGGTCGTATATCACATATAGATAGACGAGTTATGTATAACGTATACGGTCGTATATAACATATATATAGACGAGTTATGTATAACGTATACGGTCGTATATAACATATAGATAGACGAGTTATGTATAACGTATACATTCGTATATAACATATAGATAGACGAGTTATCTATAACGTATACAGTCGTATATAACATATAGATAGACGAGTTGTGTATAACGTATACATTCGTATATAACATATAGATAGACGAGTTATGTATAACGTATACATTCGTATATAACATATAGATAGACGAGTTATCTATAACGTATACGGTCGTATATAACATATAGATAGACGAGTTATCTATAACGTATACAGTCGTATATAACATATAGATAGACGAGTTATGTATAACGTATACAGTCGTATATAACATATAGATAGACGAGTTATGTATAACGTATACAGTCGTATATAACATATAGATAGACGAGTTATCTATAACGTATACAGTCGTATATAACATATAGATAGACGAGTTATCTATAACGTATACAGTCGTATATAACATATAGATAGACGAGTTATCTATAACGTATACAGTCGTATATAACATATAGATAGACGAGTTATCTATAACGTATACAGTCGTATATAACATATAGATAGACAAGTTATGTATAACGTATACAGTCGTATAAAACATATAGATAGACGAGTTATGTATAACGTATACAGTCGTATATAACATATAGATAGACGAGTTATGTATAACGTATACGGTCGTATATAACATATAGATAGACGAGTTATGTATAACGTATACGGTCGTATATAACATATAGATAGACGAGTTATGTATAACGTATACGGTCGTATATAACATATAGATAGACGAGTTATGTATAACGTATACGGTCGTATATAACATATAGATAGACGAGTTATGTATAGCGTATACGGTCGTATATAACATATAGATAGACGAGTTATGTATAACGTATACGGTCGTATATAACATATAGATAGACGAGTTATGTATAACGTATACAGTCGTATATAACATATAGATAGACAAGTTATCTATAACGTATACAGTCGTATATAACATATAGATAGACGAGTCATCTATAACGTATACAGTCGTATATAACATATAGATAGACGAGTCATCTATAACGTATACAGTCGTATATAACATATAGATAGACGAGTTATGTATAACGTATACAGTCGTATATAACATATAGATAGACGAGTTATGTATAACGTATACGGTCGTATATAACATATAGATAGACGAGTTATGTATAACGTATACAGTCGTATATCACATATAGATAGACGAGTTATGTATAACGTATACAGTCGTATATAACATATAGATAGACGAGTTATGTATAACGTATACAGTCGTATATAACATATAGATAGACGAGTTATGTATAACGTATACAGTCGTATATAACATATAGATAGACGAGTTATGTATAACGTATACAGTCGTATATAACATATAGATAGACGAGTTATGTATAACGTATACAGTCGTATATAACATATAGATAGATGAGTTATGTATAACGTATACGGTCGTATATATATAGACGAGTTATCTATAACGTATACAGTCGTATATAACATATAGATAGACGAGTTATGTATAACGTATACAGTCGTATATAACATATAGATAGACGAGTTATGTATAACGTAAACAGTCGTATATAACATATATATAGACGAGTTATGTATAACGTATACAGTCGTATATAACATATAGATAGACGAGTTATGTATAACGTATACAGTCGTATATAACATATAGATAGACGAGTTATGTATAACGTATACGGTCGTATATAACATATAGATATACGAGTTATGTATAACGTATACAGTCGTATATAGATAGATGAGTTAGACTTTCATATTTAAAGATTAACCTGAGGCTCCTGGAAACCGCCTTGCTCATTAAGTTAGCGTCGAGAATTTGGAACCGGGCGTCCCGGGTTCGATCCCCAGTCGCGGCTATTATGGTTGCGTGCCCATGGGTAAGGCACATTTCATAGCCTAGTGCTGGTTTGTTTGCCGTGGGATATTGAATAAGTGAACTGTTGCCGTGAGATAACTGAAATGTTGTTGAAAGCGGCGTAATATCCCGATAAAACAATAAAACAAACCTGCGGTGTCACTGTTAGCAACAAGACCCCAAATCGCAAGGCGCGGCTGAAATATATTTTTCATAAGATTTTCTTTTTCTTTGTTATAATACCCTTCGCTGGGATAACTAGAAACCTATAAGGTTTCTAACCCTTTCGGAAAAACGGCAAATTAGACAGCAGTCGACTTTGAATATATCTAGACACAATTTGAAGACTCCATGTTATTAATTGAGGTTGAACATTTTTCGTGAAACGATATCCGTATGTTGTCAAGTAATGCATTCATTCGCACAGATGTGACACGCATACATAACAGTTTATTTGGAAATAAACAATTGTTGAAAACGGCGTTAAACCCCAATCAGTCAATCAATCAATACTCTATACACCTAAACCCTCTGAGACGGAATGTGTCGGCCCGGATTAGTCTGCGCGGACTCCGCAGGCTGATCTGGGTCGATATATTACGCAGAGGCCATACTGTTGGTTTTCTCGTGGGACGGTTCATGTGTTGTTGTCAATCCTTCTTGATAACAATTCTCTAAACAAAACACATTATTATATGCTATCGGGTTGGTAAAGGTAAAATGTGCACATTTGAAGCCTTACTACATGTAGATACAATATCTATATCAAAACAAATACTACAAAATATAATCAAATAGGTAGCGCAATATCCACTTTTGAATTTTGTTTATACTTGAAAAAAAATAATCTTCGTTTGAAAAGAGATATCCAAAACGTTTGATTTCAAAGGAAGATAACTTTGATAATAAAATATCAACCATGTAAAGGGTTACGTACCCTTGTGCTGTTTAACGATTGTCTTAACTCTTTCAGCGCCAAAGGCAATATTGGGGTTTTTGCAAACAATGCAGATTCAGGTGAGTCAGCTCGTAACGAGCTGTCTCACCTGAAATCTGCATTGTTTGGCTGTGAGTTATAAAGATATTCCAAAAATCCTATAACATGAAAATAGAGTCGTCCGAGTTTGAACATGGAAGAGTCTACTTTAAACAATTCGGCGTTAAATTAAAGAGTTAAAGCAAGGACACACGCTATAAATTAACACTTACCTATAGAAACTTTCTGAGGTTCCCTACACACAGGTAGTAAGCATTGAATATTTGGTGTTTTACGCAGCTTTCAAGAATTGCCGTTACCTCACGGCGTTTTCTTTGTACGTTATCAGTACTAGTTATCCATTTATCCTGACACCATCCAGTTAGTTGTAATGCTAACCCTTCAACCCCGAGGACACAGGAGGGCAGCCATTAATGCCAAAATTGTTTGTAAACAAATTAAAAGATTGTTTCCTTAAAGAGTGGAACCCTTAATTAGCTAATTATCACATGTATAATCAAAGCGCCAATGGCACTTTAGTGGCGATCGTATGGGAAGTCCTGCAAAGTAACAAGCAGTATATCGGTGTAGGGCTTGCGATGACTCTGGTGCGGGTAAATTTGAGAATGTATCAACCCTTTTGACAGTAGAATAATGTTAGTTTGACAGAATGTTGTCTTGGAGATTTTTTTAGTTACGTTCTGAAATTGGTCATGATGTGTTCAAAATAAGGCCATTCCAAAGTTATGAAAAATCTAGTTGGTATTCGATAGACTACCGTTTTAGCTCATAAGAATGGCTATTTGTAATCTAAATTGTTCGGGTAATCACATGTTCATCACCAGGTCGCTAGGCCATATTAAGATAAAATATTTTTTACACTTTAGAAAATGACTAACTAATCAAGAAAGGAGAGCAAACAGTATCCATTAGTTTGGTATTTGTTTCAATGATGTCCGATATTAAACAGGTCTGTTAAATTTAGTCCCTTCACATTGCATGATTGAGGGTTGTCAGAGACATATAAACACAGTGTATTTATATGTCTCTGAGGTTGTTAAACTGCTTCGAATAATGTGAGTGCAAAAACAAACACAAAACATGCTCAAAAAGCACAATTTCACTATTTGCCAAACTGTTCAATTTATAAAAATATAGGCATATATTATAATGCTCGATCTCCAAACAAAATAGGCTACACTTTCAGCATTGATTGCTAATTGACTCTAGAACGTGCAGACGTGTATACACAACGTGTGTACACACTGACATCGTGTGTCCTTTAAACATTTGTAAACCAGTCTTATCATCTAGACGCTTTTATATATTTAAACAACTACACAATAAAGCGTTTATAATATTGAGATTTAAGAACACGAGTCTCGCGAGCTATTTATAGAACCTTTTGGAATTTCCAGATTTGAGTATCATCAAGAGTTATTTGCAAGGCAGATAGAACGCGCAATGATATTTATTATCTGCCCAATCATGACGAAGATAATATTTACATATTTTAACTCTACGTAGATAATGTCTCGATAAAACTCAAATATTAGTAACAATCCGGTACCAAAGTAGCACTGACATAATTATTATTAATCACGTCTCTGCATCAATGATGGAACTATAACGGATGTGGGTAAATTAGTTTGCAGTAAGGAAAAAATATATCAACCGATTGTTCAAAACCGACTATGTAAATATTTTTCGTTGTTGTTGTTTCTGTTAGCATTGTGGCGATTGTCAAACCAATCGCCACAAAAATGAATTCAGTTACGAAACATATCTTTTAGTGTTAGACATACGGACATTTTGATATATTTATGTAAATGTTAGGGTTGGAGCACTTGAAATTGAGATTGAAAGAGTAATTAAAATATTCCTAGAAGAAATAGGATTTGTAAATTATGTAACATGAATGTTATTGAAAAGGAGTAGCATTACTTTCTTTGTTGTGACTTTTATGATGACATTAGAAAGTCATACATTCCTAGTAAATATTTCACCATACCTGGTATACAAAAGTTTAATATATTAATGTCATCGCAAAATTAAAAACTAATTAAATGCACATCTTCTTATTTGTTCTTTGCTGTCAAATGAGGAAAGTTGTTTATAAAACAAATTGGTTAGATATATTGTTTATAGGTTGTATGTGAATGTATATATATATATATATATATATATATATATATGTGTGTGAATATATAAATGGTTTTATGTTTTCATGTATTTCTGTGTAAATGTAAGATTACATATGTACATATGTATGTGTGTATGTGTATTTTCAGATGTAAATATATGTATATGTGTGTGTATATGTATTTGTATGACTATTCTGACACAAAACCGTTTCTGATATCATTTCCAACCCCAATATTTCTCAGTTTTATATGTATTTTTTTACGCATCAAAAAGAACACCAAACATTTGTTATTATATTTGTTTTAACAAGAATTACCAACTGATATGTATCAATATGTATTTTCTAGTATAATATTTGTTGGTATACATATCTGTATATTTGTGACAAGCGTGCAAAACGCTGACGGATTTTGTATACTATGTTGTAAATGTTCTTATGGGTCGATTGCTTTAAATCAATTTTGTAAGTATTTGGTGTGACCTGGCCGGGGATCGAACCCTCGACCTTCTGTACCCGAGACGGACGCTCTACCACTTCACCATCGAGACGGTTGCGTTAAAGCAAAGCCGAACACTTTAAATTGACACTATATACACTCTCTGAGGTTCCCTACAAAATCCCCAGAGCCGCTTGTGTCCACTTTTTCATTTATCTGACACGTTTCTTTTCCAGACGTCTTCGAAAACATCCGAAAACAATATTGCCAGAGGCGGAGAGATTGAGTAAGATCGCTATATACATAAGGAGATATATCAAATTGTGAGATTTTAAGTGGTTTTGAAAGATAACAAGGATTTTAGCAATAAGAGTAAAAGTTCAAATATCTCTGTTAAAGGATTTATGAGATAGCTCTGTGAGTTTGCATACAAATATAAATAGCTGCGCTCCAAGATGCAACATCATTACCTATGGCGGATCAAACACAAAACAATAGAAAATGACGAGCAGTAATTTTAATGCAGATGATGTGATAACTAGTGTCCCCCGACCCCAATTTCCAGGTGACTTGAAATTTGAATTAAGACAAAATGAGATCACAGGTGCCAGTCTCGTTTTAAATCTAAAATAGCATTTGACTATATCGATGTTTTGGCGAGAAACGGTTGTAACTAAAATCATTATACGCGTTAAATCATTTTTCTTGGTAAACAATGGGAATTAAGTTGCCATTGCTCGTTCTGAGCAATGGCACTTCATTTGCATTGTTTACAAAGGGGTCAAAATTGCCCCTCAACCAGGCTTTTCAAAATTAGTTTTTAGTTACAACCGTTTCACGCCAAGCCCTCGATATATTGTCAATATAATATAGTCAAATGCTATTTTTAGGTTTTAAACGAGACTGGCACCTGTGCATGAGATGGGTAGAAACATGTTGTGAGTCGTGTGTGTCCACTTTATCATTTAGCTGATATGTTTCCTTTCCAGACATTTTGGTAAACAATATTGCCAATGTGATAAACATGTACACTCAACCGACATGCCTTTGTCGCCGGTCTGGTCAATTTATTCTGACACCAGTCAGTCAGTAGTAATGCTAACCCCGTAACCCTAGGCGCCAAAGGATCGAACCCTCGACCTCCCAGCACCCGAGAAGGAGTCTTTACCACTAGTACATCCACCGAGGTGATCAGGTAGTAAACAAGTACACTTAACCGATGTGCCTTTGTGGCCGGTCTAAAGATGAATTCCCTTTATCGGGCCAAACTAAGAAAATGTAGGTTTTGGACATCACAATAGTATCGAATGATCAGGGATATCGAGGTATCCGATATCAACATAACGAGAGTCGACAGTATTTATACAAACACGCTGTGGGTGTTTTGGCTGATTTATAATGATATATTTACAAGTCATGGATGGTGTAACATTTGATTAACATTAACAACTATTTATCCACAGAGAACCACACATATCACCCATGGAGTATCGTGGAAAAGAAAGGAAAATATATATAATCCTTTCCCGCTACGACAATTGACCAATTGCGTGTGGGTAATAGTTTAAAATATATTAAAAAGATGTCAACAACATAGAAACGTAGTAGGGTACGGAGGGGGATGGCCATGACCTCCACATTCCGGTGCGCGTAAAGTTACAAAAACAAACACATTAAAACAGGTTAATATACCCTATACACATCATATTAACTGAACACGCAACAGCTTAAATTAGATACATGCTACTTAAATGAATATATATTTACATATGTGCGGAATTAATTTGTGTTAGTATGGTGTTTTACGCCGCTCTCAATAATTTGTCCGTTATAAAATATTTTGGCAAATAGCGAAATTGCTCACAATGTTTTCAAAAGTCATCTGCTGCGTAGGCTTCAAATGTTGTCTGGATGAGGAAAAGAATGAAAATAAAAGTGCTTTTAAAATTAAGAAGATGAGCCGTCCCGCGAGAAAACCAACATTGTGGACTCTGCGTAATGTATCGACCCGGATCAGCCTAAGCATGCCGCACAGGCTTACCCGGACAGACACTTTTCGCCTCCTGTGTATTTTCTGTTTCAGGAATCACTACTCTATCTATCCCCCCTTAGACGGAATGTGTCGGCCGGATCAGTCTGCGCGGACAGCGCAGGCTGATCTGGTCGATACATTACGCAGATATATTGATATGAGCCGTTCCGCGAGAAAACCAACATTGTGTTTCCTGGGTTATTTTCCAGTACTTCTTGTTCATTTATTCTGACACCAGTGAGTCACTCGTAATGCTAACCCATCGATCCTGAACGCCAAGTAGGGAAATCCATTACTGCAATTACTACATCGAACCCGCGACCTCCCGTAACCCAAGTGAAACATATTTTCGGAACGCAGATTATCTTATAACGGCTCTGTGTTTCCACATATTTGTAGAGCTTTGACTTTTGGCATGGACAACAAAATATCTTTACCTTGGCATATACCCGAGCCACACTAGCTCAGTCGGTACCGCCGAGGTCTATCAATCCAGGGGACATGAGTTCGAACACAACCCCGGATGATCGATGAACAGCATTGTGACCAACGTCCGTAATTTTCCACCAATTGGTTAAAACTATATATGAAGAAATGAAGCCGATTGCCGAGGAAAATCTTGTACGCTTTGCTAAAAAAGTTCAGATCCCATGGTAACGTGAACTGGCTGCTGTGATTTAACCGAGAAAACTATTGAACACTCCAACGAATCACTTGCCATAATTCACGAATAGAAAATGGTCATGACAAACGACAAACCGAACATAATATTGAAAACTCCTGAGCGCCAAAGACAATCGACAATCGTGCAGCAGACGACTTTGAACGTATTTTGTCAAAAATTAGAAAATCTCCATAATTGAATGGATAACCTATGACACAAAGTGGAAAACATTGTGCAAAAGGAGAAATTGCACGTTTTGTGCAATTTCTCTTTTGTCACTATGTTTCAAAAAGCCGTCTGCCACAGAGACGTCAGAAAGCGTCTATATGAGGGAAAGGGTTAATCAATCACTCGCCATAGTCCATTTACATAAACATAAATAGAAGTTGGCCACGACGAACGAAAACCGATTCTTGGAACGGAGTGGATGGAACATTGTTGATATCCCCTTATTCTTCAAGTTTTTCAACGTTCTTTACGATTTGTAAAAGGAACGGCTAATGACTGAAAACATTTAAATGTGTGAACCGTTTACCTGTTTGGCGCAGCTTAACCCCGCCCTACATGGAGATGTATTCTGATGTATCTTCAGCCGACACATTTTGAAACATTTTTGACAAACGGTGAAATCGCTTATAGAGAGCAATTTCTCCTATTGTCACAACGTTTTCAACTCGATTTATTAATAATATCTTCGTTAATAAAGACTGCAAATATGTTTTATGTGAGTAAACGTTATCCAAAGTCATGGATAATGGTATTACATGTTCTAAAATCTTTATTTTCGGACAAAACCGTATGACTGCCCTGGTGATGTAATGATCATTCCCCGAGTAATACACAACTATTACAAATGTCGTTAGCATTACGACTGACCGGCTGGGGGTCAAGAAAATTCAAACCGCATTATAGGAACATTATATTTACAAAATAGCATTATATTCCAATGTTTGATCGTTCAAAATAAAGAAGCAATCGGATCAGGGTTTACATCGGTTTGATCCCCAATTTCACACATGCGATCCAACAATCCAACGAGTCTTCATAAAACGTCTTTGAAAAAAAAAAAGAAACCCATACAAGATAGCTGAATTAGTGAAAAGAATGGAAACCATTGTTACGAACTGAGAAATTGCTCATAACAAGCAACGTCTCAACTTGTTCAAATGTCGCATGCTTCAAATCCGTCTGTAGAACTGGCCGTGACCTAGTGGTTAGCGTCGGGCATTTGGATCCGGGAGTTCCGGGTTCGAATCCCAGTCGCGGCGCCGAAGTCACGGTGGAGTGCCCTTAGACAAGGCACATTGTCTAGCCTAGTACTGGTGTATTTACCCAAGGATCATGAATAAGTGAACTGTCGCGGGGATATACCTGAAATAATGTTGAAAGAGACGTAAATCCCCAATAAAACAAACAAACACATCACATCCGTCTGTATGTGGGAAAGTGTTAGAATAATTGAGCCGACCCGCGAGGAAACCAACATTATGGCCTCTGCGTAATGTATAGACCCAGATCAGCCTGCGCATTCCGCGCTGGCTAATCCGGGCCGACACATTCCGTCTCAATGGTATAGAGGTATAGAGTATTGATTCCTGAAGCAGAAAATATACAGTAGGCGAAAAGTGTTTGTCCGGGTTAGCCTGCGCGGCCTACTTAGGCTGATCCGGGTCGATACTTTACGCAGAGTCCAAAATGTTGGTTTTCTCGCGGGACGGCTCAGAGATGTTCACGAAGCCCTGGCAACCACACCTGACTGGTGTACCCACTAATCTGGGTGTCACCCTGTACACCCGACATTGCGTCATAATCTGGGTATGCTTCACGGGTCGTGTAGTCATTACGAGTATGTGTGGGTGGACAACTCTTAACAGTGATTAGTCCTAAATTACCTTCATAAACGGGTTTCTTTTGATTGAATGGTGTCTTCTGTCGCTGTCAGCGCTCTTTCTGTGACATAGAAATGTTAACAAGTGCGAGCGGTACATCAGTGTAGTAGAGTGATCTGCCCCATTTATAGACTGTTTGTACAAGGGCATACCTTTATTGCCTTGCTATAGAGCTTGCTTTTATAGCAACGTGATAGAGCGTTCTCATTCGGTACAAGAGGTCCCGAGTTCGATCACTTGTCGGCCCGGCTTTTTTCCAGCTAGATTACATTTTGCGCCCATCGTAAATACCCTGCAGTGATGTGACATAGAGTAGACAGGGAGGATGTGGTCGAGTGGTTTGTTCCATATATAGACACTATGTATATATGCGTTACCTATACTGCCTTGTTATAGAGCTAGCTTTTATAGCAACGTGATAGAGCGTTCTCCTGCGGCACAAGATGCCCCGAGTTCGAGGCCTTGTCCGGTCCGGCTTTAACAGCTGGGTTACATGAGTCACACTTGAGTTTTATTTCTATTTTATTTTTAAAGTTTTATTACTTTTAAAGTACCATTATTTCCTACGGGCACAATCATAATCAATTAGACTTGGTGAATCAGGGGATATCAAAGATTGATTATTGAATAATATGATGAATAGCGTCCAAATCGTGGCAATGTATCTGTAGATTAAGAAATGTTTTATGCACCGCCTGATTAATTTCAATCAATGAAATCCTTTGCATAATTGTGCAATACAATTGTATAGATTAAAACCCTGGGACTCGCATCAAAAGTCCTGCGTTTAATAGACACTGAACTGTACCGTTAAACGTGAACGGATCATAACGATACGGTTTAACGATGTCGGTTACTGTGTTTGTTTGTTTGTTTGTTTGTTTGTTTGGTTGGTTGTTTGTTTGTTTGGTTGTTTGTGTGGTGCTTTACGCTGCTTTCAACATTTGAGCCGTCCCGCGAGAAAACCAACAGTGTGGACTCTGCGTTAAGTATCGTCCCGAATCAGCCTAAGCATGCCGTGCAGGCTTACCCGAATATACACCTTTCGCCTCCTGTTCATTTTCTGTCTCATGAATCATTACTCTATACCTGTATTCCCCTGAGAATGTTCCGGCCCGGATCAGTCTCCTCGGACTGCGTAGGATGATCTTGGTCGATACATTACGCAGAGGCCACAATGTTGGTTTTCTCGCAGGACGGCTCATTCATTCAGTTATATATCACGGTGGTTCCTATGTAAGTTACCAGTAGGCTACTACTGGTTCATTTACCCTGATACCAGCGAGTCAGTCGTAATGCTAACTCCACAACCCTGAGCGACTTCAAGGGAGAACCATTACTACGAAATAAACATAGAAACCAACTTGATGTTCGCAAAACATATTTCTGTTTCCTTGTCTATTGAAAGCTAAGTCGGTCACTCGTGTGAGCATTCAAACACTACATAAGTATGTATATAGTAATCCTGTGTATAGAGTAATCCTGTGTATATAGTAATCCTAGAGTAATCCTGTGTATAGAGTAATCCTGTGTATAGTAATCCAGTGTACAGAATAATCCTGTGTATAGAGTAATCCTGTGTATAAAGTAATGCTGGAGTAATCCTGTGTATAGAGTAATCCTGTGTATAGAGTAATCCTATGTATATAGTAATCCTAGAGTAATCCTGTGTATAGAGTAATTCTGTGTATAGAGTAATCGTGTTTATAGAGTAATCCTAGAATAATCCTGTGTATAGAGTAATCATGTGTATAGAGTAATCCTAGAGTAATCCTGTGTAAAGAGTAATCCTACAGTAATCCTGTGTATAGAGTAATCCTAGAGTAATCCTGTGTATATAGTAATCCTAGCGTAATCCTGTGTATATAATAATCCTAGAGTAATCCTGTGTATAGAGTAATCCTAGAGTAATCCTGTGTATAGAGTAATCCTGTGTATAGAGTAATCCTAGAGTAATCTTGTGTAAAGAGTAATCCTAGAGTAATCCTGTGTATAGAGTAGTCCTGTGTTTAGAGTAATCCGGTGTATAGAGTAATCCTGTGTATAGAGTAATCATGTGGTGACCACCTCTAAAGGTTATGCTTAATTGATCGAGTATAACACCTTTAAAAAAAAAATGTCAGTCATATCTCGGCGGCCAGGTCACCTACTCATATTTTTCAAAAGGTTATGCTTAATTAATTGAGCCGGATTAACGCCATTTAAAAAAAAAAAAAATTAAAAAAAAAAAAGTCATATCACGGCGGCCAGTTCACCCACTCATGTTTTCCAGGTTTACACCGGTAATCCACACACCAGTCTTTCCAAGCAACTTGATGAGTTTCCACAAAGACTGATAGTTCATTGGTGGAAGACGGATGACCCTTGTCACAGTGACTTTTGACAAACGTCGGAAAGAATATTGGCCGAGCTGGGGTTCGAACTCACAAACCCTCAATTGGCAACCATGTGTCGCCACCGACTGAAATACCGAGACTAAACAGGTTGTGCCGTTAATTGTTAAAATGTTTTTTTCTTTTAAGAACTGAATTTCTAATGAGGCTAATATTTAGATATGTCTGTACATAATCCCGACATACCCCATACATTGACTGACTTGTTTTGACATAATCAACCTACCTTAAAGGGAGATAACAAAGGTTTGAAAAAAACATATGAGCCGTTCCACGTGAACACCAACAGTTTGGACTCTGCGTAATGTATCGACCCAGATCAGCCTGCGCAGTCCGCGCAGGGTAATCCGGGCCGACACATTCCATCTCAGGGGGATAAAGGTATAGAGTAATGATTCCTGAAACAGAAAATACACAGGAGGAGAAAAGTTTCTGTCCTGGTTAGCCTGCACGGCATGCTTAGGCTGATGCGGGTCGATACTTTACGCAGAGTCCACCATGTTGACTTTCTCGCGTGACGGCTCATTTAAGAAAAATGTATGATTGAACCTTTTATTATTTTACCTTTTATTCAAAACTCGCCTATATATATATAGCTTTATTACAGCCGCACTACGCGCATTAAATCTGGTGATTGATTGCTTGATTGATTGGTTGATTGATTGATTGCGTGACTGATTGGTTGATTGATTGATTGATTGGTTTATTGGTTAAACGGTTGGTGTTTTACGTCGCTTTCAACATGTGTTCCACTATATCACGGCGTTTTCTGAGTAAGTTACCAGTACTACTGGTCGTTTCTTTCATGATACTAGTGGGTCATAATGCTAATGCTAACCCCGCAACCCTGAGCGCAAAGGGGGGAAAGGAGGGGGGGGGGGGGTGGGGGGGCAGCAATTACTACCATTTTTAAAGCATCTGGTATTACCCGGCCTTGGATCGAACCAGCGACCTCCATCACTCGAGGCGGACGCTCCACCACTACACCACCAAGGCGGTCAACAGCTGGTGAACGAGTAACAATGACTCGATATGTGTAAACTTTGTAACTTTAGTATTCCTAGTACACATTGAACTGGCACTGTCACGTGACTGATTCAGACAGCGACAATTTACATTAGCGGTGCTCAAGGGAAATCTATGTTAGGGAATGTGCGACCGGTCTTATCTGCATTTCGAGGGCTTGGCGTGAAACGGTTGTAACTAAAATTTGTATTTTTTTTACCAAGGTTAATCACCTCGCCATAAAGTCTTTATAAGTGTAAAATCATTTTTCGTTCTGAGCAATGGCACCTAAATTTGTATTGTTTACAAAGGGGTCAAAATTGCTCCTAAAGCAGGGTTTTCAAAATAGATTTTAATTTACAACCGTTTCACGCCAAGCCCTCGATTTGTACTAATATTGTCCGCAAATAAGTGAAGAAGGTGTTTGTTAGTGGGGTTTAATTTTGGTAATACGTCGTTTTTCAACAATATTTCACTTATATTACGGCGACTTATTTATGATCCCGGGGTAAAACCAATCAGTACTATGCTAGGAGAATTGCTTTGAGCAAGGGCACGCCTACATAACCAATATCAGCGTGGATCGAACGATGGACGCTTGTTTCAATATTATCAAAAGTTCCATGGAGAAGTTTTCATGGAACTACTGAAATAGATGGTATACTTGGAATGGTGTAGCATTGGTGCACAGGAATATCTGTATATACTTGTGTAACTTAAATTCTTAAAATTCAGCCGTGGCCAAGTTGTTTACGTAGGGGGACTTGAGACCGGGGGTCACTGGCTTGTTTCTATCTCGAAGCAGTCATTGTGGGAATTAGAAAAGAAAAGTAACACCTTTAGTACTACAGAGGAACCACAATCGTATTATATATATGAGGCAATTATTATGCTGATAGTACATAAATGGATAACTGGCGTTAATTCAGCGAAGTTCCTGCAGTGCGTTCAGTGAACTATAATGTAAGTTAACAGCAGCGAATCCACCATTCAAAACACAGCGACTTAACAGTAAGTGTAATTTGATTGGTGGGTTGACCATCGTAAGCTATCGTTACAATGTACTGAACGTAGAGCTGGGGAGACTGTGCGTTTTACTGATACAAAGAAAGCGGTTTTATAGCACGGCGCTGATTTCTAGTATTTACTTTGGTCGGTTGCATTTTAGTTGAATCGTGGAAGAGCCTAACATAGCGTATCAGGAATGTTTTAAGATGAATTAGAAACCATTTCAATATATTTGTACACATGAATCCTTTCTCACAGGCAGACGCATTTTGAAGCATCTGCAGCAGACGAATTGTGAAAACATTGTGGCAAATAAGTAAGTAATTGTTCACAATGGGCACTTTCTTCCATTGTAACAAGGTCTTTCTACTCTTTTGAATTAAATCACTTTCTTTTATAAAGATATTTTCCAAGTTTTAAGATGTTTTTAAAGTCGTCTGCTGCAGATTTATTGTATGTATTAAAGGGTTACGACTTTGTATATTTTGATAACTCATTAATGAAGAATATACAAACATTCTATTGGGACAGTATTAATCAGGTATTCTACAAATATATTTCTGTAAATAATTAGCTATACAGTACATTTCATCCTGGTGTTCAAATATCGCTTGGTTCTTTTCAAATGGGCGTGTCCTTCGCCTTTTCAATTGAGTAACATTAGGTAAATTAAATTAGGTCGCCATGGCCGATTGGTTTGCATTGAGGAATACAGACTTGAAGGATTGATTTATTGTATGTTGTTTAATGCCGTTTCCAACAATTGTTAAGTTATATCCCGGCGTTTTCCTTAGTATGTTACCAGTAGTACTGGTCCATTTATCCTGACACCGGTCAGTCGTAATGTAAACCCCGAAACCTGCAGAGTAACCTGGGAAAGCCATGACTACCATTATCAGAGTAGTTGGTATGACCTGACAGGGGACCGAACCCGCACCGAGGCGTAACACTTCACCACCAAGGCGGATACTAGTTTCAGCGCTCATGGTAGATTACCCGTGGACAAGGCGGATACTAGTTTCAGCGCTCATGGTAGATTACCCGTGGACAAGGCGGATACTAGTTTCAGCGCTCATGGTAGATTACCCGTGGACAAGGCCCGTTCTTTATTCTAGTACTTGTTACCAAGAATCATGATACACCTAAAACAGTAAACGGTGACAAACATTATGAACACATCGTCTTTTATATAAACAGCGACTTCCGACTTAACAAAGGTACAGCGGACTCTGAAGGTTGTGATAGCAATTTCATACCTTCCATCATGAAAGATATGGAGCTTGTATTGTACTTGAATTTCAGTAACTCTATTTGGGCTACAGTTATATCTCTTTTGTTCAAACATTCACCTAGGAATAAATAGCAAATAGATGGGCAATGAGGACTCTTTAACATATAATTTAAATACAAACATCATACAATATAAACACCCGGTCGCGTAGTATGAGTGGATGCACAGGTTTACACGAGTCTTCACTGTAGGTAGGTTCAGTAAGACATCAAAATCGCTGTATACGGATCAAACACCTTTGCATAAACGTCAGAATCCGTTTGTTGTTTGTGAAGCAATATTAGATACCGTATTATACAAATGTTGACCTATGTACACAGTTGTATATATATTTCACTAGTTACCTATTAAGTTACCTTCTTCAATTTATGTGTGATGTGATTTACACTAACCTTGGTATAACACATACAACTTAATGCCATTTTGATTAATTCATATACGTCATATTGATGTTTTGTGAAAAATTATTTGACCGCGATCTACGATTACATCCTTTTCATTATTCTGTAAAAAAGTAGGTCGACACTGTAACTCCGGATCCGTGAATGTTCGTATTACCTAGTCTGCCTATATAAACCGAGACATGAACAATCAAGAGAGTATTTACCTATTTGCCTAATTTTTGAGTCTAGTTGACCGAATAGTGTATACCTAAGTATCCGTCAAATTCTTGTCACTATATACACAAGAGAAAGAAGTCGATGCAACACATCAATGTCGCCAGAAATCCATACTGCAGTTATGCATAACACTAACATTATAGTAGTTGAATAAACAGTTATTTATCAACTGAGGGGCATATTGGAACATCAGGGGTGGGGTCAAGTGAAAATGTATCATAACTTGCATTGTTTTGTCAACGAAGTGAATGATAATTGAAGCCTTTCATTGTTTATGATCAATCTCCATTTCAAAGAAGGTTGACCATACACACAGCCAACTAATTATTGATCATAAACAGTAAGCCCGGCGACTAATAAAGGTCAGCATCATGTACTTGTTAATATTTTAAAGCAATACATTATGTTTTTATTTTATCCCAGAACGGTTTGGCAAGAGACCCTGTACACTTTCGCCTACCCATGTTTTCATTTATTTTCCCATTGCTATTTTTAATCAATAACTTCTTTCCACTCAAACATCGAAATAAGTCGAGCGGAACAGTTTATATGCATATTGATTAATGCAATCGACTTTTAGGTGTGTGAAATTTACATCATACATTATATAGATATATATATATATACATCCAATCTGAGGTTTCTAAATTTGAATACACTATGTAGTTATGCCTTTATGGGTTTAATCTGAACCAAAAATAGTCATTACCAAAGCAATGTATGTAATTTAATACGTGTAGATGATTTTAAACATTTTAAGATATGTCAATTAACCTTATCCACCATACAGGCGTTTTTGATCTATCTGCAACTGAATGCTTTTATAAACAAAATGGCAAAAGGAACACAATTTTAGAAGTTAGCAATTGCTCCTTCAGTCTGCTCATCATTATATATAAACACTTTCGTTTATAGAGATAATTTCAGCATGTTTTTCCTTGATGTTTTTAAAGCCTGCTGCAGATATAGTGTTTGTGGGAAAGAGTTGATACTCGTAGTGTTTGTGTATATACGATGCTTCCAAATCAATTATAAAAAAAAAATATTTGAGCAATATTGAATATGCGAGCTATACTCACTCGTCATATCCAGGGATTTATTGTTTGTTTAACTGACGTTTTAAGCCGTTTTCAACAGTTTATGAACCGTTCCACGTGAAAACCAACATGATGCATACTTTGCATTGCACTTTATTTTGAGTATTTAATCCATGCAGGAAAGAAATTATGACAACTTAAAGTGGGGACATGTATTTTGAAACACCCTGTATGTCATTTATAGGATTAGTCCTTGGATCAGTTTGGAGAATATAGATCCGGGATTGGAATTACAAACATTCCATTGTGTGTCTTAAGCCGTTGCCACAAGTAGGCGCTAACCATGGACGCGTCTGTAGCTAGCAGACGACTTTTGAAAACATTCTGACAAAGAGAGAAATTGCTCAAAACGAGCAATTTATCCTTTGGCTACAATATGTTCAACTATTTTCAGTGATTATAACTTAATTTATAAAAATGTTCCATGTTTTACCATGATGGTTTCAAAGTCGTCTGCTGTAGATTTGCCGTTTGAGGGAAAAGAGTAATCTGTTGTTCAATAGTAATATTCCCCCCGTCAATATCCAATACTATGATCGATAAGTTTAACCTGACACAGCCGGATACATCGTATTGTTACAGGAATCTAACCCTAACAATTCTCACCATCCATACATAAAACCACACCCTTTGGTCAATCAATGAAGTAAAGAAATAAAAACAGCAAGTCAATCATAATGTTAACCCCGAAACACTAATCGTCAAGGAAAGGGGCCATTAAATTCATTTTTATAGTCTTTGGTAAAACAAGTTAAACGTGGAATTACTTCTATTTATTAACTCGGTGCTATGTTCAACAATATAAAGATTCCGCGGTTCAGCCACCACGTACATGCATTATCGAATCCCTTGCACAACTATTGCCTGTGCAAGACAGTGGTGTAAGTGTAGAACGTTGGCCTCTCGTACTAAAGGTCCCTGGTTCGAAATCCGTGATGTCCGGGTTCTGCCCTTGGATTTTCTTTCCGAAAAAAATGCGCGAATACTGGTTAAATATCCAGGAAGCAGATGATATAAGCTGATAGCTTGTTTTGCAATCAATGAGTCCCGGTAATTCAGTCGGTAGCGACGCGGGCTGTCAATCCAGGGGTTGTGAGTTCGAATGCCAGCTCGGCCAACATTCTTTCAGACGTTTGACAAAAGTCATTGTGACACGCGTAATTCTTCTTTCACCAATGGGCTATCAGTCTATGTGGAAAAGCAGCCAGATGCTTGGAAAGAATGTTGTTAAGTTTAACAATGGCGTTAAGTTTCAATCAATCAATTGATTTCCACGGAAAACATACCGGGCTTTCGCGAAGCATGTTTCGGTTTCAGTGTCTGTTAAACACACGGCTTGTAAGTTCGAGCCCAAAAGAACCTTGGACAGTTAAGCATAATGGATTGCCTGATTGAAGTACTGTTGAAACCGATCAGTATTTCAAATGTCATAACGAACCAACCAATACTATGTATATGACCTTAACTCTTTCAGCGCCAAAGGCAATATTGAGGTTTTTGCAAACAATACTGATTCAGGCGAGTCAACTCGTAACGAGCTGTCTCACCTGAAATCAGCATTGTTTGCCTTTTAGTTATCAAAATAGTCCAAACTTTTATTACATGAGAAATGGAGACGCCCGATTTTGAACATGGAAAAGTCTACTTTAAACAATTTGGCGCTGAAAGAGTTAAACATTTCAAACATACAACGTATTTACAGCAGACGACATTGAAAACATCTTGGCAAAACTATGTTATGTATAATCTCTATAACAGTAAGCATATTTTTAAACGAGTTAAAAACATTGTGATGAAAGGAGGACTTGCTCATGCTGATTGATTTATCATTTGCCACAATATTGTCAAAATTCGTCTGCTGCAGATGAGTAAAAATGCATCTGCATGTGTGAAAGTGTTTTTATCAATAGACTATAATTTTAAGCGGAACTGATTTGCGCTTGCTTCAATGGTCGGGTTGAATAACATCGATCAGTCTGTCCCTAGTGAACAGAATAATCCACCTTTGCAGCAAGCACACTACATGTAATAGACTGTCTCCGAAACCATAAAACTTCGCGAGCGTCCTCTGTGCTTAGAGCTTGGAATGAGCAATATGCTCAGAGCTTGTAATGAGAACTGTGCTCGGCGGGATAAGGTTCAATTTCTGAGTTGACTAACAACTTAAGGGTATTGAGTTTGAATCCCGGCTTGGACAACATTTCCCCACTATTTCCAATATACGGAGAGTGAAATAATTTATGTTTGATTATTTTGATTGATGCTGTTTACAGCAGTATTTCAGCTATATTAAAGAGAACAGAATAATTGCTGGTACTCGGCGGTACAACGTATAGCTGAGTACCTTTGTCCTCACGGAGGGAAGCTACAAAACCGGTTTTGTATACGCACGGGATGTATGTGCGATAGCTATTTATAGCTTGGGCGTTTCGAGAACTCACTTCTAGCGAGACAATCGACAGAGGCAGTCGCATTTCTAAGATTTAAAATTAGATATTTCTTGGTTATATAACATGTTAGAATTTTGAAATGGAAATGATATCATTTTTTATATATTATTTGATAAGGGAATAATGTATTTATATTTATTTCTGTTTGGAAATCTTTGTTAGATAGTATTCCTATTTCAGGTATGATTAATAAGTTAAAAGAGAAAACTTAATTTCAATACATATGAGTATACTCATACATTATTAAATGATATCTTAAGGATTAATACTGCAAATGAGGTTCGACATTTCATGGTATGACATTTGACAAATGGACACAGGTTTCCAGAGTTTTTTACTATTAGTTTTATCTCTGGTTGTTCCTGGGCGAGTCAGCCATACGCAGTAACTAATGTCTGAGTACCGGTACAAACATGTATTTCTTTTACATTTCTGTAATGTATTTATAACAAACATATGCCTGTTATATATATGTACATTGTATATATGGGTGTCGACTGCCAATACACGCGTCTCCCTGTACGCACAACATAGAGTAGTGTTGTTGTTTTGTTTTGAGCGAACTAAGTAAGGACTCCGTCTTTCTGCGCACTACATCTTATAGACTGACTCCGAAACCATAACTCTTTTGGGATCGTTCTCTGTGCTCATCGATCAGCGGGATAAGGGTCAATTTATTTCTTAATTAAAGGGTCATGAGTTTGAATCCCGGCTTGGACAACATTTTCCAGAGTATTTGTAATTACTTGATAGGCACCGGCTTCATTCGCCATCCACTATTTAGCCAAAGCCGTTTATATAGAAAGATAGTCAATGTACGGGGAGGAGTGTACTAATTGAACCAATGGTGAATGTGTTTGTTTTGTTTATTTTGAATGGGGTTTGATGCAGTTTTCAGCAGTTTTTACAAGTTATATCTCGGCGTATGCGTGTATAATTTACAAGTACTAACAGTAGTGCATGTATTAAATCTGACAACGATGTCTAAGTCGTAATGCTGTATCCCCGCAATCATGAGTGCAAAAGAGGGAAGCCATTACAACGATAAGTGTCGTACCCTGGTCCCCCGTTTTCAAGGTAATCATTGATAGATATATTGGGGGTTTCATGCCGTTTTTCAGGCATATCACGGCGGCCAGTTCACATAACAATGAGTTTCCTGGCTTCCACACACCAGTATTTCCAAGCAACTGGCTGTTTTTCCATTGAAAGAAGACAGAAAGAATGTTTGCCGAGCTGGCGTTCGAACTTACATCATTTTGATTGACTGCCCAACTACCTGGGCTCGTTCCCAAGGTAATCAATGGTTTAGGAAAAAACAGTTTTCTAGTGTCAAAAAAAACGATAACAGATCTGGTTTGATATTTCAAGCAATAACTCGTTTTTCGGTAAAATATATCGAATATAAGATTATGGCCATTCTAACTGAATTAAACGATATCTTGCCTAATATCAGATCGAAGATTAGGACATGATTTTAATCCGATTAAGATTATGACATACATGTTTTTTCATTCGATTTGTGATACATATGGCAAACAAATATATTATATTTTAAGTTTGACTTTTTCCCAAATAGGTCTGATGCCTCAACATCAGATGACGTTAGAAAACATTGTGGCAAGATAAGAAATTGCTCATAATCAGTATTAATTTATTTCTCATTGGGCCACTAAGTTTTCATTTTCAATGGATACTTTTTTTAAAATTTCTATAGATTTTATATTTTTAGGGCTTAGATTTTGTCCTCTTCTGTTTGTAAATTTGATAAATGAGGGAAATGGCTAATGCAGATGGTGGGATAGTTGAAACACACTTAACTTTGATAAACAATTCATTTATGTCTTACTGCGTATATATTGACACAAGAGACATGGATATGGTTAATATGGTTAACCCTTTCCCACATACAAATGCTTGTTTGACTCTTCTACACGAGGGTTCTTTCCTACACGTTTCAAAATCGCTTTCTGCAAATGTGTTGTATGAATAATACATCTGTCCATTTAAGTATTTAGAAATGACTGCACCCATTTTGTAACCAGTTTTACTAAATTACTATAAACCTATTCTAGATAATTTGGGGACTTAATGACTCTCCCTTTTTTCTGTTTTTCTGTTAAGGAGTGTTAGCGATGGGCATTTGGAACTTGGCGTCCATGGTTCGAGCCCCAGTCGCGGCGGTCTTTGACAAGTGCCCTCGGGCACATTTTATAGTTTACCCAGGGGTCCTGAATAAGTAAACTGTGCTCCTAATATAACTGTTATATTGTTGAAACCGCGTAACACCCAAATAAAACAATAACAACTAGATCAGTTTTACATTATAAAATAATACTATATTACTACTTAGGAAGGTATGCACCCATCTGTAACCAGTTTTACCAATGTATTACATGAACTGCGTCCTACCATTTCGTGTCCTACCGACTCATAAGGTTTCAATAAATACATTTTTAGCTCGTGTGTTTTTCGAAGAAGAAAAGATGGGGCACTGTAATACACTTGACGTCGTCTTCATCTGCGTCGTCTCACAACTTCAACCTTTCCTCATAACTCAAAAAACGTTCAACATTTTCAAATGAATCTTGGTAAGAATGTCCTAGGAACTAAACGAATGTCTACAATGTATAATACCAAGTCAAATAACACTGGCTTAAATAATTGTTCAGTAATGCCCCCTTTTCGACTAATTGTTTAGTATGCCCCCTTTTCGACTAATTGTTCAGTAATACCCCCTTTTCGACTAATTGTTCAGTAATACCCCCTTTTCGACTAATTGTTCAGTAATGCCCCCTTTTCGACTAATTGTTCAGTAATGCCCCCCTTTTCGACTTATTGTTCAGTAATGCCCCCTTTTCGACTTAGAAAACAGCAGACGAGCGTTAGCGTTTGCTTGCGGCGCTCTTGTTAGTTTCTTGTCAGAACATTACGGTCTATTTAGCACATAGGCGGACAGTGAAGACTCTGCCGGGTACGTCTCGCGCATATTTGAATCACGATGAAGCATTTAAACTGTTCGACTCCATCATTACACTAATTCTAACATACTCAGCACTGACCTGAGGATATATACCAACACAGTTTAGCCATGGAACAAGTTCAAATTCGTTTATTCAAACGACTAGCATGTATGAAACGAATTTAATTTTTTTTTTCGCATTGACCAAATGTGGACTTAACCTGTTATTAATAACATGTAAACCAACATTATGGACTCTGCCTAAAGTATCGACCGGATCAACCTAAGCATGCCGCGCAGGCTAACCCGGGCACACACTTTTCGCCTACTATCGATTTTCTGTTTAAGGAATCATTACTCTATACCTCTATCCACATGAGACGGAATGTATCGGCCAGGATAAGCCTCCGCGGACTGCGCAGGCCGATCTGGGTCGTTACATTACGCAGAGTCCATAATGTTGGTATTCTCGCTGGACGGCTCACATATGTTTAAGTTTTGGATCAAATGATATCTTTGCCACCGGAGAGGTATCCGAAGCAGTGCTATAATATGATATAACGATTAGATTAACTCTTTCAGCGCCGAATTGTTTAAAGTAGACTCTTCCATGATCAAAATTAGGAGTCTCCACTTTTCATGTTATACATTTTTTGGATTATTTTGACGAATAAAAGGCAAACAATGCTGATTTCAAGTGAGACAGCTCGTTACGAGCTGACTCACTTGAATCAGCATTGATTGAAAAACCCTTAATATTGCCTTTGGCGCTGAAAGAGTTAAGCAGGTCGCGTATCCTTGGCAACACATATAAAACACCTTTTTTACCAGTTTGGCTATGGATACGCTATGGATAGCGATGTGTATTTTTAAGCAAAGACTCAACGAATGTGCATATAAGACACTGTTTTCAGAAATACAATTCTCGCCAATTATCACCTTTCAACTCTATTGTTACAACAAACAATACATCCCCCTACCCCAACCTCAATTTCTATAAGAACAAATAGTGGTTTGGAATGTGGGAACACACCATTGTATCATTGTATTGTTTTATATTGTATTGTATTGTATTGTATTGTAAGACCAGCTAATGTCAACACTGTTATATGAATATAATTTTAGTTGTTACCTGAATTAGAGTTCCAGACATATATTTGTTTATGTGTGATGTTTGGTTTACCCTCCAAATATAATGTTGTTTCAGTTTATTGATTGGTTGAGCTGTGCTCTGAAGATTCGCAGCAGGGCTCAATTATTAATATACTTAACTATTATCACTAAGATTTGAATTGAATTATTATCATTTTGACTTGAAGATACATGTTATACTATTATTATTACTAGCTTGAACATACTGCTGAAATTAAGTCACGTTGATATCTAAAATGTATATACACTTATGATGTAACAAGAAACATTTATGTTTACGTTACGAAATAAAGAATTTGAATCTTGAATCTTGTATTGTAGTGGTACTGTACGCAATGCCAATACCAGCCCAAATCGTTGCACACGGCCCATATAGTAGTATTTACACAAAATACACAATATCCACAAAATCCCCTTGAATTACTATCCATTCAGGTCAGTTTAAATATTTATTTAGAGGGGATACAAGGTTTATAAATCTCGATTAATCCACTCTTTTGTTGAGCAGTGGTCATAATTATCTCGTATTTATCCTTTAACCTCTTCTTACAATAACCCTTTGCCATATTCAGACGCCTTTCCGACGCCTCTGCAGCAGACAACTTCTGAAAATATTGAACAATTTATCCTTTTGCCTCAATGTTTTCAACATTTCTATAATAATTATGCTTTCATTCATTGACATTTTCAATCAAGTCTGGTATGTTCGAAATCATTGTCTGCTGCAGATGTGTTGTACTGTGGAAAAAGGGTGAAATATTAGCCGCGAGGGTCAATTGGGCCCCATTGCATCACTGTATCGTATTCACAAAAGGGGGTATTGTTGTAACACCTTTGGGACTACAGTTCTAGCATTTCGTCAGCAGTTACATCCGGATTTATACTACATGCAATCGGACGGTGAAGGCTGTGACGAGACTGCGCGTTTGCACGGGATCACACGAGTGTTCACTGTACACAGAGTATTAACACGGCCCTAGACGACATGCCTCGGATAAATTGTTTAACAACTTTTTTAGATATTTAAAAAATTGCAGAGTAAAATAATGAATTTTATTCTTCTTTGAGCAGTTATAAGCTGCTGCTTCCCTATTTTTGCTTTATGCAATCTCAAATACTAAATTATTTGTATCAATATCTTAATTTGTACATGAAATATTAAATGCGTAATTGAATCGCAATGTTTTTATGATGTCAGTGGAGCAAAGGGTCGGGAGAAAAACCGGTTTGCTTTCGTTCGCAATTTATCCTTTCGCTACAGCGCAGTATATAGATCGTATGGTCACTCGAGCGTGACTATCGTTTCAGTAGGGTTGATATTTTTCTTATTGCCACTGTGAAACCTTGTGGCTCCCGCAGTATAGGGGCGAAAATGGTTTAAACTTTCCCGTGTTTTCGGGTTATTATTTGGACAGTGATATTTAAAAAAAAAAAATACAAACTTATATCAGCGGGATTTAAATTTGACTAGGATTCCCGCGGAAGACTATTCAGATCAAAAGGCGTGATAGAAGCATATTAGCATTGGCTGTAAACTCCATTTGAAGGTAAGCGTATATTATTGGTTTTATATTGTATTGATAATGTTACTTTTAAGGGCGTTTTATACAATGTAATTGTATTCTATAGCCGTTTTTGCTCGTCTGTTATCACCATATGCAGAAGATTTCCCGTTATTTATGTCCTAATACGTGTAAATGTGTAGCAAATGTAACGCTTTCGAATCTGTTTAAATGTAAATGAAACGGGTATGGTAAGATTGAAAACATAATTGGAAAAGTAGCGCTTGTACGACATTCTTTTGTAGAAATGGCTTTCACGCCTTGGTACTCAAGAAAGTGGGAATACTATTACGACCGACTCGCTGGTGTCCGGATAAATGTCCCTCACATTTTGTTTCTTCCAATTTTTAATAACCAGTATTTAGCCATTTAAAGCTCTATTAATCAGATGTACTATATAGCAATTATATTGTTTGGCTTTACCTCTTTCGCTACCGAAGTCAATTAAATGCTTTTACAAACAATGCAGTTTCAGGCGAGACAGCTGGTGACGAAATTTGCGTTGTTTGTCCAAATTTCATTATGGACGAGTCGACTTTGAGAATTTCGGCACGGAAGGAGTTAAACTTTAGACTGATTGGACCAATACACGTGCACGTGCACACAGTGTAGACCCATCCATATCAGTTGACGCGCTGTCTGGCCAGGCTACTTGCTACTTCCATTGACTACTTAACTGAACAGTTTTATATTCCTACGGACTTTTCTAAATCCTGTACACGTCCATTCTAAAATCGGCATTGCAAGGAGGTAAAGCCCCTTGCCCGTAGGGCTGGCTTAATTCTGATGTGATAACTCGGAACACGATGACCTAGCTATTTTGAGTGTTAACTTAATCTCAAATACAGACGCTTTCTGATGCTACTGAAGCTTACGACTTCTAAAAACATTATGGCAAAGGTAGAAAATGTACCACTTTTGCCACAATGTTTTTAACTTTTGTCAATAATCGTTCTTTTATTCATAGACAGTTACCCTGTTCAAGCAATTGACTTTATAAGGGGTTGAAAAGTCGTCTGCTGCAGATTTGTTGTATGTTGGAACGGGTTAGCGACACTCCGCTATGGCATCCATCTGAAACTTGTACGGCTACAATTATATGGCAATACACACCTTTCTGCTGATACTTTATAGTGTCGTACTGTCTCGATAGTAGAATGTAGAAATGGCTTCCACGCCCTGGTACTCAAGATAGTGAGAACATATTACAACTGACTCGCTTGTGTCAGGATATATGGTACTGATAACCTACTCAGGAAACGGCGTGATATAACTGAACAATTGTTGAAATTGGCTTAAAATACCGAATTATCGATCGATCAATCGCGACTAGGACAGCTTAAGATTAGACTGTGCAGGCTGATCTGGACATACATTGGTCGCCTATGCCCTGAGGTTGATTTTCGCAGGGCAACCCTAACAAAATATATCAGCCGTTCCTCGTGAAAACCAACATTGTGGAATTTGCGTAAAGCATTGACCCGGATCAGCCGAAGCATGCCGCGGACAGACACTTTTCGCCTCCTGTGGATTTTCTGTTTCAGGAATAATTTTTCTATATCTTTATCCTCTTGAGACGGAATGTGCCTCCGCGGATTAGCCAGCGCGGATTGCGCAGGCTGATCTGGATCGATACATTAAGCATGGTCCACAATGTTACTTTTCTCGTTCGGCTAACATACATCATTCATGTTCTTGATTATAATTAAACCTAGACGTCCAATTTTAAATTTGAAGAAGTTATGGATTATTCTCCAGGCAGCAGACATCGAGTGTCATTATTAAATGCTGAAAGCTTGTTTCTTCTGTATACATATTAAGTGGACAATAACATATGTTTAAAGTAAAAAATAATACACTCCTAGTAAGCGATTACTGGTCAGAGAAATACGAGGAAACACGAAACAAGAGACAAATTGACAGGTAGATTGTTCATACTTTAGCACTCGGATCAACTCGCATGCATAAACTGGTTTGCTAAACACGTTCCATGATATATATAGACGTTAAAAACTCATTTGCAGCAAACGACTGTTGACGCATTTGGAGAAGATGCCTGTTTAAATCATTTCAGAAAGAGGATAACTTACTATTTCTCATAATGTTTTCAGATATGTATGTATAAGCACTGTTCTACACGTTTCAAATTGTTCACTAGATGATTTCATAGCAGGCGGTACTGGATACGTAATTTCAGGGTTGAGAGCTTAACTCAAAGGCTTTCCCACATATAGATGCTTTTCAGACGCCTCTGCAGCAGACGACTTTTGAAAACATTGTGGCAAAGGTGAAATTGCTCATGAGCAATTTCACCATTTGCCACAATGTTTTCAACTCTATTTGATAATTAAATTGTCAAAAATAGTGATTTTCCACATATTGAATAAGATGTTTTCAAAATCGCCTGCTACATATGTGTTGTATGTGGGAAACGGTTAATATATCTGATGTGTAACATTTTAAGACCGTCGGTGACAAGCTGGATAAATTTGCATAATATATCGTTGTATGCATTGTTAATTATTCAATTATGAATTACTCTTACCTACCCATATATAGACACATTTCAATGCATCTATAGCAGAATACGTCGGGGATTTGAAACCGGGTGTCCCGGGTTCGATCCCAAGTCGCGGCACGTCGGTCATGGTGGAGTGCTCTTGGGCCAGGCACATTTTCTAGCCTAGTACTGGTTTGTTTTCCCAGGGATCACGAATAAGTGAACTGTCGCCGTGATATAACTGAAATAATATTGAAAGCGGCGTAAAACCCCAATAAAACAAACTATAGCAGAATAACTATGAAAAGTATGACGACGATTCTCCAATTATAGGAATGGTTTTGCCAAAAAAAATTGACGTAAATTGTAATATTAACAATGACGATGACTCCGTGTTTAAACTATTCTGCTAAGGTTAACATAATTCAAGTGTCAAGGATTTTTTTGACTGATACTATAATCTGTTTACGAAACGAATTAATACAACGATTTAAAACCCAATACAAATACTAGTATGTACCATCGACACAGTATTTACATTGAACTTTGATATTATTGAAATGGATTAACTAACCGGTCGGTATTTAGAAACAACATACATATACTGCAGAGCCCTAGATAAGGGGCGTTTTGCATGTTCTAAAATCCCTATTTGGCCCTCTAACGCTATGTTGTGGGTACTCAAACGAATCGTCTCAGTGAGACGATTCTTTTGAGTACCCACAACAGAGGGTTGCTTTAATAATAAGAAAGAAATTGTGGGGAAAAAAGAGCAGAATACTCACCCTTATCTGGAGCTCTACATATAGGTATGTAAACCTATTCATAAAGTCATTAATGTACCTGCCATACTTGGTATGCAATCCAAAAATAAAACTGAAATATCGACGCTTT
Source organism: Serripes groenlandicus (assembly GCA_031761405.1). NCBI lineage: Eukaryota > Metazoa > Mollusca > Bivalvia > Cardiida > Cardiidae > Serripes > Serripes groenlandicus. The sequence continues at coordinate 51,728,537 of JASEVX010000003.1, forward strand.
TACAGTATCGTCAGGAGGTTCAGGAGGATGGGACCGCTTTTTGTTAAGCATGTTTTACCATGGGCCGCGCCGTCGGACCAGGCTCTAAACGGATGGCTGCTCAACTTAACATTTTCAGCTTGGTATTCTTAGAGTTGACTGTGGCTTCTTCCAAATGTAAAGCTGGATAAGTTTATTTAAAAAAAAAAATCGGCATTAAATTCGTTAAGCCGCAGACAATTCTGTCGTATTGATTAATCAGGTCAGTACCTACACGTTCGGTATGAACGGATTTATCTAAACTGACATTTTGTAGCCTACTTATTTGAGGTTATCGGAGTTTAATTTAACAAAACATCTAGTAAATTTGACAAAACATCTAGTAAATTTGACAAAACGTCTAGTAAATTTGACTAAACATCTAGTAAATTTGACAAAACATTTAGTAAATTTGACAAAACATCTAGTAAATTTGACAAAACATCTAGTACATTTGACATTTACTTTTAATACCGGCATCACTTCATTAAAAGACTGTTTAAAGCGGCTTTGAACAGAACTATTCAAACAACTTAAAACAGTAAAACAGGTAAATACTGGAATAAGGTAGATACAGAGCAACAACAATAATTGATTAGTCACAATCGATAATGAAATGTCCCATAGGCGAATAGCGATCGTTGATCTATCTTGATGTCTTTATTCTCCACCCTTAACGCTTTCCCTCATACAACAATTCTGCAGCAGACGACTTTAACTCTTTCAGCGCCGAATTGTTTAAAGTAGACTCTTCCATGTTCAAATACGGGTATGTCCATTTCTCTATTTATGAAAGTTTTGGACTTTTTTGATAAATAAAAGGCAAACAATGCTGATTTCAGGTGAGACAGCTCGTTACGAGCTGACTCACCTGGATCAGTATTGTTTGCAAAAACCTCAATATTGCCTTTGGCGCTGAAAGGGTTAAACATATTATTGTCAAAAAATAGAAAATCTCTATAATTAAATGGATAACCTATGACTAAAAGTGGAAAACATTGTGGCAAAAGGAGAAATTGCTCGTTTTGAGCAATTTCTTCTTTTGTCACTATGTTTTTAAAAAGCCGTCTGCTGCAGATGCGTCAGAAAGCGTCTATATGAGGGAAAGGGTTAACGATCTCACCTGAAATGATATATATTGAAAGTTGTTAGCTTTAAAGGAACCCGCCCTTGTCAAGTGGTTAGCGTCTGGGATGTGAAACCGAGAGTGCTTTGTTCGATCCACAGTCGCGGTTCGACGGTCAGTGTCGGTGGAGTGTCATTGGACACGGCACATTTCCTAGCCTAGTACTGGTTTGTTTACCCAGGGATCATGAATAAGTGAACTGTCGCCGTGATGTAACTGAAATAATGTTGAAAACCCCAATAAAAGAAAGTGTTCGCTTTAAAATGTCAGAGGAAAACATTGAAACATTGTGTATTATAATAGAATCGTAATTCAGGGTGTTAGCTAAGCCGAAATGAAGTCGTAGGCTAGGAGGGTCTTAGGGCACGCCCCATTTTCACCAGAAAAATCATCTAGTCTGGTATTATATCTGTGGCAAGTTCAGGTTATTGTTTTCATTCTTACAAATAATGCATTCGGGCAGGGTTTCGGATGCCGTTTGAGAACATTCTTTTGATGGGTTTCATATCACGGATGGTTCAGTCTCACTTTGCCAACTTTTATGTTTTTTGGTAAACATTTGAGTCTCTCTTGGCGAACCAATTATTCATTAACACCACAGTCTTACCTGTAATTACACGTGTGGAAAAGTGATGTCTCTGACCTAGTACAATGTATATATAGAAATGGTGGATGTATTTGTTTAGGATTTTAATTAAATGATCATTTTGTTTTACTCCATATCATAAATATGGTGAAGGCATGAACTTTAATATATCCGATGAAATATAATTTCATACAGATGGTTCAATACGAGTAATTTGTTTTTTTTGCAACCATTTCTTGACAAGATTATTGAATACCCATCTGTCAATACAAGTCGAATTTGGAAAAAGGTATGAATGTGTACACCTGAGCATAAATGTATGTGAGCTGCGTCTAGCAATCTTGGGTCCGCTAATGCAACCGCACAGTGTCACCGGAGCATTCGCTGCTTGTCTATGTGTAAACTAGTCCTAGATGCAGCATCTTTTGACAATACACTGGAACTGTTACCCCTTTAGTTTAATGAAATGTATTGTTACATGATCCAAGTTGTGGAGTCAATAATACACCAACTCAACTCACTAGATGTCATTTCTTGAGGTCAAACTACTTAACTATTTCGCTGCAAAAGGCAATTAAAGGCTTTTGCAAACAATGCAGATACAGGTGAGACAGCTCGTATCAAGCTGTCTCTCCTGAAATATGCATTGTTCGCCACTTACACATTTAAAAAATATTATAAAATTTCTAGTTGGACAAACATTGGAGTGGTCCAATTTTCAACATAGAATAGTCGACTATGTGATATTCAGCACTCAACGAGTTAACTAGAATGGCTGCTGCTGTGTAGCCTTACTTGCTCAATCAATAATGTTGTTTGTTTAAATTGTCTTTTCAACATAATTTCAGTTATATCACGGTGCTTTCTGGGTAGACTATCAGTACTTCCGGTAATATTTATTCTGACACTGTTGCATGCGTCGTAATGCTACCCCCGCAACACTGATCACAGATCACATAAGAGGGAAGCTTTTACTGCTTCATGTCTTTTTTAAGTCCTTGATATGACTCGACCGGGAATCGAATTTGTGACCTCCCGCTCATGAAGCAGACGCTCTAACCACTTCACCGGTGAGACGGTTCAGTCATTGTGAATATTGGCATGCGTCTTCTACCAATGGGCTTACAAAGTCCAATTGGGAAAGTTTCATGGAACAGTTTTGTTGAGTACAAGCGCGAAATAGCCAGGAAACACATGTATGTGTGAATTGACCGTCGTCATAGTATTACAAACGCGTTCCATTCCAACCAACCGATTAATGACTGTTTCTTGTTCAAAGTAGAAGTGGAAGTGACTTCCCTTTTTTGGCGCTTAGGATAGCCGGGATTCATTAGCCAACGGAGCACATGTATCGGTATAAACCTTAATAAGGAATACACAGACAGTTACTATTATATAACTGGGGCACTGTTAAAAACTTGAAATTCCAAATAAATGGATATTTTTTTTATATGTCACCGGTAGTCAGTGTGCAAATGGAATTAAAAAAAAACTCGAAACCTTTTAACCTGCACCGAGCTACTTCAGATTAAACATTTAAAACGTCTTCGTAACTTATAATAAGCCATTCATTCTTAAGCAACGATGCTTTCAAGTCATCTGTCGAATATTGTTGAAACTTTTGTCGCATGCAAGGGGCAAACGTTTGATACATGTTTAAAATACATGTATATAGCAACACGAAAAATGGTTTAGGAAATGTGTGTCAAGTAATTTTCTGCGAATCGATCATCATTATCAGTTAATGAAAGTTAAAATAATCAATGGAAATGACGACCATCTAGATGGGGAGGGAACTGTGGTAATCACGTCGAATTGTTTTCCCAATTAAAACTGCATCAACGGGTTCCCATTTCGTCTATAAATAAATTACACTAACCATTTATACGAACGTTTTATTAAAACTCGATACTATTCAGACGGTGTGGGAAAGGTTGTCTTTATACCCTTTATACCCTTTATAGAAGCAATAACGTGATATGTCTGGCCAGACAAACTACATTTGAGCCATCCCGCGAGAAAAACCAACATTATGGACTCTGCGTATTTTAACGACCCAGATCAGCCTAAGCATGCCACGTAGCCTAACCCGGACAGACACTTTTCGCCTCCTGTGGATTTTCTGTTTCAAGAAGCATTATTCTATCTCCCTGAGACGGAATGTGTCGGCCCGGATCAGTCTGCGCGGACAACGCAGCCTGATCTGGTCGATACATTACGCAGATGCCATAATGTTGGTTTTCTTGCGGGACGGCTCAAATATTGCAACTTCGTATTTTGGAACAAAGCATTCAACTCTCCCCAATACTTCTACTTTTATTTCTATAGAGATATCCCATATTCCTAGCCCAGTCTCTTCCAAAGTCGCCTGCTTCAGATTTGTTTTATGTGTGAAAGGGTTAATCACGTCTCAGCTAATGTGTCGGTGTTACATTAGATCGAGTTTTATTCATTAAACATTAACAAAACCACCACAGCTTTCACAAAAACGGAAATGGCAAATCTAAAAGGACATCTTCACGCCCGGTGAACGTGAACTTTCTTTCATTTCGGGATTATTATTACATGATCAATTTATATTCGTCTTTAAGCGACCTCAGTAAGTTAAAGAAATTGGTATACCTGTTTTTTTGTCGCCCGTCTGTAAGAAGGGGGACTGTAGGGACCACGTCGCCGCCAGTCTGTAAATGCTCTGTTACACACTACCGGTGTATCTCGACAGGACTAAACCGGAGCACACAATTAACAACGGCGAGAGCATCGGCGGAGCTTCGTCGAGAAAGCACTTGAAATATCACAATTGGGGGTAGCAATACCGATGTAGTACCGGCGTTCCCGTTGTGATACCGTTGTTCTACCGTTGTCATACCGATGTAAGAGCCGATGTGCTATCGAATACCAATTTTCTGTCACCGTAGTGTTAACGATTCGCCGGCGATGTTATACCGAGGCGAGCAGAGTACCTGTAACACTGTTGGTAGCGACACGGGCTGTCAATCCAGGGGTTGTGAGTTCGAATCCCGGCTCGGCCAACTTTCTTTCCGACGTTTGACAAAAGTCAATATGACATGCTTCATTCGTCTTCCACCAATGGGCTTAGTCTATGTGGAAAAGCAGCCAGATGATTGGGAAGATTGTTGTGTGGAGTACTGGTGTGAGAAAATTAGGAAACACATGAGTAAATGTTAAAAACGGCGTTAAACCCCAATCAATCAATAGACCGAGGCGCCGCCGTTGCTCTACCGATGTGCCACCGTTGACCTGAGCTATAGTGGAGTGATACCGAGCTGTCGTTGTACTGCCGATGCACTACCGATGCGCTGTCGATGTGATACCGAGGTGTCGGTAGTAGTACGGTCGCTAAGAAGTAAGAACGGTATTTACATCGTTAGTTCATTGGAAGGACTACGGTCTCACATATGTACCAGTACGGTACACATTGAGGCCACCGGAGAGCCACCGATCTTTTACATGGCGCTACCGGTGCTCTAACGACATTAACGTAGCCATACCGGAGTACTGCCGTTGTAGTTTCGTTGCTCGCTCCGGCAGCGCAGCGGCAGACATTTTTGAGCATGCTTAAACATTTACACCATCGACTGCCGTTGCTTATTTTCTCGCCGATGTTCTGACGATGTCCTGACGGTGTACTACCGTTCTTAGCGATGTGATACCGTTGCGCTGCCGTACTATTACCGATCCCCGAAAATTGCCAAATGTGTGATCCGGTATAGCTTCGGCGAGCCAAATCGGCTAGGTGTGACAGGCCCGTAAGAAGGGGGAACCGTAGGGACCACTTCGCCGCCCGCCCTTCTGTAAGAAGGGGGAACATTAGGGACCACTTCTCCGTCGGTAGTCCGTTTATCCGTCAAGATACGCTTAATGTTTTACTTTTCCTGTTTGACAGATTAACTTCAAAGCTGTTTTTACATTGTCCGCCTCGCTGGTGTAGTGGAAGAGCGTCCGCCTCGGTGCGGGAGGTCGCTGTTTCGATCCCCGACCATGGTAGTAATTGCTGCTCTCCTAGCCGCTTAGGGTTTCAGGGTTAGCATTACGAATGACTGAATGGAGTCAGGATAAATGGACCAGTAGTACTGGTAACATACCCAGGAAACGCCCTGATATAACTTAACAGTTGTTAAAAGCGGCGTAAAACTCCAACCAACCAACCATCCAATCAATTGTAACAGTCCCCACATGGCTACCAACTGAAATAATGTTGAAAGCGGCGTAAAACTCCAACCAACCAACCATCCAATCAATTGTAACAGTCCCCACATGGCTACCAACTGAAATAATGTTGAAAGCGGCGTAAAACTCCAATAAAACAAAATATGGCTACCAGGGTACACGCGCGTCTTGATAGCGAACTGACTACTGCAACGACGCGGATCTCAAAGATCAGAAAATCGGTTTTCCTGCGACGATGGTTCATTACTGATGTATATAAACAAGAAATATCTACATCAATGGAAGAAACGTCACCTTCTGACACGATGCTTTCGAAATTCGTCTTGTTGATCTGGCTATACAATGATCGCAAACACTTTTCTTAAAAATGGCAAGGCACCACTAAATTATATTTTTAGTTTTAGAAAGTCGTATCCATAGTTTGCTGAAATGTTGTTAAAGTCGTCTGCTGCAGAAGTGTTGTTACTATGTGGGAAAGGGTTAAAGGAGCGTATATCCGGACAGATGTTTTATGCAATGTAAACTACAATCGTAGGAATTAGTGAAATATTCTATCTAAAGATCGGAAATAAATATATGTTGATATTTAACCCTTTCCCACATATAGTCGCTTTCTGACGTCTATAGAGCAGACGATTTTTGAAAAACATTGCGACAAAAGGAGAAATTGCTCAAAACAAACAACTTCTCCTTTTGCCACAATGTGTTCAAAATTGTCCAGTAATTATACGTTGATTTCCCATATTTTTCGTTAGATGTTTTGAAAGTCGTCTGCTTCAGATTTGTTATATGTGATAAAGGGTTAAGTGTATTAAAGTAACCTATTGTATGCCATTCATAACCCAAGGGCAATGCTAAATTAAACGTCCCACGGACTTATTCAATGGGGGTGTTAAAACCGGTTTCTAATATATATAGACCTGGGCTAAAATTACGCACAATACACCTTTGTCTCATATGATCCATTTTATTAACCCTTTCGCTGCTATAAACACCTTTTGAAAACTATGATTGCAATTTAAGTGGTGCTTATCTTTTACCCAGCTGTATATTTATTTAATGGGTACTATTTCATCACAGATCTTGACAGAAGATATTATCTTTATCATTCGGTTGCATTTCTAGTTTTTGACTTTTAGTAAAAGGAACGACCAAGAACCAACATTTCGAAAAGAAGCTGCTTTGCATAAGGTTTTTTTTTGTTTTAATGTTCAAACAATTTTCTGAAAAAATAAACACACACAGAAAAAAAACTACTCACACGATAAGATACTTTTCGAAACATCTGCTTTGAAAACGTCTAAAGAGAAGACATGGTGTATGTTTTGGATATATTCAACGTATACTCCTGGGTAGTGAAGAGTTGAATATATTCAAACACATTATATGTGTAATACCTTTATTCCCATTTTCCATAATTATTAATAGATACTGTTGCGTCGTTTGTCCGCACCAGGTTAAGGATTATGAAAACATTATTTAACCCTTTCCTTTCCCTCATACGACAATTCTGCAGCAGACGACTTTGAACATATTTTGTCAAAAAATAGAAAATCTCTATAATTGAATGGATAACCTATGACTAAAAGTCGCAAACATTGTGTCAAAAAGGAGAAATTGCTCGTTTTGAGCAATTTCTTCTTTTGTCACTATGTTTTCAAAAATCCGTCTGCTGCAGAGGCGTCAGAAAGCGTCTATATGAGGGAAAAGGGTTAATTGTGTGATGGGTACTTACAGGTAAAGTGTACGACCACCACTAACAAGTATAGAGGTTTAAATCTTCTACTTCGCTGTGTCATGAGGTTCGTGGTTGAATTGATGACCCTTTTCAAGCATGCATGTGTGATCGTCCGCATAAGGTTTTTGAAAAACTATCGTGTATATATATATACAAGACAAATAACCCTTGCTAGGAACTAATAGAAGGTAGCGAACGCTGTAGACGAAGATTATAATGCGTGAATGTGCTGGATAATCTTGGTCTTCTGTGTTCGCAGATGTTGTTTGTTGTGGTAGGATAAGCAAATCCTTTCACCACCATTACCCTCATACAGACGCATGTTGACGCCTCTGTACATGACGACCTTTAGAAAACATTGTGGCAAAAGGAGAAATTGCTCATGATGAACAATTTCTTCTTTTGACAAGATGTTTTCAATTTATTTAACAGTTATAGTTTCTATGGAAGCGTCCTAGTGCCACATTCTGTAATATTTTTGAGAGATAGTGTCTCCTAATTATGACTTAATATCTCTTAATTAGGAGATAATATCTCTACAAAATATTGCAGACTGTGGCACTAGGACGCATCCATAAGTTTCTCTCATTTCTTTGCATATTTTTACATAGATGTTTCAAAGGTCTTCTGCTGGAGGTCTATTGTATGCGGGAAGGGCTTAACGTTGTTTCGTTCAGTAGGAAAACAGTAAATACAACGCAATTAGGTCAAATTAAGGAACAAAATTGTACTATACGATCAGTGAAGAATCGCATCAGCCTGTACATCCACTCAGTCAAATCAGCATATTCGCCGAATCCCGGTAACTCATTGGGTAGCGGTGCGGGCTGTCTATCCAGGGGTTGTGAGTTCGAATCCAAGCTCGGCCAACATTCGTTCCGACGTTTGACAAAAGTCACTGTGACATGCTTCATTCGTCTTTCACCAATAGGCTAACAGCCTATGTGGAAAAAGCAGACAGGTGTTTAGAAAGCATGTTGTGTGATTACTGATATGCGAAAGCCATGAATCGCACGAATAGGTGAACTGGCCGCCGTGATATGACAGAAAAATTGTTGAAAACTACATTAAACCATAAATCAATCAATAATAAGAATTATCCCTGTTCATAATATCGCTGCAGAAGTATCATTTAGATGCATTTGACAAATGGTAATGGCTAGAAACCGTCAAATTGTTGTAGCCATTTATTTCAATTTTGCCTGAGATCGGAGTCGGATCAGAATCTATAATGTTTGGAAGCGGTTGCGGTCTTACGGATGTTACTATCGCTGTCATACGATGTAAATCTTAGTTTGATGCGCTGCTGTCAAAGTTAGAAATATATGACTATGACTTAAATAGATCTCGCAGGTGGATCAAATTGTTTCTGACCTTGTTCATTTGGCCATAACCGCCTAGATTTAAGCCATGTGTTAACTGAATGGGAATTTGTGAGGAAATCATAATTGTTGATAATCATTTCAGGTATCAAATACGTCGTCAGAGTTGAAATCTGATATGTTCAAGCCGATTGTAAATGCCATAATCGGTGTACACTTAGCACATTTTCGTAAGCAATCATGTGATTAAATCGGAATGCGTTCTGAAACTTTTGAAAAGATTAAAACAATATGTACATGTACAAATGTATCGACCATTATTATGCATGTTGGATTATAACCAAAATGGTAGTAATGGCTGCCCGTCTTGGTGCTCAGGGTAGCGGGGGTAGCATTATTGACTGGCTGGTGTCAGGATAAATTAACCAGTAGTAATGATCACTTACCCAGGAAACGTCATGCTTAGGCTGATCCGGGTCGACACTTTACGCAGATGTTTGGTTTCTCGTGGAACGGTTCATATAGTGACTTCCATAATTAAATATTGTTAAAAAATTGTAATTATTCAAGTTACTATGCATCCTCTTGGCTTACCAAATGTATCAACATAAGTATACACAAGAAAACGCCGTGACAGGTGAAAAGGGTACTACTCTCTATTGATTAGCAGTGAAGACTCTGGTGAGTATGTACATACGCATAGCCGCAGTAGAATCTTCACAATATGACTGCATTTCAGATAGTCATATGAAATATTTGATTTGAACGTAAAACTAGCATGGTGGCCCTACTTGTTAACCGACACGCCCCTTTTAGTGATTTAAAAATAAAGGTGCAATAAGACCCTCTTTGGACGGACGATGCATATTATCAAATTCAAACGTTTCAATCATTTGAATCGCATTAACATAAATCAGTCCGGGTGTGTTTCTTTGATTATTGATGTGTAATGTGCATTTCAATGTAATTACGCTATGCGTTAATGGGCCACGTAACACTAAAACACAGACGTTCGGGACACTTTTAGATCTAGATCAGACTATCAAATATGTGCAGTCTGATGAAGGTCGCCCAATTTAGTCATCCAGTCGTACAATCATCCTGGATTTCCAAGGAGAGGTTGAAACTCATAATTAGGAGACACAGTAAATGTAATTTGATCGTATTTGTCATTTTTTCAATATCTGCGATGGTCAACTTTCGTATGATGTGTATGCCATTAATACATTATTCCTATTTAATATTGCTACAGTGTAGTTTAACCCTTTGCTATAGTGTATTGAACCTTTATTTCGAAATTTCCTCTTGGGAAATAAGACCGTCATTTTAAAACGATGCCTGAAAAGGAGGAAATGAGTAATTGCCTACTATAATGGATATTCATTATCTTCATTAACCCTTTCCCTCATACGACAATTCTGCAGCAGACGACTTTGAACGTATTTTGTCAAAAAATAAAAAATCTCATGACTAAAAGTGGAAAACATTGTGTCAAAAGGAGAAATTGCACGTTTTGTGCAATTTCGTCTTTTGTCACTATGTTTTAAAATAGCCGTCTGCTGCAGAGGCGTCAGCAAGCGTCTATATGAGGGAAAGGGTTAACCACACAGTATACATGTATAAGGTAGTATCTGTCATAACTCATGAGACATCATTTACAGTTATTGTTGTTTTCGGAAGATAAATCTCGGTATATATATTACATGAAAGTCGGAAGTTGCACAGACTCGCACGATTCTTCAGTGTTCTCAGATCTTCTCGGTGGTGTAGTTGTTAAGCGTCCGCTTCGGTTGCGGGTGATCTCACGCGGGTTCGATCCCCAGCCAGGTAATACCAAATACATGTAAATGGTAGTAATGGCTACCCTGCTTGGCGATCTGGGTTGGTGGGTTAGCATAAAGACTGACTGCAGTGCTTCTTAAAATCTGTACTTTGAGTGTTGGGATCGACATTTAATTGAATCTGAATACACACCAGTTGGCGGTGATGGTTGTAAATCTTTGCAAATGATTGGTAAAGTTAACAATCTGAAATAGTATGACTAGTCACCTTTGGCTTTTATGCTTCGGATAAAGGCACCGCCTCGGTGGTGTAGGGGAAGGGCGTCCGCCTCAGTAGCGGGAGGACGCGAGTTCGATCCCCGACCAAGTCATACTAAATATTTTAAAAATGATAGTTATGGCTGCCCTCCTTGGCGCTCAGGGTTCACGGGGTAGGCATCACGACTGACTGGCTGGTGTCTGGATAAATGGACCAGTAGTACTGGTAACCATACATCAGCAAACGCCGTGATATAACTGAAATATTGCACGACATGATATAACTGATTTTAGTTGAAAGGTGACCAAGAACAGGAGGGTGTTCTGATTTACATAACATAGTGTTAGGTGTTAAATTGTCATCCTAATAGTTGTTAGCTGCGAACATGATAATAAGTAATAACTCTGCTTACACACCTGGTAAAATGTTGAGTAAAATACATACTATATATGTGGTACGCATACATAAAACCGGTATTTTTTAGGTTCATTAGAGCAAATCGTAGTTTCGTCAACTGTTTGATTTGAGACTGTGAAATTATACGTTTATTATAGCAAATTCCTCTCATTGATGTTATCGAAATGAAAACTATTAACTCTTTCAGCGCCGAATTGTTTAAAGTAGACTCTTCCATGTTCAAAATCGGGTGTGTCCATTTCTCTATTTATGAAAGTTTTGGACTATTTTGGTAACTAAAAGGCAAACAATGCTGATTTCAGGTGAGACAGCTCGTTACGAGCTGACTCACCTGAATCTGCATTGTTTGCAAAAATCCTCAATATTGCCTGTGGCGCTGAAAGAGTTAATATAATTCGGATATTTAGACATACATGTATATATACAGAGCCCTAGATAAGGGGAATTGTTCACTCCCTCTTATCTAATCATGTATAATATACATACATGAAAGCATGTTAAATTCTGAATGTTATTGAGTTTTCCATTTTGTATACAGTCACGTGGTTGCGAGATACTCCTCTTGTGTCCTTTTACTGAGTTAGGTATTAAAGGGGCGTGGTTTTTTGAACGTCCGTGAGATCTATATGAGGTCCTGAGTTATATATAAAATGTGTGAGATTTGATTTAAGAAATCCATCCCAACCACAACATCCTCCAGCCATCTTGCGACTAACGGTTTACTCATTTTAAAAGATGCTGTTCGACCCTTCTTTTATACGTAAAGTAATGCGTACATGGTTTATTTCATTCCACCAGCTATTCCAGAAAGGGTATTTAATATAAGTTCAAATCGTTTGATCAGATTGATAAAATCTAACGATGAATAATTATTATAGCAAACGGAAATGTAAACGTTTAATGTATACATTTACGTGTTTGTGGTATAACACATTCGCGACGCGCCCTGGTACAAACCAACCTTGATATCACGTTCGAACCTTTGTGCCCTACCGTCGATGTACACAAACAATGTCCGTCTCGGGCTGGGGAGGTCGCATGTTTGATCACCGTTCGAGTCAAATCAAAGACTTTCAAAACGGTAGTAAATGTCTGCCTTTCTTGGGGCTCAGGGTTGCGGGGTTAGCATTACGACAGACTGGCTGGTGTCAGGATAAATGGACCAGTAGTCCTGGTAACTTACCCAGGAAACGCCGTGATATAAATGAAAACTTTAAGTTGAAAGCGGCGTAAAACACCAAACAATCAATCAATCCACACACAGTGTGATGGTCGGTGTTATAGTGAATAATTGATTTATTTTTCCACGTAATGATTCACAAGTACCCGATTCATAGTTGAATATTTGACATTGTGTCTTGTTCCCGTATTGTTATCGTGTCGGTTTGTATAGAGCTTGTCGAAAAAGGCTGGTGTATAATAAATAACGGTTATAGCAATCGGAGCTTTTCACGGCTATGTAAGGACAAGATGGAGCTCTTGTCTGGCGAATATTCCCTTTATTACTGCATCATTGGAAGTCGGGAACCAGACTGATGGAGCTCTTTGATGAAATCGCGAGTAAAGCGACGTAGTCTCTTTAAATCGTTCCCCCCATACAACAAATCTGCAGCAGACGACTTTGAAAACATATATGCGCAATAAGAACAAATATCTATATATGAAATGATCATTTTTAAAAGAGCTGATTTTATTTTGGTAAAGTAGAAATTGATCATGATTCTTCTTTTACCACAATGTTTTCAAAAGAAGTCAGCAGTAAATGCGTCAGAAAGCGTCTGTATGTGGAAAAAGGTTTACACGATGAAGTACGTCATACGACACTACACGTCCATGCTCTATATTTTGATAGGGGTTAAAATAAACCATTTATGAAATATTAATGAATAAATTATATAGCTTGAAGATGTTACTACATCCCTTTTAATACTAGGCTCTATAGGTAACTTGCCGTGAACAGTACATAAACATACGCCCTTTACACATAAAACCGTATGACCCCCAGTGTGTTATCTGAAAACCTTATTGTTGACGGTACCATACTTTGACACATTTCATGAAGAACAGCTTTGGAAAACAATTTTAAGAAAGGAGTAATTGCTCATTGTCAGCACTTTCTACTTTTCACGAAAGTTTTCACTCAAACGTTATACATTCATTGAATTACTTTGCTTCGGATGTGTTCGATTTAAATTATTTTTTAAAACATTTTAACCTTTTCCCACTTGCAGTAAAAAGAAAAAGTCTTTATAAATGTAAATGTAATTATTGAATTTGTGTTTTATTCAAAATTATTTTGTCAAAAGGAGGTCTTGCTTTTTTATGAACTTGAACAATTACCGAACAAATATATTGATAAAAGCAATCCTCTTAACAAACACTTTGACAAGTCGAGCATGCTGTCATGCGACGGCTCTCGGTTTTCTTTTTCTGCCATATAATTAATTTATGTTTGACAATGGAACACATCAAAAGAGGGTAAAATATGTGGGTCACATTTTCAACTTTAAACTATTTACTTTTGAATAAAAGGCACTAATAATTTAAAACTTCAGACAATATAATGTAAATACTAGAAATAATAAACGAAATTATATTTCTATCCTTTCAGCGATTAATATTGCTTTAGGCAAATATCTATTTGGTTACTGGGCCGAGTCCATGTTACTGTGTAAGAGATTACATTTCGAGGGCTTGGCGTGAAACGGTTGTAACTAAAATTGGTATTTTTGTTACCTAGGTTAATCTCCTCGCCATTAAAGTCTCTAAAAGCATTACAACATTTTTAGCTCGACTTTTGAAAAAAAAACGAGAGCTATTGTCATGACCCTGGCGTCGGCGTCGGCGGCGGCGGCGTGGTCGTCCGGTTAAGGTTTTTTGTTTAGCTCAGCTTTTTTTCTGTTTTCTATCAGTCGAGCGTCTGTGCCGTACGCGGTGCTCTTGTTTAGCAATGGCACCTAGATTTTCATTGTTTACAAAAGGGTCAAAATTGCCCCTAGATCAGGGTTTTCAAAATAGGTTTTTAGTTACAACCGTTTCACGCGAAGCCCTCGATTTATGATCGGCTTCTCGTTTTGCAGTCTCCAATACACTGTATCAAAATCATATTTCGATGTTCATTTCTTCAAAGCAGATACCAAAACAAAATAGCCTTAGAGACTTAGATATATATTAAACCGTGTATTTGTCGAGCCGGGATATCTCAGTTAGTGAATACGAGGCGCATCGATCCAGGGGTCACTAGTTCGAATACCACCTCCGCCATTCATGCGTGTTGATTGACAAATGCCATTAGGACACGCAACCTAAATATTCCGCAAAAGGGCTAAAAGCACATGGGAAGGTAGCCAGCTGGCTTTACATGAAATGGTCTTACATTGGCCATGTCATTAAAATGATCATTATATAGAATATCAGATGGATTTATATTAGCCATATCATTATAATGAATATTAGCTGGCTTTTTATGAGTCATACCATCATAATGCATATCCGATGGCCTGATGGCTTTAAATTAGCAATAGCATTAAATTGAATACCATATGGCTTTATTTTAGCCAAGTCAGTATAATGAATATCCGATGACTTTATATTAAACATGTCTTTTTTAATCAATATCAGATGGCCTTATATTGACTGTCATTATAATGAATATATGATGATTGTATATAAGCCAAGTAGTTATAATGACTATCAGCCGACTTGCCATGTTCGGTTCCATTATAATGAATACCAGATGTTGTTGTATGTTCGGTCAGATTATAATGAATAGCAGATGTTTTTACATGTTTGGTTACATTGTGATGAATATCAGATGGCTGTTCACGAACAGTGACAGAATGTGATTATTCGGACACAGTTGGTACACAGTTGCTCCCACAATGCATTGCCGCTGTGCTAAAATCCCGGTATATCAAATGCGTGTGTACTGCATGCCAACAGCCGTACATTTCGGGCTGTACAGTTTTGCTATGACGTTGGCTACGAAATACAACAAGGAGCCTTAAACGAGTTAAATGAAGCGATAAATTAGATCATTAGAGAGTAATTTAGATCAATTTATTTGATATATTGCTTGCATTTCTCGTCATCGTAGGCGTCATTCTCGCCACAGCACTTTATGGATACGCTTCTTTGTACAATCATGGACGACGTCGGGCGAAAAGGAATCTTATTACATGTTTTCTAGTGAGTTATTAAAAAAAAAAAACTAGTGCATAATATCCTGATATAGTCAATGTTTGTGCAGTGAATATATCAAGGGAAAATGTCACTGTGTTTACGCTGAATTTGGTCAGTCTCTCTAACGTACGACTAGGGGATAACTAAAACCAATGTTTCCTTAGATATTTTTATTGTAAAATGTACCGCGTACCCGTTATACATCAATCGGTCAACTGCATCCCATTGTTAACGTTTGTAAATGTTCGCATTATCAAACGGGTAATACCAAAGACTTTAAAACTGTTGGTAATGACTGTCCTCCCTTCGCGTTCAGAGTTGAGTTGTTAGCTTTACCACTGCCCGGCTGGTGTCAGGATAAATGGACCATTTGTACTGGTAATTTACCCAGGAAACGCCGTGATATTACTGAACAGTTTTCGAAAGTGTAAAGTAACTGTTATAAGCGTGGAAAAAGACCTGCCTGTGTATACATGCTTGGGATCCATAAGGATAATGCTTTAACCCTTTCCCTCATACGACAATTCTGCAGCAGACGACTTTGAACATATTTTGTCAGAAAATAGAAAAGCTCTATAATTGAATGGATAACCTATGGCTAAAAGTGGAAAACATTGTGGCAGAAGGAGAAATTGCTCGTTTTGAGCAATTTCTTCTTTTGTCACTATGTTTTCAAATATCAGTCTGCTGCAGAGCCGTCAGAAAGCGTCTATATGAACGAAAGGGTTAAAGAAGTTTCATGAAGCATTCTACGACTTCTTGGCGAAATGTGCGAAGCCAGATCAGATTGTACGGCTGGCTGATCCTGATATCTACTCGTCGCACATAGCTAACGGTTGGTTAGAGCAGTGTTGCTCAATTATCTTTGCATTGCGAACATGTCTGCCCGATTTAAAGAAAATTAGAAAGTTTGCGATCTTCATGCATGAGTCAAGGCGGAAATAATCATTTTTAGATCCTAGAAATTAGCAAGATTTGGTCTGTCAACTTCAAAACAACTGGGGTACGTCATCGTGAACAAGTCAAATACGTATACATGTAGACGGTGTATACTTTCTGTATTAATTATCATGTAAATCATTTTATCCTTTCGCTTCCAAAGGCAATTAAAGGCTAGTGCAAACAATGCAGATTCAGGTGAGACGGCTCGTAACGGGCTATCTTTCCTGAAATCTGCATTGTTTGTCACGTAGAGATTAAATTTTACCAACTGTCCTGTTGGTCGAAAAAATGGAGTGGCCCAATTTTCAACATGGAATACTTAACTTTGGGAAATTCGGCAGTAAAATAATTAAATTAGTTCTGCGAAAGCAAGATTATTGATTTGATAACAGTAAGGTATGTGCATGTGGAATACGTACATGTACATGTGACAGGTTTATACTCGAATATTATTTGATATTATTTTATATTAAGTAAGTAATACTTTGGGTTCTCAAAAGATTCGTCCACGGTCGGAACGGGCCCTCATGATGTTTGACTTTCCTTACATTACTTAGAAGGTTTCTTATGTTGTGCACACCGCAACGGTGTTGTATTAGTAGTGCGTCCGCGTCGGGTGCGGGAGGTCGCGGGTTCGATCCCCGACCGGATCATATACACCTTGAATACTTTAAAAAACAGTAGTAATATATTTCACTCCTTGACGCTCCGGTTGGTGAATCGATGGTTCCAGGATTAAATGGACCAGTAGTACTGGTAACATCCAATCATTACCGTGATATAAGTGAAATAGTATTGAAAGCGGCGATAAACACCATACAGACACATAATCAAATATAATGTTGAGCCTCGATATTATGTGTGTAGCCACGCGTGAGCTTGGTGAAGGACACGCCTTGCTTCAAAAGTAATAACGCCCAACATGCGATGCACTTACTGTTTTTGTAAACTAAAATGTTACAAAGCTTTAACCCTTTCAGCGCCGAATTGTTTAAAGTAGACTCTTCCATGTTCGAACTCAAACTCGGACGACTCTATTTTCATGTTATAGGATTTTTGGAATATATTTCTAACTCACAGCCAAACAATGCAGATTTCAGGTGAGACAGCTCGTTACGAGCTGACTCACCTGAATCTGCATTGTTTGCAAAATGCTCAATATTGCCCCCGGCGCTGAAAGAGTTAACGTATGTTGTAAAGATACTCGCTACTCACAAACTGATTTTTTAGCTCGACTTATGAAAAAAAAACTAAAGCTATTGTCATGATCCTGGCGTCGTCGTCTGCGGCGGCGGCGGCGTGTTCGTCCGGTTAAGGTTTTGTGTTTAGCTCATTTTTTTTTCTGTTTTCTCCCTATCAGTCGATCGTCTGTGCCGTACGCGGTGCTCTTGTTCTACATGTACCAACAAAGGTTAATTTATCTCATGAAAACAACAGCGTAAAGCCGACTTGTTGCACACTTCTGGTTGTATATAGCTATGTATAAGAGATTGAATTTCACATTCATCAACATTAACCGTTTTCCAAAACGACTTTTAACACATCTGCAGCAGCCGTCTTTTAAAAACATTATGGCTAAAGGACATATTGCTCAAGATGAGCAAGTTCTCCATTTACCCCAAAGTTTAAACTATATTTAAATGTCATACATTCGTTAATCAATATTCTCCCTTTCGTTTTGGATGTTTTCAGAGTTTGTTTACAGATAAGGGAAAGGGTTTCGCTGTCTCTAACTACTCAATAACGATTGATTTATTGAAGGGTGTAACTTTATTCTCATATGAATCTTGGCACGCAAAAATAAGGGATCTACCTCCTCGGTGGTTAAGTGGTTGGAGCGCCCAACTCGAGGGCGGGAGAGCAGGGTTCGATAACCTGGTCGGGTTATACCAAAACATTTCAAAATGGTTAGAAGTGGCCACCCTCCCTGGCGATCAGGGTTACGGCCGATACACCGGTGTTTGGATATCCGGCAATGCAGTGACTTAATAGTCTAACAATGTTAAAACACGGACGCGATTGCTCGACTGTGAAGATTGGTCAGGATCTACAATTCGCCTATAGTTGTATTTCCTGAGGCATTGCTGATCATTTTGATAAAGAGGTGATTTAATAAGATTTGTTTGAAATATTTGTTTTGAAGAGTGATGTTTCTATACGGGATAGTACGTTTGGTTGGGCGGTTTTAAAAGCTTTCCCACATGCATACGATTTCTGACGCCTCTGTAGCAGACGAACTTTTGAAAACATTGTAGCAAAAGAGGAAACTGCGCATTGTGAGCAGTTTCTCCCTTTGCAAAATGTTTCAACTCTCTTCAATAAGTATAAGGAATCCGCTGTGGTCGAGTGGTTAGCGTCGGGGATTTCGAAACCTGGTGTCCCGGGTTTGATCCTCAGTCGCGGCACTACGGTCATGGTGGAGTGCCCTTGGGCAAGCCACATTTTCTAGCCTAGTACTGGTTTGTTTACCCAGGGATCATGAATAATTAAATTTAATTGCGCGCTAAATGACCTTAGCTGTCAATGCGCCATAAAACAATATACATTCATTCATTCAATAAGTATATCGTTATTGACAGAGCATTCCCCCATGTTTGCCTAATTGTTTTCAAAGTTGTCTGCTACTGATTGGTCGTATGCGGGAAAGGTTTAAAACTCTTTCAGCGCCAAGGCAATATTAAGCTTTTTGCAAACAATACTGATTCAGGTGAGTCAGCTCGTAACGAGCTGTCTCACCTGAAATCAGCATTGCTTGCCTTTTAGTTATAAAACTAGTCCGAACTTTTATTACATGAGCAATGGTGACGCCCGATTTTGAACATGGAAGAGTCTACTTTAAACAATTCGGCGCTGAAAGAGTTAACACGGATATTTCTGGTAAAATATCTGTCTTGTTATTGATACTCGTAATGCACTCTGAGGTGTTCAGTATCATCCGACACTTGACAGTGACAGACCTCTTGAGAATGTGCATATTTAATGTTCTAAAATCATTATTGGAACCTTAAACCCTATGTTGTGGGTACTCAAAAGAATCGTCCCAGTGAGACGATTCCTTTGAGTACACACAACATAAGGATTTATATCAAAGTTAAAGAGAAACTGTGGGAAACAGACCAGTTTATTCCCCCCCCCCCCCCCCCCCCCCCACCCCCCTTATCTAGTTCTTTGCTTGTATTGACACCCCGAAGTGATTACTTGCATAGGACCTTTGACAGCTTCAGTCTACCATTCACAGGGTGTGTATGTCGAAGCTGAATTGGTTTTGTAACACTTGTGTAGATAAGACTGTAATTATGATATGAGGTAATAAATTTGTTATGGCAGCCTATTACCATACAGTTAATTTATCACGTTTATTAACCCTTTACCACTTACAGACATACGCATGACAACATTTTGAAACATTTTGGCAATTAGATGCATTCGTGAGCAATTTCTCATGTTTTAAACTTTAATGAATAATTATACTTTCACTTATAGCGATGTGGCATATGTCTGCCGCCAGGTGTTCAACGTCGTCTGATGCAGCTTATTGTATGTGGGAGACGGTTAGAGTTGATGTCATGATGTGCGTTTATCCAACCTTTCCAATGCCATCGTCCTATTATGCGCGCCTTTTAACATAATTGCTTAGACATTTAGACAGAGATCAACCCAACCTACCTATTGTAGTCTTTGCTACATACTGTTTTTAAATAGTTTAATAAAGGTATGCCACTGTTAAAAGCGTCGTAATACTCAATCAATCAATTAATTGGCGCTCAGGGTTGTGCGGTTAGGTTTACGACTGACTCGGCCCGTCGTATTGTTATTTAACCAGGAAACGTCGTGATATAACTAAACAATTGTAGAAAGCCATGTAAACCATCATGTAAACCACCATGTAAACCACCATGTAAACCACCATGTAAACCACCATGTAAACCACCATGCAAACCACCATGCAAACCACTTTGCAAACCACCATGCAAACCACCATGTAAACCACCATGTAAACCACCATGTAAACCACCATGAGAACAAACACATGGTCTAAAGTCGTTCGTCACAGGACACGCACATGTTTAATGCACCATTCTTCGCCTTACTAGGTAATCACACAGGGAGCAATTATATTAATATATAATGGTATAGTATTAGTCATAGAAAATAATATAAAATATATCTTATGACAAATTAGGTGTTTTGGCATACACAGAACGGGGTTCAAAATCTAAGATTTCTCTTGTCAGAAATCTGTCACGAATTCATACATTTTATTACTACTTATTAACATATTTATAAATGTGACGTAAGTCTTCAAAACGATATGTTAGGTTGTCGGAAAAGGGGTTAGTTATTGTCCCCGTTGTTTACAAGTGGAACGAACAACATACATTCTACTTCAATGAATTTAAAGCATTTTGATTGATTGTGTCGATTAAAATGCGTTCTGGTATGATGGAACTACGTTTCCAAGTTATAGTGGTCAAGCATCCACCTCGGATGCGAGGAGTCGAGCTTTCGATCATCGACCTAGGCATACCACAGAATTTAAAAATGGTAGTAATGGTTGCCCTCTCTGGTGCTCAGCGTTGCGGGGTTAGCGTTAACGACTGACTGACTGCTATCAGGACAGCTGGACCAGAAGAACTGGTATTTTACCTATGAAACGCCGTGATATAACTGAACAATTGTTGAAAGCGGCGTAAAACACCAAGCAATAAAGCAATTATTCGTCATGCTCTCAGTGAGCTTCACAGAATTATGGAAGGAAGACACGTCACGTAACACAAAAATGAATGAAATTGGTCGCACTAGTATCGACCTTTCATTACAATGACCATCAGATTTCACTATTGCATTCGGATATTGGTCATTACACAGCCATCAGGTCTTAAATTTTTAAAAACGATAAAACAACGGGTAACAATGTAAGTGTCACTAATTTCTCTTTCATTTTTATCGGCTTCCATGTTGTTTGATTTCAACTGAAACGGTTGAAAATGCCGAAAAATGCATCGTGTAGTCTGCTCAGGAATTAAACGTAATTTCCCGCTACTTCCCGATTATTTACGATCTACATTTATATATAGAAGGTTGCTATTACAATGATGTGTTAATTAGGGGCTTTTCATAATTATTGTATCCGAAACATAATGCACATTTTATTTCTGAATGTATAGAGATACGAAATGTATTGTATTTGATAGAGTTATAAGGAAGATATCGAGGGCTTGGCGTGAAACGGTTGTAACAAAAACCTATTTTGAAAACCCTGGTTAAGGGGCAACTTTGACCCCTTTGTAAACAATGCAAATTTAGGTGCCATTGCTCAGAACGACCTAACTTTCCATTGTTTACCAAGAAAAATGATTTAACGCTTATAAAGACTTTATGGCGGGGTGATTAACCTTGGCAAAAAAATACCAATTTTAGTTACGACCGTTTCATGCCAAGCCCTCGATATGCAAACAAGTATTTTAAGCGTGTGTTACGATTTTCCAGTTTGCCTGACTTTTTAACACTTTCAAGATGTTTGTATGGCGAGACAGCGTACAGGGTCTGTCTGAATCTTCACTGATTTTAAATACTCGAAGGTCGTCTGACGTGATCCAAATAGTTGAACTCTTGTTTTGTAATCTTTTCAATGGAAAATAACTACCATATATAAACAGGGGTATTAAGCTGTATGCATATTAGAACTATTTCAACCGAAAGTAAAAGTAAATCTGGAAACGTCGTAGTAAGACCGACCTTCGAGTCTTTGAGATCGCAGAAGAACCAGATCAGTCCAAGCCTTGTTCGTCTTTGACTCCCACATCTCTTGGCAGTGTGTGTTATGATCGTATTTGAAATTAATTGCAACTGTTAACCCTTTATGCAGCAGACTTCTTTGAACATATTTCGTAAACAAATAGAAAATATATATAATTGAATGGGTAACTTATGACTAACAATAGAAAACATTGTGGCAAAAGGAGAAATTGCTCGTTTTGAGCAATTTCTTCTTTTGTCACTATGTTTTCAAAAAGCCGTATGCTGCAGAGGCGTCAGAAAGCTTATATATATAAGGGAAAGGGTTAAACGAAGGTTGATTTTCGCCTGACGCAACCCAAAGGTGTTTACAATACAACTGTTTTCTCCCGTAGGGCAGTAGGACAATATTTTCAATAGAAATGAAGAAAAAACGTCGCTAAACAGGCGATATTTATATATAGGCCTACCTATAATATCCTTTCAACCCTTTTCACTATTTAAACGCATTTTAAGGCAAATGCATTAAACAACTTATGACAACATTGTGGTAATAGATGAATTTGCACAAGATGAGCAATTTCTCCTTCCTGCACAATTTTGATATCTTTTCATTAAATATACTTTCATTTGTAGAAATTGTCCATATTTTTTTTTTCATAGTCACCTGCAGCAGAATTTGTGCATTGTGGAACATGTCAACATAAATGTCAGGATAAATGGACTAGTAGTTCTGCTAACTATCCCAAGAAGCGTCCTGATAAATCTGATTTTTTTTTTGAAAGGGGCGTTACACCAATCAATCAATCTAAATATTTTCAATAGCCGATTACAAGGTCATCTGCTGCTAATTCATTGTTATTGGGGATGGATTAACGTCGCTTTTAGACAGTGAAGGGTTTGCCCAAGACCAGACACATTCAGGGTAGAAGATTGGACGTTTAATTTGTGTTGAACACAGGGATTTATTGGTGTGAGCGGACAATTGGTTTCGGTATTGTTAATGGTCAGTGGGGCAGAATTCGGTGGACACATGAACAAATATCCCAGCTCAACGGTATAAGCTTGCTCGATTTAATTCAAATGTTGCGAAATCTAAATGAATTGTATTGTTATTACCCTTAACCCTTTCTGCGCCGAATTGTTTAAAGTAGACTCTTCCATGTTCAAAGTCGGGCGACTCTATTTTATATGGTATACTAACTTTGGATTATGTGGATAACTATAAGGCAAACAATGCTGATTTCAGGTGAGACAGCTCGTTACGAGCTGACTCACCTGCATCAGTATTGTTTGCAAAAAGCTCAATATTGCACACGAAACGGACTTCAACCGTAAAACGTTACATTAGTCCGTCGATTGGATAATTAATATACGAGTTAGGTCTCGAACGTGGTCGGGTGGTTAGCATCGGGGATTTGAAAACGGGTGTCCCTGGTTCGATCCCCAGTCGCAACACGACGGTCATGGTGTAGTGCCCTTAATCAGACTGGATGTACCGGCTGATTTCGATCTGCACCGTTAAAAAAAGCCAACTTGTACCTTCTCCCGAAACTGTAACGTTCCATTAATACAATTATTTCGAGTATTTTAACATATGAGCCGTTCCAAGAGAAAAACCAACAGTATGGTCTCTGCGTTATGTATCGACCTAGATCAGTCTGCGCAGTCCGCGCAGGATAATCCGGGCCGACACATTCCGTCTCAGTGGGATAGAGATATAGATTAATGATTCATGAAACAGAAATTCCAAATGCGAAAAGTGTCTGCCCGGATTAGTCTGCGGGCATGCTTAGGCTGATCCGGGTCGATACTTTACGCTGAGTCCACAATGTTGGTTTTATCGCGAGACTGCTCATATGTGGATTTATGTCAATAAGTAATTTTCCGGAATGACAAAAGTCTCTCTGACACAATTCATTCATCTTCCACCAATGAGTTAACGGTCTACGTTGAAAAGCAGCCAGTTGCTTGGAAAGTTTGTTGCGTGTGGTACTGTTATGTGAAATCGAGGAAACACATGGGCGAACTGGCCGTCATGATATGACTTTTAAATTGTTGAAAACAGTATTAAATCCCAATCAATTAATCAATTTCGTGGGGAAAAACCTGTGCAGCCTTCTAATTTAGTCTTCCAAACATACACGGTGTTACTCCTTTTATGATGTAACTTTCATTCATAGACGTTAAAAAATAAATGCCAGAATGTTTTCCACGAGTTTTCTCTTACAAATACTTGCAAATGGTGTATATCTTTAAAAAGCGAAAATATCATTATACTATGTCTTTTATCCCACGAAAATATCATTATACTATGTCTTTTATCCCACGAAAATATCATTATACTATGTCTTTTATCCCACGAAAATATCATTATACTATGTCTTTTATCCCACGAAAATATCATTATACTATGTCTTTTATCCCACCCACAAGTGACCATGTTTGGTAGGGATTGGATAATTATTTCTCAAGTTACATACACATCCTTTGATAATTTATAATGGAATGTACGATCGCATAGACCTTTTGGGGGTGATTATTACTTTGTTTGAGTGGGCGTAGGATACCTAATAGTATTAACGGTTGACATAGCATAAAAAGAGAGAATGTTTTGAACAATAAACTTCCATTTTTGAGAGAATAATTACCATGGTAACCATAGAAATTACTACATTTGCAAAATATTACATAGACCACGCGACTGGAAAAAGGTTAACCCCGGATCAGGGCGTGCCGGCGTGCAGTATCAACCAGGCATTTATCCCATTCCCACATACAACAAATCTACAGCAGACGACTTCGGAAAATGTCTAGAGAAAAGTATGGAGATCCTCTATAAATAGAAGTACAATAATTGAACAGGGTTGTAAACATTGTCATTAAAGGTAGTCAATTCTCATAATGAGCATGCTTTGATTTTGCAACGCTGTTTTCTTAAGTCATCCGGTGAAGATACGTCAAAATTCGTCTGCAGGTGGGAATGGGTTAATTACTCGGTCCACTTCTCAAAACCTCTCCAGATCCACCATTTCATCAACACGAACACCCTTCCAAACGAGTATTATGATCTGAATTAAAATATCCTTAAAGGTAGTTTTTTCGTGTGGCTCGGCTAGATTATTATATCTTATATTCATGTAACTTGAGAATATATAACTCTCGCTTTTGTATCTCCCTCCGCTCCGTCCTTACGCCATAATCCATCGCTAATACAGCCATTTTAAAAATGCTATGAGGGAAGAGCAAAGGCTAGACATGAGCCATTTTTTCTTTACCCGCATTCTTTTCAACACATTGGTAGCTCAGTCGGTATGGCGCGGGCTGTCAATCCAGGAGTTGTGAGTGCGAACCACAGATCGGCCAATATTCGTGTGGCTCGACTAGAGTATTATGTGTTGTATCTATTTAACTACAGAGATTAACTCTCGCTTTTGTATAGATCTCCATCCGCACCCTTTCGTCATCTTAACGCCCTAATTCATTTGCCGACACATACGACTTTTTGAAGACTCCATAGCGAATTGGTTTTTGAAAGTATTATCGGGGCGAGAGAACAAGACTAAAAACGAACCATCCTTTTTGTTCAACACTGTTTAAAAAAAACACACGCCCATTTTTTTTTCTAGATGCTGTATTATTTTTCCTCAGACGTTAAAAAAGATGACGAATTTATTTAAGTTGCGGTCTGCGAAAAACAACCTTAACCTTCACGCATTTGTAACAAATTCAAATTTAGAACAGCGTGTGTATTTGTGCTGTCTGATCTGGATTTTGCATCGTTCACAAATTAGTCAAGAGAAGTTGTTAAATTGCCGGTTAATAAAGATAAGTTTGCTTGTGTGCTGTTTTCAGTTATATCACGGCGTTTCCTGGGTCCGTTACCAGTTACTGTTGGTCCATTTATCCTGACTCCAGCGAGTCGGTCGTCATGCTAACCTCACAAACCAGTGATCCAAAGAGGGAGAGCCATAAACTTCCATTTTTAACCCTTTCCCTCATATAGACGCTTTCTGACGCCTCTGCAGCAGACGGCGTTTTGAAAACATAGTGACATAAGAAGAAATTGCACAAAACGTGCAATTTCTCCTTTTGCCACAATGTTTTCCACTTTTTGTCATAGGTTATCCATTCAATTATGGAGATGTTTTGACAAAAAACGTTCAATATCGTCTGCTGCAGAATTGTCATATGAGGGAAAGGGTTAAAGTCTTAATAAAAATAGTACGGAAGGGCGGTTTCTTTCTACACTTGTCACAAATACCTACATATAGGTTTCCTAGAGCGTCACTCAATAACGATTGATACAGATAAACGAACAACCCTTTCCCACATAGTACTCTTCAACAGCATACTATAGGCAAACACTGTAAATAATTGAGCCGTCCCACGAGAAAACCAACATTATGGACCCTGCGTGATGTATCGACCCAGATCATCCTGCGCAGTCCGCGCATGCTAATCCGGACCGAGACATTCCGTCTCAGGGGGATAGAGGTTTAGAGTAATGATTCCTGAAACAGAAAATCTACAGGAGGTGAAAAGTGTCTGTCTGGGTTAGCCTGCGCGGCATGCTAAGGCTGATCCGGGTCGATACTTTACGCAGTGTCCACAATGTTAGTTTTCTTGCGGGACGGCTCATTTCTTTTTTGCCACACTGTTTTCAAAGTATGTCTGCTGCTGATGTGTCATAGTGCGTCTGATGGAAATGGATAATTATACCCCCAGTCACTGTGTCGGTTTATCTGTCTGTCGGTCGGTCGGTCGGTCGGTCGGAAGCCAAACCACTGGTTACAAACCACTGGTTGGAATTCAATAACATTTTACATGAAGCTTCTATACCAAGAGGAGATGTACATATCCTTAAGAAGTTACAATTGCAGGTTATGGCCCTTTTACTTATTAAGTTATGGTGTAGGTCAATGTGCTGTTTAGTGGGGTATTTATCATCTTCAGTGATAGTTCTAGTTATTTTGTTTCATGCATGGTATGGTGATACAAATCCCTAAGAGGACCACGTAACCCTTGTTACAAGGTATAGTGAGGGATGTACTAGCTTATTCTCGGAACGTCTCCTTCATGTAGTGCCAATGTCACACGGATCAAAAAACATGCAGCAAGTCCGGGACTCGAATCCGGAACCTCTCGCTTTCGGGGCAAGTTCTCTACCGACTGAGCTAAACAGTCCGCTTATATGTGATCTCTCCAACTGTGTAAAATTTCAGACCGTGACATACACCCCTGCTTAACTGGAAATTCGTTCTCGAATTTCGGAATACCAGTGCCAAGTATGCCATAAATAACACTGCAAGCGTTGTTAGACTGACCGAGCTGTCGCGATCCCTTATTGGGCGTCAATGTCACTTAACAATTCTGTTCTGCTAGAGCGTCCGTTTTGGGAGCGGGAAACCAGGGTTCGATCCTCGCTCGGGTCATACCAGAGACTTTAATAAGTGATATTATGTTGTTCCAGCCTTGGCGCTCGGTATCGCGGGGATAGCAGTGCGACTGATGGATCGGTGGATAGCATTTGTGGATAATTTATACCGGTACAGGTAGTACTGGTATTTCATCCAGGAAACGCCGTGATATAACTAAACAACTTTTAGAAACGTTGTCAAAACGCAATTTAAAGCCAAAACAAACGTTATTCCCTGATGATAATCAGGACCACGTGATAAAAAAACCGGACTCTTTTAACTTTGCAACCACCGAAGATTCGGATCTGACGGCTCTACAATGCTGTCAGATTAGACAATTCACTATTGTTATTTTATTTAATCGCATATTCATCATTGAAGTCTGTGGTTTTAACGACTATGGATGAATGCCAATTATTTAGTCGTCATTGGCATTTCCACCAATAAACTATTCGATTCCCGGAATAAGGTTGGTTGTTTGGCTTGCTTGTGTGTAGAAGCAAGGAAACATATAGGGAGACGAACAAACCATAGTTATATAGCTGAAATACTGTAGACATTGTGGTAAAACCTCAATAAATTAATTAAATTTTCAAAGATGGATTTTAATTTGCCACGGTTCAGGTTGGCTATTAGTAATTCTCCATGCTCAACTGTGCATACGATGTCAACACTTATCTATGTACATTTTTATAAACACTCCTTTTATATATTTAAAAAACCACATCATATTTAACAAAGATTGGTCCAACGTCGTTATTAAATCATATGGGCGTTGCAATATGCAGCGGAAATTAAAATGCAGGCGTTTTATTTAACGAAATTGTCTATTTTCATCAAATTAGCCGTGGTCGTCGTCCGCTTAATGTCAGGCAAACAATTTGCTTCAAAAGCATAAGGGTAAGAAAATTTATGTGAACATTTTCGCTAAAAGCTTAAGTGTATATTTTCTTACAAACAGAATGGAATTTTAATTCGCATAGACGGTGTCTTATAGGTATATACAGGTGTTTGTATGTAGACCAAGTGCAATGAACCGCACCGAAGGATATGTTGAATTTAACGCCATTTTCAACAATTTGTCAATCATATTACGGCGGCCAGTTTACCTACCTATGTGTTTTCTTGCTTTCTCACACTCACACGTCGAGTCCCGGTAGCTCAGTCGGTAACGACGCGGGCTATCAATCCAGGGGTTGTGAGTTCGAATCCCGGCTCGGCCAACTTTCTTTCGGACGTTTGACACAAGTCATGCGTCATTTGTCTTCCACCAATGGGCTAAGTCTATGTGGAAAAGCAGCCAGTTTCTTGGGAAGATTGTTGTGTGGAGTACTGGTGTGCGAAAACCAGGAAACATATGAGTAGGTGAACTGGCCGTGATATGACTGAGAAATTGTTAAAAACGGCGTGAAACCCCAATGAAGCAATCAATGCTTTCTCACACCAGTACTCAACACAACAGTATTTACAAATACTACTGCTTTTCCTCATAGACATTTAGCCTAGGGATGGAAGACGATTGACGAGTGCTACAATGACTGAAGTCTAACATCAGAAGGAATGTTGGCCGAGCGAGGTTCGAACGCGTACAATCTGGATGAAAAGTCCAACTGTGCTATCGGAGCTAGTTCGTGTGAACAAATAGTTCATCCACAGAATCTCACAGAATCTCACAGAATCTCACAGAATCTCACAAAATCTCACATTATCTAACATAATCTCACAGAATCAAACATAGTCCCACAAAATCTCACAGATTCTCACATTATCTTACACAATCTCAGAGAATCAAACATAATCTAGTCGCCCACTCTACGTCAGGCGACTTTTGTAATCGGTGTATTAATAGGAAAGATTGCTCAAAGCAAGCAATTATTCCATTTGCCACAATGTTTCCATTGTTTTCGGTAATTATTCTTTCATTTATAGAATATTTAATTGGTTTTATCGTAAATGTTTTCAAAGTTGTCTGCTGTAGATTCGTTGTATGTGGGAAAGGTTTTAACTCTTAGTTTCTTTTTCTATTTCAGAAGTGAACCTTCAACCCCATTGAATCATGGTTGTGATCAAGAACAACGTGATGTACTCGTGTCGAGCCATCATTTTCGGCAGCGAGGCCCCGGAGGCGGGCCAAAGAGGAGTTGAGGCTCTTCAGGATCCATTGAAAAGCTGGTAAGCAATGGCAATGATGTTTTTTGTTTATAGATGCCGAGCCCCGGGAGCTCAATCGGTAGTGACGCAAGCTGTTTGTCAACCCATGGGTTATGTGCTCGAACCTTAGCTCGGCCAACCTCCTTTCCGACGTTTGACAAATGTCACTGTTACAACAGCATTCGTCTTCCACCAATAGGCTAACAGTCGTCTATTTCGAAAAGCAATCAGTTGCTTGGATGGACTGGTGTGTGTAGTACTGGTGTGAGAAAGCCAGGTAACATAAGTATATGTACTGGCCCCCGTGGTATGTGAACAAATGTTGGAAACCGCTAAAAACCCAAATAAATGAATTATGGTTCTGGACAATTTTAGTTGTTCGGTGTCTCCTGCTTTGGTGTTCGTGGCTTTCTTTGACCGAAACATGAGGGCCGTGAATGTCAAATAATGCCAAATACATCCACGGCGATGCTGATATACCAAATATTCCCTAAAACCCTTGTGTCTGTGTAGAAGTGAGTTTATACCTTCACTAGAATGCATTTAATATACGGCATGGGTTTAAATTCATTGTAAATGTGTAAAGGATGCACTGGAAATGGATGATTTAATCATTTTTAGCTCGACTTTTGAAAAAACGAGAGCTATTGTCATGACCCTGGCGTCGTCGTCTGCGTGGTCGTCCGGTTAAGGTCTTTTGTTGGAGGCGTCGGCGTGGTCGTCGGGTTAAGGTTTTTTGTTGGCGGCGTCGGCGTGGTCGTCGTGTTAAGGTTTTTTGTTGGCGGCGTCGGCGTGGTCGTCCGGTTAAAGTTTTTTGTTTAGCTCAGCCTTTTTTCTGTTTTCTCCCTATCAGTCGAGCGTCTGTGCCGTACGCGGTGCTCTTGTTAATATTTTGACCTTGTAAGAAGGTGATAGTTGAGAATGTGGAAAACCAGTTTCGTCCCAGCATGATTTCGTCCAAAATGGTGGTGATAATTTTCGCAGGGTGAATTCTTTAATGTATAATGCATGAGTCCCAATTTTCTTTAGAGTATTTTAAAGCTTAGAGGTAACTAGTTTCTATCCGGGTTAGCCTGCGCGGCACACACTATTGGTTTTCTCGCGGGACGGCTCAAATTATAAGATACATCGTTTGAAAACAAGTTGACCTTGATAGTTATAACGCTGCGAGACAACTTGGGCAGCTTGAAACTATGTCAGAATGTTTGCCTTGGTGATATCTAGGCCATGTTTGAATAAAGATATTGTCCAGTCAAAGCTAGGTCACTAGGCCAAATTTTACAGAAATCTTGTCAAAACTCTGGAGACTGCGTTGTTTGTTTCAGCAGATTGAAACTTTGTCAGAAGATTTACCTTGGTGATATCTAGACCAAGTCCGAATATGGGTCATGTCTGTTTAAAAACAAGAAGAGAAAATCTTACTATTACTCTAGCCGCCGTATTTTTAAATTGAGCATGTTTAAACTTAGTCAGAAAGGTGGTTTTGATGATATCTTGACTAATTTTAAATATTGGTCATGTCGAGTCAAATACAAGGTTACTAGGCCGTTGTAGATCCTGATATCGCATATATTAACGCTGCACAGAAGGAATTAAACAAAACGGCATTGATGGCATTTTTTGTTTAATTCCTTCTGTGAGATGAACGCGTGATATAACCCCTCACTACTTTTCAAGGAAACAATATAGGGTGATACAGATGAAAGCGGCATAAACACCTCGTCGATTTCCGGGATTATCCCGATAAAAGCAGGGTTAACCATTTTACCGATCTTTGTATAAAAGCGGGATCAAACCCGAATCGACATTTATCATTTTTTTTCTATTTTAGTTATGCAAACTTGTCGGCAGGACTCGGGGTAACGGTGACAGTAATGCCAGAGTTCATTCACATCGACTACGTGCGAGGTGATGACGCCAATTTCGACCTCCCGATCCGGTTCCTGTCTGTGTGCGCAGCCCTGAGAAAGGTGGACAGTACGACTGGCATGAAGTTTATTCCGGTGCACTCCATCGTCACTGCTGATACAGATGATATCATAAACCCACCGATTTTCGCGACATCTATGCGTCGATCCGAGTCCGAGGATCTGCAATGTTTTATGTTCAGATGTGACGAGACCAGAGACGCCCTGCACTTGGTTAATGCCACCCAATGGGCTCACACTTCGTACCGGCAAGGATTCACTGCTACAGGCACTATGAAGGCTTTTAAGGAACAGTCTGAGGAATTTGACCGTACCATTACGCTGTCAAACAGAGGTAGTCAGAAGATATTCAACTATGCCGGCACGACAGAGTCAGCCGTGAGGTCTTCGGAATCTCGAACCTACGTTACCTCTGTCAACGGAAGGACAGACAGCACGTATACAAGACAGGTGCAAGAGAACGGCCACAACGGCTACAACGGCTACACGGTAAATGGTCACCACGAGGAACAAAAAACCTACTACGTGAAGGCAGGGGATTATAGACCCGAGACACCTGAATTGCAACCGGAGCAGGATACCATCTACATCAATGCCGATATAACCCAGCAACGCCCGCGGACACCGCCCCCTCAGCAAACCATCATTGTAGAAAAGGCTGTTATACCAAGACCTGAGCCGATTCATATTCCAAAACCTAAGATTATTGAAAAAGAAGTCATGATAGAGCTACCGAAAATGCCGGAGATCCAGCAACAGCTGATCTACGTGGATCGACCAGTGTTCAAACCCTTCCCAAAATGGGAGATTCCGCAACCCATCATCAAAGAACGGCCAGTTTACATAAACCCACCTGGTCCTCCTAAGCAGGAGCGAACAGTTATCGTTGTGGATAAACCAATCATAGGAGAGTATCCTAAATGTCCGCCTCCCGAACCGCCAATCATTAAGGAGAGGCCAATCATGATCGAAGCCCCAGAATGGCCTATACAGAAAGCCCAAGTGATTGTCGTGGACAAGCCAGTGATGAAACCTATAGGCCCATGCCCTCCTGCGCCGGAGCCAATCGTGCAGATGAATGAAATTTTCATTGATCCCCCGAGCTACCCACCGCAAACACCACACAGGATTGTCGTTGAAGTTCCCGTGTTCAATAAAATGAAACCCGCCCCTCCACCACCTAAGCCAATAATCGAACAGAAGGAAATTATGATTGACCCTCCTTCTTATCCACCTCAGGAGCCTCAGAGAATTGTCATTGAGAAACCAGTTATTCGGGATGCAGGACCACCCCCTAAAGCCCCTCCCCCAATCATTATAGAAAAACTCGTTTATATTGACGGGCCCAAATATCAACAGCCGGAACCTCAACGAATTGTCGTTGAGAAGGTTGTTTTCAGAGATCCCGGTCCGCCACCTGAACAACCCAAACCAATCATTATCGAGAAAATCGTGTACGTAGATCCACCACCGTGGCCAAAACCAGTACAACAAAGAATCGTAGTTGAGAAGCCTGTGATCAGACAAAGACCGGCGCCACCGGTGCCAAAACCGCTTATAATTGAGAAGCCAGTTTACGTCGACGTACCTGCGCCTCCCGCACCTCCGCAACAACGAGTCGTCGTCGAGAAACCGGTTTTTACCGGCCACCAAACATACGTCACAAGGCCGGAAGCTCGTTCGTTCGTCGTTCGTCAAAACTCACCGAGGGGCCTACGAAGAATCGCCTACTCCGAGAATGGGGACGCTCAAGCGAACAACAGGTGGGAATACCGCAGTGACCAGGGAGGATATGTGACTAACGCGAGATTATACGGTCAACCACGTGACTTCCGGCGACCTGAGAACCAGTTTATTAATGAGCGACGATTTGGTACCCGGATTAACCAAGAAATACGCCACACGCGGGGTCCAGCTGACACCACATATGGTGGTGCCTACCGAATAAACGACAACCGTAGACGTGATTCCCTCAGTAGTTAAATAGCAACTTTTCACAATTGACAACCCAAAAAAG
This sequence comes from Serripes groenlandicus, assembly GCA_031761405.1. NCBI lineage: Eukaryota > Metazoa > Mollusca > Bivalvia > Cardiida > Cardiidae > Serripes > Serripes groenlandicus. Next base: position 51,762,354 of record JASEVX010000003.1, read on the forward strand.
AAAATATATCGAGTAATAAAAAGGAATTTCGAACATTAAAGACCAAACTCAGCCTGCAGCTGCAACATTCTAATTCAGGTCTATAACGGTTCGAAGACTCGACTCTTCAGATGATTGTGAAGACAGTGATCAGATTACATATTGAATTATTTAAATGTACCTTCATTCCTAATCCAACCACAAACGGTAATTATTACGATAGCAGTGAATCCACGAATTAAATAACTGTTCAGTAACTAGTTTGATACGTGTATTCGCTACTGTTAACTCACGCAGCCTATTTCAGGCTACAAAACTATAGTAAAAGTTTAATCTGCGCTCAGAATTTGTGCTCAAGTGTCTGATTGGTCAGAAGCAAATTCATTCTCGAAACTGACCAATCAGAAGTATTTTAGAAGCATGGAGTTCATTTCTGAGCACGGAGAAGGTTAAGAGTTTTATAGATTCGGGCAATGTTATGCATTATTGGTGTTTATCAATGTTAAACATATGTGTATACCTTTAACCCTGCCAAGTTTTAATATGAAATTGTAAAGATCTGAATTTGGAATAGTCTTTAGAAAATTTGAAGAATATTAAGATAAAACTGTTGAGTTGAGTGTTTGGAGCCAGGTCAGACGGCGCGAATGTGCCGGCGGGCCTGGCTCTATACTGGGGGCACAAGCTTTATAAACTAGGTTTAAGCAGTCAAACTTTAATAGTCGACCTTGACAAGTCAAAATTCAGTTTCATATTGAGATCATAATTAGAGACCTCTACCGTCAACATACCAGAGGTAGAATTTGAGCCGTCTCGCGAGAAAACAAACAAATGTTGACTCTGCGTAAAGTATGGACCCGGATCAGTCTAAGCATGCCGCGCAGGCTTACCCGGATAGACACCTTTTCGCCTCCTGTGGATTTTCTGTTTCAGGAATCATTACTCTATACCGCTATCCCCCTGAGATAGAGCAGGCTAATCTCGGTAGATACATTACGCAGAGGCCATAATGTTGTTTTTCTCACGGAAAAGCTCATTTATCTTTGCATGTACATAGAACGACTCGTCAATTCTGAAATAATATTTCAAAATTAGATTTATGAGATTAACTGCTGATAATTCAGTTACACAGCATAAGGCTCGTCTTAGACTGAACATTTTAGAAATAGTATTCAGGATTTTTTTTTCTTTAAATCAGGCTGTGTTGAATATGATTGAATATGCTTTTATTGTGAAAAGTATAACAATATGTTTAATATTGCTTCTCTGTACCGAAACTGCATAAACACTCCTTTATATTGATATTCGGATAGCATGTAAAACCCCACCCCGAGTTATCGAACAATATAAATAATGTATATGCACTTAATGTAGTTATTGAAGAAATCCACGTGTATTCAAAACCATAGAGTTGTACATAATATTATCTCATCAGCTTTGAAATTTGTAGTGCAGCAATCATCATGAATAAACACTTGACCCGATGACGTCATTTTGCTTGGGCTATAGTACATGTAGTCGGAGAGCGAAGGGTCCTGCGACACACAGGCTCGTCCGAGTCTTCACTGTACGCAGATGTACGCAGATGTATCAATACCCTAAATCGATTGACGCCTCATAATTTATTTTTCTTTAAGGGGACACCTTTGAAATTGCTGTCAAATATCATGATTTTACCGTCTTGTGTATTACTACGCAGAAAAGTTTTTCATCCAAATAAAAAACAAAATGGGTAAAAAAAATCTATTTTTCTATACACCCGTGGTAACCGATTTCATAATCTCATTTGCTTTCTAATGTACATGTATATAATGTTTCCTTATTTCATTCTTTTTTTCTCCTTTTCAATTGAATGTTGCTATATTTCCATAAAATTCGTGTATTGAGAAAGAGTGTAAATTATTTGAGCCGTATCAAGAGAGTAGAGATCTTTAAGCATCTCGCTTGAATATTGCGAACAGTTAATTAATCGGAGTTGAGCTCGAACACATGTAGGTACTGTACATTTATGAACTTTCGTAAAATGGTATAATAGACAAAACGATCATTCTGACCGAAGTCGTATATGTATACTTTCGGGGCTATGCTACATTTTTGATCAGACGTAACGTAATGAACTTTTACATGTATACGGAAAATACGACTCCGATTCTACTGTGCGGAGTCACAGTATCAACAGTCTGCACTGTTCGCATGCCCATCCATACCCGCTTTCATCTGACGTGTCGTTGGTTCGATCCCCGATTGGGCCATACCAAAGGCTTTAATAATTGTAGTAATGACTGCCCTTCTTGACGCTCAATGTTGCGGGGTTATCATAAGGAATGACTGGCTGATGTCAGCATAAATTTCCCAGAAGTACTGGTAACCTACCCAGGAAAGCGGCGTAAAACATCATACCATCAATCATATTACGCGGATTAATTCCTTGTGTATAGTAGAAACGTAGATGTAGGAGGAGTTCGCGAAAACGGACGACATTCAGCTTAAATGTAATGGGTTTTCGCGTTTTGGGTTAATGATAAAAAGGTAAATGAACACGTTCAGGTTGCACATCCATATTGCGATCTAAATACACACTGTGTATCAAAGGCTTCTTGGATGATTCGTTAACGTTTTAGCGAACAGTGCATACCAAGATCAGACCTGCGCAGAGGTCTTCCTGTAACGGCTCAATTTATCAATTTGTGCTGATAACTTTTTTCTCTTCTTATTGTCTGTTATGCGAACGTTTTTATATCTCAATTATATATGATATATATTTACAAGATATTATAATAGAACATATTAATACAAATTTCTGATTTATAAAATATGCATATAGTTACTTAATTAAAAGCATATATTTTTACTACAATAACTTGTTTTGTCTGTGATTCAATTGTATACGTTATATATATTTATATATACAGTCAAACCTGTGCTAAAGACCACCTCGGAATATCAATTCCCTGTCTATAGCAACCGCACTTCTAGTTTCACAATTACTCATTTTCTGCACAAATGACCCTGCAATCAAAGACCACCTCTGAACAAAGACCATGTTGTTGTGTTCCCATGTGTGGTCTTTGTAGACAGGTTATACTGTATATATATTTCTCCAAGTGTGTACCAACTCGGCGGTGCAGTTGTTATAGTCTTCGGCTTGTTAACCCTTTCCCACCTGCAGACGCATTTTGACGCAATATCAGCAGACGACTTTTGAAAAACAACTTGTGTTCAACTTTATTTAACAATTAAACTATCTTTTATGGAGATTTTGTTCAGGTTGTTGTCACTATGCTTTCAAAGTCTTTTGCTGCAGATGTGTTGTATGTGGGAAAGGGTTAACGGATTGTAGGAAAGCTCTGATCCGCTGGTGTCGATAAACCAGCAAGTATAACTTGCAATCTACCTAGGAAACGCCGTGATATGACTGATATTAATACCGTTTAAACCTTTCCCTGCCAAAGGCAACTAAAGGATTTTGCAACCGATGCGAGCAATGTCTCTCCCGAAATCTGCATTCTTTGCAACATCGACGAGTCGACTTTAGAATTCGGCAGTGAAAGTGTTAAAGTGGCGTAACATACCATGTAACCTAGACTCCCAAGTGTGACTGCTTCGCTAACTGATTGCTATACCATATTTAACACTTTCCCTCATTTAAACGCTTTCTGACGTATCTGCAGCAGACGACTTTTTGAAAACATAGTGACAAAAGAAAAAATTGCTCAAAACGAGCAATTTCTCCTTTTGCCACAATGTTTTCCACTTTAAGTCATAGGGTATTCATTCAATCACAGAGATTTTCTACGTTTTGACAACATGCGTTTAAACTCGTCTGCAGCAGAGTTGTCCTATGAGGGAAAGGGTTAAGATAGTTTCGGAAGAAATGATTGATAACTTGTGTTAACTAGAGGATATCATGTTTAGTTCAGATACGTATAGGGAGAAATGTGCAAATTCCCAAACAGACCCGTTAAAATACCTCTCAATACGTTTGTAACGTTTACTGTTCTTAACGCCGTAGCCGTAAGTTTGAGTTCGGACGGACTTACAAGTCTTCACGACGAGCATCATCCCATTTAAGTCGACTGTGCGTGACTTTGTGACACTTATAGATTTAGATCAATCTGCGGTACCGCGCAGTGTGATCAGAACCGTCTCTGCTCGCCCACGAACTGTACACTCAAGATGGGGACCGTAAGAGAACGTTAATATGAATGTCAATGTTCGTAGGGTGGTGTTGCTTTGACTGCCTCCACTTGACTAACATTTGTATGCGGGGTGGTGATATATTTTCAGAATTGTTTCAGTTATATCACGGCGTTTCTATGGTTAGTTAGCAGTTCATTTATCCTGTCACCAGTCAGTCAGTCAGTCAGTCATTATGCTTACCCCGCAACCCTGAGCGCCAAGGAGGGCAGCCATTACTATCATTTTCTAAGTTTTGTGTATGACCCTGCCGGGGATCGAACCCGCGATCTCCCGTTCCGGAGAGCTCTTCCACTACACAACCGAGCAGTATCAAAAGTTCGACTGTATTTACTTATCGAACCCATGACTTGCCGCTCCCTAGTCGGACGCTCAGCAACGATACCACCGCTGCGATATTACGGGTTCGACTGTATTTATTTATCGAACCCACAACCTCCCGCTCCCGAGGGCGGACGATACACCACCGAGGCGGTCGTATTTTAAAGAAATATATAATGAATTTCTGATCTCAGCCAAACAAGAGAGAAAGTGTGACGAACAATTCGCCCTCCACTATATGACTGTACACATGTATCCGAGAGCGTATGTTAAGCCACGCCCATCGTCATGCATCACAAACAAGCTAACCATTAATCGTTAAAAACTGCCCGTTTCTCATGCATCACATTGCTACGTTTGTGATGCAGAAACCGCGTTTGTCAGTCGAGAGAACCGGACATAACATATCATTTATTTTGATTGGCTAAAATACTGCATCTTATTTACATATCGGATCTATGAATTACTGTTGAAACCGTCTGTCAAGGAATAAATCCAAGATAACACTGTTGTGTCGCTTGCCTTGGTAGGCTCACTCAGAGATCAGTTACCCATCTTTTATATGTCTCCGTCACTCTATCGCCAATCAAAAGCGTCAGCCCGTGGTCGTTTTGGTCGTCCGAGGGTTCCCTTGTCTCGCCCGCCCACTGGAGCTTTCGTATAGCCTCTGCGAAAAGCGGGTCTCTACCGGGCATTTGCCGTGTACCTTCGCATACTTGCGCCCCGGAAACGTGTCGAATGCGTGAGGAACGTCCGTGATTCGTCCCCCCACCATGGTCCATTGGTCGGGACTCAGTCGGGTCAAAAAAGGAGACGATTGGAGGCGATTCAGGACGACAATCGGGCCGATCAAAATAAATGATTCATTGGGGACAATCTGGTCCAGATCGGGCCGATTGGAAAAAACAATCTTTGGTGAAATGGCCCCTTAACAACTACTTTTGTATAAACACCAAACGACTGATATCTCATGTTTATTAACCCTGATGGACGCTTCATTATTTAGGTTACGTATATAATTGTGATCAGTTACCATTGTCTTCCACCACCAGGCAGTAAAACCCTCAAACCCTATGTTGTGGGTACTCAACAGAATAATTTCAGTAAGACACTTCGTTTGAGTGACCACAACGTAGAGTTTGGTTGAGTAATTAGAGTAATATCGTGAGGGAAAAGAATGGTTACTTCCCCTTATATATAGTCCTCTGGGTTAACACTCGCGTCATGATAATATAATCCTTGCACAAAGGTCCGGATCAGGTCAATATTGTCGGATTATATATGTGCCGTCTCCTGAGAAAACCAACATTGTGGACTCTGCGTAATGTATCAATCCAGATCAGCCTGCGCAGTCCACGCAAGCTAATCCGGACCGACGCATTCCGTCTCAGCGGGATAGTGGTATAGAGCAATGATTCCTGAAACAGACAATCCACAGGAGACGAAAAGTGTCTGTCCAGGTAAACCTGCGCGACATACTTAGGCTGATCCGGGTCGATACTTTACGCAGAGTCCAAAATACAGCTGCGGCGATAAACATCTGCGTAATGTATCGACCAGATCAGCCTGCGCTGTCCGCGCAGACTGATCCGGCCGACACATTCCGTCTTAGGGGGAAAGATGTATAGAGTAGTTATTCCTGAAACAGAAAAGTCACAGAAGGCGAAAAGTGTTTATCCGGGTAAGCCTGCGCGGCATGCTTATGCCGATCAGGGTCGATACTTTACGAAGAGTCCACACTGTTGGTTTTCTCACGGCACGGCTCATATATTGAAGCCTGTGTAAAACAAGTTGTTTAGGGTAAGTGCTGGATCTGCAGTCGCCAAACACTACTATCTTTAGCCATTTGGTAATTCCGAACAGTGAAGGCTCAGATCATCCTGTCCACCTTCTCAGTCTTATCAGAATCTACACAAGTTGACATAATATTCTTACAGGCTTCTTTCTCTAAGTAATACGTAAACAGTGAAGATCTTGACCAGACTGTGCGACACAAAGCGATCTGGATATATATACAGTTCACAAAAGTCAACTTCTATCCGTTCTTATGCAATGGATTATTCATGTTTAACCCGTACCCTCACTTCCTGCATACATGTCAAATATACAACTTGCTGTGGGTTTGCTTTCTGACAACAACTAGAATTGACTATTTTGTGTTTTACGCCGCTTTCAACACATGTTCAGTTATAACTGCGTTACCTTGGTAGGTTACCAGTACAACTGGTCCATATATTCTGACACCAGCCAATCAATCGTCCCGCCAAACTGAGCGCCAAGGAGGACAGCCATTACTTCCATTTTTAAAGTCTTTGGTATGACCCGATCGGGGATCGAACCCGCAGTCTTCCGCATCCGAGTTGGACGCTCTACCCCTACACTACCGAGGCGGTACAAAAACTAGAAATGTAACCCACTTGTTTCTTCTAATCGATATAACCCTTTATTTGATGTCGCCAAGTTACCTTGAAACTGCGAATACCTGAAAGAATATACATGCAATACTTACCTTTTAGGGGAAAAAGGTGTAATTTCTTAAATTCTGTATAATATTTAAATGTAATGTAATGGTATGGATAAAACTTGTGACCTATCTTTCTTTCAATGCGGTCCCCGCAGCGATTTATAATTACTATAGATGATATATAAACTATTCAAATGGTGTTCATAACTCGTCTTGTAAGGTATGTTGTTACTAGGTCGATTAACCCTTCCCACATACTGACGCATTTCGACGCTTCTGTAGCAGACGACTTCCGAAAACGTTGCTACAAAAAAAATGCAATTTCGCCTTTTGCCCACAATGTGTTCAAGTCAATTAAATAAATAAACGTTTCTTACAGAGATGCTTTCATATATTTGGCAAAATTAATTTCAAGGTGTTTATACAGAATTGTTGTATGTGTAAAAGGGTTTATTTCACAAGATATATTATTTGACTCAGTGACCTGGATCCAAATCATCATAAGGTTCAGTTAACTCTCTAAAAAAGGCATAAGTATTATAACTGTGTCTTTTCTCTTTATGAATACTGATAAAACATTACCCATAGTACTGGTAAATTACAAAAGAAAGGCCATTACTAGTCATGTAAATGAAATACTGATTAAACATTACCGATAGTACTGGTAAATTACGCAGGAAAGACCATTCATATTCATGTAAATGAAATACTGATGAAACATTACCGATAGTACTGGTAAATTACACAGGAAAGACCATTCATATTCATGTAAATGAAATACTGATGAAACATTACCGATAGTACTGGTAAATTACGCAGGAAAGACCATTCATATTCATGTAAATGAAATACTGATTAAACATTACCGATAGTACTGGTAAATTACACAGGAAAGACCATTAATATTCATGTAAAGGAAATACTGATTAAACATTACCGATAGTACTGGTAAATTACACAGGAAAGACCATTACTATTCATGTAAATGAAATACTGATGAAACATTACCGATAGTACTGGTAAATTACACAGGAAAGACCATTACTATTCATGTAAATGAAATACTGATTAAACATTACCGATAGTACTGGTAAATTACACAGGAAAGACCAGTACTATTCATGTAAATGAAATACTGATGAAACATTACCGATAGTACTGGTAAATTACACAGGAAAGACCATTAATATTCATGTAAATGAAATACTGATGAAACATTACCGATAGTACTGGTAAATTACACAGGAAAGACCATTAATATTCATGTAAATGAAATACTGATGAAACATTACCGATAGTACTGGTAAATTACACAGGAAAGACCATTACTATTCATGTAAATGAAATACTGATTAAACATTACCGATAGTACTGGTAAATTACACAGGAAAGACCATTACTATTCATGTAAATGAAATACTGATGAAACATTACCGATAGTACTGGTAAATTACACAGGAAAGACCATTAATATTCATGTAAATGAAATACTGATGAAACATTACCGATAGTACTGGTAAATTACACAGGAAAGACCATTAATATTCATGTAAATGAAATACTGATGAAACATTACCGATAGTACTGGTAAATTACACAGGAAAGACCATTACTATTCATGTAAATGAAATACTGATTAAACATTACCGATAGTACTGGTAAATTACACAGGAAAGACCATTACTATTCATGTAAATGAAATACTGATGAAACATTACCGATAGTACTGGTAAATTACACAGGAAAGACCATTAATATTCATGTAACTGAACTACTGATAAAACGTTGCCATAGTACTGGTAAATTACACAGGAAAGGCCATTACTATTCATGTAACTGAACTACTGATACAAGATTTCCGATAGTACTGGTAAATTACACAGGAAAGGCCATTACTATTCATGTAACAGAACTACTGATAAAACATTACCGATAGTACTGGTGAATTACCCAGAAAAGGTCATTACTAGTCATGTAATAGAACTACTGATAACACGTTACCGATAGTACTGGTAAATTACACAGGAAATGCCATTACTATTCATGTAACTGAACTACTGATAACAGATTTTCGATAGTACTATTAAATTACCCAGGAAAGGCCATTAATATTCATGTAACTGAAATACTGATAAAACATTACCGATAGTAATAGTAAATTACCCAGGAAAGGCCATTACTATTCATGTAACTGAAATACTGATGAATCATTACCGATAGCATTGGTAAATTACCCAGGAATGGCCATGTATATTTATGTAACTGAAATACTGATGAAACATTACCGATAGTATTGGTTAATTACCCAGGAATGGCCATTTATATTCATGTAACTGAAATACTGATGAAAACAGGGTACAATACCAGACAAATCGCCATCTATATAAATAATATTTGGTGTTTTGCGCAATTTTCAACAATGTTATATCACGGCGTTTTTAAACTTTTGACATGCAAAGTTAACGATTTGGCGAACAAATGATAAACATGTTATTTCCTTATATAAGCCGGAATATACCGGTGTGATCGCCTCAGTTGTGTTGCGGTTAGAACGGTTGCATCGAGAACGGAAGAACCAGGTCCGATCCCGGGGCGAGTCATACAAAATACTTAGTAACATGTAGAAGTGTCTTCATTCCTTGGCGCTCAGGAAAGCGGGAATCATTTCGTATTATGTGCTGATGGTGTATCCCGGAAACGCCCTGGTATAACTGAAATAAAGTGAAAGTGAACACCGTATACACAAATGCCAACAAGTCACACATGTCTTTAAAATGCAAATGTTTAAAATGAGGTCGATATCGTCTTCCATCAGTTGACTAAAAGTATATTCCTGAAGGTAGGTAGCTGACTGGAAAGGGTTCGATGTAGAATTCTAGTACGAAAAAGCAGTCATGTACAAGAGGACAAACTGTAGCCGTATTATAACTGTTGAACATTGAGTTATCGTCTTATCATCATTTTTAATTGATTGATTGATTGTTTGGTGTTTAACGCCGCTTTAAGAATTGTTCAGTTATATCACGGCGTTTCCTTGGTAAGTTACACGTACTACTGGCCCATTTATCCTGACACCAGTCAGTCAGTTGTTATGCTGATCCCGCAACTCTGAGCGCCGAGAAAGACAGCCATTACCACCATTTTTAAAGTCTTTGGTGTGACCCGGCCGCGGGTCGAACCCAAAACCCCCCGCACCCGAGGCGGACGCTCTACCCCTACACCACCGAGGCGGACGCTCTACCCCTACACCACCGAGGCGGACGCTCTACCCCTACACCACCGAGGCGGACGCTCTACCCCTACACCACCGAGGCGGACGCTCTACCCCTACACCACCGAGGCGGACGCTTTACCCCTACACCACCGAGGCGGACACTCTACCCCTACACCACCGAGGCGGACGCTCTACCCCTACACCACCGAGGCGGACGCTCTACCCCTACACCACCGAGGCGGACGCTTTACCCCTACACCACCGAGGCGGACGCTCTACCCCTACACCACCGAGGCGGACGCTTTACCCCTACACCACCGAGGCGGACACTCTACCCCTACACCACCGAGGCGGACGCTCTACCCCTACACCACCGAGGCGGACGCTTTACCCCTACACCACCGAGGCGGACACTCTACCCCTACACCACCGAGGCGGACGCTCTACCCCTACACCACCGAGGCGGACGCTCTACCCCTACACCACCGAGGCGGACGCTCTACCCCTACACCACCGAGGCGGACGCTCTACCCCTACACCACAGAGGCGGACGCTCTACTCCTACACCACCGAGGCGGTACTATCATTTTTAAAACGTATACGATTAAAATACATTTATTGTCAAAGGGAGGTAACACGTATATGTAATTCATCTTCATACATGACAGAAATTCCCTTTTAAAACTTTTGACAGGCGACTTTTGTAAACATTGTGGTTGAAAGGGGAGGAATGCTGGCTTAGAGATCCTTTATATATTGTTTGAACTGGTTTTTATATTGAAAACGACAAGAAAGTTTCTTTTCTAGTACCTTTTCCCATGTTTGCACGTTAAAAGAAGGGGGAAATGTAATCTGTTTACATTTTGACAGCTGTGTTGTTATGCAAACGGTATATCGTACATCAACTGTCGGAAATAAAGGATTTACACACAATAAAACGTCAACACAACAAATTCATCGGATATTTTTTATTTCTAAAAAACAACATATACGAAATCATGTTTTGTGTTTAAGATGTAAATAAACCAGTGATTAAACGTTCACGATTCTACGAAATAAATATAATTTCAAGAGTTACCGTTCTATGATATTGGTATTGTTTGTGGACTTGTTGGTAATTTCTGGTAGATATTAGGAATATTCTGAAAGTATCATGAACTGATCTTACCCTTTCCCACGTATAAAAATCTGCAGTATACGACGTTTAAAACATATAGGCAAGGCACACCTCTATACATGATACTATAATTAGTGAATCGAGTTGAAAATATGTTGGCAAAAGGAGAAATAGCTCTTAATGCTGACGCGGGTTATGGGGTTAACATATCTTATACGTGTAACCATGTCTCTCATACAGACGACATTCCTTGATGACACAGCCTTCGACATCTGCAACAATATATGAGCCGTCCCACGAGAAAACCAACATTGTGGACTCTGCGTAATGTATCGACCCAGATCAGCCTGCGCAGTCCGCGCAGGCTAATCCGGGCCGACACATTCCGTCTCTGGGGGATAGAGGTATAAAGTAATGATTCTTGAAACAGAAAATCCACTGGAGGTGAAAAGTGTCTGTCCGGGTTAGACTGCGCGTCATGCCCAAGCTGATCCGTGTCGATGCTTTACGCAGAGTCAACAATGTTGGTTTTCTCGTGGAACGGCTCAATTATATTGAGTGTGGGAAACATTACTCAAAACGAGCAAGGCTAAGGTAAGACTCGCATATAGAAACGCTCACTGAAATCGACACTGAATATATAGCACTATTTATCTCGCCAATAGCCGGTCTGTGATGTCTATATTAGGATGCAAAATAAACGCCCCCCTTTTTCACTGACATGGGTCAAATATAATCGCGCATTTACATGCTCTAGTGAACCATAACTACTTGGATGAGCAAACTCATGTCAATTACATATTTTGAGCAACATCAAAAGCTCAGGGATCTTATTGACTGCCCGGTTTGACATAATCTAAAGCTATTTTTACGAACAACTAAAGGGGCTACATTTCTAGAGTTTGTATCAGGAAATGCATTTAAATCTATTTAACATAGATGCGGATTGTAAAGACTCTGGTGAGACTATGCGGATGTACAGGCCCATCTGAGTCTTAACTTTGCGCAGATACATTCGTCCCCATTCCGTTAAGCGCGGCTTATATATTTGACTGGAAATATGTAAACTATTTCGCTTTCAAGTAACACGTAAGTTCACCTGACATTCGATGAATCCGCTGTGGTCGAGTGGTTAGCGTCGGGGATTTGAACCCGGGTGTCCTGGGTTCGATACCAAAATCGCGGCACGACGGTCATAGTGGAGTGCTCTTGGGCAAGGCACATTCCCTAGCCTAGTACTGGTTTGTTTACACAGGGATCATGAATAAGTGAACTGTCGCCGTGATATAACTGATATAATGTGGAAAACGGCGTTAAACTTTAATAAAACAAACACAATAAACGTTGTGAGGGTTTATTTGTAAAGATATCCTACGATCGGGTATTTAACTGAGTCACATCCAACGAACCCCGCCCTTCAGATATTTTGAAATGTATGTTACTTTTAATAAAACGCCTACTTTTTCGGGATACTTACTGGGTGCTTGTACTACTACTAAATGGCGAATAATGAAGACACTGATCAGCCTATTCCATGGCATAGGTTAATCTGGATATTCGCTAGTCAGATCTCGTATGTAAAATCCCAATAAAACAAAACTAACAAATTACCTGACATTCGAACAATTTCACCCCCTTCAACTATGTTTACTGAAAGTATTTGCCTCGTCGAATGTCGCTTGTATTGCGTAAAAGAGTTAAATCAGAATGTCGTTCAACTCGGTAATTAAGTCGATTCCTTTTTTTTATTTTTTATATTTGACTGTTAAATAAGACGAGCGCTGGTAGCTCAGTCGATAGAGAGACGGGCTGTCAACCGAGGGATGTGAGTTCATGCCCTGCTCGTTTCAACATTTTTTCCGACGCTTTGCAAAATAAACTGCGCACGCGTCATTCTTCTTCTCCCAAGTGAGGTGACAGTCTGTGTGAAAAAGCAGCCAGTAGCTTGGAAAGACTTAAGTGTTTAGTACTGGTAGGAGTAAAAACCACTAGGTCAAATGGCCGCAACGATAAGACAAGAACGTGTTGAAAACGGCATTAAAACCCAAAACAAGCAATCCATCAATCAATCGATCGAACTCAAATGTAATGAAAAGTATCATCTAGACGGTTAAAGACTTCTGTAACAATTTCAAGAAGTTTAACCTTGTAATATATTACAGGTATCACGCTCCCACAAGCAATCAGAAGTGCTGCTCTGTTGTTTACCTGATACGATTTTATCACTGACTTGCTTTTCATAATCATCATTTAAGAGCAAATGAATTGCGCAGCTAAAAATACTTAAATGAGTTTTGCATTACCGAGATATCCCTCGTACACGTCTATGGCCTGAAGCAATACGAGCCGAATTACGAGAAAACCAACATTGAGGACTCGGCGTAAAGTATCGACTCGGATCATTTTAAGCATGCCGCGCAGGCTTACCGGGACAGACACTTTTCGCCTCATGTGAATTTTCTGTTTCATGAATCATAAATCTATACCTCTATACCCCTGAGACAGAATGTGTTGGCCCGGATTAGACTACACGGACTGCGCAGGTTGATCTGGATCGATACATTACGCAGAGTCCATAATGTTGGTTTTCTCGCGGAAAAGCTCATATACGGGTCCCTTTTTATTTCGATTCATCGCCAATCCACTCTATACAACTGAACTGAAAAAAAATAAACAAATCAAATAATAAGACTTGTCGTGTTTTTTAAAGAAGGAACGTTTAAGCAAGCCATCGGAATTAGGTCAAGGTTGGTAACCCATATCCCTACATTTAAATATAGTGTTAGGCCAACTAATAAAAAAACTTCTATTCAATCACGTTCACTGCATCAAATACATCACATGCAGCGGAGCAGTCAGGGGCGTAACTCCCTTTAGGCACTGTAGGCACGTACCTACACATTTTTTCTTAAAATGCCCCAAAATGCAGCTGCGGCGATACACATCTGCGTAATGTATCGACCAGATCAGCCTGCGCTGTCCGCGCAGACTGATCTGGCCGACACATTCCGTCCTAGGGGGATAGATGTTTAGAGTAGTTAATCCTGAAACAGACCCTGATGCAGATAGCTAGCGTCATTGATATGAGCTGAAAGCTTCTTTCGCAATCGATGTAAAATATATAAGTTTTTTACTATATTAAACTGTTACCCAGCTGAAAGAAGTCCAAACCGAATAAGGTTCGAACTCGGGACTTCTTGTCCCGTAGGCGAACACTCTACCACGTCGCTATAAAAGCTTGTTATATAGCAAGGCAGTATAAAAATCTCCTTATACAAACACATAGCTACAGAATTAGTGTCTATCTATAGCAAGGCAGTATAAGAATCCCCTTATACAAACACATAGCTACATAATTATTATCTATCTATAGCAAGGCAGTATAAGAATCCCCTTATACAAACACATAGCTACAGAATTATTATCTATCTATAGCAAGGCAGTATAAGAATCCCCTTATACAAACACATAGCTATATCCTTAGTATATATCTATAGCAAGGCAGTATAAGAATCCCCTTATACAAACACATAGCTACATAATTATTGTCTATCTATAGCAAGGCAGTATAAAATCCCCTTATACAAACACATAGCTACAGAATTATTATCTATCTATGAATCAGACCAAAACCAAGCACTGAAACACTCAATTTAACATATTCAGGGGAGTCAGCTAAAGACTCATAGCTTTTTCAACTATAAACATCTTTTTTACGGACTCTTTGGCTAGAACAATGTGCGGGTCTATGTGGTGTTATCTGCCCAGGATCACTCAATATGGTGGTCTGCTGTGTAGAGACGACGAAAGTCGACTCTTTTTAAAAAAAGAAAGTGGTTTAAACGAACATTAATAAATATGAATAGGTTGAAATGGAGACGGGAGATGATACTCACGATTATAACTCAAAACTCTTTCCCTTATCTGCAATTCAAAGTCTTTCGAAAAACAAACAGAAAATAACACAAAGGAAACATCTTAATTCTTTTGACAAATGCAAGTCTGATGTCAAATTAGTGTAGACAATATTATGTTGATAGTAAACATTTCTCATTATGAGCAATTGCTCCTTTTCCGCCACCATGTATCTATCAAAAGTCGTCAACTGCAGAACAGTCAACACTCTGTATTTGCATCAAGGTTATGGTTAAACATTTGCGTTAATACAAATATAAACGATATAGTTCACTGACAATAACACAGAGCTCTGGATAAGAACGGTATTCCCATCCCCAAAATCCTTATTTGATCCTCAAATCCTATGTTGTGGGTACTCAAAAGAATCGTCTCAGTGAGACGATTCTTTTGAGTACCCACACTATATAGTTTAGTTGATTCATAAGAGAGATATGGATGGGGATAGACTAGTTCGCTCCTCCTTATCTAGTCCTCTGAATTAACCCATCCGTATATAGGTCAGTCATTTCTTTACTTGACATAGATGGAGCACAATGCATTGTTACCCGTAATCTTTGAGAACATCTTAGCCATTTATTTAAATATGGTATTGGAGTTTTATTTCAGCTTTTTAAAACATATGAGGAAAACATTGTATGTACCCAAAAGTTAAATTTTGATTTTGATACAGAGTTGAAAGAAAGAACTCGATTGTCCAAGCTTTTTATCACAATGTTTTCAACTGTATTCAGTAACTAAATTTGCATTCAAATACAGTTGCAAAAATAAGGCATTGATATTTAAAAAGTCTAATGATAAATACGTGTTATACTCGTATGTTGGAAAAGGTTAACTGACGTACTACTGGTATCCGGAAATATGTAATATCTAGATGTCGTTTAAAATCATTTTACCCAAATATAGCATTACAAATAATATAATAACTCTTATAGCGTTTATCTGAAGAATGAAACTGAGGCTATTGTCGAATGTTTTATAAAATTTGAAACTGAACGCCTTGGTGTTGTAGTGGTTAAAATGCACATAAAGAGAGCGTCGGAAAAGAAAGGATCGACCCCGAGTCGGGTCTTACAAAAATGTTAAAAAATACTAGTAAGAGTGGTCTTTCTTTTTGACGCTCAGGGATTTTGGGACAACGTCACGACTGATATGCTTGTCTAGGATAAATAAATCAGTTGTATCAATTAAAACACCGCGATATAACTGGTACATTCTTGAAATCGACCTAAAACATTATAATAAAAAATGTTTATTGAAAGATCCTTCATAGAAAGCGGTAAAACCCGTGAAGCTTCACCTTTAGTTCTTTCTTTTACATCTCGGACTATGCTACCTGCAAGCGAATTGCGAATGCTCGGCTCAGTCAGTACGTATTAACTAACTCGTCTGAGTTTTCACTGGGTTCAATTCCACCAACTCCGCTTAGCGCTTATGTTATACTTAAAAATCGCCGAAATATTTTATTTTTTGGCAAGTATTGTTAGTCAGCAATGTATCTATTAAAGTCAACTTAATCATTTACTTAAATACATACAACCATTCATGTTTTTAAAAAATATTAGGGAAACGAAAATGATTAGAAATGCTTATAAGTATTTAAGTATTACCCGGCGCTAAGTAAGGTTGGCTAAATTGGACCCTGTTCATATAAATTTCTACGTGTAGCGATTTGGAATGCATCTGCGTACAACGACGTTCGTCTTCATTGTCCACGTATATGTTATCAATAAACTGGAAGTGTAGGCCCATTAGTTTGTTGCCAATATGTCATTAATTGATGACTCTGAAGTTTATACTTAAGTGTTTAATGTTCATCGAATAGTTTAAAGCTCCTCACATGTTCCACTTGCTATGTTTAGTGCCTCGGTGGCGGGAGGTCGCGGGTTCAATCTCCGGCTTGGTCAAACCAAATGCTTTAAAAATGGGAGTATTGGCTTTCCCTTTTTGACGCTCAATGTTGTGGCGTTAGCATTACGACTGACTGGCTGGTGTCGTACCCAGGAAACGCCGTTCTGTAACTGAACAATTGCTTGTTTAAAATGACGTAAATCACCAAACAATCCTCTTGCTTTGTCATTTGTAATGTGTATTCATGTATCTTGCTTTCATCACGAGCCACGCGGCGTATTGACCTTGTATTTGTAATACACTTCTTTTAAGTGGGGTTTTAACCCACTTCGCTACCGACTGAGTTACCGGGGCTCGTTCCTAATGACCTTGCATTTGTAAACAAAAAAGCAATGTTCTATTTTCTGTGTCAAAGTGGAATGTCATTAAGACCGCAAACCTCGACACAGGTGATTTGATGCAATCATTATGGTTATAATCACTACAGATGACTTCAAAATGTAAACAGATTAAAATCGAGGAGTTTATCTGATCTGCAAACCGGTCTTATAATCTGACAACTTATTGATCATTATCAGATTACCACCTAATTACTCTCTCCGTCGTAAATGGATGAATTATATTGCCTGTTCGGTTGTGTTTTTATTACAGAGTTCGACTATATATCAATAATATCGACTGAATTTACGTAAAACATGGATTGCATTCAACGAACCACACAATAGCAGCGAAACGAACTTGGGTTTCACACCAACCCCTCCACCCTGTTTGGAACGATACTGTTTTTATTGTGAAAAAAGAGTCTTTCTGTGTAAAGATACATTGCTTAAAACGAGATATTAAAAGTTTTCCATTATGATTTGCCAAATATATAAAAAGTGATACTCCAAAATGTATATATATACGTCGATGCTCTTATAGGTTTCTAGAGTGAACACAATTTGGAAGATAATAACAGGACAAAAGGGTGAGCTTATAATGACTGAATTAAGAAAAGAACATATGAGCCGTCTCGCGAGAAAACCAACTTTGTGGACTCTGCGTAAAGTGTCGAACCTGATCAGCATAAGCATGCCGCGCAGGCTTACCCGGATAGACACTTTTCGCCTCCTGTGTATTTTCTGTTTCAGGAATCACTACTCTATACATCTATCCCCCTGATACGGAATGTGTCGGCCCGGATCAGTCTGCGCGGACAGCGCAGGCTGATCTGGTCGATACATTACGCAGATGCCATAATGTTTGTTTTCTCGCGGGACGGCTCATATAGTAACCAGTAATTTGTACCCAGTATAGAAACAGATCAGTTTTATCTGGATCTGCACTGCGCGCCAATCAATCATAGTAGATTTGAAGAATCATCTGTAAGTAGTATATATTTGGATCCGTAGCATTGATGCACAGGAAAATGTTTTTCGCCACGCGTAATGATTACGTTAAACGCTTTAGAAATGTGTATAATGGCTTCCCCTCTTTGGCGCTCAGGGCTGCACGGTAGTCAGGATAAATGGACCAGTAGTACTGGTAAATTTACCCAGGAAACGCCGTGATATAACTAAAAAAGTGTTGAAAGTGGTGTAAAATAGCACACAAACAAACTAATTACGATAAGGTACGATAGCACCACTCAGTTACGGTGAATTGAACGGTTTTTAAATGTTTTTAAATGATATGTACATGGCCTTTGATGCAGGGGCGTCAATAGTAGCGTCTTTATGGGAACGGGTTGAGATAGAACTTTTATTCTGAATACAAAGAGACCCCATATTGTTCTCTTTAAAGATAATGAAATTCGAACATTTAAGACTATCGTTCTAGTAGGTAAAACACATGGAGAACAATCAGAGTTCTAGATAAGGAACGTTTTGCATGTTCAAAAATTATTTTTTGACCCTCTAACCCTATGTTGTGGGTACTCAAAAGAATCGTCGATTCTTTTGAGTACCCACAACATAGGGTTTGCTTTAATAACAAGAGAGAAATTGTGGGGAAAATAGCTGAATACCACTCCTTATCTGGACCTCTGACAATCTAACCCATTTATGGTATTGTCTTTTAAATTAATAATTATTTGATCTGCTATACGCGTATCTAAGAATAACATAGACTTATAGAAAAATGCACAGCTTTAAACGTCAATTTTGAAATAATTTAGACCAGTATTAGCCTGCACTACCGTGATATATGCTCCGTATTTTATCACTTCTAAGCACAGATATACATACAAATGCAGAAAAAAATAGTGATTAAATATGTTATATGTTTTCAGCATAAACCACACTAACTTTGAAATATAATTGATTTATTGTTGAAGGCGGTCCAGTAAAACACAATCAACAAAAATGAAAGTTCGTTTAATGCTTTGTAACAATCAGCAGTGCGTTTAGTGAACTTTAACACATACGAACAATCTGCAGCAGAAGGATTTGAAATCAAATAGGCAAAAAGTACGAACATTCATATAAAATAAAAGTATGATCATTGAATAGAGTTGAACACATTGTGGCAACAGAGCAATTTCTTATTTTTTCACAGTATTTTCAAAGGTCGATCAGAATGCGTCTGTATGTAGGCTAACTTTAGCCATTTAACCAATCGCATCACAGAGATTACACCACGTGTTCGAACTGTACCAAACCGTCAGCTACCAACCTGCTTTACTGAACGCATGGTAGGGGACCATTCGTTACGGAGTCAATCTTTCCACGTACTCGGCTATTTTTACAATAAAAACAATATGAAACGTCCCGCGAGAAAACAAACATTATGGCCTCAGCGTAATGTAACGACCCAGATCAGCCTGCGCAGTCCGCGCAGACTGATCCGGGCCGATACATTCCGTCTCAGGGGGGATACAGGTATAGAGTAATGAATCCTGAAACAGAAAATCTACAGGAGGTGAAAAGTGTCAGCCCGGGTTTGCACGTGCGGAATGCTTAGGCTGATTCGGGTCGATACTTTACGCAGAGTCCACACTGTTAGTTTTCTTGCGGGACGGCTCTTACTACAATACCTGAGGAATCCGCTGTGGTCGAGTGGTTAGCGTCGGGGATTTCGAAACCGGGTGTCCCGGGTTCGATCCCCAGTCGCGGCACCTTGGTCATGGTGGAGTGCCCTAGGGCAAGGCACATTGTCTAGCACATTGTCTAGCCTAGTACTGGTTTGTTTAACCAGGGATCATGAATAAGTGACCTGTCGCCGTGATATAACTGAAATAATGTTGAAAGCGGCGTAAAACCCCAATAAATAAAAAATAAACTTACTACAATACCTGTTCAATGCGTCATCTTTCAAATTTGTGATTTTTTTGGACAAAAATGTGTATCAACACACACGTCCATCTTTACAATAAAAACAGAATTACAACACCTGTACAATATGTCATCTTTCAAATTTGTGATTTTTCGGACAAAAATGTGTATCAACACACACGTCTATCTTTACAATAAAAACAGAATTACAACACCTGTACAATATGTCATCTTTCAAATATGTATTTTTTTTGGTCAAGAATGTGTATCAACACACTCGGCTATTTTTTTCAATAAAAAACTGTATTACAATACCCGAACAATGGGTCATCTTTTAAATATGTGATTTTTTTTGTGTGTCAAGAATGCGTTTTAACTTGGATCGGGTGAGTTGAACAGTAGGGTTGTTATGTTACAGATATTACGTTTCACCATAGAATTATATTTCATTGAGCAATTTCACTGATAAAAAGGATAACAGAAGAAATACCCATGCTTTACTAGTATGAGTTAATTCAACATTGGGGGTATTTCTGACATGTGTTTATTAAGAGCTCTGTATGTATGCATCCATGCTCACCAGATTTGGCCAAAATTTATCGAAAGTTTCTTTAATATTAACCCTTTCCCTCATATAGACGCTTTCTGACGCCTCTGCGGCAGACGGCTTTTTGAAAAAATAGTGACAAAAGAAGAAATTGCACAAAATGTTCAATTTCTCCTTTTGCCACAATGTTTTCCACTTTTTGTCAGAGGTTTATCCATTCAATTATAGAGATTTTCTATTTTTTAACAAAATATGTTCAAAGTCGTCTGCTGCAGAATTGCCGTATGAGGGAAAGGGTTAACTAATTGACGTAAGATAAAGATGGATGATCAGATTGTTACAAAAGACTTTAAAAATGGTTATAATTGCTGCCCTCATAGGCACTCAGGGTTGCGGGGTAAGCATTACGACTTACTGGCTGGTGTCAGGATAAATGTACCAGTAGTACTGGTAACTTACTCTTGAAATGCCGTGATATAGATTACAAATTGTTAAAAGTGGCGTAAAACACAAATTAATTAGTCAGATTGTCGGGGTGCGATGAATGAATGAGTGTCCTTCACTACAGTCCTGCATGAACCACAATTTGAAATGTCTTCAGTAGTGTACTTTAAAAAGCAGTGTAGGTGAAAATTAAATTGACCATATTTTTTTTTCCACAATGTCTATTCAAGCTGCCAGAAAAGTATGCCAACACATAGGAGGAAGTAACATCCGAAGGGAACTCCATATCAATTCGTGCATATTGAACCTTTTCCCACATACTTAAAATTACCAGCACACGACATTGAATACATGTTGTAAAAATAAAAGAAAACAATATATAAATTAAATTTAAGCTGAAAACATTGTGACAAAAGGAGAAATTGCTCGTCTTGAGCTATAACTCATTTTGCCTCACTGTTGTCAAAATCCGTCAGCTGCAGATGCGTCAAAATGCTGCTGTAAGAGGGAAAGGGTTATAATGGGTGTTCTACTTCATTTGCCACGTAAATCGTCATTAATTCGTAGAATGTGCAATATGTCGTGAGAGAAAATAATAGTTCCAGCTAAATAGAATTACATATTCAAAATACAATACTTCTAGATCTACGTAAAATAGAACTTTCTACCTGGATGAAATATGAACAGTCCCACGATAAAACCAACATTATGGTCTCTGCGTAATGTATCCGCGCAGGCTAATCCGGGTTGACACATTCCGTCTCAGGGGGATAGAGGTATAAAGTAATGATTCCTGAAACAGAAAATCCACAGGAGGCGAAACGTGTCTGCGCGGCATGCTTATGCTGATCAGGGTTGATACTTTATCCGCAGAGTCCACAATGTTGGTTTTCTCTGAATTAACGAGAAAGTGGCCTTCGCTTTGGTGTTGTGGCTAGAGCGTTCATCTTAGGATTGATTGATTGGGGTTTAACGCCGTTTTTAACAATTTCTCAGTTAAATCACGGCGGCCAGATCACCTACTCATGCATTTCTTGGTTTTCTCACACCAGTACTCCACACAACAATCTTTCCAAGCAATCATCTCAGAGTCCACAGTGTTGGTTTTCTATGACCTAACGAGAAAGTGACCTTCGTCTTGGTGTTGTGGCTAGAGCGTTCATCTTAGGAGCGGGAGACCATAGTTCAATCCTCGGTCTGGTAGTCGTGTCTGCCATCTTTGGCAACCAGGGTTGTTGAAATAGAATAACGACGGATTCATCGATGTCAGATTACATAATACTGCTAGTATTGACTGGTAAATTATACAGGAAACGTCGTGATATGACATAAATACTGTTAAAAGCGGCGTCAAAAACATACAGAGAAAAAACTGGGGTGAAAATCGGTCACCATCTTTGGATAGTATTACGAAGAGTAGTTTCAACTCGGGTATTCACGATCATAGGCTATTGGCCTTTCATTTTTTAACCCTTTCCCTCATACGACGATTCTGCAGCAGACGACTTTGAACATATTTTGTCAAAAATTAGAAAATCTCTATAATTGAATGGATAACCTATGACTAAAAGTGGAAAAACATTGTGCCAAAGGAGAAATTGCTCGTTTTGAGCAATTTCTTCTTGTGTCACTATGTTTTCAGAAAGCCGTCTGCTGCAGAGGCTTCAGAAAGCGTTATATGAGGGAAAGGTTTAAATACTTTCGGAAATCTACAGTGACGTAATTTCGGGTTTAACCTATCCGAATGATTTGTTTTTCAGGCGATGTCTGATATCATTCCATTGGTACAACATCAGATGTCATTAACAAAACTAGATTTTATATTTTCGTGATTTTACGTCCGAAGTCAAAATTTTGTTTACGAGTTTTGCCGAAAAGACCCGATTGTTAAAGAAAACCACGAATTGTGTCACACTAAGGTCAAGAACATTCACATTCCGTGGTTTTATTCCTTTTTATGGATAATATTTACATAGATATACGAGATAGCCTATTGTTGTCCGTGTCGGGTAAGCCCTATTCCCCTATTCACATCGATGTCATATTGTATTAAAAACCCTTTCTCTGATGCAGACGAATTAACCCTTTCCCCCATACAACAATTCTGCAGCAGACGACTTTGAAAATATTTTGTAAAAAAGTAGAAAATCTCTATAATTGAATGGATAACCTATGACTAAAAGTGGAAAACATGTGGCAAAAGGAGAAATTGCACGTTTTGTGCAATTTCTTCTTTTGTCACTATGTTTTCAAATAGCCGTCTGCTGCAGAGGCGTCAATACAATACAATACAATACCAATTCCTTTATTTCTCTCAGTTCTACAAACAGAATACATGAGGATAAAATAAATATACAGAGAGAGAGAGAGAGAGAGAGAGAGAGAGAGAGAGAGAGAGAGGGCGCGCATGCGCATGCCAGTGTGTGTTCAATAGTATACATAGTTGTTTTTCTTTTGTTTTTACCTTTCTAGAAGTGACTTAGAATAATTTTCAAGAACTTGCAAAGATTAATATGCTCTTTTATGGATTCTGTATTCAAAATATGATCAATTTGTATAATGGTATGTCTGTTTAGATATTTAGAGGGCATTAACTGTTTTCGTTCGTTATCTAAAGATTTACATTCTAACAAATAGTGGTATTCATCCCCGATGTTGCTGTTACAGAGTGTGCATGTTCTTTCATTTATATTTGTTTTTGTCCATCTGCCACTTTCTATAGGGAGTCTGTGATTGTTTGTTCTGAATCGAAGTAAGTATTTCATTAGGTGGTGGGGGATGTCAATCAAATATCTTTCAAAGCCAAATTTCTTTTTAAACAATGTATATGTCAAGTAGGCATCATTTGTTTCTATTGTATTGTACCATGAGTTAAGGAAAATATATTTCAATTTTTGTTTCACTGTGAGTTTAACCCATTTGCCATTAGTAAAGGATTGGTTTATCCAGATGTTCATTAATCCGCATTTAATAAAAGTTGTCTTAATATTGTTTATCCAATTAAATAGTGGTAATTTTGTAAAAGCATTACAAAACTGTTGGTGGACATATTGATATACGTTAACTAGCAAAGATTTGTTTTTATTTTGTATAACTTTAGTCCAATATTGTATACATCTAGTTTCTATTTCAATTGATAACAGTAAAGTTTCTCCATACACTATATATAACTTGGCGTTGACTTTTTTAGTTTTAAAATGTATTTTAAGAATTTTAACTGGATCCTTTCTATGACGTCATTGTTGCCGAACCCCCATAGTTCACAACTATACAGTAGGATGGGTTTTACAGTTTTGTTAAATAATTCTATTTGCATATCTAGGGGTAAAGTTAGTCGTTTGATTTTCTTTAATAAAATGTAATTAGTGAACATTGCGCATGTTGCTTGTTTTGCTAGTTCCTGTTATGTTTTATAAAATGATCCTGATCGACCGAATATGATACCTAAATACTTGTATGCATTTACAACTTCCTTCGTTGAATCATTATATGTAAAGTTATGAGTTTTGTTTCTATCTTTAGAAAAAACTACAATTTTAGATTTTGAAATATTTACAGAGAGTTTCCATTCTTTGCAATAGTTATGATAAACGTTTAAAGCATTCTGTAAATATTCTGCAGTGTTACTGATAAGCACTGTGTCGTCAGCATAAAGAAGGACAAAGAGCTTAAGAAAAGTATTCAATCTATCTATATCGTAGTTGGATAAGGAGAGGCTAATGCCATTAAGTATACCCGAATTTTCGAAAAAGTCATGTAGGTCATTCAAGTACAAAGAAAACATTATTGGTGACAAGTTCTCACCCTGTCTCAACCCAACCTCGCACGAAAATACGTTTGAGCACGTGCAGCTAACCCTTACACAAAACTTAATTCCATTGTACATGCTTTTAATGAGTCTAAAACATTTGCCATTTACATTATAGGTTAGTAGTTTGTGCCAAGCCCCACTTCTCCATACTGAGTCGAATGCTTGTTTTAGGTCAATGAATGCACAGAACAATTTTTGTTTATTTTTAAATGCTAATTAGATTAATATATGAAGAATAAACATTTTATCTGTTGTTGAAAAACCATGCCTAAAACCTGCTTGATGTCATTGATAACATTTTGGGATTCGGCGTATTCGTGGAGACGAGAATTAATTTTACTAGTGAATGAAGCGTCTATATGAGGGAAAGGGTTAAAACGCCTCTATTCCGACGATTTTTGAAAACATCATTTAGTGCACTTTTCCCTTTTCCCACTTTGTTTTATTTTCCAAATAAAAATGTATTCTTTTTAATCTTAAGATATAACAGTGTTGTTTTTCTCTTTCTTATATTGTTTATTTGCAGACGATTCTAAAAATATCCCATCAGGTGATATGTTAAGGCGAATGTCGCAAACACCCTGTCGGCTTCAAATTAATCGAAACTACAGAGCTTTCAACCTACCGTTCGGTATTCTGTATTATCAAAAACGTTACGGGTGGGTTGGGCTCCATTATTATTTCATTAACATTGCAGAGGTTGTATATGCGTACATTTTAATTCATGTTTTCATTTCAAGAATGACTCAAGTCAAGGCAGTAAAGAAAAGACTCGAGTTCTAAACCGAGCGAATTGTATTTAAATTTGTTTACAGCGAATAGTGAAAATACCGTTCTTCTTTATGATACTTTGATGGACTAGTAGCGTCATAAAGGATATTATGATCTAGGGCTAGCAAACAGTTAACCCCGCTTTCAACAATTGTTCAGTTGTATCACGAAGTTTCCTGGGTAAGTTACCAGTACTAGAGGTTTATATCATAAATGACGTCGCCGGAGTGTAATAAAGCCATTGAATAAATTTCGTATTCAACTAGTGTAATAACAATGCTACGTAACGTGACGTCATAACGTAACGTTTAGCGTTGTAAATACGCGCGCTTTATAGCGACGTTTATATAAATATAGCGCTTTAAATTATTAAATTAGTATTTATGATATAAAAAGAACATTACATTCGTGGTCATTCTTATCAATTTTAGAAAACCCGTTTAATAAATTCCGTATTGAATGACCACTCATGTAATATCCTCTATGTATTAAGCCCGACACCAGCGAGTCAGTCGTGTTGCTTTACCCACAATCAAGCACAATCACACCAAGGTGGGAAAGCCATTACGTCATTGTTTAACCCTTTCCCTCTTACGACAATTCTGCAACAGACGACTTTGAACTTTGAACTTTTTTGACAAAACATAGAAAATCTCCATAATTGAATGGATAACCTATGACGAAAAGTGGAAAACATTGTGGCAAAAGGAGAAATTGCACGTTTTGTGCAATTTCTTCTTTTGTCACTATGTTTTCAAAAAGCCATCTGCTGCAGAGGCGTCAGAAAGCGTCTGTATGAGGGAAAGGGTTAAGTTTTTGGTAATACCTGACCGGGGGTCGAACGCTATACGCTACACCACAGAGTGGGAGAAAGCACACACCGTATCATGTCGTAAAGACTTTTGACCTTAACGATTGAATTCAATATTGCAAAAATCGGTTTTATTAATACCCGGTTAAATAATAAAGCTACATTGGCCATTTAAGCGAAATATATAAGCTGGCCGAAGGAAAATGGTTTTGTGGAAGTTCATGTTATTATGATATTGGACCTTTTCGATTAGTTTAGCGATTGGTAATTCGAGTATTTAAATTTCGATATTGTTAACAAATAAATATGAGGAGAGGCTTTAACAGTTGTACTCATTATTGTATTCAGTTAATGACCGAACGGAGGAACAGCAGGCACTGAATGAATGCTATTTATTTCCTGTCACCATCATACTTATAATAATTATAAATATTTTAATCATTGATTAATGTTTGTAGGAATTTATTAAGAAACTCATTTGTGATCATAAACACATGTTTTTGATGTATAAAAATGACATGCTCGACAATATCCGCTCCGTTCCTTGCAATGGAATGAATACACATGAAGGAGTCCCAAGTTGAATTATTACCGCTGTGCATTAACTTCATTTAAGAAATCAATTCTGTACTTTGCCGGGATTACATGCCCCTACATGTACAATATGATTCAAATCGTATCCTAATATTCGTTACGCTATCGTGTTCTTCAATAAAATTGCCTACACGTATCACTTAATCCTTTTAATAGTAGGCGGGGAACCATACTTTTCCAACAAGGAACGCACCCTTTTTGATAAATTCCTAATATTCGTTACGCTATCGTGTTCTTCAATAAAATTGCCTACACGTATCACTTAATCTTTTTAATAGTAGGCGGGGAACCATGCTTTTCCAACAAGGAACGCACCATTTTTGATAAATTCCTAATATTCGTCACGCTATCGTTTTCTTCAATAAAATTGCTTACACGTATCACTTTATATTTTTAATGGTAGGCGGGGTACCATACTTATATTAAAACGGTTCAACAGAATAAACTTAATAGCAGGCGGGATACCATACTATTTGGCCAGGAACACACTCTTGTGATATATTTAAATTATTAAACAAAACATACTTAATAGCAGGCGGGGACCATACTTTATTTCCGAACGGTTCATCAAAATAGCCTGTAGATGTAGAAAATGATTACTTTCGTTTTATGTGGGTAGTCGGGTGTGAAAATCATTAATTTTAGAAATGTGAAACTATCCCTAGGATACGTACATTAAATGATTCAACTAAAGCAGAGTTAAGTTTATTTTATGTATAAATATATGTAGTTTCCACACCAGTGGCGGTGAAAACCGGTTACGTTAAGAGAACGTTGGAGTAATTTGACAGCCAGTAAAGCGTGTTACGGGCGAACTCGACATCGCTTCAACATATTCTACACTGAGATGAAGTGATTTAATGTGTTGAGTGTATAAATACAGGACGCATGTGTTACGATATTGCTGGATATGTTTGATAGTTTTACTTTTTTGGACAGGTTTTAACATAATTTAAAATCGGAATTATAAAAAGACCTTATTTTGGGATTTAAATCATAGTTTAGAGATCTGACGGGGATTTTTTGTGGAGAAAGTTGCTCGTTTCCGGCAATGGTTGTGTTAAACGGGGCACAAAGTATGTTTGAATGTAAAGTTCTTTACATAGGCAGCGCCCCGCCCACTGTCACGTTATCTGGGACGGATGCGTTGCAGGAACCCATTCGGAACCTATATCCCGAAGACCTCGACAAAGTTTTAGGGGTCGACACTGTCTTACGAGTCCAATCCGATTGTCTGGAATTAGGAACAGGATTGCAGTTTCCTCTCGACAGGCTGAAAATATGCGCCGCAGTGCGAGCCGTCAATGCTGTTGACGGAACAACAGGGGAGGTTACTCGTCAGTTCGTTCCTTTAAATACGCTTCAACCGGAAACGTCACAACCCGCAATCTTTGCAGCCATTATTCGCAAGCAGAAGGGCCGTGAATTTCAAGAGTGCCATGTGTTTGTATGCAGAAGTCCAAGGGATGCTCTTCACCTTGTTAACACAACGGCGGCGGCAAATCTGAACATCAAAGCACAGAGAGGACAAAATATGTCCGAGTCGGTAAAGTACCAGAATGGCGTACCCGTCATTCACGACGTCAGAGATAACCATCATGCAACTATGAACGGCGAAGAAGTCCGTCACATGGTAGGGGGGAATTCACAAGAACACTACACTATGGGCAGGACATCACACGAACAATACACACTGGGCGGGACTACACAAGAACAATACACTACGGGCGGGACATCGCAAGAACAATACATGGACGGCGATTTTGGAAATGAACAGTACGACAATAACACCATCTATATAAAAAGTAGTGTCACACGTGAAAATGTGCAACATGAGGTCCCGCAAGAACCTGTCGAACATCACGTAGAAACCAACTATCACACTTCACAGCAGAGGCAAGAGGTGGTTGCACATACACCGAGCACGATTTACATCAAATTTGACAAATCCAACCTCGTTACAAAGGGAAATGACCATTTAGAGTTACAGACCAGTACGGTCGATTACAGCACTTCCCAACCGAGATCTGTTGTAATGCAAGCTCGGCCTAGATTTATGCAGGCACCTCCTCTAGTTCGGGCGCCGATGCCAATGATGTACCGTAGACCGATGCCACAAAGACCTGTCTTTGCTCGTCCACCTTCACAACCCTTTGTAATGGCAAGACCACCGCCCCCGCCACCACAGCAGATGTTTTTTCAACGACCCATGCATCCCGCTTTACTAGCTCCTCCCCGACCAAGAACGATCGTGTCCGCTCCACCCCCGGGGAGAATGTACGCACGTAGGGTTGTAGCACCGCCTCCGCGAATGGCCGCCCAACCTCCGGTATACTATAGAACTCGGGCAAGATCGTCATCTCCCGATTTCACCCAAAGTGAAATGAGGTCACGCGTCACCACTAAAAGTAAATACCAGCCGAAATGGAGGAGTCACTCGAGTGACATACTCGAATATCGCCAGGGCCGCCGTGAAGCACCGATGCACATGAACGAAAGGGCCTTTTCGAGGAGAATGAACACGGATCAAAGATTTTCCCAAAAACCGACGGTGGGTCATAATTATCCGACCGCTTACGACTTCAATGACGTCATGATGTATGATCGACCCATTTCGAAATCCAACCCTAGGTACAGCAGTTCTTCAAGCGGCGATGAAGGAGATTTAAGATTTAGTGGTAACAATAAAAGGCGATAATCAATTAATTAATTGATCTATAACATTACTTTATACTCATTTAAATTGTACTATGTTAAGCGTCCTTGAACTCTTTCACTGCCGAATTATACATAGTCGACGTTTCCATGTTGAAAATTAGACCACTTCATGTTTCGTGCAAAGGGGAATTTGGTAAAATGTAATGTCTAAGTGGCAAACAATGCAGATTTCAGGAGAGACAGCTCTTTACGGGCTTTCTCACCTTAATATGCAATTTTTGCAAAACGCTTTAATTGCATTTGTCAGCAAAAGATCTTTCAGCAATTAGCAATCGAAAACATTGTGGGGAAATGAGATCATGCTTGAAACAAGTATTCATCTCCCCCTTTTTCCAACAAAGTTTTCGACAAAGTAGTATCAAATTTACTATTTCATTTTGACAGATACCATAGCCGACGACTCTATCAATGAGTCCGTGCATGAGCAAAAGTACAAGTTGGCATTTTTGAAAAGTAAATATCCAGATCTATGCTGTGCATCTATACAAAGTCTGATTAAGTTATATACCGTTCACATATGTCTTACACGAGCTAGACGATTACATCATTGGGCGTATACTCTGATAAGACATAGCAGGTTGACAAGGTGATCTGAACCTACACTGTTCATAAATGGCAACTTGTACATTTTCTCGTGCATTGGTTTATATAATTTATCATATTTTCTAAACATCTATCCTATTACTATTCTTAACGTGCTTATCACCAAGATGCAGAATGAATATTTCGTACAATGAATACACAAATGAGTCAACTGTGTGGACTCTGCGTAATGTAGCGACCCAAATCAGCCTGCGCAGTCCGCGCAGGCTAATCCGGGCCGACATATTCCGTCTCAGGGGAATAAAGGTATAAAGTACTTATTCCTGAAACAGAAAATCCACAGGAAGCACAAAATCTCTGTCCGGATCAGCCTGCGCGACATGCTTAGGCTGATCCGGGTCGATACTTTACGCAGAGTCCACACTGTGGGTCTTTCTCGTGGAACGGCTCAAATAAGGTATCCATCATGCGACAGTTGCATTTACTGATAAGCCATCGGGGTTTATTGTGCAAATGGTACTGTCACATACATAGCAAGATCAGATAACATAGACATAAAGACCTTGTTATATATATACATCGCGTGACAGTTCAAAGTAAACAGACAATACTATAGATAAATAGTCGCCTTTGCAAGCATTGTCAAAATATTTAGATAAACAGTACAGCTCAATGAGGCGTGAAATGGCGACCTAATTGTAACAAAATGGGAAGAGGAGCATAATGACATTTCGGTAGACTTATTAAACCCTTTCCTACATACAGACGCTTTCAGAGGCTTCTCCGGCAAACGACTCTTGAAAATATTTAGACAAAATGAGAAATTTATCATAAAGAGCAATTTCACTATTTGCCACAAGGTTTTCAACTCTATTCATATATTATAGAGTAATTTTACAGAGACTTGATATTTTTACCAAGATGATTTCAAAGTCGTTTGCTGAAAATGTGTTTTTATGTGGAAAAGAGTAAAAGGATCTTACTACAAATACATGTAGTCTTTGTTTTATGCTGAAGTTAACACTGTTTACAATGTACCCATCATTGAATATTATTTATAGACGTTGGCGTGTTCTATAAAAACAATATTTAAGTGAATTTATTGATTTGAATCAATATTGCTGTTAAATTATCGCTTAAATGAAGGATCGATAATCGATAAAAGATAAACAACATGGCATGTGCTGTGACATTTCAATTATATATGTGCAATAGTAGGAAAATGATATGTAATGCCATTGTAAATATTGATAGTAACCATTTTATTCAATAATATCGAAGTACACACTGTATGAAAAGTCGATATAAGTTTTGTGAGCATTTTATATAGGACCCCGTCAAAGGAAAGCATTATCTGGACCAACTGGTCCTAATGAGCTTTTTCTGCTTTCCACAGTTTTTGTTCGACGTTAATTGCGGAGACGTCTAACAGAGGTCCGGATCAGGAGGGGTTTACAGCTCTTTTCCCTTTACTATCTCTCTTATTATCCAACCAAACCCTATGTTGTTGGTACTCAAAAGAATCGTCTCATCGAGACGATTCTTTTGAGTACCCACAACATAGGGTTAGCGGATAAAATAAGGATTTTAGAACAAGCAAAACGCTCCTTATCTAGAGCTCTGGTCTGATGTTTTCCATAGCGGCCCCTGTATAACAAGTATGACCCAGGTGGTTATCTAGGAATCCGCCGAGGGCCGAGTGGTTAGCGTCGAGGATTTGTAAACCGGGCATCTCGAGTCACGCCGCGGTGATCATAGTGGAGTGCCCTTAGGCAGGGCGCATTTCCTAGCCTAGTACTGGTTTATTTACCCAAATATCATGAACTGATATCGCCGTGATATAACTTGAATAATGTTGAAAAAGGCGTAAAACCCCAATAAAACAAACAAGGCGGTTTTCGGACTCGGTAGTAGCAAGGCATTTTAATTACTCTTTTAATTTGTATTAGTGTACCCACTTTTTCGTTTTGGGGTCTTAGTGGCACTCCGCTTTGACGTCATTGATGATACTTTAAAGGTGCTCATATCAAGATTATAGATAGTATAGACAAAGTTTTAAAGGTGCTTCAACTCTAGATTGTAATTAGTATAGTCAAAGTTTTAAAGGTGATAGATAGTATAGTCACAGTTTTAAGACAGTTCAAAAGTTGTCTCTGAATAATATTTGGGATAAATTTTAAGTAATAATTTCCCTTTCCAGTACAATAAACATATAAATATTGATAGTGTATGCTTTATATTTTACTGGATAGACATACCCAGTAAGCCAAAGTGTGTACATTGTCATGACTTTCAATTGAATGCTTTTCAATATGTACTGCCAAAAATAGTTTTGAACTACTTATTACTAACTTTGTTGTCACTATTAATAATATTTGCAGAGGTTTCAATTGAATGCTTTTCAAAATGTACTGCCAAAATAGTTTTGAACTGTTTATTACTTACTTTGTTGTCACTATTAGTAATATTTGCAGAAGTTTCAACATTTCAAAATGTTGATCTCAATCTGGAGTTCAGCACCTTTAATGGCGTATCGCTAGTGCGGCTACAATTCCAGTTTTTTGTCAGAAGGTGCATTTTGGGTAAATTTACTATATATATGTAGACGGTGAAGACACTGGTGAGACTGGGCATATGTATAGATTCACCCGAGTCTTCAGTGTACGCAGATGACTTAACCCTTTCCCACATAATGTACAACGAACCTGCAGCAGACGACTTAAGACTAAAATGAGAATAACATGAACAATCTCCTTAAAAGATAGCTTAATTGTTAAATAAAATTGAAAACATTGTGGCCAAAGGAGAAATTGCTCATTATGAGCAATTTCTCCTTTGGCCACAATGTTTTTAAGATTCGACTGTTGCTTTTTGCGTCAAAATGCGTCTGCAGGTGGGAAAGGGTTAAGACCCGGTATCGATAGACCCGCTTGTTTTCTATTTTTACTTACCTCCATATTTCGAATCGTTAAATAAACGGGGTGGATATGCACGACTTGATCGCAATGTCATTTCAGTCACGGATCCTCATTCAAGTTACGCCTTAGAAGATCAATTTGATTCACTGGAGTATTACGTCAATTTCAACATATTTTATTTAGTAATATCACGGTGACAGTTCAATTATGCAATTATAAATAAACAAATCAGTAACAGGCTAGGAAAGGTACCTGCCAAGGGGCACTCCAACATGACTGTGGATCGGAACCGGGTCGCCCGGTTTCAAATCCCCGACTCTTACTACTCGGCCAAATTCTCTGCAGTAACACACACCTTTTACTGTTATATTTTCTCTGGATTCTTTGACACGGCCGAGCTATTTGCGTACGAATCTGTTTATTGCGATGTGTGTTTATTTGTCGTAGGCATTTAGTTTAAAATGCTGGTAATTAATTAAATAAGTTAACAAATATTTCGAATGGTTCTTGTGATTACCGCTTTGATTGTTTTGTGTTTTAGGCCGATTTTAACTCTTTTCTTTCAGTAATATCACGACTTTTCCTTTTAAACATTATTTATTTTACATCGATTGCAAAGCAAGCTTTCAGCTTATATTAATCACACTCGATTTCTGCTTCCTGGAGACTTAACCAGTACTCGCGCCGTTTGTGTGGAAAAATCCCAAAGTCCAGACCCGCTCATCACGGGACTCGAACCAGGGACCTTTGAAACGAGAGGCCGACGCTCTACCTCTGCACCACTGTCTTCCTGGGTTATGTATTAGTACCACAGGTCCATTTATCCTGACTAAATCCAGTAAGTAATGCTTACCCTGCAACCCTGAGCAACCATTACTACCATGTTTAACGTCTTCGGTAAGGTCCGTTTAAACCGTTTAAACCCTTTTACACGTGAAGACGATTCCACCAATGTCAGATGGTCGGTATTATAGCAGGGTCCAATTCCACCAATGTCAGATGGTCGGTAGTATAGCAGGGTCCAATTCCACCAATGTCAGATGGTCGGTAGTATAGCAGGGTCCAATTCCACCTATGTCAGATGGTCGGTAGTATAGCAGGGTCCAATTCCACCAATGTCAGATGGTCGGTAGTATAGCAGGGTCCAATTCCACCAATGTCAGATGGTCGGTAGTGTAGCAGGGTCCAATTCCACCAACGTCAGATGGTCGGTAGTGTAGCAGGGTCCGATTCCACCTATGTCAGATGGTCGGTAGTATAGCAGGGTTCAATTTCACCAATGTCAGATGGTCGGTAGTATAGCAGGGCCCAATTCTAAATATGTCAGATGGTCGGTAGTATAGCAGGGCCCAATTCTACCTATGTCAGATGGTCGGTAGTATAGCAGAGCCCAATTCTACGTTTGTCAGATGGTCGGTAGTATAGCAGGTTCCGATTCCACCAATGTCAGATGGTCGGTAGTATAACAGGGTCCAATAACATCAATGTCAGATGGTCGGTAGTATAGCAGGGTCCAATTCCACCTATGTCAGATGGTCGATAGTAGAGCAGGGTCCAATTTCACCAATGTCAGATTGTCGGTAGTATAGCAGGGTCAAATTCTACCAATGCCAGATGGTCGGTAGAATAGCAGGGTCCGATTCCTCCAATGTCAGATGGTCGGTAGAATAGCAGGGTCCGATTCCTCCAATGTCAGATGGTCGGTAGTATAGCAGGGCTCAATTCCACCAATGTCAGATGGTCGGTAGTATAGCAGGGCCCAATTCCACCTATGTCAGATGGTCGATAGTAGAGCAGGGTCCAATTTCACCAATGTCAGATTGTCGGTAGTATAGCAGGGTCAAATTCTACCAATGCCAGATGGTCGGTAGAATAGCAGGGTCCGATTCCTCCAATGTCAGATGGTCGGTAGAATAGCAGGGTCCGATTCCTCCAATGTCAGATGGTCGGTAGTATAGCAGGGCTCAATTCCACCAATGTCAGATGGTCGGTAGTATAGCAGGGCCCAATTCCACCAATGTCAGATGGTCGGTAGTATAGCAGGGTCCGATTCCACCTATGTTAGATGGTCAATAGTATAGCAGGGTCCGATTCCTCCAATGGCAGATGGTCGGTAGTATAGCAGGGTCCGATTCCACCTATGTCAGACGGTCGGTAGTAGAGCAGGGTCCAATTTCATCAATGTCATATGGTCGGTAGTATAGCAGGGTCCAATTCCACGTTTGTCAGATGGTCGGTAGTATAGCAGGTTCCGATTCCACCAATGTCAGATGTCGGTAGTATAACAGGGTCCAATAACATTGTCAGATGGTCGGTAGTATAGCAGGGTCCAATTCCACCTATGTCAGATGGTCGATAGTAGAGCAGGGTCCAATTTCACCAATGTCAGATTGTCGGTAGTATAGCAGGGTCAAATTCTACCAATGCCAGATGGTCGGTAGAATAGCAGGGTCCGATTCCTCCAATGTCAGATGGTCGGTAGAATAGCAGGGTCCGATTCCTCCAATGTCAGATGGTCGGTAGTATAGCAGGGCCCAATTCCACCAATGTCAGATGGTCGGTAGTATAGCAGGGCCCAATTCCACCAATGTCAGATGGTCGGTAGTATAGCAGGGTCCGATTCCACCTATGTTAGATGGTCAATAGTATAGCAGGGTCCGATTCCTCCAATGGCAGATGGTCGGTAGTATAGCAGGGTCCGATTCCACCTATGTCAGACGGTCGGTAGTAGAGCAGGGTCCAATTTCACCAATGTCATATGGTCGGTAGTATAGCAGGGTCCAATTCCACTAACATTACCTAGCGCTAAGTAATATTTAAATAATTAAGAGCACATTTTTATCATTTTTATTTCCCTACTTTTTTTGGTAAAACATGAATGGTTGAAATGTGTTTAAGTAAATGACTAAGTTGACATAAAAATTAATGTTACCTGGCTGACTAACACTACTTGTTAAGAAATAACATTTTAAGGAGTTTCTGGATGCTTTTTAAGTATATAAGTAGTTATATAAGTATTACTTGGCGCTAAGTAAGGTTGGCGGAATTGGAGCCAGGTGATAGCCTGAGTCATATTGTAGCAAACCTTTGCGACTGACGGCAGTTCGTGTGTTTATCGTGTGTATGTCATAGTGTATGTGTCATACACGGAACAAGACATAACCGCAATGAGATACGCCTTTACACGATCATTTCGATCCCCAATCGGGTCATACCAAAGACTTTCAAAATGGTAGTCATGGCTGCCCTCATTGGCGCTCAGGGTTGCGGGGTTAGCATAACCACTGACTTGCTAGTGTCATGATAAATGGACCATTTATACTGGTAACTTACACAGGACACGCCGAGATGTAACTCTAAAAGTGTGTTGAAAGCGGCGTAAAACACTAAACAATTAATCGACATTAAAACGATGTGGAAAACATTGTGGCAAAAGGAGAAATTGCACGTTTTGTGCAATTTCTTCTTTTATCACTATGTTTTCAAAAAAGCCTGAGTCAAACTGTAGCAAACTTTTCTACTGACGCAGTTCATGTGTTTAAAGTAGTTATGTCATAGTTTATGTTTCATAGATGGAACACCACATCCTCCTTCACACGATCATCCAAATCAAATCAGAAAACAAGTATTTATAATTCTAATTTATTCAAGATAGATAACACACAATATAAACAAACGCACAGACTTAGTGGGGAAGGTGTGTTTGCATTTAAAGGCGTATGCTCCAGTTATTTATCAAAAAAATCCCATTCATAGAATTTCTTTATTCTTTGTGTTTTGTTAGTACATACAATAACTAGTTAAAATAAGAAAAAAAAAAAAAAAATATCGATTTAAAACAAAAATATTGGGCTTTCAATGACATGACCAATTTCATCAAAGGCACAAATATAGGCATATTGGCCAAAAACCTAAAACACACAAACAAAATGAAAATGAAAACTATAAATCATATTAAAGTTCAGATATAACTTTATATATAGAATTTAAATCAAAATGAAAAGTGAATTTGTGAGAAAAATATGAAAGAAAATATATTAAGCTGTTTTTCAAGGTCGAAATGGTGTCATAGTGAAAAAGTTTTTTTTAGATCGATTACAAATATATATGTTTTCTTATTTCAACCAGTTATTGTATGTACTAATAAAATACAAAGAATAAAGAAATTCTATGGTTGGGTGAAAAAACTGTAGCATACGCCTTTAATATGAGATATCGCATCAATCGTAATCGTCTTGGTGATGTAATGAGGTAGGAAGTCCGCCTAGAGACAGTGAGCTAAAGGTTCAATCCCCGGCAGGGTCTTACCAAAGACATGAAACACAATAATAGTAACCTCCCTTCATGATGCTTACGTTTGCGGTGTTGGGTTAAATTAGTCAGCCTGTAATTTAAAAAGGAAACGCCTTGACATGACTGGAATATTAATGAAAGCGGCATAAGACACAAATCAATCAAATAAACAAACAATCTTTTCTGCTGCAGGACGATTTTCAAGAGACGTCCTATGGAGGGATTAAATAAATTGTTAACTTAATGGTTTATTTTAAAAAGCCGTCTGGTTTGTGAAAACGTTGCAGAAGCAGATTATAACATACATGTATATAAATTTCGAAGGACATTTATAATTTTGACTCAGATTAAAAAAAAAAAAAAAAAAAATTAAGATAGAAGAAAAATCGCTCAAATTGTGTGGTGGAAAATTCTGTTTTCTTTCCATAATTGTGTTCTGCGTACGGCGTCGGAAGTTGTGCATATGAGGGAAAAGGTTTAACTCCTAAAAGGTGAAAGGATTTATCGAATTAATTAAGTGTTCAATAGACTACGCCTCTGTTTCTAACCCTTAACCCTTTCCCTCATATAGACGCTTTCTGACGCCTCTGCAGCAGACGGCTGTATTTGAAAACATAGTGACAAAAGAAGAAATTGCACAATTTCTCCTTTTGACACAATGTTTTCCACTTTTAATCATAGGTTATCCATTCGATTATAGAGATTTTCTATTTTTTGACAAAATATGTTCAAAGTCGTCTGCTATAGAATGGTTGTATGAGGGAAAAGGTTTAACTCATAAAAATTGAAAGGATTTATCGAATTAATTATGTGTTCAATAGACTACGCCTCTGTTTCTAACCCTTAACCCTTTCCCTCATACGACTTTGAACGTCTTTTGTCAAAACATAGAAAATCTCCATAATTGAATGGATGACCTATGCCAAAAAGTGGAAAACATTGTGGCAAAAGGAGAAATTGCACGTTTTGTGCAATTTCTTCTTTTGTCACTATGTTTTCAAAAAGTCGTCTGCTGCAGAGGCGTCAGAAATCGTCTATATAAGGAAAAGGGTTAACTCTTTAACTGTCGAATTTCACAAAGTCGACTCTTCATACAGTTTAATTAATGTATATGTTGATGTCATTTTTTGAAAATTCCCATTTTTTGAAAGTGGTCAAAAGTGAATGATAAGCTTTTTCCCAATTTTAAAAGTCGGCTAACAATAAAGATAAATACTGTCAAATATCAATCTTGCGTTATAACATCTAAAACTATATAGCACGTAGGCGGCCAGTGAAAGCTTCGGTGAGAGTGTGCAGATGCAGATGCACGGACTCGCCCGAGTCATCACTGTGCGCTCAGTCCCCCAAAACCCAAATCATGGCTCAATTATGGATTTTAGAAAGCAAATCTTACACCGCTTTCGATAGTTTTTCAGTTTAATCACGACCTTACCTGACTACGTTACCAGTACTACTGGTCCATCTTATCTAAACATCAGTCACTCAGTCGTAATGCTAACCCGCATCCCTGAGCTCCAGGGATGGCAGCAATTACTACCACCATTAACGACTTTGCTAGTACACAGCCGGGGATCGAACGCGCGACCACCCGCACTGAGGCGGACGCTCTACCACTACACCACGAAGGCGTCTAAAATGTGTTAAATATATCATATATATGGGCTGATTATTGTATTATATGCCTCTTTATGTAAATTTTGGAAATAAATATTCATAATTGAACTCGACGGTGATAAATGTTACTTAGTGCAGAACAATTGTAACTATGTAATGTAATACAGTGTAGTTAACACTGCCTAGAGTCCTTAAAATTAGAAACATATTATACATGTATGTGATGCATGTACAGCCCACTTCCTTAAAGACAGAAGATCGGTCAATTTTCGGAAAAGGGAGATATTGCTAGAAATAAGGGAATTCTCCTTTTTGTTTTAAATGTTTTAAACTTGATTGACAGTATACAGCTTGTTGAATGTAACTTCATGGATCATATGTTTTTAAAACACAGAAATATTAACCCTTTCCCCCATTAAATCGACATTGAGAACATCGAGTTAAAAATATAAGAACTCTTTATAAATGAAAGGACAATTATTGAATAAAGTTGAAAAATGTGTGTGACAAAATGAGAAATTACTCATTATGAGCAATTTCTCCTTTTGCTGCAATGTTTTCAGAAATCGTCTGCTACAGAGGCGTATGTTTGTGAGAAAAGGTTAAATAAAGGATAGGGTTAGGAAGAGTGTGAATATTAATAAGACATAGTGACAATGTGTTAAGATATATAGATTTAGATCACATGTATATGCATTACAAGCTTTTCTTCTATCTTGCTGTATTAATGTACTGGATTCTTAAACATGTATTCACGTGTCACGATCTGCTGGCACAACAACATAACCTACTTAATGTATAAACAAACCATTACTGTTATGTTCTAATGGTACTAGTCTTTGTATAAACAATGGAAACGATATATGTGCCATACGAGTGTAGCACATCTATAGGATGTTTTGGTTGAGTCATGGCTGCGACAGTTTAATATTACATGGACAATATCTTGTAAATCACGATTCCATATGCAAATGGCTGCACGACAGGAGAGCCAGTTCAGTGCCGACATTGTCTTCTACTTCGAAGGTAAGGTCATGGGTCATCTGCCCGTACATGTTTTGTTTTAATTACTGTTATCTTTATGTTAGATTTTGTAAAAAGAAAAATTGTAAATTAAAACACTTGTTATAATTGAAATGTTGTTCCTTCATTCAAGCGATTTCCTAGGTTTTCGCCGTGGCCGAATGGTTAGCGTCAGGCATTTGCAAGAGGGTGTCTCGGTGGTTCAATCCCCAGTCCAGGCGGTCATGATAGAGTGTCCATGGACAAGGCATACTTCCTAGCCTAGTACTGGTTTGTTTTACCCAGGGATATTAAATAAGTGACCTATCGCCGCCATGATATAACTGAATTAATGTTGGAAACGGCGTAAAAAACCCAATAACACAAATCAAGCGTTTTCCTTATATTAAAGACTTTTAAATGGTATAAATGGCTGCCCTCCTTGGCGCTCAGGGTTGCGGGGGTAACAATAACAACTAACTTGGTGGTGTCAGGATAAATGTACCGGCAGTACTGGTAACTTACCCATGAATCGCCATGATATAACTGAAAAAAAAATGGTGTGCGGGCGTAAACCACCAAACTGTCAATCGTCCTATGGAGGGATTAAATAAATTGTTAACTTAATGGTTTATTTTAAAAAGCCGTCTGGTTTGTGAAAACGTTGCAGAAGCAGATTATAACATACATGTATATAAATTTCGAAGGACATTTATAATTTTGACTCAGATTAAAAAAAAAAAAAAAAAAAATTAAGATAGAAGAAAAATCGCTCAAATTGTGTGGTGGAAAATTCTGTTTTCTTTCCATAATTGTGTTCTGCGTACGGCGTCGGAAGTTGTGCATATGAGGGAAAAGGTTTAACTCCTAAAAGGTGAAAGGATTTATCGAATTAATTAAGTGTTCAATAGACTACGCCTCTGTTTCTAACCCTTAACCCTTTCCCTCATATAGACGCTTTCTGACGCCTCTGCAGCAGACGGCTGTATTTGAAAACATAGTGACAAAAGAAGAAATTGCACAATTTCTCCTTTTGACACAATGTTTTCCACTTTTAATCATAGGTTATCCATTCGATTATAGAGATTTTCTATTTTTTGACAAAATATGTTCAAAGTCGTCTGCTATAGAATGGTTGTATGAGGGAAAAGGTTTAACTCATAAAAATTGAAAGGATTTATCGAATTAATTATGTGTTCAATAGACTACGCCTCTGTTTCTAACCCTTAACCCTTTCCCTCATACGACTTTGAACGTCTTTTGTCAAAACATAGAAAATCTCCATAATTGAATGGATGACCTATGCCAAAAAGTGGAAAACATTGTGGCAAAAGGAGAAATTGCACGTTTTGTGCAATTTCTTCTTTTGTCACTATGTTTTCAAAAAGTCGTCTGCTGCAGAGGCGTCAGAAATCGTCTATATAAGGAAAAGGGTTAACTCTTTAACTGTCGAATTTCACAAAGTCGACTCTTCATACAGTTTAATTAATGTATATGTTGATGTCATTTTTTGAAAATTCCCATTTTTTGAAAGTGGTCAAAAGTGAATGATAAGCTTTTTCCCAATTTTAAAAGTCGGCTAACAATAAAGATAAATACTGTCAAATATCAATCTTGCGTTATAACATCTAAAACTATATAGCACGTAGGCGGCCAGTGAAAGCTTCGGTGAGAGTGTGCAGATGCAGATGCACGGACTCGCCCGAGTCATCACTGTGCGCTCAGTCCCCCAAAACCCAAATCATGGCTCAATTATGGATTTTAGAAAGCAAATCTTACACCGCTTTCGATAGTTTTTCAGTTTAATCACGACCTTACCTGACTACGTTACCAGTACTACTGGTCCATCTTATCTAAACATCAGTCACTCAGTCGTAATGCTAACCCGCATCCCTGAGCTCCAGGGATGGCAGCAATTACTACCACCATTAACGACTTTGCTAGTACACAGCCGGGGATCGAACGCGCGACCACCCGCACTGAGGCGGACGCTCTACCACTACACCACGAAGGCGTCTAAAATGTGTTAAATATATCATATATATGGGCTGATTATTGTATTATATGCCTCTTTATGTAAATTTTGGAAATAAATATTCATAATTGAACTCGACGGTGATAAATGTTACTTAGTGCAGAACAATTGTAACTATGTAATGTAATACAGTGTAGTTAACACTGCCTAGAGTCCTTAAAATTAGAAACATATTATACATGTATGTGATGCATGTACAGCCCACTTCCTTAAAGACAGAAGATCGGTCAATTTTCGGAAAAGGGAGATATTGCTAGAAATAAGGGAATTCTCCTTTTTGTTTTAAATGTTTTAAACTTGATTGACAGTATACAGCTTGTTGAATGTAACTTCATGGATCATATGTTTTTAAAACACAGAAATATTAACCCTTTCCCCCATTAAATCGACATTGAGAACATCGAGTTAAAAATATAAGAACTCTTTATAAATGAAAGGACAATTATTGAATAAAGTTGAAAAATGTGTGTGACAAAATGAGAAATTACTCATTATGAGCAA
The DNA here is from genome assembly GCA_031761405.1 of Serripes groenlandicus. NCBI lineage: Eukaryota > Metazoa > Mollusca > Bivalvia > Cardiida > Cardiidae > Serripes > Serripes groenlandicus. The sequence goes on from JASEVX010000003.1 coordinate 51,805,268, forward strand.
TTTCTCCTTTTGCTGCAATGTTTTCAGAAATCGTCTGCTACAGAGGCGTATGTTTGTGAGAAAAGGTTAAATAAAGGATAGGGTTAGGAAGAGTGTGAATATTAATAAGACATAGTGACAATGTGTTAAGATATATAGATTTAGATCACATGTATATGCATTACAAGCTTTTCTTCTATCTTGCTGTATTAATGTACTGGATTCTTAAACATGTATTCACGTGTCACGATCTGCTGGCACAACAACATAACCTACTTAATGTATAAACAAACCATTACTGTTATGTTCTAATGGTACTAGTCTTTGTATAAACAATGGAAACGATATATGTGCCATACGAGTGTAGCACATCTATAGGATGTTTTGGTTGAGTCATGGCTGCGACAGTTTAATATTACATGGACAATATCTTGTAAATCACGATTCCATATGCAAATGGCTGCACGACAGGAGAGCCAGTTCAGTGCCGACATTGTCTTCTACTTCGAAGGTAAGGTCATGGGTCATCTGCCCGTACATGTTTTGTTTTAATTACTGTTATCTTTATGTTAGATTTTGTAAAAAGAAAAATTGTAAATTAAAACACTTGTTATAATTGAAATGTTGTTCCTTCATTCAAGCGATTTCCTAGGTTTTCGCCGTGGCCGAATGGTTAGCGTCAGGCATTTGCAAGAGGGTGTCTCGGTGGTTCAATCCCCAGTCCAGGCGGTCATGATAGAGTGTCCATGGACAAGGCATACTTCCTAGCCTAGTACTGGTTTGTTTTACCCAGGGATATTAAATAAGTGACCTATCGCCGCCATGATATAACTGAATTAATGTTGGAAACGGCGTAAAAAACCCAATAACACAAATCAAGCGTTTTCCTTATATTAAAGACTTTTAAATGGTATAAATGGCTGCCCTCCTTGGCGCTCAGGGTTGCGGGGGTAACAATAACAACTAACTTGGTGGTGTCAGGATAAATGTACCGGCAGTACTGGTAACTTACCCATGAATCGCCATGATATAACTGAAAAAAAAATGGTGTGCGGGCGTAAACCACCAAACTGTCAATCGTCCTATGGAGGGATTAAATAAATTGTTAACTTAATGGTTTATTTTAAAAAGCCGTCTGGTTTGTGAAAACGTTGCAGAAGCAGATTATAACATACATGTATATAAATTTCGAAGGACATTTATAATTTTGACTCAGATTAAAAAAAAAAAAAAAAAAACTTAAGATAGAAGAAAAATCGCTCAAATTGTGTGGTGGAAAATTCTGTTTTCTTTCCATAATTGTGTTCTGCGTACGGCGTCGGAAGTTGTGCATATGAGGGAAAAGGTTTAACTCCTAAAAGGTGAAAGGATTTATCGAATTAATTAAGTGTTCAATAGACTACGCCTCTGTTTCTAACCCTTAACCCTTTCCCTCATATAGACGCTTTCTGACGCCTCTGCAGCAGACGGCTGTATTTGAAAACATAGTGACAAAAGAAGAAATTGCACAATTTCTCCTTTTGACACAATGTTTTCCACTTTTAATCATAGGTTATCCATTCGATTATAGAGATTTTCTATTTTTTGACAAAATATGTTCAAAGTCGTCTGCTATAGAATTGTTGTATGAGGGAAAAGGTTTAACTCATAAAAATTGAAAGGATTTATCGAATTAATTATGTGTTCAATAGACTACGCCTCTGTTTCTAACCCTTAACCCTTTCTCTCATACGACTTTGAACGTATTTTGTCAAAACATAGAAAATCTTCATAATTGAATGGATAACCTATGACAAAAAGTGGAAAATATCATGGCAAAAGGAGAAATTGCACGTTTTGTGCAATTTCTTCTTTTGTCACTATGTTTTCAAAAAGCCGTCTGCTGCAGAGGCGTCAGAAATCATCTATATAAGGAAAGGGGTTAACTCTTTAACTGTCGAATTTCACAAAGTCGACTCTTCATACAGTTTAATTAATGTATATGTTGATGTCATTTTTTGAAAATTCCCATTTTTTGAAAGTGGTCAAAAGTGAATGATAAGCTTTTTCCCAATTTTAAAAGTCGCCTCAATAAAGATAAATACTGTCAAATATCAATCTTGCGTTATAACATCTAAAACTATATAGCACGTAGGCGGCCAGTGAAAGCTTCGGTGAGAGTGTGCAGATGCAGATGCACGGACTCGCCCGAGTCATCACTGTGCGCTCAGTCCCCCAAAACCCAAATCATGGCTCAATTATGGATTTTAGAAAGCAAATCTTACGCCGCTTTCGATAGTTTTTCAGTTTAATCACGACCTTACCTGACTAAGTTACCAGTACTACTGGTCCATCTTATCTAAACATCAGTCACTCAGTCGTAATGCTAACCCGCATCCCTGAGCTCCAGGGAGGGCAGCAATTACTACCACCATTAACGACTTTGCTAGTACACAGCTGGGGATCGAACGCGCGACCACCCGCACCGAGGCGGACGCTCTACCACTACACCACGAAGACGTCTAAAATGTGTTAAATATATCATATATATGGGCTGATTATTATATTATATGCCTCTTTATGTAAATTTTGGAAATAAATATTCATAATTGAACTCGACGGTGATAAATGTTACTTAGTGCAGAACAATTGTAACTATGTAATGTAATATAGTGTAGTTAACACTGCCTAGAATCCTTAAAATTAGAAACATATTATACATGTATGTGATGCATGTACAGCCCACTTCCTTATAGACAGAAGATCGGTCAATTTTCGGAAAAGGGAGATATTGCTAGAAATAAGGGAATTCTCCTTTTTGTTTTAAATGTTTTAAACTTTATTGACAGTATACAGCTTGTTGAATGTAACTTCATGGTTCATATGTTTTTAAAACACAGAAATATTAACCCTTTCCCCCATTAAATCGACATTGAGAACATCGAGTTAAAAATATAAGAACTCTTTATAAATGAAAGGACAATTATTGAATAAAGTTGAAAAATGTGTGTGACAAAATGAGAAATTACTCATTATGAGCAATTTCTCCTTTTGCTGCAATGTTTTCAGAAATCGTCTGCTACAGAGGCGTATGTTTGTGAGAAAAGGTTAAATAAAGGATAGGGTTAGGAAGAGTGTGAATATTAATAAGACATAGTGACAATGTGTTAAGATATATAGATTTAGATCACATGTATATGCATTACAAGCTTTTCCTCTATCTTGCTGTATTAATGTACTGGATTCTTAAACATGTATTCACGTGTCACGATCTGCTGGCACAACAACATAACCTACTTAATGTATAAACAAACCATTACTGTTATGTTCTAATGGTATTAGTCTTTGTTTATAAACAATGGAAACGATATATGTGCCATACGAGTGTAGCACATCTATAGGATTTTTGGTTGAGTCATGGCTGCGACAGTTTAATATTACATGGACAATATCTTGTAAATCACGATTCCATATGCAAATGGCTGCACGACAGGAGAGCCAGTTCAGTGCCGACATTGGCTTCTACTTCGAAGGTAAAGTCATGGGTCAGCACTGTTATCCTTATGTAGGATTTTGTAAAAAGAAAAATTGTAAATTAAAACACTTGTAATAATTGAAATGTTGTTCCTTCATTCAAGCGATTTCCTTGGTTTTCGCCGTGGCCGAATGGTTAGCGTCAGGCATTTGCAAGAGGGTGTCTCGGTGGTTCAATCCCCAGTCCAGGCGGTCCTGATGGAGTGTCCATGGACAAGGCATACTTCCTAGCCTAGTACTGGTTTGTTTTACCCAGGGATATTAAATAAGTGACCTATCGCCGCCATGATATAACTGAATTAATGTTGGAAACGGCGTAAAAAACCCAATAACACAAATCAAGCGTTTTCCTGATATTAAAGACTTTTAAATGGTATAAATGGCTGCCCTCCTTGGCGCTCAGGGTTGCGGGGGTAACAATAACAACTAACTTGGTGGTGTCAGGATAAATGTACCGGCAGTACTGGTAACTTACCCATGAATCGCCATGATATAACTGAAAAAAATGGTGTGCGGGCGTAAACCACCAAACTGTCAATCAAACAACTTATTCATTTACAAGCCAATTTATGCGAATCCAGACTATCGGAACTGCCAGTCAACACCCAAATGAGTCTATTCGACATCCTTGCCACCATCGTAGTCAACCAAGCACCCTGGATGTCTATAACAGTATAACAACTATACAAGTTTACATTTGATCGTTATAAACAACCATAATTGGCTAAGCGATATCCGTAAGAAATCGGTTTTTATTAACAGTACATAAGTGTATAAATAATAGGCATTTTTTCCGTCCGAAGTCGTAAGCAATCGGAATTATTCGTTGACTTCCGATGGTTATGACCGATAAGCCAACGAACAATGCCTATCTCTGATGACCCCACACGGAAACAGCCGATCGTAATATCGGTTATTGTGTTTCTCAGTTCGGAAAGGATGTACTACATGCAGTCATACACATGACTCTTCCATGATGATAATTGGACCAATCCATTTTTCCTCCAACAGGAAATTTGGTAAAATATAATGTCTAAGTGGTAAACAGTGCAGATTTCAGGAGTGACAGCTCGTCAAGACTTTTAGTTGACATTGGCAGCACAAGAGTTAAGAGGAAATAGCGTACAAGGGGTATCGAGTGCTCTTTTGTGAAGTTCAATCACGTTTTAGTTTCTTCTACTTAGGAAATATATCTCATTTTGAGTGATATACCGGCTCGTATATCACGATTGGGAGTTCAAGTGTGTAGTAATTAATAACAAAGGCCGAATGGCCTGAGTGATTAATTTATACACACCTGAATGACACATCGTGATATAAGAGCCGGTATATCACTCAAAATGAGATCTATTTCAATTCTAGCACTTGTTTATAACTTAAAGGGATACAAATTAAGGGGGAACTAGGTTTTTACATGACGTTGTTTTCCTTGATAAAATCACGTGTAGGCTATTCTATCTTTACTCCCCATTGTACTTGTTTTGGAAATATTCGATTTGTTCAGCTAACAAAACATTTTGAAATCAGTTTTATTAACAGTCTATGAACATTTTAATTTTATTATACCTTTTTCTATGGAACGCCTTTACTGTCTTAGTATGTTATATTGTATTATACGCAGTACATTTTCACGTATATGAGGTACATATTTCATTTGACGTGTTACATTATTCATGATATGTAGTGCCTTTTCTATTATGTGTGGTGATTATTGAATAATATGCAGTGCAAAATAGTGTTTAAACAGTAGAATAACCGTTATACGTTGTACAAAAAACGTTATGTGCAATACAAACTATATACTATGCAGTACAAATGACATTATATGTGGTGTATTTGTTTGTGTATGCAGTAGGTTTACATTTATACGTTGTATAATGGTGAATAGATGTGGTGTATGTTTTAATATATGAAGTGCCTGCACGTATCTTTTATACCTGGTGAATTATTATGTATGTGTTCATAAACAATCATAGTACGCAATGCATTTGGCAATATGTTCGGTCCATACTAATTTATACATGGTGTAAACAGCTTTATATGCGGTGCATTTTTCATTAGGATGATCATACTTTCCGTTATTATTTATCCGGAAAATACCGAGTCAGACAGATAGATATTAACATTTACACCGTTTACTCAATTTCAAAAAAAGCGCGTGAATAATTTATAAATAGATGTGTACACATGTTCTGAATACACGAGTTGCAGAATGTCGTCGTCTGTACTGAAATCCGTTCTAGATCAAATTGGTCTGTTCATTCGGCATGATTTGCAGTCTGATCAAAATCTAAAATCTAAAGTCTGAATATTACTAGTCCAATAATATATTACCTCTCACAAGCTCGAGTGCTTGTCAACGGAGTCTTATGTTATAGCACTATAATATTACATGTACTTACATATGCTTATTAGAAACTTCAGTCAACTTGTGAGGTTTATGATAAGACAGAGCAAATATGCAGGCTGATTTGAACCTACATTTTTCAGAAAAAAACGAAGTTATGCCTTTTCCCAAAGACAAAATATATCATGTAAATCACTTTTCAAGTTATTTCTCTTACTTCCAGAAGCTGCTGAGGAATTTAAAGTTGTTTTTATGAGGGAACATTACCATAAAGTGGTAACCTAAACACATTTTTAAATCTTTTCCGTAATACAACAAGTATGCATCAGATGACGTTAAGGCAAAACTATAGAAAATCTTAATAAATGAAAGTATGATTATTGAAGAGGGGTTGGTTGAACGCATTGTGACAAATGGAGAAATTTCTCAAGATGAGCAATTTATCCTGTTGCCATAATGATTTCAAGAGTTGTCTGCTTCAGCAATCAGAGATCGCCTGCATAGACGACATTCTGCGACTATTTAGAAAATGTGTACACTTTTCATAAAGACTGTTTCACAAGACCTTTTTAAAATAGATTAGACGGTGTTCATGTTCAAACCTATCTGTCATGCTCGGTAATTTCCGGAAATAATTCCGGAGAATGCCGGAAAGTATGATCATCCCCAATGTAAATGTACCGCGTATAAAGTTTAAACCACCGCATATAATCAAAGTACCACCACACGTATTGAAGAATAGACTGCATATAATGTTGTTTGTATTGCATATGACGTTGTTTGCACACTATATAATAGTTATTCTACTGTATCTTCATACTTGTGCACTCTATATTATTAAATAACCACGATATATTATACAAAATGCACTGCATATCATGTAAAATGTACCACGTCAAATGAAATATGTACCTCGTATACATGAAAATGTACTGCCTATAACACAATACAACATAGTAAGACAGTAAAGGCGTTCCATATTTTTCAATTGTTCTTAAACTCATCATGGGCAATTTGTTACTGTCTCATTATAACACAACGTTTTCGACCGCGTCACGTGAATGACGTCATTTAAAACAGTTACGTCACCGTTACAATTCCATTTCCAAATGGCATTTACAACAAAAGCTCGTGACTTCATTCATTTAAGGAATGGACAGCCTTTTGTTCGTGTTCATGGGGGTATGAACAAAAAAAACTGATCACGCGCTATGAAACCGCGAAGCGGTTTCATAGAATGTGTGATCAGGTTTTTTTGTTCATACCCCCATGAACACGAAAAAAAGGCTGTCCATTCCTTATATTTTAGCATAAATATGGCTATTACCGTTGGTAATAACACATAATAGTATTTAACAACTTTATTTTCCATAATATAGCACGTCAAACATTAGTCCAATTTGGCGCCAAAAGTAATAACGTTATGACGTGACGTCACTTTCTTAGTATTCGGTCGCCTTTTCCAAGAATCCAAGGAAAATTTTCTTCATGGGGTTATGAACAAAATATTTCAGCCAATCACAGACAAGCAAAAGTCATGAACACAAAAAAAACTAAAATATAAAGTGTTAAGCCCAACGTAGTAACGCATGCGCTCTGAGAAACATTGTATGAAAAATACTCGGGAGGGAATTTCAACAGCCTAAAATAGTTCCGGAAATTTAGAGTGATATACTACTGCATTTAGATCACGCTCAACTAACCAAAAACCCTAGCGACAAATCCCAGAGGGAACTGTGAAGCAAAAAGGGTCAGGAACCAGGGAGCTGCATACAGTGTTGGCCCTATCTCATGGATCTCAAAATAAGTGTAGAGATCTTTGTAGTTATCGTGGATCAGGCGGGTCAACTGGTACAATTGTATCTGTAAAGCTATCATATCACTATTTCACTATTTCTATCACACTGTGATTAATACCATCATGTTTAAACAATACCTGACATAAATCGCCGACTTTCGGCCAGTAGCCAGGAGATGCAGCGTCCATGTTTTGTTTACTAACGGTGCCCGGGTAAGGCATATGTAAAACATCTAACCGGTCTTGAAACGGCACGTGCGCGCGAGAATCATCTTGTTTATGCACGTTTTCTCTCCGTTTACGCCCGGGTTTTGCAATGTGTCTGTATCCCTTAAGCGGGCGTAAAACATAGATGTTATGCAATAATGTAGGATATCGAGCCATACGTTATAAAATAAGCTCAAGATTAGGTCGTAATAAACAGTATTGAGTTTGTTCAACGACCAAGCATTTGGCGAAACCGTTAGATATCTGAAGAAGAAAGACGACAAACAATTCATGTATCTTCTCTGTCTACTATTAATGATTTATATATATATATATATATATATATATACATAAGTCAATGATGCGAGAGTTTGAACGATCACTTGTTGCATTATTTAAAATGCTAATGAATTGAAATGAATGACAATTTACGTATGAACGGTTGACGCGTGGCTTGGGCACTTGATCGATAAGTTTGTGGTTTAATGATGTGTTTAACAACTTTTAAGTTACATCACAGATATACATTTCCCTAGAAATAATGTTCTGGTGTTTGCTCAACAGTGATTCGTGTAACAACGGAGGAGTCCCAGGTTCGAAACTAGTCGCGGTAGTCTGGGCGGAGTGCCCATAGACAATGCACTTTTAACTAACCTAACTGTTTAGGGACCCAGGGACACTAGTGAAGTTTAACAGTTATTGCTCCATAATGAAACTGAAAACTGTTGAGAACAGCATAAAAGTCAATAAAACAAACAACCTCCCTCTCTGCATCCCCCAACAAATATGAGCATACTAATTATGATAGTTCTAGTTGGACCTGTCAGTAGCTGAGATTCTAGTTGGACCTGTCAGTAGCTGAGATTCTAGTTGGACCTGTCAGTAGCTGAGATTCTAGTTGGACCTGTCAGTAGCTGGGATTCTAGTTGGACCTGCCAGTAGCTGAGATTCTAGTTGGACCTGTCATTCGCTGAGATTCTAGTTGGACCTGTCAGTAGCTGAGTTTCTAGTTGGACCTGTCAGTAGCTGAGATTCTAGTTGGACCTGTCAGTAGCTGAGATTCTAGTTGGACCTGTCAGTAGCTGATATTCTAGTTGGACCTGTCAGTAGCTGAGATTCTAGTTGGACCTGTCAGTGGCTAAGATTCTAGTTGGACCTGTCAGTAGCTGAGATTATAGTTGGACCTGTCAGTAGCTGAATTTCTAGTTGGACCTGTCAGTAGCTGAGATTCTAGTTGGATCTGTCAGTATCTGAAGTTCTAGTTGGACCTGTCAGTAATTGAGAGTCTCTAGTTGGGACCTGTCAGTAGCTGAGATTCTAGTTGGACCTGTTAGTAGATGAAGATCTAGTTGGACCTGCCAGTCCTTGCGATTCTAGTTGGACCTGTCAGTACTTGAGACCCTACTTGGACCTGTCAGTAGTTGAGATTCTAGTTGGACCTGGCAGTAGTTGAGATTTTAGTTGGACCTGTCAGTACTTGAAATTCTAGTTGGACCTGTCAGTACTTGAGACTCTAGTTGGGACCTGCCAGTAGCTGAGATTCTAGTTGGACATGTTAGTAGTTGAGATTCTAGTTGGACCTGTCAGTACGTGAGACTCTAGTTGGAACTGTCAGTAGTTGAGATTCCTGTAAGCCTATGAATATACACAGTCTCATCAGAACGTTCACTAATCCCCTATGCTGTAAACAAACCCTAGACGCAATCTCAGTAAAACCAGATCTTAAATTCGCTCGCTCGTATATAGATCTGACGAATGGGCCATACAGGTCGTTTCAGATTGACATTTGCGTCAATCAATCAAAATGTTGCTTACCAAATCTTAAGGTATGAAACAGGCATGAAAACGGTCACTAAAAACCCATATAAATAAACGATGTAGAGAAGCGATAATTGTCGAGGGCTCCGATTGTATAGCATGTGCTCATAATTATTAAAGTGTATAAGGTCAATTCGAGACGACCTTTTATGAGGTGTAGTCAGATCCAATATAAGAACAACGAAGTATTTTGATCTGATTTAAATGAGATTGCCCTAGACGTATCTTTTGACAAAACGCTTTACGCGTGTCAATATCGCGATTAACCATACGTAAGTGATATCGAAATCGCAAAGTAATTATATGAAGTGATTCCATAAAAGAGTAATAACTACATTTCTCTCTATTTAACACAAGCCATATCGAATAATATAAAACTGTCAGGGTTTTAACTCTCAGTAAGAGATACATGTAATATCACCCTGAGACTGGCATCCTTTGAAGGAATGAAAATTAACGAAATCTTTGAAAACGAAACTTGTCTGAATCTATACAAGTTTACAGACGTTTCTGACAAGAGTATACGTGTGAATGTATAAACAGTGTATATAGTGGTTAAAGTTTGCAGATGCACAGGCTGATCTGGATCTTTACTTTTCACAAAAAAGCAGAAGTTCCTATTCCCAATAACGGAGTTGGTAGCTCAGTCGGTAGCGAAGCGATTTGTCAATTCAAGGGTTGTGAGATCGAACCCCAGCTAGGCCAACATTCTTTCCGACGTTTGACAAATGTCAATGCGACACGCAGTACCAGTTGTCTTTCACCAATGGGCTATCAGTCTATGTGGAAAAGCAGACAGTTGCTTGGAAATTGGAAAGTCTCTTGTGTGAAATATTGGTCTGAGAAAGCCAGGACATATATGAGCAGGTGATCTTGCCGCCGTAATATGACTGAAACTATGTTGAAAACGTCATTAAACCTTAATCAATCAATCAATCAATCAACCAAATCAATCAATCATCAATCAATCAATCAATCCATCCATCCAGCAATCAATCAATCAATCAATCATTGACAACCATCGGAAAGAATGTGACCAAGTCGGTATTCGAACGCATTGACCTCTCGAATGAATGCAATGACTGTGAAACCGGTGAAGGACGAACAAGTACATCACATTATCTTCTTTTAACCCTTCCCCACATAAGACAATTCTGAAGCAGACGACTATGAATATATTTTGTCAAAATATAGAAAATCTCCATAATTGAACGGATAACCTATGACGAAAAGTTGAAAACATTGTGGCTAAAGGAGAAATTGCTCGTTTTGAGCAATTTCTTCTTTTGTCACTATGCTTTCAAAAAGCCATCTGCTACATGGCTAAAAGTGGAAAACATTGTGACAAAAGGAGAAATTGCTCGTTTTGAGCAATTTCTTCTTTTGTCACTATGTTTTCAAAAAGCCGTCTGCTGCAGAGGCGTCAGAAAGCGTCTACATGAGGGAAAGGGTTAAGAAGTACGAATCGAGCGATAATAAAATCTACACTAAAACGAATCACAGTTTATTAGCAGTATAATGACTGGTTAAAAAAATAATCAGTGCATGGAAATTCACCCGCCCGTCTAGGCATCCCTGTGAGTAACCCTTTCCCGCATACAACAAAACAGCAGCAGACGATGTCGACAACATCTTGACAAAACATAGAACAGTACCTGTAAGTGGAAGTGTTACTATTGAATAATGTTGAAATTATGAGCATTTGTTTTCTTTTGTTACACTGTTTTCAAAAGTCGTCAGCTGCAGAGGCTTCAACATTCGTATATTTGTGGGAAAGCGTTTAAAGACCCTGAGAGGATAAAATAACATACCATTTTCAAACAATTTCGCCATATTCGAAACTTATTTGCGTTTTAGATTCAGTATATAATTATATACTCCCTGCTGAAGATGGCCAAACCTTTAACCATTACACGTTTCCCAATGAGAGCGGAGTTTAACCCTTCCCCTCATATAGTCGCTTTCTGATGCCTTTGCAGCAAACGGCTTTTTGAAAACTTAGTGACAAAAGAAAAAAAATGCTCAAAAACAGCAATTTCTCCTTTTGCCACAATGTTTTCCACTTTTAGTCAATAGGTTATCCATTCAATTATAGAGATGTTCTATTTTTTGACAAAAAAAGTTCGAAGTCGTCTGCTGCAGAATTGTCGTATGAAGGGAAAGGGTTAAACGTGTACTGTTTGTTAGTAGAACGAGTTTCAACAACAACTACGTACACTGTAGATGACGATCACCCTGCAATGTAATTCAATCTGATCTTCTTCTATGTTGTTCGTTACTCAACCATACACATTTGGAACATATTAACTCTTTTCCTCATACGACAATTCTGCAGCAGACGACTTTGAATGTATTTTATCAAAACATAGAGCCGAGCCCCGGTAGCTCACGGCCAACTTTCTTTCCGAAGATTGACAAAAGTCAATGCGACATGCGTCATTCGTCTTTCACCAACGGGCTAAGTCTATGTGGAAAAGCAGCCAGTTGCTTGGGAAGATTGTTGTGTGGAGTACTGGTGTGAGAAAACCAGGAAATGCATGAGTAGGTGAACTGGCCGCCGTGATATAACTGAGAAATTGTTAAAAACGGCGTTAAACCCCAATCAATCAATCAATCAAAACATAGAAAATCTCCATAATTGAATGGATAACCTATGACAAAAAGTGAAAAACATTGTGGCAAAAGGAGAAATTGCACGTTTTGTGCAATTTCTTCTTGTGTCACTATGTTTTCAAAAAGCCGTCTGCTGCAGAGGCGTTAGAAAGCGTCTACATGAGGGAAAGGGTTAATTCATAAACATGTAATGTAACACCGTATCGAAAAGCTTAGGTTGGGATACCCGTTGCAGGAATTCATTTGGGTACGGGTTAACCTACTTACATCACAATTGTAGAAAGGGACGTTGAAAATATGCAGGCAAAATATCTCTTATCGAAATAAAGTATTTGGGATAGAATGCAAACAGTGTGGCAAAAGGAGAATTTCTCCTTTTGTCACAATGTTCCCAAACTTCGACGGCTGCACAGGCGTCAGAAAACGTCTGTACATGGAACAGGGCTTAGGTAGTTGTGTCATATTTAGATAAACAGTCTATGCTTTCTGATAGAAAATACAGTTGTACTGTTTGTAAAGTTTCATTAACTAATTATCGATCATTGCAGATCAAGATGAGACTGCGTGTATTCGCAGAGTGATCAGAAGTCTACATTTATCGCACGTCTTATAATTCGTTTCTCTGTATGATATTCTAACTGTGATTTTAATCCTCCCGTGCAGTCGTTGTCAACGGTGTGCGAATTAAGAGACCAGTGGCCAAGGTTGTGTGTCCTTGGACGATGCCACATTCCCGTAGACTAACATTACTCGAGGATTGTGGGGGTTAGCATTACGAACTGATTAGCTGGTGTCAGGATTGTGAGGGTTAGCGTTACGACTGATTAACTTTGTGTAAGGATTAAGGGGGGTTAGCATTACGACTGATTAGCTGGTGTCAGGATTGTGGGGGTTAGCGTTATGACTGATTAGCTGGTGTCAGGATTGTGAGGGTTAGCATAGCGACTGATTAACTTGTGTCAGGATTGTGGGGGTTAGCATTACGACTTGATTAACTTGTGTAAGGATTAAGGGGGGTTAGCATTACGACCTGATTAGCTGGTGTCAGGATTGTGGGGGGTTAGCGTTATGACTGATTAGCTGGTGTCAGGATTGTGAGGGTTAGCATAGCGACTGTATTAACTTGTGTCAGGATTGTGGGGTGTTAGCATTACGACTGATTAGCTGGTTGTCAGGATTGTGAGGGTTAGCGTTACGACTGATTAACTTTGTGTAAGGATTAAGGGGGTTAGCATTACGACTGATTAGCTGGTGTCAGGTATTGTGAGGGTTAGCATTACGACTGATTAAGACTTGACGTGTCAGGATTGTGGGGGTTAGCATTACGACTGATTAGCTGGTGTCAGGATTGTGGGGAGTTAGAGTTAATGACGACTGATTAGCTGGTGTCGGGATCTGTGGGGGTGAGCATTACGACTGATTAGCTGGTGTCAGGATTGTGGGGGTTAGCATTACGACTGATTAGCTGGTGTCAGGATTGTGGGGGTTAGCATTACGACTTGATAAGCTGGTGTCAGGATTGTGAGGGTTAGCATTACGACTGATTAACTTGTGTCAGGATTGTGAGGGTTAGCATTACGACTGATTAACTTGTGTCAGGATTGTGAGGGGTTAGCGTTATGACTGATTAGCTGGTGTCAGGATTGGGAGGGTTAGCATTACGACTGTGATTAACTTGTGTCAGGATTGTGGGGGTTAGCATTACGAACTGATTAGCTGGTGTCAGGTTTTGTGGGGGTTAGTGTTACGACTGATTAGCTTGGTGTCATGTTTGTGGGGGTTAGCGTTACGACTGTTAAGCTGGTTGTCGGGATTGTGGGGGTTAGTATTCCGACTGATAAGCTGGTGTCGGGATTAAGGGGGTTAGCATTACTACTGAATTAGCTGGTGTCGGGTTTAGCATTACGACTGATTAGCTGGTGTCAGGATTGTGGGGGTTAGTCATTACGACTCTGATTAGGTAGTTGTCGGGATTGTGAGGTGTTAGGCATTACGACTGAAAAACTGGTGTCGGGATTATAAGGGGTTAGCATTACGACTTGAAAAGCTGGTGTCGGGATTGTGGTGGGGTTAGCGTTACGACTGATTAGCTGGTGTCAGGATTGTGGGGAGTTAGTAGCATTACGATTGATTAGCTGGTGTCAGGATTAATGGGGGTTAGCGTAACGACTGATTAGCTGGTGGTCAGGATTGTGGGGTTAGCATTGGACGACTGATTAGCTGGTGTCGGGGATTGTGGGGGTTAGCATTACGACTGATTAGCTGGTGTCAGGATTGTGGGTTTAGCATAACGACAACTAATGTGTGTAAGCGACGTAAAACACCGTGCAAACAAATTAAACGGCTCATTATGATCCAGTGTTTAACCTTTCCCTAGATATATGCGACATAAAACGCGTACGTTGCAGGTTACTTTTGAAAACATTACAAGGATTACGAGACATTTCTAAAACGAGCAAATTCGCAAACTGTTCTCTGTCCACAGCTCTTTAGTATCTCTTTCCCACGCTATAACAAGGTCACAGCAGCTTACCGTTAGAACGTATCAGAGACAGAAATTATGGAAAATTTCTTAAAATTATAGTAAAATTATTGAATAGAGTTTAATAAAATGTATCAAAAGGAAAAATTGATTCATTTTTCTCACCCTATACCCAAAAACGCATAGTTGCAAACGAAGTAGGCCAACATAAAAGCCCGCACACAGCCGCTGCAGTCTAATATTGGTCCTACTCGTGAGATACTCATGTATGAAGCAAAAAATAACTTCTTTAAATGGTAAAGACGTATTAAAAAGCAATAGTGATGATATAAGGTGCATGCAATTCATCGTGATATGAGATGTATTATACACGGACAACGCCAAATAAAAACCACGCCTAATGCAATGTTGCATGCAGTGTACAAACCCCTTCAAAAAATTCAAACATTCACATCCTCCGCACAATAAAGACTTTGAAAGGGCGATATCGTGTTCGTTGCCGATAACAAATAACCGGAGACCTATATCGCGTTCAGTGAAACCTTACAATTGGCTAACGGTCGCCAATTAACAATAGCACATCATGAAAGCTTCTTCCCACTACTTTATAGGAAACCGTAATAAACCGTTTTTCACCGCAAAAGTGCTATTCTAGTGTGAAGGATATTTCGTAGGCAATGATTTTTGAGGACGTGGTGTTTGTGGTTTTGATTACGCAAACCGGCTCGTGTATAACCTCTTTGTCCACCTAGACAGAAAATGCATCTATCACTTTTTTGTTTCGATCTAATCACTCAGACTGGGTTTCAGACTAACGAGTTCTCTCACTGTTTCATTCTTACCTGAATAAAAACTATAACAAATATGGCGAGAATTTAATTTAAGCTACATTCGCTAACTGAGAGTGATTTTTGAAATATTGCGAAAAAGTGACATATGTTTCCCGAAGATTTCCGATAGCATATAACGAACATGAAGTAATCTGAAAAATAGAATTCGGAAGGAAATCGCGAACTAAACATCACTCGAA
Source organism: Serripes groenlandicus (assembly GCA_031761405.1). Taxonomy (NCBI): domain Eukaryota; kingdom Metazoa; phylum Mollusca; class Bivalvia; order Cardiida; family Cardiidae; genus Serripes; species Serripes groenlandicus. The sequence continues at coordinate 51,821,055 of JASEVX010000003.1, forward strand.
TATGACTGAGTGTTTTATAGTTATTCACTCGAATATGACTGAGTGTTTATAGTTATTCACTCGAATATGACTGAGTGGTTTATAGTTATTCACCTCGAATATAACTGAGTGTTTATAGTTATTCACTCGAATATGACTGAGTGTTTTATAGTTATTCACTCGAATATGACTGAGTGTTTTATAGTTTTTTACTCGAATATGACTCAGTGTTTTATAGTTATTTCACTCGAATATGACTGAGTGTTTTATAGTTATTCAATATCCAAGGATTGGTACTGCAATCTGACTTGGTCAAAAGGTCTCGACGACAACTATGTGTTAACCCTTTCCCTCATATAGACGCTTTCTGACGCCTTTGCAGCAGACGGCTTTTTGAAATCATAGTGACAAAAAGAAGAAATTGCTCAAAACGAGCAATTTCTCCTTTTGCCACAATGTTTTCCACTTTTAGTCATAAGTTATATCCATTCAATTATAGAGATTTTCTATTTTTTGATAAAATATGTTCAAATTCGTCTGCTGCAGAATTGTCGTATGAGGGAAAAGGGTTAAGATAGTTCCACTACTTTGTGAGATAAATTGGAGATAAATTGTTGATGATATAATTCAACGTTTAATTATTTAAAAAAAAGTCCAATTTCGTTAAAATCCCCATTCTCTGTATAATAACATTCTTGGAAAAGTATGATAAACAAACAATAAGGGCAATACTTCACTTATTTAAAGGAAAGTAAAATAATGAAAATCGGAGATAAATCCGTTGAATGAACATGACCGTCATTTTGACGTCATTTGGGGTTCAATATAACGTGCATAAATTCCATAGTTCATCTTGCCTTTTGAAAGCCTTAACGTCAGAGATCCCGTATACACATTTTTGAAGGATACTGGACACTTTTTAACAAAATAGTAGAACTATTCTTAACTCTTTCAGCGCCAAAGGGCAATATTGAGCTTTTTGCAAACAATGCAGATTCAGGTGAGACAGCTCGTAACGAGCTGTCTCACCTGAAATCTGCATTGTTTTGGTCTGTGAGGTTATAAAAAATATTCCAAAAATCCTATAACATGAAAATAGAGTCGTCCGAGTTTTGAACATGTGAGAGGTCGTCTACTTTAAACAATTCGGCGCTGATAAGGGGTTAAGGTAGATTCTATAATCTGTTCACGTGGTGATTTTGTCTTCTCTTCAAGCCATTAATCTGATATTGACCTTGACCTAAATGCATCACATTCTGACAAAAATATCAAGAAGTGTAGCCTCAATGGATAAAGGCCAGTGTAGCTGTGTACGATGCCAAACAGGAGATGTGTAATAAGACCCCTACATCTTCAGACGTGGTTTCAAGGATATAGACGAGATTCGCACCGACTGAGACGAATGATTCATCGTTACAATTGCGAAGACACACCGATGTAACAAGCCTATCATTACCTGGTGTGAAGATGTAGACTCTCTCCGAATTTACACACAAACATAATTTTAAATCGAAAGGTATTAACTCGTTCGCTAAAGGCAATTAAACGTTTTTGAAAACAATGCAGATATTTCCTGAATTTTGGAGGTAACTGAAACCAAAACTCGAATACTCTACTTTGAAGCGACTGAAAATCCAGATGGCAGCGAAAAAAAAACAAAAACAAAAACAACAACTCGAGTTCGCCCTGAAATGTTATTCTTTATGTTACCCAAGTAAAACCAGGGTAGAAAATGTATCGTTTTTTATCAATAAAGTGAACTTGAGTCGTTTTCAATTGTCCCGATGAAGGGGTTTCCTATTTTAAAAATACTTACCACCCGTTACTGACAGGGTAGAATTTGCGATGGAAAAAGTATCGAAAACAAGAAAATCTCACCGATTATATGTCAGTTATCATATTTTTAATGCCCCAAAATACAAAAATAACACTTATTTTCTTAAAATTGGATTTTTTTTTTTTCGACAGTTGGGTATCTGGAGTTCAGTTCGCTTTAATTAACGTTTCAAAATTGAATGAAAAAAATAAACAAAGAAAATAAAGTAGGTACAGAATCCTGTGATGAGAGGGTTCTGCCTTTGGCCTTTGGGATTTTTCAACGCAAACGGCGTCGGGCGCGAAGTACTGGTTAAGTAGACATTGGGCGTGATTAATCCTATCCTCGGTACTCAGGCTATTTATAAAAATATTATCATATATCTATTTATAGCCTGGGTACCGAGGGGTGGATTAATACAGGCTGAAAGCTTGTTACGCAATCGCAAATAAAATAGTTAGAATCTAAAACTAAAACTAAGCAGCAGGTGGAACTTTGTCCCAACAGATATTATATAATATTATGTTCACTGTGTCAAACAGGCACCTGTCTTCATCAGTCATATTTTGAACTTCACTGAGAAGCTGTTTAACTCTTTCAGCGCCGAATTGTTTAAAGTAGACTATTCCATGTTCAAAAATTTGGCGTCTCCATTTCTCATGTAATAACAGTTTTGGAATATTTTTGTAACTATAAGGCAAAACAATGCTGATTTCAAGGTGAGACAGCTCGTTACGAGCTGGCTCACCTGAATCAGTATTGTTTGCAAACACACCTTAATATTTGCCTTTGGCGCTGAAAGAGTTAAGACAAGGGTGACATTATACGGAAAGGGTTTTAATGTATAGTTGAGGGTGGGATGACGTTAACGGTAAATGGGTCATTTTGTATTGAGGATCGCTAATAAAGGCCATGTCTAAAAACGCTGTTCAGTCAAGTAACAACGTTATGGTCGACAATATGGGATAATATATCGCCTTGAACAGTTTTATATTCCGAACTAAAACAACTAGCCTGGATCAACACTGTTTGCCTTTTTATTTAGACCCCCAATTGACCCCATTTTTCCCAAAGTGAACGGTATTTTGACTAAAGGGTATAATAATTTGGAATACTCACCGTATGTAGAGGCTTGTACTATGCTAGAATCATAGTTCCATTGGTTTAACGCCAGTTTAAAAGTTAACTCGCTCACTGCCAATTATTTCACAAAATCGACTCTTCCATGTTGAAAATTGGACCACTCTATTTTTTCCGTACATCAGGAAATTTGGTAAAATCTAATGTCTTAAGTGGCAAACATTGCCGATTTCAGGAGAGACAATTCGGTTACGCCATGAATTCACTTTGACAGGGAAAGAGTTAAGTATACGTTTGACGGTATAAAGGTTTAATGTATAAGTTGAGTGTGGGATGACGTTCTTAGGTTAATGGGTCATTTTGCAATGACAATCTAATACTATATAATAATGGCCATTGCCTAAGTAACGTTTATGGTCACAACTATGGGATAATAATTCGCTCTTGAACAGTGAACGGAACAACTAGCCTGGAGATCAACATAGTTTGAGGAATCCGCTGTGGTCGAGTGGTTAGCGGTTCGGGGATTTCGAAAACCGGGTGTCCCCGGGTTCGATCCACCAGTCGCGTGCACTCACGGACATCGGTGGGAAGTGCCCTTGGGCAAGGCACATTTTTCTAGCCTAAGGTACTGGTGTTTGTTTTACCCAGGGGATCATGATAATTAAATTTAAGATTGCGCGCTAAATGACCTTAGCTGTCGATGCGCCATAAAAACAATATACATTCACATTCAACATAGTTTTGACATTTAATTTTTAGACCCACAACAAGAGAACGGTTCAGAGCCGTGTCTAGTGATTTAGGCGTTTAAAGTTTAGACGCGGCTCTAAATGCATCGGGTGGCGGAAGGTCGTGTGAGTTCTAGTCCCCGGCCAGGTCATTACGGAAAATATTTTAAAAATTGTAGTAACCTTGCTGCCTTCCTTTGGCGCTTCAGGGTTTAGGGTTAGCATAATGACTCTGACTGGCTAGATGTCAAGTATAAAATGGACCAGCAGTACTGGGTATCGTTACCCAGGAAACGCCGTGATAATAACTATAAAATGTTGAAACAGCAGAGAGAAACACCACAAACATAATCAAATTGTTTTGCCTGATAAAATCTCACATGACGATTATTTGAAGCGAATGTATTACATGTTTCTTCAAATGACTTAGAATGATTTCCAATCCAGGTTCGAACCCCAGCTCGGCCAACATTCTTTCCGACGTTTTTACAAAAGTCACTGTGACAAAGCGTCATTCGTCTTCCACCAAATTGGTTAGAAAAGTAAATGGTGGAAAAGCATCCAGTTGTCTTGGAGAAAGACTGGTTTTGTGGAAGTCTGAAATCAGATAGCCAGGAAACCAACGAAAATGTGAACTAGACGCCGTGATATGCCTGAACAATTGTTTGAATAACGGCGTTAAAACCAAAATGAATCAATGATTTCCCGTGATATAGTTCAACACTACAGAATAGGAGACGGTCAGGTCCGAATGATCTCACCGATAACGTCACTTCAAGCTGTTTAACTCTTTCAGCGCCAAAGGCAGTATTGAGGTATTTTTGCAAACAATACAGATTCAGGTGAGTCAGCTCGTAACGAGCTGTCTCACATGAAATCAGCATTGTTTGCCTTTAATCTTATCAAAATAGTCCAAAACTATTATTACATAGAGAAAATGGAGACTCCCGATTTTGAACTATGGAAGAGTCTACTTTAAACAATTTCGGCGCTGAAAGTGTGTTAATTATATAACGTTATTTGCTGTAATGTCTGCTGTAGATTTTGAAACAATGGGATGACGTTTTTTGCCTGTTGATGAAAGTAATCCAGCGTAAAACCCATCTGTCATCTGCGTTCGTAAAGTTATGATATAACTTGACAACACCGATGGATGCTCCGACGTTTCATCTAAACAAAAAAATGTCTTTTAAGTTTAGATCTATCAACTAATGGTACACGTTAAGGGGATAATGGGTAGTATTGTAAGCATTGTCGCCGAACAGTGTAGATTCAGATATAAAAATGGTCCCCTTCGTTGATTAGTTGATTGATTGTTTGGTGTCTTGCGCCGCTTATTACAGCAATTTATAGGTTTATCACGGTTTTATACATGGACAACACAGCCAGTCAGTAATAATGTTTTATCACTACTGTAGAACCCTGTCTTTGGTAATGACAACGGGTAGAAGCTATCCTCATCTCCCTGGGGTTTGATTTGACGTATGTCCAGCCAACTAAATATAAACGTTACTGTATAACGTTTGGCTTTGTGTTATTTCAAAATGTCAAAAAATGTAAAACCTGGATCGATGATTTTTGATTTTGGTGTTGCAAACAAAGAAAGTTTGAGGCAAAATTAAAGTGTTTATAAAAAACAAACTATTATATTGGATAAAACCTGACAAGTTTTTGGTGTATCAGGAGTTCTATTAAATGGAG